>QXEO01000171.1:3040124-3767728 GCA_007115705.1 Dactylis glomerata
GGCGCAATGCACCTGATCTCACCAAGGAAGGCGGCCGAGATACGGTGCAGGATATTTGTTAGGGCATCTACATTGAGCCAAGCGCTAGGAAGTTTTTGCATGACATTATATTTGATTCCCATCCATGGAATTTTTCTTGCCTTGACGCTAGAAGTTCCATCGGATGCTAAGCCTAATTATTCTAAACAATCTGTTTTGAAGAGCGGCGGGTGTTATACTGGGCTCCAAGAGAAAGGAATTGAAGACTCTTACCACCCCTTTCTCAACTATTTGGCAGAATCCAACTCAAAATCCATAACAACAGAGGAGCTATCCTTGAGAGAGGAGACCTGCAGGAAAAACTCAAATTTGTAACTAGTTGAACCCGCACCTCATTTTGTATGGGGCGTGCTAGGCGTCGGCCGACCGATTTTGGGGGTAATTGGTCGTCTCGCACACCGTTGGATAGGTCCCCACATGACCGTGCAATGCTCCCATCCAAAACCGTTGCTATTGCTTACCGTGCGTGTGGACCACATCACTTCGCTTTCTCGTGCATGCGGACCCAGAGAGAGCATCATTGCGGTCGTTTTCATGTAAGGACTCAGTAAGCTTTTTCCCCTCTCTCTCCAAACACGAGAACACGGCAACCAACTAGCTGAAACATTGCATTCTTTATCAATTCCAACAATAATTTTCACTAATTCCAATAAAAAAGAATAACAAACCAACATTACAACTTTTCCCATTCATAATCCCTTAACAAAAAATTAAAAATATATTTTCAACAAATATTTTTAACAATTTCAACATATATACAACTAATTCTAGCAAAAATTAACAATCCAAAATTTAAAAGTTTTATATTCAGAATCTCTTTACAACAAATTAAAAAGAAGTTTTCAACAATTATCACCAATAATTTTTTACAAAAAATCAATAATTTCAATAAATGATTATAGCAAAAAGAAGCAACAAATTCAACATCAAAGTTTCCCATGGAAATAACTTTACAACAAATTGTAGAGATATATTCAATAATTATCTCAAACAAATCCAACATTTTTATATCAAAACATCCTGGGTGAAAGTCAGCTTAAAACAAATTGCAGCGATATTTAAAACAATAATTCGAAACTAATGCAACAAAAAATTTAAGCAAGTTTAACATAAGGATCTTCACAGTGATTTGTTTTTTGCAAACTCACATACGGCAAGAGGGGCAGCTCGTGGCGATGGAGATGAGTGCAGGCAGCACGACACAACATTGAGAAGGCAGCCCACGAGCAACCTACAGGTGGACACAGCACCGTTGAGCCATAGGTGGATGCGGCACCAGCGTGTTGTGGGTGGACGTGGTGGTGCCAGCGGGTTGCGGGTGGACACGGTGCCATCGAGCTACGGGTGGAAGCGGTGCCGGCGGGCTGCAGGTGGACACGGCAGCACCTGCAGATGGACATGGCTGTGGTGACGCCCTGCAGGAGGACATTCTGGCAGTGGCGACCTACCGGTGGAGATGTCGGCTGCTAGTACCTGCCGGTGGAGAAAGCAACGACGGCGACCTTCGGGTAGAGACGGATGTTCATGAGAGCGGGGCAAAAAATGCAGCTGACGTGAGATAGGGAGAAGATAAGGCTGGGCTACAACATGGTGGGCTTCCCTTTGAGTGGTGTTCGTTGCGCCATGCGTGGACAGCGAGGAGGCGGCCGGTTTTGCCCCAAATTGGTTCGCAGATTTCAAGCGTTTTCTATTTAGCATGCCATACTTCCAAAAATATGAATAGCTCCTCTGTCACGGAATATTCACTCTCTGCAAGCACTTGCTTGCTTTTTTAGGGGAGCATGCACTTACTTGCTTGAAGGAAGCGAAGGCCTTGGGTTGTTCCCCATCAGACTGCAACTAGTGAAGATGAACTCGATGCGCATTGGCTGCTTCGCCATCCACATGAACACCCTGATATCTAGCGACCTGAAGCGGGTTGCCACGATCGATGAGGAGGCCACATAACCACCAGTTGCAACCTCTAAGGCCATGTACAATGGGAGTGCTTAGAGGGGTGCTTACTAAAATAAACCAAGCATTTTGCTAAGCATTGGTGCTTATTTGTATAGAAGAGGTGCTTAGTTAGGCATATGTCTAGTCTATATAAGCACCAGTGCTTAACTAAAAACCGGTTTATTAACCTAAGCATCTCCCTTAAGCACCTAGCATTGTAGATGCCCTAACGGGAGATTGACCAGAATTGGCGAAGAACTATGACCAGTGTTAGGCTTATCCGGTGCCGGCCGCAAGCGCCTCGAGTTGGGAGAGTCAGGGGTCGCTTTTCATTTTCTTTTTAATACGTGTCCGCTTAAGTAGGCAATGTTGTCAGGTCAATCACTTAGGTATTGATCTGACTTCCTGTGATTTTTTTTGAAATGAGGTAAAAGCTTTGCCTATTCATTAATTAAGAAGAAGAGAGTTGTCTAGTTAATTACGGAAAACTGGGCTAAAATTGATACAACATGGACAAAGCCCACAACAATATAAAACCAGGGACAAGACCAAACATCACCCAACCAATACAAGCTGACCTCACCAAAGCCGGGGAGAAGACACCGTGAGTGCTATGGGAGGAGCAAACACAGGACGCTCCAACAAAGAAGAAGCCAACCATCTTGAAGAGCTGCACCACATGACATCAACAACCGGCACCGAGAAACCTCATCATCCAGACAACACAACGTCTTGATGCACTCAGCAGAAATAGGCTCTCGGGGGCGCCGCCCCGACATCCATCAACTCTGCCACGCTGATAGCTTGTAAGTACAGCTCGTTGGGAACTCCAAGAGGAGGTATGATGAGCACAGCAGCAAGTCTTCCCTCAGTTGTCAAACCAAGGTTTATCGAACCAGTAGGAGAAAGCCAAACTTTAGAAGGTGATGCTTGCTAGCTTCGTGACACTCCAGACAATGGCGCCAGGAATATTGTTGGTGCGTCTTCAGCTAGCAGCAACGTGAAACCTGCACACAACACAACCAAGAACTTTGCTCCCAACTTACGATGAGGTTGTTAATCTCACCAGTTTGCTGTAAACAAAGGATTGAGCATATCGAGTGGTAATAGGATAATAGTATGCAAGAAAGCAAACAGTGCGAGTAAAAGTAAAATGGTATAGCAATGTAAAGGAAATTGGACCGGGGTCCACAGTTCACTAGTGGTGTCTCTCCATAAGATAAAGAACAACATGCTAGGTGAAAAAATTACAGTTGGGCAATTGATAGAATAAAGATAATGTACATATGTCATGAGGATCACTATGAGATTCACTCTGGGCATTATGACAAAATACATAGACCGCCATCCAACTGCATCTATGACTAAAAATCCACTCGCGGGGAGTCATCCGAGAACCCCTTGAGTATTAAGTTAAGAACAATAGATAATTGCATTAAGCAAAGTGCGTAATGTAAACAAAGCAAATGTTCTTGGACACAAGAATGTTGTTTTCTCCCTAGTGGCAACAGCACATCTACAACCTTAGAGGTTTCTGTCACTCCCCCAGATTACTAGAGGCATGAACCCAACTATCGAGCATAAATACTGCCTCTTTGAGTCACTAGCATCTACTCGGCCAAGATAGCTACTAGCAACGGAAAGCATGCAAGATCATAAATAACATAGAGATAACATAAAGATATATATTTAGCACATCAACTTAACATAGTACCAATACTCATCGGATCCCAACAAACACAACATGTATGATTACATAAAGATGATCCTAATCATGTAGGGCGGCTGACAAGATCTAAACATGAAGCACATGGCGGAGGAGACAACCATCTAGCTACTGCTATGGACCCATAGTCCAAGGTAGACTACTCACACATCACTCCGGAGGCGACCATGGTGGTGTAGAAGGCCTCCGGCAGGGTGCCAGGAAGAACTCCTGGATCCTCCCGATCTCGCGATGGTAGCGGCTTGCAGTATGTTTCATGGGAAAGCGATCCATCCTTTAGGTTTTTCCCATCGAGGGAAACTTATAGGCGAAAGGGCAGCGTCAGAGGGTGGGCCGCCTGGCCTCACCATGTGGTGGCGCGGCCAGGGGCTGGGCCGCGCCACCCTATGGTGAGCCTGGCCCCTGGCCCCCCTCCGTCTCATCTTCGGTCTTCGCAAAGCTTCGGTAAAAATAGGAGGTTCGGCTTTTGTTTCGTCCAATTCCAAGAATATTTCCTGTGTAGCTTTTCTGAAACACAAAAACAGTAGAAAACAGGGAACTGGCACTGTGGCATCTTATTAATAGGTTAGTTCTGGAAAATGCATAAAAACGCCACGAAGTGTAACAAAACACAAAGCAAATGGTGTATAAACAAGCATGGTGCATCAAAAATTATAGATACGTTTGAGACGTATCACACGCCCAGCAGACCAACAACACCACCATCCGGGACCACCGTCTCGATGTACCACCGCTCGCGTTCGAGCTCCAATGCCGCACGCGACATAGGCACCCACACCCCAAGCTACACAATGCAAATTGCTCGTAGACCACGGCCGCAGTACCAACATCCTGCGCCGCCGACTCGGCCTAAATGTTGAACCGCCTCCTCTGAGACGTGTCAACCGAGCCCTAATCCATGCAACACAGATGCTCAACCGCATGAAGCATCTATCCACCATGGATCTCGAGGCCACCACTTCAACATACATCCACCATCCGAGGCCGCTGCCTCGACATCCACCGACCCCAACATAGAAGAAGCAACGCACAACCGGTAAAGCTGACTCTCCAAGGCGACGCCCGCAAGAGGGATGCGACGGTGACACCGCCGCCGCTCGCTCTGGCTAAATGAAGCTTGGGTTTTCACCTGGGGAGCCCGAGCTAAACTTATTAGAAGAGGGAGTCCATGACAATGCCTTCAAGTAGGAAAACGACATCCACAGATGCCGCCATCGTAGACATCGACATGAGGGTCAAGGCAAAGCTTTTGCCTGGAACTACCCCACTCCGAGAGGAAGCTCGCAAGACAAGAGACACCATGGAGCGCCCAAGTCCCCGGAGCTAAGCAATTAGTGCACTTCTCCGCCGCAGACCACCAGGCACCTCGAAGCAGTGTCCCAAGTAGCACCTCATGCCACCAGGAACACCGTCCACTCATCCAGTAGCACTCGCTGGCCTCTCTCGGGACCGTCGCCCTGGCTTCCTCTCCTCCCCTGCGCTGACCATGGAGCTCATGAGGAAAGCCACTAGAGAGCTCCCCGCCGGCCTAAGCCGACATGCCGCCCCGGAGACCGCCAAGGCACGAGACCCACGACAAAAGGCCATGCTACCACACCACCATCCCTACTACCCACCTTGCCCGCCAACTTCAGCACGCCCGACAGACACCGCCGCTCCCGCTCGAGTAACAGCCGTCGACCAGCCCGAGCAGTCGTCGATCATAGATGATGCGGCCCTCGAGGCCCAGATTAGGCCCAGACGGGCCCGCGTCGCCATCGCAGACCCAAGCCATAATGCACCCAGTGCGAGGGAGCCCCGTCGGCTCGCCAAACCACCAGGAGAATCCCGTCTGTGGAGCTTGCCGGCTCCGCACACGGACGCGCCACCGTGTTGTGCAGACCCGCGCCAGAGACACCCGCATCCACCACTCATCTCTCATGCCCCCTTTGGAGGCGGGGGGAGGGGGAGGGGGGAGCCGCCACCGCGGTGAGGTCAGCAGCAGCGGCGGCAAGGAGGAGGCCGCAGAGGGGATTAGCTTGCAACGGTGGTGAGAGTTCCCCCGAGTCGCCCAGCTAGCATCATAGTGGTGTCACCATATTTCATGTGTTTTAGTTTTTTCGTTTAAGGGCCCAACTAAGTGTCCACGTCATTTGGGCTACTAGATTGTTTTCACTTTTCATCGGCCATAATGGAATTGGTAGCATATTTTGTAGCTAGTTTTCAATTATTGTACCACTTTATGTTTGCTAGTTTTCAATTACTGTACCAATTTTTATTTTTTTGACTTAAGTCTAACATATTTTGTCGAGGTTTTCTTAAAAAAACACTAAACTCAAATTGATGGTGAATGGACATTGTTTTTGACCGATAGGACCCACCGTCAGATCCGAGTGCGCAACACAAATGGGTCATTTGGTGAGGAGGACTAGGACCCACTTAGTACGTGTGTGTGACCTCGATCTAAGCACACCGGTGTCTGTGTGAATGATGCCCTCCTTCAGCCCATCCAACGGGACCTCGGGAAGGCATATCACATTGATGAAGAAGTCTTCGCCAGTTGTGGTGGTAGCAGCTGCCCGGTTGGACCGGAGCACGATAGGGACAACTTGAGACACTATTTGGCATTTAAAACTTCGATTCAAATCAAATCTTAAAGAATCAACTTTTCACGTACTCTAACCCTTGACACCTAGCTTAGAGTAGTTAGAGGCACACTGCACTGGTTTGTCGACAACACGAGCAGCATAACTTGCATGATGGTCACCACCCTGCATAACTCACCCTCCTCGTAAGCAGCAAAGCTCGATCCATGGATGAGCCACCCATAGCTCCTCTCATTGTTGATCTCCACCGCCAGAAGCACCCCGAGCAATCCCGACCCTCCCCAACGACACCAACATTCGTTGGTGCTCCTTGGTCATAGCCCCCTAGACACAACCATGGAGCCCGTGGCCTCCCCAACACCGATGCCTCGTCCCCTGAGTGCAAAGCGCTGCGCCGTAGACTTTCCCCATTCTTCTGCAGCCGATGCCGAGCAGTAGGCTATCCCGGTGCCCTATTGGAGGGCAAGGTAACCAGGAGGGCTCCAAGATGGCGGCGGCCTCTCGGCAGATGAATCATGCGTCAGCGGCTTGTAGGTGGGCGAGTCCCACGTCGGTGGTCTAACCGGAGGCAGCGAGTGCAGTGACATGACTACAACGACTGTGGTGCCGTGCTGACTTTTGAATTTTTAAGATATTTAATTTTTTTATTGGGCTGACAAGTGGGTTCTCAATCCACGTCAGCAAGTCCACTAGTTTCTTTGCCACATCAGCCTAACAGGTGGGTACATTCTGTTAGAATTACTGCCAATTCGCGTTGAGAGTGAGAGTTGACAATTGAGCCCTCTATCCACATCAGCAAGTCCACTAGTTTCTTGTCCACATCAGCCTTTACATGTGGATCCACCCTATCAGAATCGTTGCCAATTCACTTTTTAAGCGAGTAGAGTGTTTTATAATTTTTTTTTAAATGTGGTAGATATAAATCCCAAAATGTAAAGTGGTACCAAAATAGAAATTTAGCTACAAAAGTGGTGGTTTTATGCTGACCGTAGTCTCGTGTGAGCTAAGGCTGTCTAACATAAAATAGAAAATATTAGTTCAAATTTAAAACATCATATAACATAGTTAAAATTCAAACATAACAAGAAACACAATACAAGAATCTATCACGTGGCCGGATTTTAGTGACAGGCTGAATTTTCATTGCCTGGTCCGCCTGCAGGTTTCTTCTTCCCGTTCAAGCGCCGTATAATATGCAGGTGCTCGTCGTTGGAGACGTCGAGCTGCAGGCGGAGGTTGAACAGCAGCTCTGCCTTGGCCCAAGTGAGAGTTCCTGTGGCGTGGAAGGCCTTCATGACACTGATGTATGCCTCCAGCTCGAGAGCATGGACACGACTGTCATGTTGCTCATCTTGTATCATCACCCCCTGTACCTCGTTCGTCCGGTGGAGTTGCAACCTCCTGTTGTCAGAATCTTGCTCCACCTCATTGCACCTCGGAAGCAACTCGACGTTGGCGGAATCTGCGCAATCGCCGCCGTTGCTATTCCTTCCACTGCTACTACTGCTGTCGCTGGTAGATGACGATGTATCAGACGTGCTGAAACCATCGTCCTTGTCGCTGTGTGTTCTTCGAGCCAAGTAAATATCTACATTATTGCCCGTCTCAGCTCGCTTCTTGAGGTAATGGTTTGGGTATGCATCCATCACTTCAATGTTGTCATTGTATTTAGCTGCAGGTTCTTCTCGCCTGGCAAAGAGCCTGTTGGTGTCACCTTGAAATCTCTTGACATCCCTGAAGATGTTGGAGTCCACCCAGTTGCTCTTCTTCTTCTTCTTGCCCAGCTTGACGGCATCCGCGGCGACATTGCTGCGGCCTTTGCCAATGGCTTTGCTCTTGATGTTTTTACCGGCGATAGGGCGCGACGGTATGGGACTTCGGCCGTTCTGCAGCGGAGAAGAAACAGGGCAAGGCCATTAGTTCTGCACACGCAACAGAATCGTAGAGGGCGCGCATGGGGAGAAGATGAAGGGGACGTTACCTTGGGGATCAAGGCCCAGCCTTCCTCCCTGTACATCAGTCGGGGCCTGAGATCGCTCACGTCCGCCGTAAGGACATTGGTGCAGCCCAAGAACTTGACGTCGAACTGCCCGTCGCCAACGCGCACGACCTCGACCCACTTCCACAGGTTGCTGTCGTCGAACAGCTCCACGATGTCGCCGGGGGCGACCTCCATGGGCAGCTTGACCTTGGGATCGGGGATCGGCCGGACGTACTTCCTCTTGATGCGCCGGGAGTCGGAGCCGCCGTCGAACCACTTAATGTCGTACGCATGGCCGTTGCCCCAGATCACCACGCCGGCGCGCCACGCGCTAGCCTCCTCGACCCACACCTCCACCTTGGTCCCTTTCGGGAGCCTCATGGCTGCTCTTTCTCCCTTAGATCCCATCCCTTCTCCTGCTGTTGAGGTTGTTGGACGCCGCAATCACAGGAATTGGCAAGCAGCGAACTCGTGGCGGCGGCGGCAGTATATATTCCTATTAACTCGGCCAGAGGGGCAGAGAATTCGAGTCGGTATCAGACGCCGAATTCTTGGGCGTTTCAATCGATCGAGTTGCGAGCCGGGGGGCGTATATGGAAAGGGTTTCTTGGACTCGGAAACGACAAGAAATCGAAGAAGATCCCCCGGCGAAAACCTCACGGTTAATGTAACCATTGGGTTAATCTGATCACAAGAGAGGAGCCGGCGAGGCGGCCTCCAAAGGAAAGAGAACCTGGCCGACGGCGAGATAGGGGTCGGCAGAGAGAAGTCACCACCGGCCGGCCGGCGACGGCCCGTTCTAGGGTTTGTGGGGGCGCAATCATGGTTCTAACATCGGAATAGAATCCACGCCGTTCCAAGTTGCTAAACGCGTGCATCGTACACGTGCGCATAGCCGTGAGAAATGCCTGTTTCATAGCAGCTTCGTAGCGTGTGCATTGCGGTTTCCTTGACCCGCGGATTGCAGTTTGAGACAAGAAAGAAAAACACTGGACTGTTTCTAAATTATTTACTATTTAAAAGGATACAACTTACATACTCGTATTGAATTCATGACTTTTCATAATATACAACACTTTCATAGTGTGATGTTTTTTCCATCAAATTATAATTTCTTAAAAATCAAAATTGCTCTAATTCATTGGGAGATAAAGACTATCTTCACCCTTTGGTTGCCAAAGCTCTTTGATGGGTTTCATCGCTAGTGTATTCCTACTTGTTCGAGAGAAAAAAAAAAAACCCCACCAAAATTGGGTTAGGGTTTCAAAAAAAAATCAAAATTATACTTTTTTCAAAGAGGGCCACTCGCCGAAACAGTGTTGCAAAGGGCACTAAGTTGTCTGCTAAGTCACGCTCTCACCGTGTTTCTAACCGGTGAAGCCCGTCGTCACGCTGTTATGGTGACAAGGTTCAACCTCGGCAATGCCCATGCTTGAGGCCTTTCGAGACATGGAGCGCTTATGGGACCCGGCGAACTCGACGGCAATCAGGGAAACACAGGTTTTACCCAGGTTCGGCCCCCTTGTAGGGTAAAGACCTACGTCCTGCTTGTCTGACTTTATTGATGGGGTGGCTATAATGGATGTGTTACAGCGATAGTCGTAGATTGGATCTAGCCGAAGGTGGAGAGCTCTCGAGGTTTCGAGCGCTCGGGCGTATGGTGGCGAAAAGTGTCTAGAGAGAGTTCTTGGTTCTCCCTCCCAACCTTGTATATGCGAAGGTTGGGTCTCGGGATTGCTCTCCAAGTCAACTACGTACAGAGTCGGTAGGTAAAACCCTAATCGAGTCCTAATCCAACTAGGCTTCTTCCTTCGAATCTTCACCTTACACGGCAAGTTTTGCTCCTGGGCCGTGCCAGGCTATTAGCTTCATGGGCCTTGTTATCCCTTCGACAGATGTCCCTCCTAGACCGAAAACTAGGTAGGCGAATATCAAGGGCCTATTCGGCATTCCTTCGTCCCATGGCATCCCCCCCCCCCCCCCTCTCTCACTCTGTGGGATAGATAATTTTTAGAGTTTGTAGGAATTATCCCTACCAAACCTCCAAATCCCCACTTATCCTAAAAGTATATGTTTGGTTCTAGTTTATTGGGATGGTTTAATCCCCATTTTTCCCTAATTTTTTTTCCAATACCGAATACTCTACCCAACCTAGTGGATAGAGATTAGTTGGGATTGGATGAAGGTAGGATTTGCCGAATCCCCTTAAGAATTATGTCCACTAATCCCCACAAACAAAGCCCAAAGGGAAACAAAGGAGCGGTACTTTGACGCCGCCGTTGCCCTAATATCCATCCGATAGGTGATGGCTGATGGGGATATTGGAGTCATGTGTCATGTTGCTCGATCCTGTCAGACGCCGAATTCAGGTGCTCCTTGTTTGATCCTTCCGCAAACTTGTGGCAGGTTATCATGTCCCAACCCTGCTGCCACGACGGTTTCTCCTTATCGTGCAACATTACGGGTCGGGGCGGCAGCCTTGTGCTTCGTGCCAGCTCCGTCAATCTTGAAATCATCCTAGAGCTGCCTTTGTTCTCCAATTCTCCTACGCGAGGCCTTTTTTCATTTAGGGTGTCTCCAGTGTGAGAATAGCAGCCGGTCTTAAGCAAAAAAAGTTGGCTACAACCCGCCCTTATACATTGTGTGCATCGGTCCTAAGCTAAGATTCCTTGAGGTCGATCTTACCGCTACGACCCGGCCACAACGAATAAAATACTACTTCCTCTCTCTTCTCTCTTGCGTGGATACTTGGAGTGACACTATTTGCAAAGAAACTCAGTGAACGGTTGTGTGAAATATGAATAGAAAAAGAGAGGCGGGCCCTAGCTTATGGTCGATGGACAGGTCATAAACATTGGGACTCTTTTGATTCACTATAACGCCTGTTGTGGGGGCCCAGCTTATGGCATCATATAGACTTAAACATTGGAGACACCCTTAGGATAGAATACTATATAAAATTTTCATGATCTTTTATAGTCTCATCATTTACGTCCGGGTCGACATCTTAATGAATACTCAAATTATTTAGCTTGAGATGTACACTTTTTTTCCACAGCTCTGAACTTTGGTCGGTGGAGCAGTGCTTTAACTGGGATTCACTGATTCAGGCTTGCCTAACATTAGCTGCAAATAGTTGGACATTTTCCGGCAAAGATACTGACTGACATTTCGACTAAAGTTTGTTGGTCTTGGTCTATGAGGATAGGGAAACCATCCTGGTGTATTATTAATTAGCTACATATATTCAGGTTGCCGTGGTTACTTCATTGTAAGGATGTTCATATTTCCCTTTGATGTTGAATGATCTGGAGCAGATTACAACCATATTGCAGACTTAAGGTTGGGTTATATAGTGGCTTAACCCTTTTGCAGCTGCTAAACCTTGGCCTGTTAGTCACCCCAGTCACTAATCTCTGACATAGAATACAATTACCGACGAGGATTTTAATTGTAAAAATTGATGTTTGAATTTAAAATGGTTATGTCAACTGACAGAAGCATTAGCAAGCTAGATAGATAACAAAGTTGTGTTAACTAAGGACAACCTAGCTAAGCGGAATTGGCATGGGTGTACTAAGTGTTGTTTTTGCAACTCGGATGAGACTGTCGAGCATTTATTTATATCATGTCCATTTGCACGTATTATCTGGCGCATGGTCTATTTTACTTATAATATACCTCCTCCAACTAATATTACTAATATGTTTAGTAACTGGTTGAATGGAGTAGACAAAACTGATAAAGCAAGAATACGCATTGGTGTATCTGCTTTATGTTGGTCTATCTGGACTTGTCGAAATAATTTTGTGTTTAATAAACATGTGGGTACCAATTTTCTGCAGGTTATCCGTTTGGCTGCGCATTGGATACAGTTATGGTCTCTGCTACTCCCGGAGGATCAGCGGGAGCCTATGGTTACTGGGTGCAACCGGCTGCTGACGGTCACACAGGACTTCTATTTCCAGGCTACTGGATGGCGACATATTAGTAGACTTCAGAATGGATAGTCACTTATTGCTTTTACTATTCCGGTGGTTGATACATGTCTCAACCTTAGCTGATCCATGATTGTAATACTTTGAATTTTTTAACTTCGTAATAAATCGCTGTGTGCATCATCTGATGCAGAGGCGGGGGCTATGCTCCATTTCTAAAAAAAAAAAAAAGCTAGATAGATGCAAGCATTTCCATGTAGCCATGCAAACCTGAAATGCAAATGCTAATGTGTGTGACTCCAGAGTCCTTGAAGGGCCTAGATCAGTCAAACACAAAAGAACACGCAGTCAGTTTCGTATGATGCTACGTCCAAAGAAGAGTAAATTCCAGTTTTTACCCCCTAATTCAATAATTTTGACAGCAATTACCCTATTTAGCAAGTTTTCATCCAAATTACCCCATTTAGTATAAACTGTGTCAATTTTTACATGTCTAATTTTTTTTAAGAAATTCGATAGGTAGATCCTGACTCTAGATACAGGTGGCATGCCACGTAGACTGTTTTCATTTCTCAATAGTACTGATACCTATAGTATGGAAACGCGGCCTAGCAATCCATAAAATGAGGCTCTAACTTAAAACTGTTAAGCAGGTTGCCATGGCCGATGTTGAAGATAATTAAGCATGTGTGTGACTTAATTTTAATAATCTAGTCCGGTTATTAGTAAGCTAGCTCAGCCGTTAAATACTCGCGTTCCCTTCTGTAATCTTTAGTACACTTCAGAACAATAGAGAAAAAATTAAACTGCAATACGTACCTGTGGCAATACCAAATCTAATTTTCCGTACGATTGTGTACTAACGAACAAATCATCGCAGCTTGCTTGTCAGTGCGCGTCTTGCCGAATAACGAACCAGAGCTTTGCCAGTTCTTCAATATAATGTCACGTCGGAAAGTACATAATAAACGCTACGTCGTTAGATCGGGCATATGTCAGAGGATGCTAACTGCAGCTCTAGTATCGTGACAGATGACAAGCTCCTCTGAACGAAAATAGTCTACGTAGCACACAACTTGTATCTGGTGGCCGAGACCCATCTATCGAACCCGTGAAAAAACTTAGAAGGGGTAAAAGTTGGCACAATTTTTACTAAATGGGGTAATTCAGATGAAAACTTGTTAAATGGGGTAATTGCTGTCAAAATTATCAAACTAGGGGGTAAAAACTGGAATTTACTCTCCAAAGAAAATACCGAATCAGCTAACTATTTCAATTGATTACAAGTCGACTCTCTAAGCTTAGTATTGTTCTCCAATCTACCTTCTTATTTAAAGAGCTAAGAACGTCGCATCTAGGCATGGTACGAACGCCATATCACCGGACAAGCACAATGTGCTACAAAGAAAGATTTACTTTACTTAATACTAGTAAATGTGCACGTACACGCACGTGTAATCTCAAGAATTTCTTCACTCCCTCTTGATCATCTATGGCTTCTGACGCCTAATCGTCGGGTGACAACTCTTCCTTATGGATTCTGGTTCATGCGTTTCTTTGCCGAGTCAGGCTTGAGCAAGTTATTGTAGTTGATCTTCTCCTTGAACAGCTGCAAGAAGTGATACTGACAGTACCTATGGTCAGTGAAGAGGTGTTCAAAACTTGAGAGACGAACAAGAAAATCAGTTGCTCTGCTATGTATAGTTCAACTGCTTGATCATTAAAAGGGATATTTTTACCTTCTGGAATGCGTACACAATCTCTGTACAGGCAGGAAAACCTCTCATGAGTTCCACAGAACATAACTTATTTGGAACCTTAGACCGAAGAGCATAAAAAACCGATTTATGAGCTGCAATATGTGACAAATTTGTAAGAAGCTGTTATTGCTAAATGGTAATTGTACTGAATGAAATATTAAATCAATAGCAAGGACAAACCTATCAAGAGGAAACATGTCTAGTCCTTCCCGTGTGAGTACCACCATACCTACACACCCCCAGTAGTAAATTATGTGAATAATCTAAAAAAAAGCCGATGGTTACACTGATTTTGAGAATTTTCAGAAATGCTGAACAGAGGAGGGTGAATCATGTATATCAAATCTCTAAGGATGAGGAAATTACAGCAATGCATGCCTCCTCTTTTGTTTGATCAAAAGCAAGAGGAAGCTTATATCTCTGAAACATTTTAAAATTAAAAGCCATAGTTAGCTATAAGTTGTACCTCCACAATGAGATGTCGACGAAAGCCTTTGCCTCAGCGAAAGTGAGAAAATAACCAGATGCCAGCCTCTACCAAATATCTGAAAAAGCTAAATCACAAGTAAGAACTTAGAAGCATAGATTATCAGCCAAAGCATCCATCTTTCTTGGTGAAAACAAAATTAACAACCTCACATCCTAAGTAGAAATTAAATAAGAACCTAATTAAACCTAATCATAATGCCTGGAAACATGCTTCCATTGGCCGCTTGCCATACGGTATCCACGAAGTCGCGTAAAGATGGACTGCTAGTTCAGAAAGCACCAGATATGTAGGAAGACTAAAAATTACAAAAATTCACTATAGTTCGAAAATATAAGATGTATATACAATAATTTAGAATTGTGTACACCACAAACCTAACCTGGAAGTTAACGTGAGCATCCTCTGAAAATATCTACATCTGGTTGGTGCTTGTTTTTTCATTCAAACCATCTTTTGATTTCTCCAGACTCTTCCAAGAAGATGATATAAAAGCTTCATTCATGCATATCATGTAGACATACAAAGTGATAGTTACTCATTAGGAAGGCATATGTATTAGGTGAGCCCAGAATCACAATCCATGTAAAAAGAAATAGCACGGGCTCTATCAAATCTTCAGTGTTCTTCTTCTTCAACAGTTCATCCCAAAAAAACAAAACACAGATTGTGTGGTCTCATAATTAATACACAGTGTTCAGACTGAAGTGTAAAATTTTCGTTAAAAAAACATAACCTCGAATTAGCAACCAAGGATTTTATTACAGAATATGAGAAAACTAAACAAGGGTAATGATTAAACCCTCAATGATATACCACAATATGAACATGAAATGTTGTCCTCTCACGCAGGGGCGGACCGTCGTTGGGATCATACTGGGCCGCGGCCCGGTCTTTCAAACGGAAAAAATGAATTTCGTAGTGCATGTATGCCCATCTTTTAAAGGGAGTACTAAGCAATTGGCCCAGTCTGGCCCGGCCTAGGTTGGGCCTCACGGTCCGCCAGTGCTCTCACGTTGATGAGCGCTTGCAAGAGGAGAAACGCATCAGAAGGATGGACGAAGTCGACAATGTCTGGCCACCTTTTTTGAAGAGAAATCCTATATTGCATTTTGTCCAACACAACTCACGCACATAGTTGGCTTTCTTCATGCTCTCCCCTTCCTCATCGGTGTGGATTCCCTCGTTGATGGCCGGAAGCATTACTATGCCTAGCGCATCTATCAGATGATTTGGTTCCAAAACTGAAGGCATATAGTTCCAATCGTAGTTCAAGATGTGCATATATAATTGGCTCTGCATTATATGATTAATACCTCGAAATTTCTAGCGACAAAATTGTAATCTGAGGGTTTGTAATTCGAAATCCATGGAATTGCCTTAATATTTTGGAGAGCATATCTAAATTACCTTGGCGGGCCTGCTGTATGAGGCGGCGGCCGACGACGGCAGGCGACGGCGGGCGACTGCGTGTCGTCGTGCGGGCGTCCTGCGGCGGTGGCGACGACGGCCTGGCGTCTGGCGGCGGCGTCCTGACCTGGCGTCTGGCGTCGGCGCGATGGCGTCGGTGCGATGGCGTCGGGCGTCGGCTGGATGGTGTCGGGCGTCGCCGGCCTGGCGTCGTTCTACGTCGGGCGTTGGCGGCCTGGCGCCCGGCGGCGGTCTGTGTCGATGCGGGTGCGGAAGATTGTTTGATGTTTTTTCCGAATCGGTGTGTCCGTGTGTTGTCCGTTTTATGTGTTTTAGCGCTAATGACGGTGATGTTTAGGTCATTATATGCTAATTTAAAGGTTAAGATTTGTTGGATCTGTCCCCTTCTGTGCCTTTTTATATTAGTATAGATATAGATATATGCCTGGTTAACATTTATGCTACATTCAGGTTGATAATATGAGTATCTAATTACTTTTTTGTGTGCTATGAAGCACCTATTCAAATTACCGTCAGCAAGAAGATAGCAGTTCAAAAGATTGGATCTACGTTGCATGAATTCAAATTACATTTGGCCCCGATAGTCAGTTCACCGGTGAAGCTATTGAATTAGCATGTGTCTACAACTCTACATCAACTTCGACATATCTGAAGAGGATAGGTCTCATAATCATAGACGGTGCTAATTTTGCAGAGCTAGAAAAATGTAAGTGACAGCTCTAACTTGAAAAGTTCTGCTCATCACAATTCTAGAACAGAATTTAGCTCTCCAAGAACAACTATGCACACAGAACGCGTTAGCTGAACAAAGTGAAAGTGAGAACGAATTTGTTAGAGTATATATGTTGTACACGGCTAGATTAGGATAGAGATAGGATACGTGTCTTGTCCTCCAAGTCTATGCCTTGTCTTGTACTCCAAGTCGGTCCGTTGTACGTCCATATATACTCGCCCGAGAGACTCAATAATACATCCACCGTATTCCGCCAATCTCTCTCTCCCTCTACCCTTCTACAGAATTAGATATTGCACCTGCTGGAAATCTGATTGTGATGCTAGAGTAGGCTAACCCTCTGCTTAATGATTATGATCTAGCTGTTGAAAGCCCCATTGTGATCCCAGACCCGGTTAAACCATTGTGATCCCAGACCCGGTTATACCATTTGTTGTTCCAGCTGTTGAAAATTAGACTGCAACCAACGATGCCTAGCCCACTGCCTACTGATTATGTTGCACCAGTTGAAGACCCCATTGTGCCTGATGATCATATAAATGGTCTTTGAACCAGCACCTAATTGACTCTACACTTGCTAAACCACAGTTGCAAACAATGGACTATGCACATGTAAGTACAAACACTTGGTCAATTGCACAATCAGATAGGACAAAATAATATATCTATTTAACATAGGTAGGAGCAACTAATATCATCTCATATTCTTCTCTACTATCATATGCATCAGGGTTCATCGAGTACAGGCAATTTCCTGGCTACACGCGCAGGTCTACAGAAGTCTTTCAGGTAGACAAAAGCTGATTAGCTATTTTAATGTCCTTGTGCTTTTGTGCCTTTACAGATTATAACTAAAAAAATTGTGTTAAATACATTCTATATCTTCCTTCACACTTGTATTTTACAAAGGAACATGAAACACACGAAACAGGCTTTCGCCCTGATACATGGTGGAGAATGTTTGGGAAAGACCTATTACTGCTTCTTCCCCAATACAAAGGTGGAATTCTAAACTACGAGCTTTACGTAGTCACCTTCGTGGTTGGGCGAGGCATGTATCGGGTGCTCTTAAAAAAGAAAAGCAAAGGCTCTCATCAATCATTGATGATTTGGAGGCCTTGGCTGAGACCACCCCCTATCTCCGCAGCAGATTGAGATCAAAAATCAATCTAATGCAAAGATAGCCTGCCTCCTTCGTGAGGAAGAAATCAAATGGTACCAGCGCTCCAAGAGCAAATTTATCCTTGAAGGAGATTCAAATACGAGATATTTCCATAGTGTTGCTAATGGGCGACATAGGAAGAAACGTATTCATTCTCTTAACCAGGATGAAGGTATGATTGAGGGGTTGGATAATCTCAAATCTTACATAACTAATTATTACAAAAATCTGTTCGGGGCTCCAGAGGAAGGCAACTTCTCCTTGGATGAGACCCGTACGGAGGACATACCCCAAGTTTCCACCGAGGAGAATGACCTTCTAACAGCCGAGTACTCGGAAGATGAGGTTAGAAAGGCAATTTTCCAAATGGAACATAATAAAGCACCGGGACCCGATGGTTTCCCAGCAGAGTTTTACCAAACTTTCTGGGATACTATCAAAGGGGACTTACTTGAATTGTTCGGCTTTCTTCATGCTGGACAATTAGAGTTGTTTCGTCTTAATTTTGGTGAGATAATTTTGTTACCTAAGGTTAATGAGGCAGAAAGGATTCAACAATACAGACCCATTTGCCTTCTTAACGTTAGTTTCAAAATTTTCACAAAAGTGGCCACCATAAGACTTAATACGGTTGCTGATGTCGTAGTTCGTCCTTCGCAAACTGCTTTCATGCAAGGTAGAAACATCCTAGATGGTGTTGTAACTTTACATGAAACGGTTCATGAACTACACTCTAAAAAACTAAATGGGGTTTTGTTAAAATTAGATTTCGAAAAAGCATATGATAAAGTTAAATGGTCTTTTCTTCAACAAACACTCAGAATGAAAGGTTTTTCAGCTGAGTGGCGTGCGTTGATCAATTCTTTTGTGTCTGGAGGAAGCGTTGCCATCAAAGTCAATGACGATGTTGGCAGATACTTTCAGACACTTAAGGGTCTTCGACAGGGCGATCCCTTATCACCAATGCTATTTAATATAGTGGCTGATATGCTCGCTATTATGATCGAACGTGCGAAGAATGATGGTCTCATTGAAGGAGTTATTCCCCACCTTGTGGATGGGGGTTTATCCATCCTTCAATATGCTGACGATACAATTCTTTTTATGGAACATGACCTGGAGAAAGCACAAAACCTGAAGTTGATACTCTCAGCGTTTGAGCAATTATCTGGGCTTAAAATTAATTTCCATAAGAGTGAGTTGTTTTGCTTTGGTGAGGCTATTAATGAGGTCGATGCCTATGCCAGCCTTTTTGGCTGTGGGCAAGGCCAATTTCCCATGAGGTATTTGGGTATCCCGATACATTATCGGAGACTCACTCTTGCCGAATGGAAGATCGTTGAAGAGAGACTTCAAAAATGCCTTTCCAGTTGGAAAGGCAAGTTGCTGTCCTTAGGAGGGAGATTAGTGCTAATCAATTTGGTTTTATCGAATATGGTACTGCATATGATCCCCTTCTTTTTATTGCCAAAAGGAGTTCTTCAGAAGATGGATTATTACCGGTCCAGATTCTTTTGGCAAGGGGATAGTGAGAAAAAGAAGTATCGTCTGGCCAAATGGAGTGTCGTTTGCTGTCCTAAGGACCAAGGAGGGCTTGGTATTCATGACCTCTCGGTCAAGAATTCGGCGCTCCTTGGTAAGTGGCTCTTTAAGCTACTCACTGAGGACGGGACTTGGCAAACAATTCTTAAAAGGAAATATATTGGCCAAAAAGTGTTATCACAGGTATTATGGAAACCAGGTGATTCGCATTTTTGGGCTGGTCTGATGGCTACAAAGAAGTTTTTCTTTAGCCTAGGAACTTTTTCCATTAAAGATGGATCTGAGATTAGGTTCTAGGAAGACAGGTGGCTTGGTGCTACCTCACTTCGTGAACAATATCCAGCGCTGTATAACATTGTGCGATACAAAGGTGATACTATTGCCAAAGTTTTGGAGAGTTCCCCTCCAAATGTATCGTTCAGAAGAGATTTGTTGGGGCAGAGGTTGCTATCTTGGAACGCCTTACTTCTACGTTTGGCAAATATCCAATTACAACCTGGACATGATGAATTTCGTTGGAATCTTCATGAGAGTGGTAAATTCTCTGTAGCTTCCATGTACAATGCTCTAATCCAACCGGATATTCCATTGGACAAAGTTAGTAATAACAGGCTTTGAAAACTGAAGATTCTATTACGGATAAAGGTATTTGGATGGTACCTACGTAAAGGAGTCATCTTAACCAAAGATAACCTTGCAAAGCGGAATTGGCATGGCTGTAGAAAATGTGTTTTCTGCGCTCAAGATGAAACCATTAAACACCTTTTCTTCCAGTGTCGTTTTGCACGTTCTGTATGGTCAGTCATCCAAGTAGCTTCAACCTTATATCCGCCATGCAGTATTGCCAATATTTTTGGTAATTGGCTTAACGGTATAGACCATAGGTTTAAGAAGCATATTAGGGTGGGAGCGATTGCCTTTATTTGGTCGCTATGGCTATGTAGAAATGATAAAGTGTTTAATAACAAACAATCTTCCATGTTGCAGGTTATCTACCGAGGTATCAGCACGTTTCGTTTATGGTCCTCTCTTCAGAGGGTGGAGGACAGAGACCTCTTTACGGAGGTCTGTGTGCGATTGGAGGCTACGGCGAGGGATACTTTTTCCCAACATGGGTGGCCGCATAGTCTTCGTATCGGTCCCTCAGAGTAGGTGAGATTGCAATTGCTCATCATGATATGTAATTTCGCTTTTATCAGATATTGACTTTGGTTTGGGCTGTGTGCATCTTAGTTATGCAGAGGCCGGGTGTAATACTTAAACTTTAAGTAATAAAGCGCTCTTTATCAAAACATGGTGGAGAAGAAAACCTCTCACAAAGCAGATCAAAGATAAAGAAAGGAAAACACGGAGGACCAAAACTTGCTACCAAAGACATTGCAAAAGCGAGAGGACTCAAGGCCCCACGACAACGCCCCCAAGAGGGTAACGATGTACACCGCCGCCGCTGTCGAGACCGTGAGATCAAAGGGTTTTCACCCGAAGCCATAGCACGGGGAGGATGACCACAACGACGCCCCCAAGAGGGTTATGACACCCGCAGGCATCGTCGCCGTTGGTGCTGAAGCACCGAGCTTTCGCCCGGGAAAATCCTCGCACCGCTTCCGAGAACTCAGCCATCCACTGTCCCTGAGTTAGGCCTCTGAAACACGATCTGGAGCTGTCAAAGCCGAAGCACTGCCAACACCAGGATCTCCCACCGTCCGCTCCATGCCATCCACATGACCGAGGAGAGAGACCACCACCACCACCGCGGCGATGCTCACCGTAAAGTCGTCCGCGCAGTCCACCTTCTGGGGCCGCCGCCCCAGCGTCCACGCACTTGAGCCCATGGCTTGACAAACATCATACCGTAAAGCCGATGGATTGGACAAGGTAGGGCCGAACCATAGCCAGCAGCCATCAGGCCGCACGACAACCCAGGGGAAAAGGGAACCACCCTCCACCACCCGAGGTGTTCGCTGTCCGGACGCAGGGCCGAATAGGTCCAAATCCGGCCTAGCCGCCTGCCAAGCCCCGATCAATAACTATAAGCCACGCCATCACGCTGCTATGCCCAGGCCGCCGCCGTCGTCCACCTGCATCTCGGTACCAACCCGTCGCTCTCCAACACCGACCGAACGCTCCATGTTCTGCTGCCTACAGCCATTAGCAGCGTCGCCGCCGCCTCACTCCTCTTAGGCTGGCCCACGGCCAAAACCACACACCGCTACAAAGGAGCACCACAACCACAACGCTCGGGGCCAGGCCGTGTCGGCGCCGTCGCCGGTCAAGCACGTCTCTTGCGGCATCCAGAGACTCACCTCTGCACAGACAATGAACGCAAACGCCACGACAATCCCAGACCAAGGATTCGAGGAGCAGCCAAGAACCGGGCTCCTGCAGCCAGGGCAGAGAGGGGACATTGGTGCTAGCCCCACCGAGGCCCACTTGGCCAAGGTGGGCGGCGGCGCCGGCCGTAGCCCTCCTGGATCGTGTAGAGCCCGGCCCCGCCGTTCCTGCTCGCCTCGGCTAGATGACGCCGCCGCCACGCCAGGCCGTCGCAGATCGAGCACCACGGAGGCACATGAAGGCATTCCAACAGATGCAACATTCCTTACTACTACATCTACCACGTTTACGGTGAATAAATGCCCGACAAGACTCAGTTCTACTTGTAATTCCTTCCTCCTCTACATTTTTGTGTCCGTATTAGACTGTAATTATAACATGACCCTTCTGACTGCCATTTTTTTTGAACCATGCAGAAGAATTGCATTGATATATTTAGAAGGAAAGATGCCAAAAAAGGCCAAACTGCATACAAATTCCGGCAAACAAACGACCGATCAAACAAAGCGAACAACCAGCACAACCACACGAGTAACTACTACCCAACGTCGACCAGAACAACGGTTCCTAAAGAACTTCAAGGCCTTAGTTGGATAGTGAGAAGTAAAACATATGCTTATGTTGTTTAGCATAACTGCATGCATATGAAGGCCTTAGTTGGATAGTGAGACGTAAAAATTGTCAGGTGGTTCCGTAAGAGAAAGGTCTTGCTTACGAAAGATAACATGCTTGAGATAATGGAAAGGATGCAAGAAATGTTGTTTTTGTGATGCGGAGGAATTTGTTGAACACATTTTTCTTTCATTGCCTTTTGCTAAAATTGTTTGGCGCATTATCTTTAGCACTTATAATATTCCTCCTCCAACTAATATTAAAAATATGTTTGAAAACTGGTTAAATGACATCGACAAAAAAAGTAAAGCTAGAATATGAATTGGAGTTTCTGCTTTGTGTTGGTTGATTTGAAAAAAGTCAGAACAATGTTATATTTAACAATACGGGTGTCTCAAATTTTATCCTGGTCACATATAAAACGTAAAGTTATGGTTACTGAATGCAACCATCTATTGACAGTCGCTTGGGATTTAGCTGGTTGGCGGCTTTCTAGAAGATTGACACATGCTTAGTGACTTTCTAGGCATTGCTTTTCTCCTTTTTTTTCGATGGTTTTTTTGTATCAGCCTTATGTGATTCATGAGATGTAATGCCTACTGTACTTAAACTTTGCAATAAAATGGTTGTGTGCATCATATGATGCAGAAGTCGGGTTATTCCTCCATTTTTTTAAAAAAATGTGCTGAACCTGGTAATAATGTAATTTATGTGTTCCGTAACTTCTGTAACATCTCGGCCAGATCGTTTGTCAAAATGTTTGTTCATTATAGTTTGCCCGCGGCTATATCTCCTGAAGTTTTTTTCAGCACAAGATAAAGGCCTACTGTTCTCAATGGAATCAGTCTCAAAAATTGTTTTATTTGAGTTCTCAATACATATTTTCAATTTGGAGATAGATTTACTACAACATATTTCAAATTTCCATAACATCTCGGCAAGATCTTCTGTGGCGAGGAAGTCCGCGCGGACACTGGTAAGAAACAATACAAGAATCTATCACATGGCCGGATGCTAGTGACAAACTAAGAATGGCCATTGCGTGGTTTGCCTGCAGGCTTCCCGTTGAAGCGGCATATGATCTGCAGGTGCTCTTCGTTGGAGACGTGGAGGTGCAAGCGAAGGTCAGTCAGCAGCGTCTCCTTGGCCCAATTCAGCGATCCTGTGGCGTGGAAGGCCTTCATGAGACTCATGTATGCCTCCAGCTCCAGAGCATGGACACGACTGTCATGTTGCTCTTCTTGTATCCTCACATCGTTCGCCGGGTCGTGCTGCAACCTCCTGTTGTCAGAATCTTGCTTCACTTCATTGCAGCTCTGCAGTAGCTGAATGTCCGCTTCTTCGTTTTGTTGGCAATGCTTGACGGTGGGGGATGCTGCGCAATCATCGCCACCGCTGCTGTCGCTTCCAGTGCTACTGCTACTAGTGCTGTCGCTGGTAGATGTGTCGCTGCTAGATGACGATGTATCAGACTTACTGGCATCACCATCCTTGTTGCTTTTTGTTCTTCGAGCCAAGTAAATATCTACATTGTTGCCCGTCTCATCCCGCTTCCTGAGGTAATGGATTGGGTGTACATCCATCACCTCAATGTTGTTATTGTATCTAGCGGCCGGTTCTTCTAGCTTGGTAACAAGCCTGTTGGTGTCGCTCTGTAATCTCTTGACATCCCTGACGACGTTGGAGTCCATCGTGGAGTTGCTCCTCTTCTTCATGCCAGACTTGACAGCATGCGCGGCGAAGTTGATACCGCCATCGCCAATCCCATTGCCAGTGGCTTTGCTCTTGATGTTTTTAGCGGCGATAGGGCGCGATGGTGTGGGGCTCTCGATGGGGATTCGTTGATTCTGCAGCGAAGAAGAAACAGGGCAAGGCCGTTAGTTCTGCACACGCGACGGAATCCAAGAGGGTGCGCGTGGGGAGAAGATGGAGGGGACGTTACCTTGTGGATCAAGAACCAGCTTTCCTCCCCATACATCAGTTGGGGCCGGAGAACGCTGACGTCCACCGTAAGGATATTGGTGTTGCCGAAGAACCTGACGTCGAACTGGTCGTCGCCAACGCGCGCGACCTCGACCGACTTCCACAGGTTGCAGTCCAACAGCTCCACGATGTCGCCGGGGGCGACGTCCTTGGGCAGCTTGACATCGGGAGGGGGGCTTGGCCGGACGAACCTCCTGAAGATGCGCGCAGGGTTGAGGCCGCCATCGAACCACCTAATCTTGTAAGAGTGGCCGTCGCCCTCAATCACCTCGCCGGCGCGCCACGCGCCGTTGTTTGTGGCGGCGTCCGTGATCCACGCCTCCACCTCCATCCCTGTCTTGATCCTCATTTTCTTTTTCGAAGGGGGTGTCTTGATATCCATGGCTAGTGAAGTTGTTGGACGCCGCACAATCGCAGGGATTTCTTCTTCTAGGACTTGCAAGCAGCGAACTCGCGGCGGCGGCGGTATATATAAACTCGGCGAGAGGGATTCTAGTCGGTATGAGCCGCCGAGTTCTTGGGCGACTCGGTCGATCGTGTTTCGACTCGGAAACGATACGGAATCGAACTCGATCCCCCGGCGAAGACCTCACGGTTAATAAGGAGCCGGCGAGGCGGCCTCCAAAGAAAATCGAACCTGGCCCTGAGTAGGACGGCGAGATGTGTTCTGGGAGGAGGGCACTCGATACTTGATAGGGCTCGCCAGAGAGAACTCAGCGCCCGCCGGCGGCGGCCCGTTCTAGGTCTTGGGGTCGGAATCATAGTTTTCCCACCGGAATCGAATCCACGCCGTCCCAGTTTTCTTAAACTAGCAGATCTCGGATATGTAACCGGAAGTGGAAAAAACACGGGCCGTTTTCCAAGGGCCAAAATCCGGTCATTTCAGATCTTGGAAAACGGCCCACCCTGAAACACCCCTTCCCTCTCCTCCTCTCCTGCTAGCCATCCTCCACACAATATGGCCGGTGAACAACTCCAGTGCAGATCGACGCACGCCGTTCCACAACACCACGTGGTCGCGGTGGCGGTACATTGGCTATGCCTGGCAAGTTGAGGCCATTCGAGATGTACTTGGGGGAATCGCCCTCCAACGAGGACGAAGGCGCAGCCGCCTTCGGGTTCGAGCATATAGTAAGTGCTATTGACGCCGCGTCCCGGTGCATAGTAGCGCTATCGCGCTTTTTTTCAGGAACGCGCGAGAAAGCATGTCTTTTCCTTTTATAAAAGGAGAGAGTAGCAAACATGTACAAGGTCCACATCAAATCCACACATACCAGAAAAAACTAGAAAAAAACTACTTACAACAGACCCAGTAAGTTCCATCTTTTCGCTTCTAACATGATAGCGTTAAGAACCAACTCCACCGGTCTAGCCTGAGCTCTAAAGACTCTCGTGTTACGCTCTAACCAAATTGCCCGAAAGACAAGAAGGAAGATAGCCCGGATCTTAGGAGCTAAGGGCTTGGGCCACCGCGCTTTTGATTACCAGTATTAGAGTGTCAACATTTTGGTCATCGGATGATGCGCCCGACATCGCTACTAATCTAGAATTAGGGACTAACTAACTGTAATGCCCCCGCAAAAAAAAGTGTAATGAATTCATGTTGATCAAACCTATGTTTGAGGTAAAAAAAAAAAGCCCCCGCAAACTAGCTCAGGGGAACTTTACTTTTTTTTTCTTCAAATATATGCAGTACGAAATGATCTACTTTGCCTCGGTATTTCTCCTACTGGAAAACACGTTTCCGATTCCACCTATTCAGATATGCGGTGTCGGTTTATTAGGAATCAGCTACCGGCGACGACAACATATTATACCGGTTCATCATAGATGGTACACATGATGGTTTCATACCGTACACATAATGGTTTCGCTGACGTGCTGATTGCAGTGTGAGACAAAAAGAAAAATACTAGACTCTACGAAAAAAGGGAACATCTCTTTTCATAAGAAGGGACAAGTTATATTGTATTCCGATTCAGTACATCCATAAAAAACAAAAAAATTCTAGTTTGATGGTTTACCTTCGAATAATTTATCGAAATCGAAATGGCTAAAATTCAAAGCGAGATAAAAACTATCTTCACCCTTTGGTTGCCGATGGTTTTTATTGAGTTTCATCGCTAGTATACCCTACTTGTTCGTGGCAATTGACAAAAATACATTGGGCTAGGGTTTTGAACAAATCGCAGATACGTTTTTCACATAATAACCACCGATCATGCTTAACTATAACAATGTTGCACCATATACCTATTTCCGACTAGTAGGGCGATGGACAACGAAAGAATAATAAATTAAATAATTTTTTGGAGTACTTCTCTCTCTCTCTCTCTCTCTCTCTCTCTCTCTCTCTCTCTCTCTCGCTCGTCTCATTGTCTCCTGGGAGCATGAAGGGAACATTGGAGGAGTCCGTAGTCGTCCAATATCTGGTGGGTGACAGCAGCCGGAGGCGTTTTGTCGTGCTACTCGATCTTCTCGACCGCTGAATCCACGTATTCCTTGTTGGCTCCTTCAAACAAATTCAAGGCCGCTCAACCGAGTCCCTAATCTCTTCATGAATGTTGCAGGACATGACACCGACATGTTCCTTCTGCTCCAGTGAGGCCCTAGTGTCATAGGCATCGGCGGGCTTCATCGAAAATGGACTTCTCTATGTCCGGCGAGGTTGCATAGGCCAGGAAGCACGTCGGCCACAAAAAAGCGACGACAAGTGGCAGCGCCAGGTTCGGGGCACAAGATAGGTGGGAAGAGGTAAACCAGTGTGGGAACTCTCCATGAAATCGAACAAGGGGTTGATAAGATCAGGGAAGCATCACAACAATGACACGCTCGATGAAGGTGTATGGTGGAGCACCTAAATGTTGTGAACTGGCTATCGTAACAGAGTGAATCTTCGAATGAGAAAAGAAAAACAATTCCAAATCGCTTCCGAACAATTTCTTTTCTCGACACGTGCTCTCCAATCCATTCTTCCTTGTCTGACCTGTCTTGCTTAGTTTTCCAAACAGCTAAAGGAAACATGAGAGATTATAGGCTCTCGCTATGCAAAAGGTATAGTTGTAGTCAGAAACGAAAACCGGGCGTAGAAGAATGCCATGACAGACTGATCTTGTAACCGAACAAAGCAACAAGGGGACGAAAGTGATGATGTTGCTTTGACTACTGCCCTCTCTTCCACTTGCTCTCCGTTCCTTAATATTCACTTTCAAGTCATCAAAGTCGTCAACTATTGGCGCTTCCAAAATGTGAAGCTCTCGTCTTCGTGACCAGCAAACGGAGGGCTAAAACCTATATTTTTGAAGCAAGGGATAAGTGTGAAAGTACAAAGGTGCTCGGTTTGTTTCGAGATGTTTTTGCTGGTATTGATCCATATTTGGATGCTCAAGTGAAATTTGGAACTTTCCAAAAAGTGAGAGATCTAACTACAAGGAAGCCAGTTTGATATACATTTTACAGTATCTTTGACCTCTTTTTTTATTTGACATAGAGGAAACAAAATAGCTCCCATCCTTTCTTTGCCTCTTTTTCTTTCTTTATAAAGGAAATTCTCCCAAATGACAAATGACGAGGGTTAAACTCGGCAAATGTCCTAGATGAAGGACTTAGGATCAAGGGAAGAGGGCATCAGATGACCTCGAAGGTAAGGATCAGACAAACAAGGCAAAACTTGCAATATTATTGAGACAAAAGCTAGGGTTACAAGCTAAATACTCGATGTCCTTTGGCCGGCCCCTCGAGGTGCCTTTTATAGGTGGCCAGGTCTTGGGGTCCCAGTCGGGTTCTGAAAGTACACGGATGTCGCCTAGAGGGGGGTGAATAGGCAATTTAGAACTTTTAAGAGTGGCTTGACAAATGCGGAATAAAACTAACATTTAATTTGCCAAGCATACAAAACCTAAATATACTAGGTTCACCTATGTGCACCAACAACTTATGCTAAACAAGATAAGCAACTATTTGATAGCAAGATATTTATAACTTCAAGCACGATGGCTATCACAAAGTAAATTGCATAAGTAAAGTAGCTCGGGTATAGAAATAACCGAGACACGCAGAGACGATGATGTATCCCGAAGTTCACATCCATGCGGGTGCTAATCTCTGTTGGAGCGCTGTGGAGGCACAAGGCACCCCAAACGCCACGGAGCTCACCGTAATCTCCTCGAGCCCTCCCACCAAGATGGAAGACCCGATCACTATGGGACACTTGAGGGCGGTCACTGAACCCGTACAAAGCTTGGGGCAATATCCACAACTTAATTGGAGGTCCCCAAGTAATCCACTAAGCCACTAAGCCGTCTAGGGTTCCAAGAACCCAAGAGTAATAAGCTCAATGAACTTTCAATGCTAAATCTCCGAGGAGAACTCAAACCAATGCAACCGATGAAATGTCATGAACACAAATGCTCAAATCCTTCACTCTCAATTTCAACCAAAGCAACAAATGCTATGGAAGAATATGAGAAGAAGAACACGGAGGAAATCACAAAGAACTTCAAGATCTAAATCCACAAGAGGTTCCCCACACTAAGAGGAGATTTTGATTGGTGGAAAGATAGATCTAGATCTCCTCTCTCTTTTCCCTCAAAAAGATGCAAGAAATATGGGTGGAATGGAGAGGGAGAGCAAGCTACTCAAGGTCAACCATGGAGGAGAGAGAGAGGGAGTAGCAACTAGCCCAAGGTGGAGGAAGGGGGCCTTTTATAGCCCCCCCCCCACACGAAATATGGCCATTGCAGGATTTTTAGGCCGGATTATCCGGCCCCCGGGGCAAAAATCCGCCCCATTACTGGGAGCTGCGCCCTAAAGTCCTAAGCAGAAATTCGAGGGCCGGATTATATTCAAATAATCCGCCCCCATCCAGCCCAGATTATCTGGCCTGGAAGAGAACATCAATACAAAAACTGCAATAACTTTTGTATCCGGACTCCGTTTTTGATGATCTTGGGCTCGTTGGAATCACAACGACAAGTTCTACAACTTCATGCAAAGAAACATCATAGTCAAACCATGGAAGATAAAACCAAATGATGAAAGGTTTGACCTCTCTAAAAGGATGAACAGGTAAACCTTCAACACCAAAAACGCAATAAGTTTTTCATACAAAATCTGTTTTTGACGAGCTTGGGATTACCGTGAAGATAACCACAAGATCTAAAACCTCACATAGAGAAAAGCAATAAATGAACCAAGAAATATGATGCCAAGTATGCAAAGGTTTAAGCTCTGTCCAAATGATACGATTAAGTTACTCACTCGAGAGCCCCTCTTGATAGTACGACTACCAATCCTAAAACCCGGTCTCCCAAACACTATGAGACCATTAAGAAAGAAAACCTATCAAGATCATACCTTTGCCTTGCGCATTCCACTTGAGCTAGATGATGACGGTCTTGTCTCCCTCAAGTTAGACCACCTATCTTGGTTGCGCTTGCTCGGTGAAGTCTTGCGGATCGCTCCCCATACTCCACTATGGGAGAGACTCTAGTAGAAATATATTCATATGACCATAAAAACCAAATGGACACCGAGCTTCAAGCATATGATATCTTCTAGATGCCTATCTTGAAGTTGCGCCTTGACTTGATCAATTCTTGAATCAGCTCTTCTTTTTCTACAATGATGGTGTCTTGAAGATACACATGAGATCACACTCAACCTTATTCTTCAAGAAACACTCAATATAGGCTCAACTCCATTATGACCAATCTTCATATCACTCCTTGAATAACACCTTGGTCATCACATAATCTTCTTTATTTCTATCTTCATATAACCTTGAAACCAACAAATAGTTCAAGCATTGTCTATGGACAAGTCCTATAAACATAACTCAATGCAACCATTAGTCCATAGGGATTGTCATTAATTACCAAAACCACACATGGGGCACATGCTCTTTCAATCTCCCCCATTTTGGTAATTGATGAGAATCTCTTTGAGAGGGTGTATATAATGAATTTAAAGAACTAAGATGGTTACACTAACATCAAATACTACAAAAGTATGTGATGTTAGTACAACCGTCATATATAGAGAAAACTCCCCCACAATCTATGCACGTGTGAATGAACTTGAATTTCATTGCATATATTGCCAACAAATATTGTTGGTAGAGTTTCCACTATATACTCAACCATGCAAAGCATGCAAGGCAAATGCTTAAGAACCAAACCAAAGCATTAAGCCCAAATCTAGTAATTCACCCATGATTAATAGATTCATGAAAATCATGAATCTGAGGTAGAATCCAACATAGAGAGATGGTTCAGAACAGTAACATAGAAGCTTAGTCACGAAATGCATGCAGTGAGGTGTCAGCACCACAGTAAAACCCTCACCTTATAAATACCCCTTTCTTCCACACAAATTCACTCACAAAATTTCTCAGAGCAGCTCATAAGAACACCTTGAGGCCATAGGCTAGAGGTTAAGATTTAAAGCTCATAAAACTCCCCAAGCCAGAGGCTGGGAGTGAGAAAAGGAGCAAGCTCACCATTGGTGAGTAGCCCACACCACATCTTGCACATTAGAAGGTAGGAGAAGGACCAGAGCAAGGAGGTGCTGCTCAAGCTGAACCAGGCAGAGAAGTACTGCCTAGGTCAAGTTCATCCTCATCAAGGTAGAGGAGTGCTGCCCATCTACATCAAGCACACTTTGGAAACTCCAAAGGTTGTATTACTAGGATTAATATTAGCATAGAGGGAGTGTTATACACACATACTTGGCAAGCTTGCTGTGAACTCATGAAAATGAGGAACACCACAGCCATGCCAAGGAGAACATCCATTAGAGTTCTTTGTGTGAACTCAAGGAAGAAGATGAAGTGTAAATCACTGGAAGTGATCACTTGCTTCATAATCTTAATAGAAAACACACACATACATACATCTTTGAATCCTAAGATTCGGAAATTTTTTGTGTTAATATTTAGAAAGAAATGATAGTTGCAAGCTCTAAGAGCTGCAAAGTGTGTACTGTTATAATTATATCAGCACTAGCTCAAGCAAGTTTCTAAATGAAGTGTTAACTGAATATTTGTCAGAACAATGAATGAGAAATTCAGAGTTCATGTGTTGAAACAAGCAAACTCGACTCTCCAGTGCAAGCAGTGATTAAGCATAGTACCTGGAGCAATAAAATGATAGGCAAGTATCCCAGAGCATACTAAGAGAGTATAAACTCAACAATGTCAGAGATAGTGCAAAGTTCAGAGGGAGATTTTCATAGAAAGCAAATCATGCTCCAATTAGCTTTTCTAGGAAGCTTAGATCACCAGTAGACCGAGTAACAGAAGCTAGATCATGCCAGAGCATCAGAGCATGCTCGAACTGAAGGAAAGCTTCAATACACCGAAATCCTAATTCCCAAATTGGGGGAAATGAAGGGGAAAAAATCAAGGAACTACCTAGAGTTGTAACAGAGCACACGAGAGAGAGAAGAGTGAGCACACTTACTTGTTCATGGAGCCAAGCTCCATGGGAGGTGAAGTACAGGTAGAAGAAGCCATGGCCGAGGACATCAAAGGAAGAATACCTCGATGCAGCCCAAGCTAGTGACCCTAGGTCACCTTGAGGCAGCTTAGCCAGCCAGCCCAGCCGAGAAGAACGGCCAAGCTCATCGGAGACGATGAGCGCATCAAAACCCTAACCCTAGCGAGTCATAGGGGAAGCGCATGAGCGCAAGCAAGCATCCTAGATTGATCCCCTCGATGAGAAGGCCAAGTCGAGGGATAGGAACAACTTGGTGGCGACGGCGAGGCCGGAGCTGGTCAGAGACGGCCAGGGCACGGCGGCGACGGTGACGGCGACTCGGTCGCCATTTCGTCGCGGGAGAGAGAGAGAGAGAGAGAGAGAGAGAGAGAGAGAGAGAGAGAGAGAGAGGGGGTGAGTGTTTGGCTCCGTTCGACCGAACCGTTTCGGTCGGTTTGACTGAGGGGTCTGACCAGTGGGTCCCACGTGGAGGTTTTATTTGCTATTTGTTTTAATTCTAGGGGCTTAACTATAAATCAACCATAACTTTTTATTTACGAGGCCAAAAATTATGAAAAATACCTCTTTGGAAGGCTAAAAATATGACTAACTCTAATATGTCATAAAATGAAAGTTTTAGAAATAAAAGTTTTTAACCATTGTTTTGTTGATAAATGAGATGAATAGTTTACACACTTATTCCAATATTTATCAAAATACTTTTAAAAAAATCAGGAAAACTTTTGAATAATGTTTATCACTTGTATGAAGTTTTGAAAATAAAAAATTTCAATTATGTCTTTGCTAAATGACTTGGGTATTAATAAAGTACCAAAAGAAAACAAAAGCAAAGAATAATACTTTCCAAATTCTTGGAGATTATTATTTTAAACAAAAAGAATACCATTTTGAATATGACAATATTCAAAATAGTATATATAAATCAAATTTATAAGAATATCTTGGAACTTCTTCTGAGTTGCAATATATCTGTCTTTGCGGCATAGAAAGATTTTTCACAGAGTTCTGGCTATCCGCGATCCTTCCAGTGGCTCATAGCTTATCCGGTTGTTCGATCAACGATGTGCTTCAGTTTAATGGGTCTTTCTATAGCGAAGCAGTATATCCCTTGTGAACAACGGAATAATTTTTCAGATATATGAACATTCTAAAGTGAAATTCCTATGAAGATTGTAACAACTCAGAAAATTGTAATCCACTTCTTAATAATCAAAGTACCAAATTTTAGACCCAGATAAAACTTTTTATCTATTATTTCATGCATACATGTAATTTTCTATTATGTGTCTTTTATGATTTCATGTGTGTTATTATTTGTTGTGCACTAGTTAGTTAATTCTAACCTAACCAACAGAAGCAAGTGAGAATAATTATAAGAACCAAAGAAAGAAGAAACAAAAGAGAGAAAGAAAGAGAAGAATAAGATGATCTAGGAAATCTATTTGACTACCCTACTTTGAGCCCTTGGATTAAGAAATCTGTAACTCACCTCCATGTTTGGCCAGTTAGTTGAGCTTCACCAAGTTGCATACTAACTCAACCAAGAAGTTGCTACCCAAAATTCAAATCAGAACATCACTCAAACCTCTGTCAAACTTTGAATCTGAAACAGTGACCATACCCTATTTTCAAATATAAATTTTTGCAAAACCTGTTATTTCTCCAGAACAAAAATATGACTGGAAACCTTGGCCAATATGTTGATCACCCAAAGTGGAAATTTTCAAAATTTCGAATTTGAAATTCTTGTGGGCAATTCGTCGAACACCTGGCAGACGAAATCGAGCCAAATCGAAGCTACTGTGAAGATCACTGTTCTTGCTCGCCCAAACCCTGTCGCCATGCTCCTGGATGATGCCACGGTCGAGCCCAACCCCCTCTGCCCCGACCCGAGCCGTGAGAAAGGGAGGAGAAGAGGAGACAGCACCCAGGACCCCCCTCTCTTCTTCCCAGCTTGCTGCACGTCGCCGACCACCCTGCCCTCGCCAGCACCGACCTACAGCATGCCGCAGCCGAGACCGAAGCCCCCCAGCACGCGAGCAAGGCCGCCGTGACCAGTGTCGCTCGACGCACGCACCTAGGGCCCCCGCGCCGGTGAGCTACTGGACGCCCTCGCCCTCGACGCTCCGGCCTATAAAAGGCCCCTCCGATCAAACGAGGAGACGCACACCACTCCAGGCTACCGCCCAGACACCATCTCTCCCTCCCTCTTGCTCTGGTTCGTCGACGCCTGCAACGCCGGCGAGGTACTGAGCGCGGAGAGCGCCGTCGCGTTCGACCACCCTGGAGCAAGCCGCCGCTGGGAATCGGAGGAGGAGTCACGCTGGAGTCGTTTCCACCCCTCGCCGTCAAGTTCTTCTTCCTCTACGCACGCCGCCGTCGCCGTCGTCGTCTTCACTGCTCGCAGGTGAGCTCGCCCCTCTCCGTCGAGCACGATGGCTGTAAGCCGTTAGATCTAGATCGGACGATAGCATACCGATTCGGTAACTTAAGTCACCTGACATGCCGACCCCACCTGTCAGTTTGTTTAAAAACAAATCCCGCCCCGTGCGAAACGTTTTATGGGCTGGCCCGTTCGGGTTCTGTTCAGAATCGGCCTGTTAGGTTAGAAATCGGTCCGTTTCCTTTTTATTTAATTTCCCGCCCGTTTGAATTATTTCAAATATGATTCAGATATGATTTTCAAACTTAAATTCCCAGAGATTTACAAATCCTTTTCTAGCAAGTAAAGATGCGTTGGAAAGCTTGTAAAATGCTCTAGCCTGTAGAATTGGTTAGAATTCCATTTGAGTTAGGAATTTAAATAAATAAGAATAGTGTGACCCTAGCTTTATTAATCCTAGAATATTTCTAGAAAATTGTTTAAACCTCCTAAAATTATGAAACTTGAATGGTGAACTTATTAATTAACTCCCCTACTGTTTAGTCAACCTTAATCAACTCAAACCTTGTTAGTGTTATCAATTAGACCCTAACCCAACTCTAGTTAGTAACATAAAATGATAGATCCCTACCATACACTTAGAATTAATTTGCCCTCATTACCAATTCACTTAGTTAATCCCTCCCCACTTGAACTAGTCTTAGTACCCCTAAACCAATACCAATGCTTAGAAAGTGAACAACATATGACACTTAGTAGAAAATCTAACTTGCACACTTAATGAAAACTTAGAAGAAAAACTTGCAATCCAACCCCATAAAATGCAACATGAATGCTATTGTTAGCAAACAAATATGTGTGCTTGGTGTGTTGTTAGCATTGTGTAGTGATGGTGTGCTTTGTGTTGATTCCATTATTAGACGCTAGTGTTGCTGAGGAGGATATTGAGGGGGGATTTTATTATCAAGAAGAAGAAGAGTACCCCGGACACTTTGCCAACCAAGGCAAGCCATCTTTTGATTCATACTCCCAATGCCTAGTTTTAATATTGCATTCTACTTGTTTTAAGTAAATTGCATGATTGAATTGCTAGAGTAGAATGATAGAAGTGTAGTGATATCTTGCTTAGCAAGAGCATCAAGCTGAGTTTATCCAATCATATTTAGTAGTATCATCACTCAATGTAGTTGCTTAGTCGCTAATAATATTGAGGCCATCTATAAGGGGAACTCTATTTGAAAAGTGGTGACTTGAACTTGACACTTGAATTGGAGATTGCTCCTACATAATGGCTTTATGAAAGAAATCAATCTTGACTAAGAACTATGAAATGTATTTCTCAATGACAACGAGTGATGTACTATGGGAGCCAACCATACCGTACGACCACATTACCCCTATATGGGAAGGGGCTTAGTCCGTAGCTTGTTTACCTTAGTATGGGAGGCCTTGTATCAAACCTTTATGGAAGGACACCGTGAGCGGTTACTTCTGAACCGAGTGGATTCCACTAATCCGGCATCCCGGAGCGGCCAAAACTAGAGGCGCCGAAGCGGGGATTCCGTATCCCGGGCTCTAGGGAAGGATCCTATACTAGGGTGAGCAAGTGAAAGAGTTTGTTTGATTATCTGAACCCCGCATACTTGTGTATGACGATCCGTGGATTTCTCCCGGCGGATGTATCGAATTTTGTGGGTAAAGTGTACCCCTCTGCAGAGGTTTTCAAACTATTTGAATAGCCGCGTCCGCGGTCATGGACAGTTGGCAAGCTGTACTTGACTTTTGTCAAGAATAAAAATAACAACGGTGAACTTGGTGAATGACTTGACTTGACCTTGATGTTGACACACTTGAAGTTCTTCTTTAGATTGAACTTAGAGAACTAAACCTCTTTTCTACCAATGAACATTCTTGGGAAATAAAACTAGCTTTTGCAAATAAACTTAGTGCTTAGTCCACTATACCAAACTTGCATATCTACTTCATCATTTCATTTATAAGATGGTTTGCGAGTGCATCCAATGTACTCATGGCTGTGTCCCTGGCTATCAACTTGGCCAGACTATGGGGAAGAGTACCAGGAGGAAGGGTATGAAGAAGAGTGCCAAAACTAAGCTCGTCTCCATGAGTCGCCATTGCCTGTAGGGTGAAGGCATGGACCCGAAGATGTTATTTCCGCTGCTATATTGTGTTGTAATATGAACTTGGTCTCTATGACCATTGTATTTGAACCATCGTATTGTAATGTCTATGGAACTGGTTACCAACTACGTTATGTATATCGCAACAATGGTTCTGGGATTGCGGTGGAATGCATAACGGGCACTTCGAATTTGTTATCAAATTTGAGGTTGTCACAAGTTGGTATCAGAGCCTAGGCTGACCATAGGAGACCTTAGTTAGAATGGGCGTGAAATGAAACCTTGATAAAAGCAAAGATATAAGTAATGGTTGCAAAATTGCTTAGTCTTTCCTCTCTATTTACAAAGTTTTATACATACTTCAGTTTTTGCCTACTTAAAATTTTGCACACTTGAGTTGATCACTAACTTAAGCTAATCTAAAATTTTGTAGATGGCCCCGGTATTCACTGAGCACTACCAGTTGGGCCATGGTGGCAGCCTTTGTTTCGAGCGCGACCTCACCACCCTGACCTTGTTCCTGGATCGTTTGTATCCGAAGTTCAAGGGAGCCGTGCTCAATGAGCTCCCAGATGGAGAGCTATGGTGGCTTATCAGGGCCAGTTGCCGTAGCAAGAAGGGGAATTTGAGTTCTCCAAGGATCAAGTTTGAGCTTGTGGAGAAAACTTGGGCCGATGGTTTGGTCAGAGGTATGCAGGAGATGCACGCCCGCTTATGCGGACTGCATGTTGAGGAGGTCCAGGGGGAGCACTTTAGGAACTTTGCTCGGCGTGATGCGGATGGACGTCCCGCAAACATGCTCGGGCAGAATGAGCCGAGTACCTACATCGATCACATGGACTTCTTGCTGTACTCCACTCAGCATGAGGCCGATCGTGCCCGTACCAAGGCCAACCTTGAGCACTTCGCACTGGTGGAGGCGAGGAGCACTATCAGGATACTTGCGAAGGAGCGCAAGAGCCTTCGTCGCCAGCGCGATGAGAAGGATCAGGACATTGAGGAGTTGAAGGCCAATGTGGCTGAGCTGACTGAGTACATTGAGAGTCTTGAGGATCACCTTGGTGAGGAGGAAGGCATTGATCTCCGCAAGGAGGATAATGCCCTCATTAGTGATGAGGATGACTTCATGGAGGACCTTGATGATCCGGAAGATGGTGGGCATAATGGATTCATTGTGAGTGATGAGGAGGAAGACCCCGAGGAGCCCGATGTTTAGATTGGAGACTTCCGTGTTATCTAGTTAGGAGTTCACCTTGAGTCACTTCGTGTAGGTGTGAGTTGTATCCCCCTCTCTAGTAGACGAGTCGCAATGGTTTGATGTAAACCATTTGTAATGTGTGAACTCGTATGTATGATATGTTTGATGAGTGTTGAATGAAATATGAATTTGGCCCTTAAGGCCTTAGTAAGACAAAAATTGCATCATCCATGTTACCTTTAAATCTTAGCAAAATTAGTTTTTCCCTCTTGTCTTACGCACCTTATCTTCAGATGCCGCGAGCACCCCCACCCCCGAACCCGGAAATGGCAGAACTGCTAAGGTTGATCATGGAAGACCAGGAAGTAGCCCGAGCTGAGCGCCAAGCTAACTTGGCCACTCTTCAGCAGATAACCCAGATGGCAATGAACCACAACAATGGCAATGGCAATGGCAATGGTGAAGGAGAAAACAATGGCAATGGTGATCACCGATCCAAGTTAAGGAGTTTCCAAAACACCAATCCACCTATATTCACTAAGTCTGAAGAACCCTTAGATGCCGATGACTGGCTTCGCACTATGGAAAACAATTTGGCAGTCGCCGAAGTTGGTGAAAATGAGAAGGTTTTGTACACCACCCACTACCTTGCGGGAGCCGCAAGAGCTTGGTGGGATAGCACCCGTGCAATGCAAGCCCAAGGGTATGTGATGCCGTGGGAGGAGTTCAAGAGCAAATTTAGCAAGGCCCATGTTCCTTTGGGATTGGTTAAAAGGATGAGAGATGAGTTCAGAAATCTAAAGCAAGGTTCCCTATCTGTGGTGGATTACCGTGACAAGTTCCTTACCTTGTCTAGGTATGCCCCAGATGACACCAACACCACTGAGAAGAAGCAAGAAAGGTTTCTGGATGGACTTCATGATGAGATGCAATGTGTCTTGGTCAGCATTCACTTTGCAGACCTGGAGTCACTGGTTGACTCTGCCATTCAGATGGAAGGCAAACTCAAGCAAGCTGCAGAGAACCGCAAGCGCCGTATGATGTATCAAGGCAACTCAAGAAACTCGCAGAAGCCAAGGGGAAATCCACCCATGGGTTTCGCCCCAAGACCTATGAGGCCATCTGCACCTGCTCCACGTCCCAACTATCCCAACCGTCCGCCCGGCAACAACTTCAACCGTGCACCTCCAAGACCTAGTGGCAACAACTTCAACACCAATACTCCAAGGCCAAATGGCGCCCCTGTGTTACCCAAGCCTGGTGACAAGTGTGGTGTTACCTGTTATGAGTGCGGACTCAAAGGGCACTACTCCAATGAGTGCCCCAAGAAGCTGAATGATGCATCCAAGACCACTGCTCCTGTTCAGCAACAGCGCCGTGTGGAAAATGGCAAGAACTATCCACCAAGGAACCAGCCTCACTCTCGAGGCCGTCTAAATCACATGAATGTTGAAGAAGCTCAGGAAGCAACCGACGTTGTGCTTGGTATGTTCCCTGTTAACTCAGTTACCGCAAGAGTTCTATTTGATTCTGGAGCTTCACACTCATTTGTTACCCAGTTATTCGTTGATAAAAGTGGACTTCAACCCACACCCTTGAAAGATGTCATGTCTGTGCAAATTCCCGGGTCGATAACCAAAGCCAGTTGTACCTGCTTGGCAGTGCCCATAGAAATCCATGGGATCTCATTCTTAGCCAGTTTGATTGTGTTACGAACCAAAGGATTGGAAGTGGTCCTAGGTATGGATTGGATGTCTCAACACCAAGGAATTATAGATTGTGCCAATAAGACCATCACCATGAGGAGTAGCCATGGAGTTTTAGTAAAGCATGTGTCAGTTAAACCCACCCAAAGCCCCAGATGTCATAAGAGTATCTCAGGGCCAACCATAAAGGAAGTTCCCATCGTCTGTGAATACCTGGATGTTTTTCCCGATGAGCTACCCGGAATGCCACCGGATCGGGATATTGAGTTTATCATTGAGCTTATCCCCGGAACTGGATCTATAGCCCAACGACCCTATCGTATGAACCCAGCTGAACTAGTAGAGTTGAAGAAGCAATTGGATGACCTTTTGAGTAAAGGATTGATTCAGCCAAGTTCTTCTGCTTGGAGATCACCCGTTCTGTTTGTGGATAAAAGTGACGGTTCTAGTCGACTGTGCACTGATTACCGCAAGCTAAACGATGTGACCATCAAGAACAAGTATCCTCTCCCAAAGATTGAAGATTTGTTTGACCAATTGACTGGAGCTAGAGTCTTCTCGAAGATAGATCTTAGAACTGGATACCACCAACTAAAGATCCGTGCAACGGATATCCCCAAAACAGCCTTCACTACCCGATACGGATTGTATGAGTACACCGTAATGTCATTTGGATTAACCAATGCCCCTGCTTATTTCATGAACCTCATGAATAAGGTTTTTATGGAGTTCTTGGATAAGTTTGTTGTTGTCTTCATTGATGACATTCTTATTTACTCCAAGTCCGAAGAAGAGCATGCAACCCATTTGAGATTAATCTTAGAAACCTTAAGAGAGCATCAGCTGTATGCCAAGTTCAGTAAATGTGAGTTCTGGTTGAAGGAAGTTGGATTCTTAGGCCATGTATTATCAGCGGGAGGAATATCCGTGGATCCCAAGAAGATCAAATCAGTCATGGAATGGGAAGCTCCTACCACTCAAACTGAAGTTAGAGGTTTTCTCGGATTAGCCGGATATTACCGCAAATTTGTTGAAGGGTTTTCAAGCATTGCCCGGCCAATGACCCAACTGTTGAAGAAATACAAGAAGTTTGAATGGACCCCTAAGTGTGAAGAGAGTTTTCAAGAGCTCAAGAAGCGACTGGTGACCGCCCCCGTCCTAACCATGCCCGATATCACCAAAAACTTTGATGTCTATTGCGACGCTTCCAAACTTGGACTTGGTTGTGTATTGATGCAAGAAGGCAAGGTCATAGCTTACCTCTCTCGGCAGCTTCGACCTCATGAAGAAAACTATCCAACTCATGATCTGGAGTTAGCAGTCGTAGTGCTAGCTCTAAAGACATGGAGGCACTATCTGATGGGCAACCGTTGCGAGATCTACACTGATCACAAGAGTTTGAAGTATATCTTCACCCAGAAGGAGTTGAACATGAGGCAAAGAAGATGGATAGAGTTGATTAAGGATTATGATCTGGAAATTCACTATCACCCCGGTAAGGCCAATGTAGTGGCCGATGCATTGAGTAGGAAGCCGTGCTCGTTGAATATGATGATCAAAGAGGAGCAACCCATGTTGCACCAAGAGTTTGAAAGGTTTGGATTGGAACTAGTCAGTCAAGGATTCCTAGCCAACCTGGAGTTTCAACCCACCTTGATGAGCCAAATCAAAGAAGCCCAGAAGGGAAATAAGAGTATCGACGGAACTAAGCACCGAATTAGTTCCGGCAAGGTGCCAGGATTTGAGGAAGATGATCAAGGAGTTCTTTGGTATAAAGGACGTATTTGTGTGCCTGCTGACTCAGAATTGAAGGGAGTTATTATGAAGGATGCCCATGAGACACCTTACTCCATTCACCCCGGTGGAACTAAGATGTATCAAGATTTAAAGGAACAATTTTGGTGGCATGGAATGAAGCGTGAGATTGCATCGTTCATCTCTAAGTGTGATATTTGTCAAAGAGTCAAGGCTGAACATCAACGTCCTGCGGGATTGCTGCAACCTTTGCAAGTTCCGGAATGGAAGTGGGAATCGGTTGGAATGGATTTCATCACTGGATTTCCAAGGTCTAGCCGTGGAAATGACTCTATCTGGGTCATTGTGGATAGACTGACCAAAGTTGCCCACTTTATTCCTGTCAAGACCACTTCTAACTCGGGACAGCTAGCAGATTTGTATCTATCCAGAATTGTTAGTTTGCATGGAGTCCCTAAAACCATAGTTTCCGATCGAGGAACCCAATTCACCTCAAGATTTTGGAGAAGCTTACATCAAGCCTTGGGAACCAAATTAGCCTTTAGCACCGCTTACCACCCTCAGACTGATGGACAGACTGAAAGAGTGAATCAAATACTTGAAGATATGTTGAGAGCCTGTGTTCTAGCCTATGGGGCTAAGTGGGAAGATTGTCTGCCTTTCGCGGAGTTTTCCTACAACAACAGTTATCAAGCCAGTTTGCAAATGGCCCCATTTGAAGCTTTGTATGGAAGAAAGTGCCGTACCCCTTTGAATTGGTCTGAAACCGGAGACAGTCAGATATTTGGACCTGACATTCTGCAAGAAGCTGAGGAGAAGGTTCGCATGATTCGTGATTACCTCAAAGCAGCCCAGTCTAGACAGAAGAGTTATGCCGACAAGAGACGTCGAGAACTGACTTTCAAGAGTGGAGACTTTGTTTATCTTAGAGTATCACCCCTCAAGGGAATGCAGAGATTCCAAGTAAAAGGAAAGCTTGCACCCAGATATATTGGACCCTTCAAGATACTAGACCGCAGAGGAGAAGTGTCTTATCAGTTGGAAATGCCCCCTGAATTGTCTGAAGTACACGATGTCTTTCACGTGTCCTTACTTCGAAAGTGTCTTGAAGTTCCGGATAAGCCCGAAATCTTCAAGAATATTGATCATCGTTCTGTGGACATCAACAAGGATTTGACCTATCGGGAAATGCCTATTCGTATCCTCGAGGAAGCTTATAGAACCACTCGAACCCGAAGCATCAAGTTTCTGAAAGTTCAGTGGAGTAATCACACCGAAGATGAAGCTACTTGGGAACGAGAAGATTACCTACAGAAAGAGTTTCCCAATCTTTTCAGTTCTTAATTAGTGAATCTCGGGGACGAGATTCTTTTTAAGGGGGGAAGATTGTAACAACTCAGAAAATTGTAATCCACTTCTTAATAATCAAAGTACCAAATTTTGGACCCAGATAAAACTTTTTATCTATTATTTCATGCATACATGTATTTTTCTATTATGTGTCTTTTATGATTTCATGTGTGTTATTATTTGTTGTGCACTAGTTAGTTAATTCTAACCTAACAAACATAAGCAAGTGAGAATAATTATAAGAACCAAAAAAAGAAGAAACAAAAGAAAGAAAGAAAAAGAGAAGAATAAGATGATCTAGGAAATCTGTTTGACTACCCTACTTTGAGCCCTTGGATTAAGAAATCTGTAACTCACCTCCATGTTTGGCCAGTTAGTTGAGCTTCACCAAGTTGCATACTAACTCAACCAAGAAGTTGCTACCCAAAATTCAAATCAGAACATCACTCAAACCTCTGTCAAACTTTGAATCTGAAACAGTGACCATACCCTATTTTCAAATATAAATTTTTGCAAAACCTATTATTTCTCCAGAACAAAAATATGACTGGAAACCTTGGCCAATATGTTGATCACCCAAAGTGGAAATTTTCAAAATTTCGAATTTGAAATTCTTGCGGGCAATTCGTCGAACACCTGGCAGACGAAATCGAGCCAAATCGAAGCTACTGTGAAGATCACTGTTCTTGCTCGCCCAAACCCTGTCGCCATGCTCCTGGACGATGCCACGGTCGAGCCCAACCCCCTCTGCCCCGACCCGAGCCGTGAGAAAGGGAGGAGAAGAGGAGACAGCACCCAGGACCCCCCCTCTCTTCTTCCTAGCTTGCTGCACGTCGCCGACCACCCTGCCCTCGCCAGCACCGACCCACAGCATGCCGCAGCCGAGACCGAAGCCCCCCAGCACGCGAGCAAGGCCGCCGTGCCCAGTGTCGCTCGACGCACGCGCCCAGGGCCCCCGCGCCGGTGAGCTACTGGACGCCCTCGCCCTCGACGCTCCGACCTATAAAAGGCCCCTCCGATCAAACGAGGAGACGCACACCACTCCAGGCTACCGCCTAGACACCATCTCTCCCTCCCTCTCGCTCTGGTTCGTCGACGCCTGCAATGCCGGCGAGGTACTGGACGCGGAGAGCGCCGCCGCGTTCGACCACCCTAGAGCAAGCCGCCGCTGGGAATCGGAGGAGGAGTCACGCCGGAGTCGTTTCCACCCCTCGCCGTCAAGTTCTTCTTCCTCTACGCACGCCGCCATCGCCGTCGTCGTCTTCACTGCTCGCAGGTGAGCTCCGCCCCTCTCCGTCGAGCACGATGGTTGTAAGCCGTTAGATCTAGATCGGACGATAGCATACCGATTCGGTAACTTAAGTCACCTGACATGCCGACCCCACCTGTCAGTTTGTTTAAAAACAAATCCCGCCCCGTGCGAAACGTTTTCTGGGCCGGCCCGTTCGGGTTCTGTTCAGAATTGGCCTGTTAGGTTAGAAATCGGTCCGTTTCCTTTTTATTTAATTTCCCGCCCGTTTGAATTATTTCAAATATGATTCAGATATGATTTTCAAACTTAAATTCCTAGAGATTTACAAATCCTTTTCTAGCAAGTAAAGATGCGTTGGAAAGCTTGTAAAATGCTCTAGCCTGTAGAATTGGTTAGAATTCCATTTGAGTTAGGAATTTAAATAAATAAGAATAGTGTGACCCTAGCTTTATTAATCCTAGAATATTTCTAGAAAATTGTTTAAACCTCCTAAAATTATGAAACGTGAATGGTGAACTTATTAATTAACTCCCTTACTGTTTAGTCAACCTTAATCAACTCAAACCTTGTTAGTGTTATCAATTAGACCCTAACCCAACTCTAGTTAGTAACATAAAATGATAGATCCCTACCATACACTTAGAATTAATTTGCCCTCATTACCAATTCACTTAGTTAATCCCTCCCCACTTGAACTAGTCTTAGTACCCCTAAACCAATACCAATGCTTAGAAAGTGAACAACATATGACACTTAGTAGAAAATCTAACTTGCACACTTAATGAAAACTTAGAAGAAAAACTTGCAATCCAACCCCATAAAATGCAACATGAATGCTATTGTTAGCAAACAAATATGTGTACTTGGTGTGTTGTTAGCATTGTGTAGTGATGGTGTGCTTTGTGTTGATTCCATTATTAGACGCTAGTGTTGCTGAGGAGGATATTGAGGGGGGATTTTATTATCAAGAAGAAGAAGAGTACCCCGGACACTTTGCCAACCAAGGCAAGCCATCTTTTGATTCATACTCCCAATGCCTAGTTTTAATATTGCATTCTACTTGTTTTAAGTAAATTGCATGATTGAATTGCTAGAGTAGAATGATAGAAGTGTAGTGATATCTTGCTTAGCAAGAGCATCAAGCTGAGTTTATCCAATCATATTTAGTAGTATCATCACTCAATGTAGTTGCTTAGTCGCTAATAATATTGAGGCCATCTATAAGGGGAACTCTATTTGAAAAGTGGTGACTTGAACTTGACACTTGAATTGGAGATTGCTCCTACATAATGGCTTTATGAAAGAAATCAATCTTGACTAAGAACTATGAAATGTATTTCTCAATGACAACGAGTGATGTACTATGGGAGCCAACCATACCGTACGACCACATTACCCCTATATGGGAAGGGGCTTAGTCCGTAGCTTGTTTACCTTAGTATGGGAGGCCTTGTATCAAACCTTTATGGAAGGACACCGTGAGCGGTTACTTCTAAACCGAGTGGATTCCACTAATCCGGCATCCCGGAGCGGCCAGAACTAGAGGCGCCGGAGCGGGGATTCCGTATCCCGGGCTCTAGGGAAGGATCCTATACTAGGGTGAGCAAGTGAAAGAGTTTGTTTGATTATCTGAACCCCGCATACTTGTGTATGACGATCCGTGGATTTCTCCCGGCAGATGTATCGAATCTTGTGGGTAAAGTGTACCCCTATGCAGAGGTTTTCAAACTATTCGAATAGCCGCGTCCGCGGTCATGGACAGTTGGCAAGCTGTACTTGACTTTTGTCAAGAATAAAAATAACAATGGTGAACTTGGTGAATGACTTGACTTGACCTTGATGTTGACACACTTGAAGTTCTTCTTTAGATTGAACTTAGAGAACTAAACCTCTTTTCTACCAATGAACATTCTTGGAAAATAAAACTAGCTTTTGCAAATAAACTTAGTGCTTAGTCCACTATACCAAACTTGCATATCTACTTCATCATTTCATTTATAAGATGGTTTGCGAGTGCATCCAATGTACTCATGGCTGTGTCCCTGGCTATCAACTTGGCCAGACTATGGGGAAGAGTACCAGGAGGAAGGGTATGAAGAAGAGTGCCAGAACTAAGCTCGTCTCCATGAGTCGCCATTGCCTGTAGGGTGAAGGCATGGACCCGAAGACGTTATTTTCGCTGCAATATTGTGTTGTAATATGAACTTGGTCTCTATGACCATTGTATTTGAACCATCGTATTGTAATGTCTATGGAACTGGTTACCAACTACGTTATGTATATCGCAACAATGGTTCTGGGATTGCGGTGGAATGCATAACGGGCACTTCGAATTTGTTATCAAATTTGAGGTTGTCACAAAGATTCTAAAGGAAAATTCAAACGAGCAACAAGAAACTCAAATAACAAATCACTCAAAAATACGGGAAAGGGTTTATGAACATTTGTTTGCAAGTAATCTTTTCAAATCATTTGGATTTTAAAACATTATCTTCTATTCGGACAATGATCATTCTTCAGAACCCGAGGTCTAGGGTCAAGTAAAAACTTTGAACTGCATTATCTTGCAGCTGTCAGGCAAGTTCATTCTTGCTCATATATGTTAATTATTTTCATAAGTATCCAATTGTGTTGTATTTCATACCAATTGCATCAAAATACTTCTTCCAAAATAATTGGTGGATGATGGAACCATGGATTGGATGTACGGACGAAATGTCGTACGGTGGAGGTTCCATTATATCGGGAATACATAGGATTTAATAACAACTATTATCAGTCATTCCAAAGCACCGTAAATCACGCTGACCATAAAACTTGGTATGGGACAAGCGAATCAGAAGTTACTTCCGAGTTTTGTATATCCTCAGAGGCATAGCTGGATTGAGATTCCTTTCGGGGAAAATCAATGGGTGGGAGCCCATGGTAAACGTCCATGCTCTGTACTACAGAGTAACGGTTAATGTCTTCTAGCGGTGAGGGTGATTGATTCGGACTGAGGTTCAGATTAATTGCAACATGTGGATTACGGAATTAGGTGGTGCTCGGCATGACTCGGCTATACTTGGTAACTGGCCTCATACCATAGGAAGTATGATATATGCAATAGGGCCAAGGGCATTGGTGGGCAAATCAGCCCACCTGTGCAGAGTGTATAAAATTGTGACATGTTACTCATTATTCCGGGAAAGGAATTGTGAACGCCGCGTGGAAAGGAACTATGCTAAAGTTCTAACAACCCGCGAAGACTAATGAACATAGTTTTTATGAAATTAAAACTTTGATTCATTCAACAAAACTATTTTCCAAAACTTGCATATGTTTGGAATTCTATTATTCCAAGCTATTGTTATAGCAAGATACACCATTTCCATAGAAATTGCTGAGTATGCCTGTACTCAATCTATCCTTGAAAACCCTTGCTTTAGATTGTGAGAACAGCGAAGATGTTCCTGACGATAGTGAGGAACAATACTATGAGGAGCCGGATCTCTTCGGAGGAGTAGAAGGAGTTCACTACGGTATCGTTTATGATACTAGCAACAAGGAACCGGACACCGAAGCGTAGAATTATAGAATAGTTAGTGGAGCTTAGCGACTATTCTTAAATAAGTTGCTCATGCTCGTAATGGTACTATGCCTTATACTGTCATTACTAAATAGATTTGTTAGTTTGAAATGCTTTACAAATGAGACTCCTCAATGGACCGAGGATGATCTCGAAGCTTTTGTACACTTTTGGTTGGTATCTATGAACACGTAAAGTTGCGGACCCGCAATGTTTCTGTTGTACCACTCTGAGGGATGTGATATTTACGAAAGGGGACTTTCGTGAGTATTATATATCAATGACTTGTACACTACACATGCAGTGGTGTGCTGGGTCACCGCAAGTTCTGCCCATTTCCTTGGCAAAGTCTGACCGGTGCAGCCCGTGCACAAAGGCGTCGATTGCTCGCTCCTCGGATATGTCTTCTACTGAATTTTTTATTATACTCCAGTGTTGTATGTATGAACGTAGTAACTCGCCTCTTTTTTGTTTGCAAGCCCTGAGTTCCTCAATGGATGCTGGTCGCGTGTAAGTTGACCTGAAATTTCCTACGAACTGTTTTTCGAGTTCATTCCAGTGTCTGATGGATTCGTTGGATAGCTTAGTCAACCAAGAACATGCTGCACCTAGTGAGGTGTAGTTGTAAATTTTGCATTGCTGTTTCTTTTGAGCCCCCTAGTAACTTGACCACCTGCAGGTAATTTGTTAACCAAGACTCGGGTTCCCGTGATCCATCATACTTTCGCTGATTATGAGGTAACTTGAATCCTTTGGGTACTTTTGTTCTGCGAACCCTTCGGGTAAAGCATGGTGCTCCCATTTCTGTTTCTTCATCTTCATAGTTTCCCTCGTCCCACTCGTAGCGAGATTTATTAACTCTTGCCTGCGTGATGATGTTGCGCGTGTCATTCCTCTTGCGATTTTTGCCTGCTGGTGACTTGGATCTGCTAGGTTGCGGAGATTGTGAATTTTGGCTTCTTTTCTCAGGTTGGGCGTTGCCTTGCTGTAATGTGTCGTCTACTAGCCCGAGGCCTTTTAGGGCTGCTTCGTGCATTCCTTCCCGTGGATCTCTAGGTGCTGGCTGAATGGTTAGCAAATGTGCCAGCGGTGGTACTAAAGCTGCTTCGGGTGTCTTTGGCATTATATTCCCGATTTCGTCGGCTGACAAGAATAATGCATCGTGTTTCTCTTTGTTCTGCTGATTAGTTTCTCCTTTGCTAGCTTCACATCGTCGACCTCCTCCGGTGTATGATGTAGTGCTGCGTTCCTCTCGTAATATCCTGCTTGCCTCAATTGCTGACTTGTGCACCCTCCTTATCTCACTTTTCTCCCGTAGTAGTTTCTTCTTTTGCTGATGTAGGGTGTATTGATACCCCATTAGTACCTCTCTCCTTGAATCGGCGGGTATGGCTGCACTGCAGTGTACTACCGCTTTGATCATCCGCCATTCTTCTGCTGACAAGTGCACTTTTTCTCTGGGCGTTGTTTCTCCCTCTGCTCTATAGTTTGCTCCTCTCTCTAGATTGTGCGGATTAATTACTGGGTTGTTCTTGTTGTCCACTTCTTCAGATGTGTCACTTATTATTACATATACCTGATGTAAATTGCTGGCTCCTTGACTCCCGTCCTGATAGGATTCCGTTTTCTTGCTGCTTCCTCTGTTTTCAGAATTTTTGGAGACATTGCCGTAACTGGTGATGAAGTCCTTTTCTGAGATGTTGCCAATTTCTATGCCGAAACACGTACCCGATGATTCTTCAAGGTCTAGGTTTGCCATTATTTTATCGAGTCCCTCGATGGCGATATTTTTTGTCGACTTGGTGCTGACCGGCGAGTTTGCCTCGCTGGATGAGCCAACTGATGCTTCTAGAGTTGTCAGGATTGTAGTATCCCTTCCTGACAGACCTGATTTTACTGGATCTGAAAGGCAAACTGAACCCGATGATCCGACGCAAAAACTGAGGCTTCTGATCGTCAGATTCTTCTCTTGATCTTTTGAAAGAAGCAAAAAAGTCGTCGAATCCATGATCCCGACGTCCAAGGTCCCCACGGTCGGCGCCAATTGACGAGGGTTAACTCGGAAAGTGTCCAATATGATGGACTTAGGATCGGGGGAGAGGACGTCGGTTGAACTCAAAGGTAAAGTTTCAGACAAACAAGGCGAATATTGTGTATCGAAAGTAAACTTGGTATTAATCTCAGCTCAATTCGATGTGTCCCTTGCCGGCCTCTCTTGGCCCCTACTTATAGGTGGCCAGGTCTCGAGGAACCGATCGGGTTCGATACAAATTAGTCTACATCATATAGATTACAATACAAGTCTTTATCGGCTTGTCTATTCATGGGCCGCTATTCGAATAGGCCTCAGGGGTACTAACATCGTGGGTCTCGGTAGTCATACCCTTGTCAGACGGAGAGCCAACATTTATACAAAGCCATGACGGTAGTGCTATACGAGGAATGAGCGGTGCTACAAAAGCAATCCTCCTGTGCTCCAGCGATGACTGTCGGTGCTGCAGGAGTTGGATGCTTCGTCGGCAAAAGCGGGGATTTTCGACATACGCATAGTATTTTTTCTACATACTATATTATTATTTTCTACTTTGCTACTCTCGAAATGCTGCCATGTTTTTTATTTTTTAACCCACGGTGGGAAAAAAATGATGCAATGATGTTGTAGTAGTACAAAATTGTTGCTATAAATTCCGTGCCTTTGTGCTACTATAGCACATGATTTTTGCTACGAGGTCTCCGACACGTTCAACTTTGCTACAATTGTATAAAAATTTCGGTACGAGATCTCCGGCGCGCTATCTGCTAATTTCGGCGAGGTCCATCTTTTCCCTTTGTTTTGTGAGCGAACCTTTTTTGCTACATACTAGAACCAAATACAATGTTTTTTTTGCTACATAGAAAAACAAAAGTACACGGGGTTTGGAGGCTGAAGTGGACAAGTGTGGTATGGAAGTGGCGGGGGATCTGGGGTGAACGGGGAATTATCCCCGGGGATGGCTAGCACTCCCTTGTAGCGCATTTGGTCAATCTTTTTTTCTTTTAAAATGGATGATACATCGAAGTATGGAACTAACTGCTCAGCTCAAAACATACATGAACTTCACTTCTTAAGCCCGTCTTTTATTCGTTTCCCAGCCGTGTTGCCGTCCTGTTTGGATACCAAGACGTACGATGCCTTGCCAACAGGATCCGAGTTCTCCATCGCAGCCATCATGCGGGGCCCGTTCGAGCTGTGCTCTGGTCCACTCTTCAGCGCCATCAGTATCCCCTTCTTTAGCACAATCACGCCCACCTCTGCATTCACAGTCTCACAGACATCCATAAACCAATGATAATACGAGCATCAGTTGGAAGAAAATATGAGAATAATCCTCAAGCACGACAAACAGGACAGGAGATGACTTGTACTGTTGTAGAGGAACATTCATCGAGATCGGTAGCACACGTTTATGTCAATCTCGGGGCAGAGATTGGGATGTGTGCACGCGAGCGAGTACATAGTCATACCGGCGGGAGGGACGGGGGTGGTGGAGAGCGACCAGAGCAGGACGCCGCAGAGGAGGACGACGACGGGGACGAGGTGAACGAGGGCGTGGGCGAGGTTGGCGCGGGAGGCATCGAGCGCCTCCTTCTTGGCCGCGTCCGACTGCGGGTCGTACGTCGGCAGCTGGTCCACGTCTATCCCCGCATTCCCGCTCGGCCCGCCCGGCACCGACGCCGCCGCCGCCGATGCGGACGACGACGAAGAGGACGACAGGTAGTAGCTCGACGACCGGTGCATCTCGATCGATGAACGGCCGGCCGGGCCTCTCCTCCTCGATCGCTAGCTTCGTGCCTGCCTGCCTGCCTTGGCTGCGGAGGCTGGGAGAAGCGCGCGTCGTTAGCAATTGGCTTACGTGGTGGCTTTGTGATTTCTGCATGCAGTTGGAAGTTTCATGATCGGCTGCGCACGGTTGTAGCCCGAGTCTTGCGCCGCGGCCGCGATATAGTCCACCTAGTTTTTTCTTGTTCGTTTCTAACGAATTTGCCTCCATTTTTAAGAGCAAGTATGAATACCACTAAACATGTAAATGTACAACCTATTACCCTACTATATTAGTTTCTCCTTCCGGAGAAATTATACATCCCCTACACATCAACTCATGTATCTCAATGATAGTAGGCTATACTGTTGGAATTTGGCTGTGTACTTTAGCTCATGGTTCAATACAAATTCTTAAATTCTCAAGGCTTATTTATGTCTAGCAAGGGATGTCACTAAAGTTTAGTCACACCTTGCTAGTTTGGCGGGAGTTCACCAATATATATAGTGCGGTGTTCTACTACTTCCTAAAGTGAGAGAAGAGGAGTGGCTTACACGCGCGCTCCTCCTCCTCCGCCGCCTCGCCTCGCCCCTCTTCACGACGCGTGCGCACCGCAGTTTGCAGAATTCTGCCTCGGTGCCGAGCTTACATCGTGGGCTTATAAGCAGGATTAGGCGTAAACCCTAATCACGTCGCCACACATCTGTCTCTCTGCCTCCAGAGCCTTGCGCCGCTGCTACACCTTCTCCATCCCCTCTTCCGGCGTGCACCGGACGACGGGACAGTAGGCCTCCGGAACCCCGCCTCTCGTGAACTTGACGGGTGAGGGGCGATCAGGTTTTTTGGGAGCGACTACTAATGGCATCACGTCGACCGACGACTCCTTCCCCGACGAGGACTTCTTCCCGGACATCATTGACCTCTACATCGACAGCATGGCTGGCGACGCTGGTGAGGCCAACACGAACCTCAACGCCAACACAAACACGAATCTGAACATGGACGTGAATCCTCCTGCAGCACCGTATGCAATTTATTCCTATCTATTTCAGTTTCTGTTACAATTTCTTGTACTGGCGTTTGGAATAGATGTGATCTATTTATCTGTGTTAGATGTGATCTGTTCGTCTATTCTGCTAGTATGCATGATTAGGTTAATTCCTGCACTTATAATCATGCTTTATTATTGGTTATTTCGGATTAAATCTTATGGTAAAATGCTTATATTTCAACAATCTAAAAACCTGATTATAGGCAACTGAATCCAACTAGTTTAGCCGCGGCTACAAGGCCTCCTCCCTTTGATGTGTCCATTATAAGAGATGGCGCACGAGAGCAGTTCTATGTTTGAAAAACCTAGGCTGCTATAGCACCACTCTTGGCAGACCTAAGGGAGATCTTTCTCCTGCTCAGGAGGAAGCTTTTTAGAAAGTCGACACCATGTTTATGGGGGTTTTGTTCAACATTCTTGGTGACAATATTGCTGACACCTATATATCATTTGATAATGGCAAGGATGCGTGGGATGCGTTGGACACCAAGTTTGGTGTTTCTGACACTGGCACTGAACTGTATATCACGAAGCAATTCTATGATTACAAGATGACTGATGACCGTCCCATTGTGGACCTCTCTCCTAAGATACATTCCCTTGCCAAAGAACTTGAGCAGTTCAAGTGTACCTTACCGGACAAGTTTGTGGCCGATGGCATTATTGCCAAGCTTCCTCCTTTGTGGAGGAACTTTGCCACTTCTCTGAAACATAAGAGACAGGAGTTTTCTGTTTCGGATCTCATTGGCTCTCTTCATGTTGAAGAAAAGGCGAGGGCAATGGATACACATGCTCGAGGTTTTGATGGAAGTTCTAGTGCACATGTGGTACAGAAAAATAACTTCCAGTCCCACAATTCCAAGAATAAGAACAAGTTTGAGGGCAAGGGAAAGTTTGATGGCAAGAATAAGGCCTTGCAGACTACCAACTTCAAGAAGAAGACTGAGTATAAGAAGAATGGATCATGCCTTGTGTGTGGTGATCCGAATCATTGGGCTCCTAGATGCCCTAATCGCTTTAATAAGCGCTCACATAGAAACAGCGGCAAGTCCGCTAATGTTGTTGTTTGCAGTACTGAGATGAAGGATGTTGGGCTATGGTATATCTCCTACTATCCTTTCAGTTTGTCATTTACCTGAATTGTGGATTGACACTGGTGCCAATATACATGTATGTGCCGATATTTCCATGTTTTCTTCTTATCAGGTCGCACGGGCTGCCTCCGCGCTGATGGGAAACGGCTCACGTGTTTCTGTTCAAGGTTTTGGTACGGTAAATCTCAAGTTCACTTTGGGGAAGACCGTACAGCTGAAGAATGTGCAGCACGTCCCTTACATCAATAAGAATCTCATCAGCGGATCTCTCGAGATGGTTTTAAGTTTGTGTTTGAGTCCAATAAAGTTGTAATATAATTATGGACAATTTGTTGGGAAAGGCTATGAGTGTGGAGGCTTGTTCTGCCTTTCTTTGTCAGACTTATGCACTAAAGTTATTAATCATGTTTGCAATGATAATGAGTCCAATATTTGGCATTCACGACTTTGTCATATTAACTTTGGTTGCATGACGCAGCTAGCCAACATGAGTTTAATTCTGAAATTTACTTATGTCTAGGGCTCTAAGTGCCAAGTGTGCATGCAAGCAAAGCAACCTCGCAAGTCTCATAAGACTGCGGAGGCAAGAGATTTGGCACCACTAGAGCTCATATATTCAAATCTTTGTGAGATGAATGGTGAGTTGACAAAAGGTGGAAAAAAATATTTCATGACATTGATCGATGACTCCACCAGATACTACTATGTATATCTTATGAAATCTATAAAGCTGAAGTAGAAAATCAAAGATTAAGCGGCTTAGGTCCGATCGTGGTGGAGAGTATTTTTCCAATGAATTTGATTCTTTTTGTGCGGAACATGGTATAATCCATGTGAGGACGCATCCCTACTCGCCCCAATCTAACGGAGTGGCTGAAAGAAAGAACCGTAATCTAACTGATTTGGTTAACGCCATGTTAGACACATCGGGTCTCTCCAAGGCATGGTGGGGGAGGCGATCTTGACTGCGTGTCATGTCCTAAATCATGTTCCCGCTAAGAACAAAGAACTTACACCATTTGAGGAATGGGAAAAGAAAAGGTTAAAACTCTCTTACTTACGGACTTGGGTTGTTTGGCAAAGGTAAACTTGCCAATACCTAAGAAGTGCAAGCTTGGACCAAAAACCGTGGATTGTGTTCTTCTAGGATATGCTTTTCATGGCATTGGCTATAGTTTTTTGATAGTAAAATCTGAAGTATATGACATGTGTGTTGGTACTATTATGGAGTCAAATGATGCGACTTTCTTTGAAGACATCTTTCCCATGAAAGGTTCATCTAGCTCATCAAATCAGGCGATGCCTAGTTCATCTAGTCAAGAATTAATTTCAATTCCTGAACCCATAATTTCGATAGAACACTCTGATAATCCTGTGAAGGATAACAATGAAGCTCCTACTAGGAGTAAGAGACAGAGAACTGCAAAGTCCTTTGGTAATGATTTCATTGTATACCTTGTGGATGACACACCCACTTCTATTTCAGAAATCTATGCATCTCAAGATGCTGACTACTAGAAAGAAGCCGTTCGCAGTGAGATGGATTCCATCTTAGCAAATGGAACTTGGGAAATTACTGATCGTCCTTATGAGTGCAAACCTATAGGATATAAGTGGGTGTTCAAGAAGAAGCTTAGACCCAATGGTACTATTGAGAAGTACAAGGCACGCCTTGTTGCCAAGGTGAAAGGATCTTAACGGGCGACTAGAGGGGGGGTGAATAGGCGCTACACAAATTTTTTATCTTTTTCAATTTTAAGGCTTGACACAAAGTAAATTCACTAGATGTGCAACTAGATGAATTTCCTAAGAGTGACAAGCAAGCAAGCAAATAAGAAACTAGCAAGATACACGTAAGGGTAAGAAATAACCGAAGAGCGGAGACCGGAGACACAACGATGTATTCCCGTAGTTCCTTCCTTTTGAGGGGAAGTGCGTCTATGTTGGAGAGGTGTGGCGACACAGAGTCCACCAATGCCACAAAGGCTAACCTTGTTCTCCGGTGAGCAAGCCACGAAGGCTAGCTCGTTTCCACTAAGCGGTGGTATTGGGGGCACCGACCGAAACCCTTACACGGAGGTTGGGGCACAACTCCACAACTCAATTGGAGGCTCCCAACAAGAAAACCACAAAGCTTTTACATGGAGGAAGCTTTGAGGTGACATCTCTTGCCCAAGGCAAGTTCCATGGAGGAAGAGTGAAGCAAACACAAATCACTTGGGTAGGATTGTAGATCTAGGGCTCCTCTCCCAATCTACCAAATCTTGAGAGATTTGGTTGGCTAGGGAAGGAGATCTACAGAGTTGAAGCTCTGCATTAATGGAGGAGAGAGAGTGTGAACGAGGTAACTCAGATCTGAGGTAGAGAACGACTATTTATAGGCCAGCTCGAAATCTGCCCATTGGAGGTGGCTTACCCCAGAAATTCCGGCCAGGGGGCGGAAATTCCGAGGTTTACTTAAGGCGGAAATTCCGGCCTGGGGGCGGAAATTCCGGCCCCTGGAAATTTTCATACTGAAAATTCTGGCCCAAAATTCCGGCCCTTTACTGAGAGTTGCACCACAGCTCGAGAAAAGGGACTTAGGGAAAATTCGCAGGGCCAGAAATTATGGAATTTCTGGCCCCCGGAAATTCTGCACAAATCAAAATTTCCAGCCCCTTTCCTGCGAGTTGCACCACAGCTCTTAGTAAAGGACTTAGCCGAATTTCGCAGGGGCGGAAATTATGGAATTTCCGGCCCCCGGAAATTCTGCCCATACCAGAATTTCCGGCCCCTTTACTGAGCGTTGCACCACAACACCAAGTAAAGGACTTAGCGGAATTTCGAAGGGGCAAAAATTTAGGAATTTTCGGCCCCCGGAAATTTTGTCCAGGGGCGGAAATTCCGGCCCTGGGGCGGAATTTCTGGCCCTGAAATCAAATTTCTGGCCCAGTAAAATGCACTCCTCTGGGTGATTTTGAGCCTTTCTACAGTAGGCCCCTTTTCCAACCTTCTCTTCAACATCAGTCTTGTGCAATACCTGGAGAATCCTTGCAATGCTTAGCACAAGATTAATTGCCTTGTGTTGTAATCAAACACCCAAAAACTGAAAGCTAGGAACATGTCCTTTCAATCTCCCCCTTATTGGTGTTTGATGACAATACAAGGATTTGCAATATAAAACATATATGAGTGCTCCCCCTAGACATGTGCGAGATAAAAACTAGACAACAAGAAACAATGGCACACACTAAGAGAAGACAATAACATAACAAAGTTCTCATAGACTATTACAATAAGATAATTCCACCATAGTCTCCACAAATATAAGGTTCAAGAAAATGAAATGCAAATAAGACAAACAAGCTTGCAGCGACCAACAACCCGCACAACCCGGAGGAAATCCTAAATAGAACTACTTCTCCCCCTTTGGCATCGAGACACCAAAAATGGAGAAGAGCGATGCTACACGCCACAAGAAGATCACTCATCATCGGACTCATCCTCATCGTCATGGGAGACCTCCTCAATATAATCACCCTGGGAGAGAGCCTCCAACTGATCCCAATCCACGCCATTGTCATCTTGCCACTGAGCATAAGGAGTGAAGGTGGGCTGATCAGAAACAGGAGAAAGCTGAGTAGAGGGGCCTTGGATAAGCTGAATCTCGCAGAAGAGGGACTTCTGATTGTGAATGATGGCCTTCCTCTCTTCATACGCAGCATAGTTTTCCTTGTGGATGGCAACATTCATGCACAAGAGAGTGTGTTGCCACCAAGAGAGCTTCTTCTTGCTGTGAGACGAACGAGCGGTGGAAGTCTTGTGCACGGGAGAACTAGGGTCATCCATCTCAACATCATCATCATCTTCAGGAACATGCTTCTTTCCTCTAGCTTTGGCTTCTTTCTTCTCCTCTCGGGGCTTGATCACATTCATACGCTTGATCCGGTGCTCCGAGTTGCCTTTGGAGAAATCCATGTCCTTGACCTTCTCAAGAATGAGTAGCATGATGTAGGGAGCATAGGGAGGTGTACGCTTGGAGATCATAGCATCATGCATTTCATTGAAGATGTAGTGCATCACATCCAAACAGAAATCTTCATTGGGGTCTTCACTCACATGGCAATGGTGAGAGAGATACATGAGCTCAACAAGAGCCGAACGAATAGCATCCCGATTTCCTCCAGCAGGTGAAATGCTTTCCCGGAACATGCGAAGCAAAATATTGTAGAGAGGGAGCAAACCCACAATGGTGCCAATCTTCCCACTGGAAGAGTAGAGAGGTGCCAAACGATTCTTATCCGGATGAGCTCCATGCTGATGCACACGATGACCAACTGGCACACTAAAACCTTGGAATCCATAGTTCAACAACTAAGCAAACTCATAGAAGTTGGACTGACACATGTCGTCTCCTGTCATCCACTTGAAGGTGAGAGCCTCATCTTTATCAAAGGAGAGGGTAGCATAGAACTGCTGAATGATCTTCTCATTGTAGTGACACTGAATATCCATGAGGTGAAACAGACCAAGCCTCTTCATAATCTGCAAAGCATCACCAAAGTAGTCGGACTTCTTTCGAAGATGAGTGCGGTCTAACATATGCATGTAACACACCCTCTGGGACATAGTGCGATAGATTTGCTCATAGATAAGCTTCTGATTTAGACACCAGAATCCGCGATCCTCAAGCTCTTCATCTCTTTCCTCAGAAAACCAGTCTAGCTGCCTCAAAGCATTGTAGTCCACATAACCCATAGTCTCAAAGTTGACCTGAGGCACCCTTGCTTGGCGGCGTGCAGCCTTCTTGGCCGCCTTAACCTATGTTGCCTCTTGGGCAGCTTCCTCATCAGCTTGGCGAGCCAAATACTCGTCCTCAAAGGTCCCTTCAGAGGCGAAACGGAAGTTCTGCTTGCGAGTAGCATAACGTCCATGTTGGTCACGACGAGGATGGGAACTAGAGTCACCTGTGAAAAAAGTAGGGAGAAAAGCATGGGGTTGAGAACACACAAGTCGAAAAATAGGCCTAGAAAGAACATAGAAAGGAGCTAGAGGTGCAAAGCCAAAATAGAGATGATCCCTCTAGGTCGTAGTAGTCTGACCAGAGGGGGCAGAAATTCCGGCCAAAGGGCGGAATTTCCGGCCACCCTAGAATTTCTGGCCCTAGGGGCGGAAATTCCGGCCTGGTTAGAGGACTACGAAATAGATGCAAAAATCTCTGGAAAAGTAGATCACACCAATCTAAGTTCAATGCTAGGTTTCCTAGGCAAGATACTACCTCTAGAAACATGCTCTTTGCAATGAAAAATAGATCGGCCCAAACAAATCAAGAACTAGGGCAAGAGCACCTAGGGTGAGAGATTTGGGACCATACCGTCATCCATGGCAAAAAACAACGTGGAGGAAAGGGCTCCCCACGTCGAGGAGAGCATGGGCCGGTGAGATCCGGAGATTCCAGTGACTAGGGAGTCACCGGAGAGGGGCATGAGGAGGCGGCGGCGGTTTGGAGAGAGAGAGATTCGGGGGTGGAAGAAGAGACCAAATGGTATCTTCACTCCGACCTCTCCTTTTATAGGCTGACTACTAGGGGCGGAAATTTTGGCCCTGGGGCGGAAAATTCCGCCCCCCGGAATTTTTGGAGTAAGTGAGTGAAATTTCCGGGGGGCGGAAATTTTAACGTTTCCGCCCAAATTTCCAGAGAAAATTTCCGCCCCATATACAGAGAAGTGCACCACTTCGTGAGAAGTACATGGGAGCAATAAATTTTGCTAAGGAAATGAGGGTTTCCACCCTTCAGAAAATTCAACCACTTGCACAAGGAAAGTCCAGCCATCTCATCAAGGACCAAGGTAAAACAAGAGGATGACTTGTGTGTTATCAGGAAGGCATGGGGCATAATCAAGTGGGATATCATGGTGGCGATCGCAAAGCTTGGGTGGGAGATGGAAGGGGTTTTGGGAAACTGAATAAATCTCTGATAACATTGATTCCTAAGAGGCCCAACGCTGTCAATGTTGGTGATTTCAGGCCTATCAGTCTTGTGCATAGCTTTGCTAAACTGTTTTCCAAGGTGCTTGCCAATAGACTTCGCGGCAGATTGGGAGAATTGGTTAGCACAAATCAGTCGGCGTTTGTCCAGGGCCGGAGTATTCATGACAATTTTGTTCTCGTGAGGCAGGTTATCAGGAAAATTTCCAAGCGGCGGGAGAAAGGTGTGTTTCTTAAACTGGACATCTCTCGAGCTTTTGATTCGATCTCGTGGGCATTTTTGTTCGAGGTTTTGAGGCAGTTGGGTCTTGGAGTGCTCTGGCTTAAGTGGATTTCGCTTCTTCTCTCTACCGCTTCTACCCAAATTCTGGTCAATGGTGTTCTGGGAAGATCGATTTGATATGTCAGAGGGCTGAGGCAAGGGGACCCTACGTCACCACAGCTATTTGTCATGGCTATGGAGGTGCTCACCTTGATGATCTCGAGGGTTTCTGAAGGAGGGTTGCTTGGGCCAATCGCGAGATGTGATCCAAAGCAAAGAATTTCAATCTATGCCGATGATGTTGCGCTGTTTCTGAAGCCAATGGTGCAGGACTTGGTCGTAGTGCGTACCATTCTACGCATATTTGGAGAGGCGTCAGGACTTCAGGTCAATTACGCTAAATCGAATGCTATTGTGATTCGTGGGGATGCGATGGATAGTATCAGGGTTAAGCATGTGCTGGAGTATGAGCTAGGGGATTTTCGCTGCAAGTATCTGGGGCTGCAACTTGCGTCGGGCCATATTACCAAGGCGGGGTGGCAGCCGGTGTTGGATCAGGTGTTAGAGTCAATGCTGGCTTGGTGGAGAGGTTTATTGGCTCGGTCGGGCAGGCTTGTGTTGATTAAATCTGTGATTCTTGCGAGGCCGATCCACCAGCTTCTTGTTGCGGACGCTCCTATCTGGTTGCTGGAGGAGATAAACAAGTGGATTAGGGCATTTTTCCAGGTGGCAAAGGACAAGGTGCTGGGTGGGCAGTGCCTTATCGCCTGGGACAAAATCTGTCAGCCTATGGAGTTTGGAGGCCTGGGGGTTAAGAACCTACAGCTACAGGGACTCGCATTGCGTGTTCGTTGGGAGTGGTTGTGCAGAACGGATGCCACAAGACCTTGGCAAGGGTTACCCATGCTCAAGGATCAGAAGGCCAGGGAAGTGACAGCTTGGTGGCGATCAGAGTGGGAGATGGGGCAAGAACTTTGTTCTGGCATGCTAGATGGCTAAGGGGTAGGTCGGTGGCAGATTATGCGCCGAAGGTTCACGCATTGGTCTCCACGCAATGCAAGAACATAAGAACAGTGCAACAGGCGCTACTGAACCATAGGTGGCTGAATGATGTCAGGGGAAACTTGTCTCTGAATGTTATGGCGCAGTGTTTGCTTCTGCTATCCTTGGTCACCACATTCTTCAGAGATGCAGAGGCGCCGGATGAGTTCACATGGCCGTGTGCTAAGAATGGGAAGTACTCGGCTAGGGAGACTTATAAGAGGCTTTGCTTGGGGAGAGAGAGATGGGAGGGTGCCAGCTGCGTATGGCGATGTTGGGCACCTCTTAGGTGCAAAATTTTTGCCTGGCTTGCTTTTCATGGTCAACTTTGGACTGCGGATAGGAGATTCAGGTTTGGTCTGCAAACGACGAGATCATCGTGTTTTACGTGTTTGCAAGAGGAGGACACGGTGAAGCACATCATGGCTAGATGTGTTTATACCAGGCAGGTTTGGGTTGGTTGTCTGCTTAAGTTACAGGTCATGGTGGATGCACCGCAGATGGATGATTCCTTGCAATCTTGGTGGCTTAGGACCAGGAGTAGATTTCGGTCTGAGGAGCGTCGTGGTTTTGATTCTCTGGTTGTTTTAGTCAGTTGGAGGCTGTGGCGATAGAGGAATGCGAGATGCTTCAACAACATTCAGAAGCAGTTTTCGGTGCAGGGGCTTATTGAGCAAATTGTAGCGGACTGGAACCAGTGGTACTTAGCAGGGCTAGGAGGGAGTAGCAACTTTGCTAGAGTAGTCCACTAGGTTTGGTGGAGTTGGTGTGTTGTGGAGTGTGTTGACACCTGTTGCCTGTAACAGGGGTGTCATTTCTTGTAACATTACATTCTATTCTTCTATAAATCGAAGGTACGCTTTCGCGTACTCTCGAAAAAAGACTTGTGTGTTAGAAAGAAAAGTTTTAGAGACGATGGAGGCTTAGGATAGAGAACAAACGTGGAGTGGTTCTCGGCACTTAATGTTGCAAGAGACAACAAAAATATCGGTAAAAACTAACACAAGTGCCTTCCCATATCAAAGAAAGAGACAAATGACAAAGAAGGCTCAATAAAACTCAAATGGGATTTACAAGGAATCAACTCTTCAAAAGGAAGAGGTCGGTGGCCGAAGCCACCATGTATGACTATTTTGGCATTGGACCGCGAAGATATATCATGGGTCCATAACTAATACTCATCATTGAAGCTCACATATCACAAAATGATATTAAGAGAATGATTTTATTACTTTCAGCATTATGGAGGGAGGGATAGTCCAATCAATTAGGACCGCACTCCCCTATTTCCATGCCCACATCTAGATTAGAACACGTGATATAGTACGGGAATGAGTGCACACTTTCAAGCCACATTGCAAGAATCAATGATATCCAACTCATGCCTCAACTCTCGGAATCTTTCTTCATCAAGGGGCTTCATAAAGATGTCAGCGAGTTGATCATTTGTACCTACATAAGATAGGTTAATATCACCTTGATTGAAGTGGTCCCGGATGAAGTGATGTCAGATCTCGATGTGCTTTGTCTTATTGTGTTGAACCAGATTATGAGCAATCTTGATGGCACTCTCATTGTCACACAAGAGTGGAACCTTGTCACAATGAACTCCATAGTCCTTCAACGTTTGCCGCATCCAAAGGAGTTGAGCACAACAACTCGCTGCGGACACGTACTCGGCTTCGGCGATGGAGAGAGACACGCAATTTTGCTTCTTGGAAGACCAACTAACCAAGGACCTACCAAGAAATTGGCAAGCCCCGGAAGTTGATTTCCTATCCACTTTGTCTCCCGCCCAATCGGAATCCGAGTACCCAACAAGCTCGAAGCTTGATCCCTTCGGGTACCAAAGACCAAAAGTTGGGGTATGAATTAAATATTGAAAGATTCTTTTTACGGCCATCAAATAGCTTTCCTTTGGGGCGGCTTGGTATCGTGCACACATTCCCACACTGAGAATAATATAGGGTCTAGATGCGCAAAGATAAAGAAATGAGCCAATCATAGAACGATAAAGCTTTTGATCCACCTCTTTACCATTAGGATCGAGATCAAGAGTAACCTTAGTAGGCATGGGGGTTTTGGCTCCCTTAACTCCGGTGTCCATGTTGAATTTCTTGAGCATGTCTTGGATATACTTAGCTTGATTGATGAAGGTCCCTCCTCTCAATTGCCTATCTTTAAAGCCAAGAAAGAATTTCAACTCTCCCATCATTGACATCTCGAATTTGTCTGTCATTAGCTTTGCAAATTCATCATTGAAGATTTTGTTAGAAGAGCCAAAAATGATGTCATCTACATAAATTTGGCATACAAAAAGCTCCCCATTGACCTTCTTAGTAAAAAGAGTTCGATCAATGAGCCCTATTTCAAACCCATGGTCTACTAGTAACTCTTTAAGATGCTCATACCATGCACGTGGGGCTTGTTTAAGGCCATAGAGCGCCTTATAGAGTTTGTAGACATGGGTTGGGAAATGAGGGTCTTTAAAGCTCGGGGGTTGCTCTACATATACTAATTCATGTAGAGGACCATTGAGAAAAGCACTCTTCACATCCATTTATTGCAACTTAAAATTATGGTGAGAAGCATAAGCAAGAAGGATACGGATTGACTCGAAATGAGCCACGGGAGCGTAGGTCTCCCCTAGTCAATGCCTTCAACTTGAGAGTATCCTTGAGCAACCAAGTGAGCCTTGTTTCTCACAACAATCCCATTCGCGTCTTGTTTGTTCTTGAACACCCATTTGGTTCCAATGACGTTGCGGCAATGTTTGGGCTTCTCCATTAATGACCAAACTTTGTTGCACTTGAAGTTGTTGAGTTCTTCGTGCATAGCTTCCACCCAATCCGCGTCTTCAAGTGCCTCAAAAACTGTCATGGGATTTTAGTGACAGTAGCCATGGGAATGGCTTAACAGAGGGGCTCGACGGTGTGCGACGATGGGTCCGGCTCGGGATTGTGTAACTAGAACACCAGCGGTTTACCCAGGTTCAGGGCCCTCCACGCCGGAGGTAACACCCCTACTTCCTGCCTTGTTTCTTATTATCGGCACACAGTGGCTACAACGCTCCTCGAGCTGTTCGGTCTAGAGGAGGAAGAAGAAGGATCGGATCCCCCTAGTCTAAGGGTCCAGAACCCTTTATATAGGCAGGGGTCTGGTTACAGGTTAGGTGGCCGGCTGCCCGGCTGCTGGCTCCTCCACGGCTGCAGTCTTGGTATGGCCCGCCGTCCTCTGACTCCTTGTCTGATGATGGCAAATTTATAAAGTGCCTTTCCCCCTTGGACCGGCATCTCTGAGGCATATGCCCTCCGCTTTTCCTCGGATCCTATCGTGGGAAAGGCTCCTGCCCTCTGATTGGTGGAGATCGGGCGTGGCTCGCATCACGCCTGTCCCTCGCTTCTGTCGATCTTGCTGGGGCCAGGCAGCTTTCGGCGAAGCAGCCGTTGGAGGAGTTTCATCGTCTTCGCCGGCTCTGGCTCTCCTCGGTGGAGTCGTCAGCCGGCTGCTGGCGCAGACGGTCCTTTGGTCGAAGCCGGTCTTCATGACTTAGCGCCGTGGAGATTCCTGGGACGTCAGCCGGCAGACGGCTCTGCCCTTGGCCTACCCTGGAAGTCATCCCCACGACACTAGCCCCCGAAACTGGCGAAGTCTCATGGGTTAGCATGGGGCTTTGGCGGATTCTGTTCATCGCCGAAGCTAACACGATTCCGTCGAAGTCCCAGGATTCTTCATCCGGCCCGAAGATCATTGGTCTTGAGATCAAGCCTTGTGGGGTGTCGTCGACCGTCTCGAGACGTGCCAGCTCCAGGATCAATCCGTCTTTGGGCTGCTCCGCGGCCGCTAACCGGCGCCCGGCCCCTCGGAACTTGAACCACTTCGGGTCCTGAACCCACGCTGTGACTGGCCTGAGTGCCGCAGTGTAACCTCCCGTCGCTTGGACTCTTCGGTCACCGTAATGATTCTGTGGAATGTCATGTGGGGTAGCCTGGCATGTGTTAGCGACACGTCCCATCGGTTCCTCCCACGATCCGCTGTGATGGTCGCAGCGGTTGCCTTCTTTTGGGTGTGCACGATGCGAGGAAAACGGGGCAGTTACCGAAGCGTTGGGCATCGCCGATCCCACTAGGTACGCTGGCCCCTTCCCCCACAGCACTCCTCCTTAAATACTGGGGGCGCTCGGGGTCGATGGCACACTCCACTTCTTCCCTTGCCTCGATCTTCTCATCAGAGCTCAGCACGTCCATGTCTCCTCCCGAAGGTCCCACCACTGGAGGCGAAGGTGTCCCGGAGAAACGAGGACCCGGTCGCCCGAAAGGGAGCGGGAAGAAGGCTGCGATGCTGGCGATGACGCCGCCAGTGTCCCACAAACGCGGCCGCCCGAAGGGGAGCCACAACCGGAAAACCTTGGCGGCCCTTGCAGCTGATGCGGCACGGTGTGTTAATGTAAATCACCGTCCAGTTGGGAACCCCAATAGGAAGGTATGATGAGTAAAGCAGCAAGCTTTTCCCTCAGAAATAAACCAAGGTTTGTCGAATCCAGGAAAAAGCCAAACTCCAGAAGGTGATGCTGACTAGCCTACTGACACTCCAACAAGGGCGCCATTTACGACACTTGTTGACACGCCTTCAACTAGTAGCAATGCGGAACCTGCACACAACACAACCAAGTACTTTGTTCCCAACTTACGATGAGGTTGTCAATCTCACCGGTTTGCTGTAAACAAAGGAATGAGCGTATCGAGTGGAAAGCAATAGTAGTATGCGAGTAAAGTAAATAGGTGATAGCAATGTAAAGAAAATATGACCAGGGTCCACAGTTCACTAGTGGTGTCTCTCCATAAGATAAAATAACACATGCTGGGTAAACAAATTAAAGTTGGGCAATTGATAGAACAAAGATAATGTGATATGTCGAGAGGATCACTATGAGATTTACTCTGGGCATTACAACAAGATACATAGACTGCCATCCAACTGCATCTATGACTAATAATCCACTTGTGGCGAATCAGTCTGAGAACTCCACAAGTATTAAGTTGCGAACAACAGATAACTGCATTAAGCAAAGTGTGTAATGTAAACAATGCATATGCCCTTGGACATAAGAATGTTGTTTTCTCCCTAGTGGCAACAACACATCTACAACCTTAGAGGTTTTTGTCACTCCCGCAGATTAAATAGAGTCATGAACCCAACTATCGAGCATAAATACCCCCTCTTGGAGTCACTAGTATCTACTCGGCCAAGATAGCTACTAACAACGGAGAGCATGCAAGATCATAAACAACATAGAGATAACATAAGATAATATTCAGCACATCAACTCAATCATAACACCAATATTCATCGGATCCCAACAAACACAACATGTAGAATTACATAACGGTGATCTCCATCATGTAAGGCAGCTCATGAGATCTAAACATGAAGCACATGGTGGAGAAGACAACCATCTAGCTACTGCTATGGACCCATAGTCCAAGGTAGACTACTCACTCATCACATCGGAGGCAAGCATGGCGATGAAGAAGACCTCCGGTGGCGATTCCCCTCTCCGGTAGGGTGCCGGGAAGAGCTTCTGGACCCTCCCGATCTTGGGTCGACGACGGCGGCGGATCGCGATGTGTTTCTAGAAAAGTGATCGGGCACTTAGGTTTTTCCCGTCGGGGGTCTTTATAGGCGAAGGGGCATCGTCAGAAGTGGACCGAGGCGGCCACACACATAGGGGGCATGGCCAGGGCCTGGGCCGCACCGCCCTACTGTGTGGCCGGCCTGTGGCCCCTCTCTGTCTCCTCTTCGGTTCTCTGGAAGCTTCGGTAAATTTCTGGATGTCTGGCTTTTGTTTCGTGCAATTCCGAGAATATTTCCTGTGTAACTTTTCTGAAACACAAAAACAGCAAAAAACATGGAACTGGCACTGTGGCATCTCGTTAATAGGTTAGTTCCGGAAAATGCATAAAAATGCCACGAAGTGTAACGAAACAGTAAGCAAATAGCGTAAAAACAAGCATGGAGCATCAAAAATTATAGATACGTTAGAGACGTATCAGCATCCCCAAGCTTAACTCCTGCTCGTCCTCGAGTAGGTAAGTGATAACAAAAGAAATAATTTTTGAGGTGACATGCACCTACACAATCTTGACCATATATGTAAGCGTTGTGCACTGGGATCAAAAGAACTTAGAACATGGGCATGAAAGATATAATCTTGATAGAAGAAACTTAGCAACCATGTTATAACATGAAAAAGAACATAAACAAAAGATCATGAAAATGAAACAATGAAAGTCAAACGTGTGTTCAAATCATATGGAAAAACATACAAATGGTTCTCAGCTTGTCCTTCATGAGAGAGCAAAACATAAATGCATAGGACACCTTCAAGTTTAAGAGGGCGACTAGATACAAATAATTTAAGAACAAGTGAAACCAACATCATGAATCAATCAATGAAAACTTTGGGACAATGCACATTATACTCAGAATGACAACTATGCTCTCTTAGACGATGCATAAAGATAGAAGGTGGTGACTCAACATAAAAGTAAAAGAAAGTCCCTTCGCGGAGGGAAGCAGTGATTAAACATGTGCTAGAGCTTTTCATTTGTAAAACAGAGAGATAAAAGTTGGGTTTTGAGAGGTGGTTGTTTTTTCCAACGACTGGCAATGGGGTTCTTACTATCTTCCACACAAAAATGAAGCAAGTTTTTGAGAGAGATTGGCACTTTTGTGCTCTTTTATGAAGCTTGGCACTCCTCCCCACCTTTTTTCCTTTCTCAAACCATGGCTAACCAATTCCATCGGGTGCCCACCAACATTCACATACCATGGAGGAGTGCCTTTTTTCTTTTCTTTTTTCCTTTTTTTTCTTCTTGGAATAAACAATATAGAAGATAGCAAATCTGACCACTATGTCCTCATGAGCTGAAAACAGTGTCACAAAACGAGAAGTGTTTTGAAGGTTTTTTTTGAAAGGTAGCACATGCAAATTTACTTGGAATGGCTTACAAATACCATGCATAGGAATTTATAGTAGACACAATGGAACAACTTGGTTTTTAGGAGTTGGATGCACGAGTAGAGCTCATGCTCAGTACAAAGTGAGGGCTAGCAAAAGACTGGGAGCGACCAACTAAGAGAGCAATAACGGCCATAATCATGCAAAGCGACAAAGCGACATTAAAAGAAGCATAAGATGGCATAAAAAGTCAAAAACTAAATGATCATAGAGGCTTATGGCGACTTTGTATGAGTCTAACATGTGTGTGCATGCGCCAAGTCAACCCAAAATAAAGCATCAAGGAGAAAACCAAAATAATGCTTCCAAATCTATTATATATTAAAAGTATATGACGGGCTACCAGAAAAAAGAGAAATATTCTAAAAAATCCCACAAAAATCAGAAACATCCGGCCATCAACTTAATTAACTAGCTGATGACAGACGATGGATCTTATAAAAAAACTATTGGCATACAAGTTCAAGAAAATTACCCACCAATGCCCTCTATTATTTTCACGTACCCCTTTAAATATTACATCTACCCAACAAGATTATAGTCTTTACGAACCCTTTGCCTTAAGATGAGTCGACCTTCCCATCGTCTAGATCCATCTTCATCAGCCTCGTCACTTCTTCCTCCAAGGCCATGCACGCACGCCTTTCAGTCACAAATCTGTCCCTTTCCACCAAATTTTTGCAGGCCATGCTTGCGTGCATCAAATCATATTGGAAAGCAGGCAGCCATCTACCGGAGGTCTCCATGGACTAAAGGAAGGTAAGAGAAGTAAGAGGTTACATGTGGCTGATAGTAGATTAGATCAGCAAGGTTGATCACAAAGATTTTAAAATTCGTTTCAGCTAGCTTTGTGCACAAAGGATTGTACCAAGATTAAAAATATTACATAGGACATGCACACACGGCGGCATCCTGTATTAGATCACTCTTTTTCCATCAATTTTGGAGGCCATACACGCATGAGATTCGATCTGATTGGAAAGAAAGCAAACAACCATCTACGGAAGTAAAAGGCAGGCAAGCGTGGCTGATAGGAGATTAGATCGGAGCATGCCTCCGACCCGCCGCCATCTTGGTGTCCTCAGCTGGCCGACCTACTCCAAGTGCAGCACATCAATAATTTAGGTTTCAAGTTTGGTTGATGCAGCCCAGATGATCGATTGAAGATTTGCCTCATAGTGACAACCCAAATCTGGCATGGGTTAAAAGACTTGCACCATATAGACAATGAAAACACTGTAATAGTTAAATTCTCAATTAATACTGAGTTATTGACTTGAAATTCTTAATGAGATGTCGAACATATACCTACTCCATGCCTTTTACATTGACTAATGAATATACAGAAATAATTCCTTCTATATAGTCTGGAAAAAACCGATAAGTATAGCACACCTTTGCCAATGATGTATATAGTGCGACTAACAATTGTCCATATAGCTAATCTCGACAAACTGATTATATGATTTAACTTTATTGACAGGTAGTAAGTTATTTGGACAGATCTATTCTTCCGCAACAGAGCAGCCTATTGGACGAAAGGAAAGCAGGTTAGAAGTTCCAAGATAATCGAAGCATGTCATAATAGTGAGGTTTATTATTATCTATTCAAAGTAGTGAATGGTATGATTGAATATATCTGCCTCCATGTAAAACAGTAGTCTTACCTTTGTCCTCTGGCCTAGCTCGACTTCTCACTCTCGGCTCCACTCTCTGCTTTGTTGATTTTGAGGTTGGGAATCTGTCATACAAGGATTTTACTGGTGTGAGAGAAGAAGATATATATTCCAAGAATAATAATGGCAGCACCAACAGAATCATGGGGCCATTTCATCTAAAAAGGATATAGTATGCTATTTTAGTGTGCTTTTCTGTGACAATCAACAAAAGACAAGGGCAATCTCTAAATAAGGTAGGACGATATCTACCTAAACAAGTTTACATACATGGGAAACTACACGTAGCATTTTCAAGAGTACAGGAATGAACGGGACACGGATAATGGTCAATAGTGGGATACCAAGGAGGAAGATGTTGTTAAGAACATAGTCTACAAGGAAATTTTCTATAGGTACGACAAAAGGACACCTTTCTATATATTGCTTCTTTGACTTGATGATGCTACTAAGATAGAACGAGAGAAATTGTTTTAGTTTGCTGCAATATTTTCAAATTAAATAGATCACTTCTTTATGCTTACAAGGTTGTTATGCACAACAAGGCAGGAAGAATATGGTCTATAACTTTACAAATTTATTAGAAAAAATCATCACAGTTTGATGTAATTAGTTAACAATAGTTGCTAAACTTTAGGTATGATGATGATGGGACTGGGCAAGCTTATGGTTTCTTACGATGATATATATACACAAAGTCGAGGTTTGAGAAATTATTGTTATTCTCATACTTTGTTAGTCTATATCATCAAATAATTTGGAAATATAAAATGCTAATCACATATCATATTTAAGGCTTCAAGGTTCTATTATATTATATAGTATATATATAATATAATATATTATATAGTATTTTAAGTAATAAAGCGCTCTTTATCGAAAAATTATATTATATAGTATAGCCACATGAGTCTATGTTTATGAGAACATCCACTTATAAATAACTATATATGTACTCAACTGGAATCAAAATGTTTTGTCTATTCAACACTGTAATTAGTTAGCCCTTCAGAAGAATTATAACTATACCGATTGTTGGCATCAAAATGGAAAAAGTGAAAAGTATATAAATGGATGTGCAGATGCGATTTAACATTCATATCATTTTGCGGGTAGATCGATAAATTATCACGTAGCAAATATAACACCTAAAGGATAAAAAAGTAAAGGAATCACAAATAAACTTAATACTTATTAATTTTACTAGATATCCATGGTGGTAGGGGGTCTAACATTTCCAATGCCAGTCCCAAGCCTGGGAAAAAGTGGAGGGGGGCATGACAAAAAGTTTTGTAACTAACAAACAAAACCATGCATTATATATATGGAAGTCTCAAATGGGTATAAATGGACAATAGCTGGAATTGTAAGTTTACCACAGTTTATAGTACGCAACTGCATAAGAATAACTGCACACCTAAAGCTTTCAGCAACAGACCATTAGGTAACATCATTAAGAAATACCTTCGCAAAAAAACATCATTAACAAATATATGGTGTGATATGTGCAGAAACTATGTCATCAGACCACAACAAGGGTGCTCATTACATAAGAAAAATACATGTGCCATGTCCCTAACCGTGAAACAATTAGTATGTGACCTACTTATACATGTGTACCTTCGCTTGCAGATAAAACTGAAAACCAACTTAAGGTGAAAATTGCTAATATGCAAACAAGAAACTTCGGACAGTTAAGATACTTAAATCTCAATAATACAGAAATCCTGCAGGTACTCACACCATCTGACAGAGAACGACTCATATTAACAATTTCGTATCTTTGTGATTTAACCAAGAAAAGAATGGATAGGCCTGCTCATGCTGCGATGTAGAAATCTAAATCTGGGAGCACCATATGAAGCTGAGAATAAGATTGAAAAATAAACATGAAAGGGCTAGGAGAGGAAAGAACATCGTGACATCAAAAGAAAATATATCCGCTTTTCCATTGTAAGATTGAACAGTGCAGAAAAATATAAAAGGATAGGATGGTACCAATTCATGGCGGCGTCTTCGCTGATTCCAAAAACAGGCACACGGCATCTAATATTCTCCAAGAAGATGGACGACAGAATGCAGGTCACAAGCTCATCAAGCTTCTCTGCAAATTTGCGCTCCTGGTCGGACCGAGTGTGCCAGGCCGGCTGGCTCTCCTCTGGTCTAATGTCGGCCATGGTCCTCCAACAGGAGTATCTAATGCTCAATTATTAGGCTCCAGCCGTTTGTGACGAAGAACAGCGGCAATCTAATTTTGGTGGATTCTTGGAGGCGGAGGCAATCAGATTTGGAGGTTAGAGGTGGACGAAGAAGGAGAAGTGAAACTGTGTGCAATTGGGGGAAAAGGGGATAGTGTGGATATACAACTATTTTATTTTCTAACTACACACTTAATTAGAAAGATAGATAAGGCACGATAAGCATGATACGCACGTACATCAGTCACAAATGCAAATAAAAAATGCAAAGCATCTACCAAAATATATACTTTCTCTGTTCTAAACTAATTATTGTAGTCCCTCCGACTACTAATACATATCTCTAACAGGATGTATCTAGATACTAAAAGGTGTTTAGATACAATATGTTAAAGACACGTGTTAGTGATCGGAGGAAGTAGCATTTTTTTTTAACTAAGTGAACCTGCAAATAAAATGTCTTCAGATACATTTGTACCTAGCATAAATTTGATCTAACCTGCGACAATTAACTTTGAACGGAGAGTTCTATTTTCCAACAAATTTACAAATATCTATATAATATATTCAAAATTGGGCAATGAAACAAGATCAATCGAGTAGTAATTCATCACATATGATAAATAAATTTAGAAAAATGGTTTTCTCTTATATTATCATGTTATTAATGATCTTCATATAAAAATGCAGTAACATGAAAAACTAAAGATCTCTAATGTCAACAGAGCACCTAAAATAATTACAACAATGTTTTAATAGGTCATCTTAAATTGTTTCCATATATCAATTATATAAGAAATTTTAATAAACCATTAAGAAATTGCCCGCGCATGTGCGCGGGCCACTATGCTAGTAATTAAAACAACGCATGATTTTTTCAAAGGCTCATTAAGCAATCTCAGTCATTCGAGACAAGTCATGATACAGAAAAACCACTAAGCATACCATCAAAAAGACATCAAGCACGACATGCAAAAGCCTAGGCCGCAGTCTACACAAGCTCCTTTTTGTACCACTTTTTTGCATAAAGCTTTTTCTCTTTTCCAACACCATTGGAATCTTTTTAAAACAACTCTTTTGATGAATACCAACATGGACCAGAGGTCAAAATACACCTTGATGCAAAGATATAACAATATCTGAATGCATATCAAGGCAAAAATCGAAAACTAAACGCAGTTCTAGAAAAAGAGAACACTCGTTGAAACGATAGAGTGAAAAACGGAGTGTTCTTGGCAAATGAAAAGCAAGACAACTTCTCCAAAAGAAATTCGTTGGGGTCCAACCATTTATTGCAGCAAACAAAACTAAAGAAAACTGAAAACTAAAACAACTGACGCTCCAAGAAAAACACATAGTGCATGAAGCAATAAAAATATAGTGTGTTGAAAGGTGACCTGATTTTTGCCGATGAAGAAGGGGTGCCTCGGGGGCATCCCCAAACTTTGACGCTTGTACCTCTTGGATATTTCTTGGGGTGACATGGGCATCCCCAAGCTTGAGCTTTTGTCCATTCTTCAACTAATCTCATCATTCTCCAATCTCTACACTTGAAAACTTCCTTCATACAAAACTCAACACAACTCTATTAGCAACATTAGTGTAAGCATAACATTGAATCAACCCTTTTTGTTTCAGGTTTCAACTCAAAACCACCACATATAAAGCATATGCTACTGTAGCAATTTCCCCAAAAGTTCCGTGATCAAAAGAACTCAAAAAGAAAACGATCAAGCGGCAAACACAAATATTGGCAGAAATCTGTCAAAACAGAACAGCTGACAAAGGTTGAATTTTTAGAGGGTTTTCTGTTGCTCAAATCAAAAAGTGTTAAACTAATGAAAGTTTGGATATAACCTGGGGCATATGCACAAGAAATCGCAGGTCCAGAAGATATACAGAGAATTTTCACAAATTTTTACGGTGCAGCACTGAAATCTGTTTCAGGACAGCAACATCCCCAAATCTTACCTCACTCAAATTAGAGGCTTCTCTTGGCACAAAAACGAAATAAAAATGATAAGGAGAGTTATTACAGTAATAATAACTTCCAAGACTCAAATAAAATAAAAAGAACTAAAAGTAAAAAACATTGGGTTATCTCCCAAGAGTGCTTTTCTTTAACGCCTTTGAGCTAGGCGCAGAAAGTGCGAATCAAGTAATATCAAGTGATGAAGCATCAAGCTCATAATTTGCTCTAAGAATGGAGTCAAAAAGTAATTTCTTCCTCTTTCTAGGGAAGTGTTCCATACCTTTCTTGAGTGGAAATTGATATTTGATGGTGCCTTCCCTCATATCAATGATGGCACCTACAGTTCGAAGAAAGGGTCTTCCCAAAATAATAGGACATGAAGCATTGCATTCAACATCCATGATAAGAAAATCAACGGGAACAAGGTTATAGTTAAACATAATAAGAACATCACTAATCCTTCCCAAAGGTTTCTTCTTAGCAACATCAGCAATAGGAACATCATAATAACACTTTTCAAGCGGTGGCAAATCAAGCATGTCATAAATTTTTCTAGGCATGATAGAAATACTAGCACCTAGATCACATAAAGCATGGCAATAAAAACCATTAACATGCATATCAATGATGGATTCCCAAACATCTTCTAACTTCTTGGGAATAGAAGCTTTTTGCTTCAACTTTTCATCCCTAATTTTCATAAGAGCATTGGTAATATGCTTAGTAAAAGCAACATTTAAAGAACTAGCATTAGGACTCAAAGCAAGCTTTTGCAAGAACAAAATAACTTCAGATATATTGCAGCCATCAACATCAAAATCATTAAAGGAAATAGAGCTATCATCTCCTACACTCCGAAAAATTTCAGCACTCTTTTGAGAAAAAGTTTTTGTAGTTTTAGGCTTTTTAACACAAGAAGTGGGAGTTTTCTCTACACCAATCAAGGTAAGAGGATTGATAGCATTTGGAACAACATCATTAGAGGTAGTAATGGTACATACCTTCATCTTTCTAGCCATCTCATCTTCTCTTTCCCACCTGGCATGCAATTCTGCTAGCATCCTAACATTTTCATCAATTCTAACTTGGATAGCATTAGCAGTGGCAAAAGTATTGTTCTCTTTCACATCATTAGACAACACTTTTAATTTCAGAAGTTCAACATCATGAGCAAGGCTATCAACTTTAGAAGCAAGAATATCAATTTTGCCTAACTTTTCCTCAACAGACCTGTTAAAAGCAGTTTGCTTACCGATGAAGTCCTTGAGCATTACGTCAAGATCAGAGGGCGCAGCCCTAGTGTTGGTGGAGGAATTACCATAAGAGTTACCATAACCATTACCATTGGTAGAAGGATACGGCCTATAATTGTTACTAGCAAAATTGTTCCTATAAGCATTATTGTTAAAATTATTATTTCAAATGAAGTTTACATCAACATGCTCTTCTTGAGCAACCAAAGAGGCCAAAGGAACATTATTAGGATCAACATGAGTTCTATCATAAGAAAGCATAAGCATTATAGCATCAATCTTATCACTCAAGGAAGAGGTTTCCTCAATATAATTTACCTTCTTACCTTGTGGAGCTCTCTCGGTGTGCCATTCAGAGTAATTTACCATCATATTGTCGAGAAGCTTTGTTGCGGCGCCCAAGGTAAGAGACATAAATGTGCCTCCAGCAGCTGAATCCAATAGGTTCCTTGAAGAAAAATTCAGTCCTGCATAAAAAGTTTGGACAATCATCCAAGTAGTCAGTCCATGAGTGGGACAATTCTTTATCATAGATTTCATTCTTTCCCAAGCCTGAGCAACATGTTCATTATCAAACTGGCTAAACTTCATAATATTGCTACGCAAAGCTACAATCTTAGTAGGAGGATAATATCTTCCAATAAAAGCATCCTTACACTTAGCCCATGAATCAATACTATTTTTAGGCAAAGATAGCAACCAATCCTTAGCTTTTCCTCTCAAAGAAAAAGGAAACAACTTAAGCTTAATAATATCACTCTCCACATCCTTATATTTCTGCATCTCACATAGCTCAACAAAATTGTTGAGATGAGCTGCAGCATCATCAGTACTAGCACCAGAAAATTGCTCTTTCATAACAAGGTTCAACAAAGCAGGCTTAATCTCATAAAAGTTTGCAGCAGGAGCAGGTGGCGCAATAGGAGTGAAGATAAAATCACTATTATTAGTGCTAGTAAAATCACACAACTTGGTGTTTTCAGGAGTAGCCATTCTAGCAAAACTAAAAGCAGACAAGTAAAAACAACTATAAGAAAACTAATTTTTTTGTGTTTTTGAAAAAACAAAGCAAGTAAAAAGAAAGTAAAAGAAAAACCTAAAACAAAGTAAAGGATGTGCGTGCGAAACTCCCCTTCAGAAGTCTTCTTTTTCCCCGGCAACAACGCCAGAAAACTTGCTTGGCATTTTGCTGGCGTGTAGTTGGCGTGGGAAAATGTAGTAGATGTAGGAGCTTCTTCTTTAATTCGCCGGCAACGGTGCCAGAAAAGAGTCTTGATGCGGCACGGTGTGTTAATGTAAATCACCGTCCAGTTGGGAACCCCAAGAGGAAGGTATGATGAGTACAGCAGCAAGCTTTGCCTTCAGAAAGAAACGAAGGTTTGTCAAATCCAGGAAAAAGCCAAACTCCAGAAGGTGATGCTGACTAGCCTACTGACACTCCAAAAAGGGCACCGTTTACGACACTTGTTGACACGCCTTCAACTAGTAGCAACGCGGAACCTGCACACAACACAACCAAGTACTTTGTTCCCAACTTACGATGAGGTTATCAATCTCACCGGTTTGTTGTAAACAAAGGAATGAGCGTATCGAGTGGAAAGCAATAGTAGTATGCGAGTAAAGTAAACAATGTGAGTAAAATAAACAGGTGATAGCAATGTAAAGGAAATAGGACCGGGGTCCACAGTTCACTAGTGGTGTCTCTCCATAAGATAAAATAACACATGCTGGGTAAACAAATTACAGTTGGGCAATTGATAGAACAAAGATAACATGATATGTCAAGAGGATCACTATGAGATTTACTCTGGGCATTACAACAAGATACATAGACCGCCATCCAACTGCAACTATGACTAATAATCCACTTGTGGTGAATCAATCTGAGAACTCCACAAGTATTAAGTTGCGAACAACAGATAACTGCATTAAGCAAAGTGTGTAATGTAAACAAAGCGTATGCCCTTGGACATAAGAATGTTGTTTTCTTCCTAGTGGCAATAGCACATCTACAACCTTAGAGGTTTCTGTCACTCCCCCAGATTAAATAGAGGCATGAACCCAACTATCGAGCATAAATACCCCCTCTTGGAGTCACTAGTATCTACTCGGCCAAGATAGCTACTAACAACGAAGAGAATCCAAGATCATAAACAACATAGAGATAATATAAGATAATATTCAGCACATCAACTCAATCATAACACCAATATTCATCGGATCCCAACAAACACAACATGTAGAATTACGTAACGGTGATCTCGATCATGTAAGGCAGCTCACTTGATCTAAACATGAAGCACATGGTGGAGAAGATAACCATCTAGCTACTGCCATAGACCCATAGTCCAAGGTAGACTACTCACTCATCGCGCCAGAGGCAAGCATGGTGATGAAGAAGACCTCCGGTGGCGATTCCCCTCTCCGACAGGGTGCCGGGAAGAGCTTCTGGACCCCCCTGATCTTGGGTCAATGACGGCGGCGGATCGCGATGTGTTTCTAGAAAAGTGATCGGGTACTTAGGTTTTTCCCGTCGGGGGGTCTTTATAGGCGAAGGGGCATCGTCAGAAGTGGACCGAGGCGGCCTCACATATAGGGGGCACGGCCAGGGCCTGGGCCACGCCGCCCTACTGAGTGGCCGGCCTGTGGCCCCTCTCCGTCTCCTCTTCGGTTCTCTGGAAGCTTCCTGTAAATTTCTGGATGTCTAGCTTTTGTTTCGTCCAATTCCAAGAATATTTCTTGTGTAACTTTTCTAAAACACAAAAACAGCAGAAAACAGGGACTGGCACTGTGACATCTCGTTAATAGGTTAGTTCTGGAAAATGCATAAAAACGCCACAAAGTGTAACGAAACACTAAGCAAATGGTGTAAAAACAAGCATGGAGCATCAAAAATTATAGATACATTAGAGACGTATCAGCAACCGCAGCCGCTGCCGCCCCACTACCGCAGCTGCTATCGGGGCGGCTCCGGTTCTTGGCGGCAAGGGCCCTCCAAGGAAACGGGGGCCCAGTCGCCCGAAGGGGAGTGGGAAGAGGGTGGCGCCGGCGGCAGCGGCCGCTCCTTCGCCGCCTCGCCGCCGCGGATGGCCATCGGGCAGCAAGAATAAGAAAACTCTTGCTGCCCTCGGGGCCACTGTTACTAGCTCCACAGGGCCCCGCGCGGCGGCCACTCCACCGGCTGGTTCATCTCGGCTTCAACCGGTGCTGCCGACGCTCCAGCCGCCGGCCTACACCTCGGCCGAAGGGTGGTCCACCTTCATAGTCCCGGTGCTCGCTGGGGCCATGGACCGCCTCTGCCTTCCATCTCAGTTCGTGGAAACAATGGAGGGCGAGGAGATGGCTTACGCTACGCTGCGGGAATGCAGCGTCGGCCAGCCAAAGTACCGCGTTGAGGTCTACTACGACGGTGAAGGGGTTTGCTACTTCCGCGACGGGTGGCCGAAGTTCTTCACAGACTACGGCGTGCACACGGGCTGGTTCCTCCTCTTCACTCACTGATACGTCTCAAACGTATCTATAATTTTTGATGCTCCATGCTTGTTTTTACACCATTTGCCTATTGTTTCGTTACACTTAGTGGCATTTTTATGCATTTTCCGGAACTAACCTATTAACGAAGTGCCACAGTGCCAGTTTCCTGTTTTCTGCTGTTTTTGTGTTTCAGAAGTGATACACAGGAAATATTCTCGGAATTGGACGAAACAAGTTCCTGAAGTCTTATTTTTCCCGGAAGCTTCCAGACATATGAAGGAGAGACGGAGAGGGGCCACCAGGGCCCCACACAAGGGGGCGGCGCGGCTTGGCCCCTGGCCGCGCCACCCCTGTGTGAGGGAGCCTGGCTCCACCTCTGACGACGCCCCTTCGCCTATAAAGACCCCCCGACGAGAAAAACCTAAAGGCCCGATCAGTTTTCCAGAATACATCGCGATCCGCCGCCACCGTCGACCCGAAGATCGGGAGGGTCCAGAAGCTCTTCCCGGCACCCTGCCGGAGAGGGGAATCGCCACCGGAGGTCTTCTTCATCGCCATGCTTGCCTCCAGAGCGATGAGTGAGTAGTCTACCTTGGACTATGGGTCCATAGCAGTAGCTAGATGGTTGTCTTCTCCACCATGTGCTTCATGTTTAGATCTCATGAGCTGCCCTACATGATTGAGATCACCGTTATGTAATTCTATGATGTTGGTTTGTTGGGATCCGATGAATATTGGTGTTTATGATTAAGTTGCTGTACTGAATTATATCTTTTGTTATCTCTATGTTGTTTATGATCTTGCATGCTCTCCGTTGTTAGTAGCTATCTTGGCCGAGTAGTTGCTAGTAACTCCAAGAGGGGGTATTTATGCTCGATAGTGGGTTCATGTCTCTATTTCACCTGGGGGAGTGACAGAAACCTCTAAGGTGGTAGATGTGCTGTTGCTACTAGGGAGAAAACAACATTCATATGCTCAAGGGCATATGCTTTGTTTACATTACACACTTTGCTTAATGCAATTATTTGTTATTCGCAACTTAATACTTCTAGGGTGTTCGGATTGATATCCCCGGGGGTGGATTATTAGTCATAGATGCAGTTGGATGGCGGTCTATGTATTTTGTTGTAATGCCCAGAGTAAATCTCATAGTGATCTTCTTGACATATCACGTTATCTTTATTCTATCAATTGCCCAACTGTAATTTGTTTACCCAGCATGTTATTTTATCTATGGAGAGACACCACTAGTGAACTGTGGACCCCGGTCCTATTTTAATCATATTGCAATCACCTGTTTACTTTTCCCGCATTGTTTACTTTACTCGCACATTACTACTGTTTTCCACTCGTTACACTCATAACCTTTGTTTCAAGCAAACCGGTGAGATTGACAACCTCATCGCAAGTTGGGAACAAAGTATTTGTTTGTGTGTGTGCAGGTTCCACAACACCTTCAGTCGTCATCGTCTCTCTTCTCCTGTTCGATAAACCTTGGTTTCTTAATTGAGGGAAAACTTGCTGCTACACTCATCATACCTTCCTCTTGGGGTTCCCAACGGGCTGGTCATTCACCACGCACAAGGACAGTTTGCTCCCACATCAACTTGGAGTAGCAGCTACTTTTCTGGCGCCGTTGCCGGGGAAGAGAGAAGACTTCTGCGAGGGGAGTTCTTCGCACACACATTCTTTACTTTGTTATTTGTTTTACTTTGTTTTATTTTACCTGCATTGCTTTTTATATCAAAAACCCAAAAAAAAAATTAGAATCCTTGGTAGCTGTTTTTACTTGTTTACTTTCGTTTTGCTGAAATGGGTACTCCTGAAAACACCAAGTTGTGTGACTTTGCTAGCACGAACAATAGTGATTTTATCTGCACTCCTATTGCACCACCTGTTCCTGCTACCACCTTTTATGAGATCAAGCCTGCTTTATTGAACCTTTTTATGAAAGAGCAATTTTCTGGTGCTAGTACTGAAGATGCTGCAGCTCATCTCAACAATTTTGTTGAGCTATGTGAGATGCAGAAATATAAAGATGTTGATAGTGATATTATTAAGCTCAAGTTGTTTCCTTTTTCTTTGAGAGGAAAAGCTAAAGATTGGTTGCTGTCTTTGACTAAGAATAGTATTGATTCATGGGCTAAGTGTAAGGATGCTTTTATTGGTAGATATTATCCTCCTGCTAAGATTATATCAGTTGCGTAGCAATATTATGAAGTTTACTCAGTTTGATAATGACACATGTTGCTCACGCTTGGGAAAGAATGAAATCTATGGTAAAGAATTGCCCCACTCATGGACTGACTACTTGGATGATTATCCAAACTTTTTATGCAGGACTGAATTTTTCTTCAAGGAACCTACTTGATTCAGCTGCTGGAGGCACTTTTATGTCCCTTACATTGGGCGCCGCATCAAAGCTACTCGACAACATGATGGTAAATTATTCCGAATGGCACACCGAGAGAGCTCCATAAGGTAAGAAGGTAAATTCTGTTGAGGAAACCTCTTCCTTGAATGATAAGATTGATACCATTATGGCTATGCTTGCTAATGATAGGACTCATGTTGATCCTAATAATGTTCCTTTGGCCTCTCTGGTTGCTCAAGAAGAGCAAGTTGATGTGAATTTCATTAGAAATAACAATTTTAATAACAATGCTTATAGGAACAATTTTGCTAGTAACAATTATAGGCCGTATCCTTCTACCAATGGTAATGGTTATGGTAACTCTTATGGTAATTCCTACAACAACACTAGGGCCGCGCCCTCCGAGCTTGAGGTAATGCTCAAGGACTTCATCGGTAAGCAAACTGCTTTTAACAAGTCTGTTGAGGAAAAGTTAGGCAAAATTGATATTCTTGCTTCTAAAGTTGATAGCCTTGCTCATGATGTTGAACTTCTGAAATTAAAAGTGTTTCCTAATGATGTGAATGTGAGCAATGTTGTTGCTGCCGCTAATGCTACCCAAGTTGGAATTGATGAAAATATTAGATTGTTAGCGGAATTGCATGCCAGGTGGGAAAGAGAAGATGAGATGGCTAGAGAGATGAAGGTATGTACTATTACTACCTCTAATGATGTTGCTCCTATTGATAGCAACCCTCTTACTTTGATTGGTGTAGAGAAAACTCCCACTCCTTGTGTTAAAAAGCCTAAAACTGCCAAAACTTTTTCTCAAAAGAGTGCTGAAATTTTTCGGAGTGTGGGAGATGATAGCTCTATTTCCTTTAATGATTTTGATGTTGATGGCTGCAATATATCTGAAGTTATTTTGTTCTTGCAAAAGCTTGCTTTGACTCCCAATGCTAGTTCTTTAAATATTGCTTTTACTAAGCATATTACCAATGCTCTCATAAAGATTAGGGATGAAAAGTTGAAGCAAAAAGCCTCTGTTCCCAAGAAGTTAGAAGATGGTTGGGAACCCATCATTGATATGCATGTTAATGGTTATGATTGCCATGCTTTATGTGATCTAGGTGCTAGTATTTCCATCATGCCTAGAAAGATTTATGACATGCTTGATTTACCACCGCTTGAAAAATGTTATTTTGATGTTCCTATTGCTGATGTTGCTAAGAAGAAACCTTTGGGAAGGATTAATGATGTTCTTATTGTGGTTAACAATAACCTTGTTCCCGTTGATTTTCTTGTTAGGGACGTTGAATGCCATGCTTCATGTCCTATTATTTTGGGAAGACCCTTTCTTCGAACTGTAGGTGCTATCATTGATATGAGGGAAGGCACTATCAAGTATCAATTTCCACTAAAGAAAGGTATGGAACACTTCCCTAGGAAAATAAAGAAATTGCTTTTTGACTCTATTCTTAGAGCAAATTATGGGCTTGATGCTTCATCACTTGATATTACTTGATTCGCAATTTTCTGCGCCTAGCTCAAAGGCGTTAAAGAAAAGCACTCTTGGGAGATAACCCAATGTTTTCTTTTCAGTACTTTTTCTTTTATTTGAGTCTTGGAAGTCATTACTACTGTAATGACCGCTCCTTATCTTGTTTATTTCGTTTTTGTGCCAAGAGAAGCCTCTAATTTGAGTAAGGTAAAGATTTGGGGATGTTGCTGTCCTGAAACTGTTTTCGGTGCTGCACCGTAAAAATTCGTGAAAATTCTCTGTTTACCTTTTGGACCTGCGATTCCTTGTGCATATGCCCCAGGTTATATCCAAACTTTTCTTAGTTGAACACTTTTTGATTTGAGCAACAGAAAATCCCTCAAAAATTCGTCCTTTGTCAGCTGTTCAGTTTTGACAGATTTCTGCCAATACTTGTTTTTGCCACTTTATCGCTTTCTTTTGAGTTCTTTTTGATCATGGAACTCTTGTGGAAGTTGCTACAGTAGTATATACTTTATATGTGGTGGTTTTGGGTTGAAACCTGAAGCTAAAGGAGGTTGATTATATTTTATGCTTACACTAATGTTGCTAATAGAATTGTGTTTAGTTTTGTATGAAGGAAGTTTTCAAGTGTAGGGATTGGAGAATGATGAGATGAGTTGAAGAATGGACAAAAGCTCAAGCTTGGGGATGCCCATGCATCACCCCAAGAAATATCCAAGAAGTACAAGCGTCAAAGCTTGGGGATGCCCCCGAGGCACCCCTTCTTCATCGGCAAAAATCAGGTCACCTTTCAAAACACTATATTTTTATTGCTTCATGCACTATGTGTTTTTCTTGGAGCGTCAGTTGTTTTAGTTTTCTTAGTTGGTTTAGTTTGTTTGTTTGCTGCAATAAATGGTTGGACCCCAACAAATTTCCTTTGGAGGAGAAGTTACTCGTTTTCATTTGCAAAGAACGCTCTAGTTTTCACTCTTATTAAAAATCGAGTGTTCTACTTTTTCTGCTACTGCTTTTGGTTTTCGTTTTCGCCTTGATTTGCGTTCAGATCTTGTCATATCTTTTCATCAAGGTGTATTTTTGCCTCTGATCTTTATTGGTTTTCATCAAAAGAGGTGTTTATAAAGATTTCAAATGGTGTTGGAAAAGAGAAAAAGCTTTGTGCAAAATAGTGGTACAAGAAGGAGCTTGTGTAGACTGCGGCTTAGGCTTTTTCATGTCATGCTTGATGTCTTTTTGATAGTATGTTTAGTGGTTTTGCTGTAGCATGACTTGTCTCAAATAACTGAGATTGCTTAATGAGCCTTTGAAAAAATCATGCGTTGTTTTTATTGTATGGAAGCATTATTTTGGTTTTCTCCTTGATGCTTTATTTGGGTTGACTTGGCGCATGCTCACACATGTTAGACTCTTACAAAGTCGCCAATAGCCTTCATGATCATTTAGTTTTTGACTTTTGATGCCATCTTATGCTTCTTTTAATGTCGCTTTGTCGCTTTGCATGATTATGGCCATTATTGCTCTCTTAGTTGGTCGCTCCCAGTCTTTTGCTAGCCCTCGCCTTGTACTGAGTATGAGCTCTACTCGTGCATCCAACTCCTAAAAGCCAAAGTTTGCCATTGTGTCCACTATAAATTCCTATGCATGGTATTTGTAAGCCATTCCAAAGTAAAATTTTCGTGTGCTACCTTTCAAAAACCTTCAAAACACTTCTCGTTTTGTGACACTGTTTTCAGCTCATGGGGATGTAGTGGTCGGATTTGCTATCTTCCATATTGCTTATTCCAAAAAGAAAAAAAAAAGAGAAAAAGAAAGAAAAAAAAGGCACTCCTCCAAAGAATGTGAATGTTGGTGGGCACCCGATGGAATCGGTTAGCCATGGTATGTGAAAGGAAAAAGGTGGGGAGGAGTGCCAAGTTTTATAAAAAGAGCACAAGAGTGCCAATCTCTCTCTCAAAAACTTGCTTTATTTTTGTATGGAAGATAGTAAGAACCCCATTGCCAGTCGTTGACAAAGACAACCACCTCTCAAAATCAAGTTTTATCTCTCTGTTTTACAAATGAAAAGCTCTAGCACATGTTTAAATCACTGCTTCCCTCTGCGAAGGGCCTTTCTTTTACTTTTATGTTGAGTCACCACCTTCTTTCTTTATGCACCATTAAGAGAGCATAGTTGTCATTCTTAGTGTGATATGCATTGTCCCAAAGTTCATTGATTGACTCATATTGTTGGTTTCACTTGTTCTTAAATTATTTGTATCTAGTCGCCCTCTTAAACTTTGAGGTGTCCTATGCATTTATGTTTTGCTCTCTTTGAAGGACAAGCTGAAAACCATTTGTATGTTTTTCCTTATGATTTCAACACACGTTTGACTTTCATTGTTTCATTTTCATGATCTTTTGTTTATGTTCATTTACATGTTTACAACATGGTTGCTAAGTTTCTTATTGTCATGATTATATCTTTCATGCCCATGTTTTAAGTTCTATTGATCCCAGCTCACCAATGCTTACATATATGATCGAGATTGTGTAGGTGCATGTCACCTCAAAAATTATTCTTTTGTTATCACTTACCTACTCGAGGACGAGCAGGAGTTAAGCTTGGGGATGCTTGATACGTCTCAAACGTATCTATAATTTTTGATGCTCCATGCTTGTTTTTACACCATTTGCCTATTGTTTCGTTACACTTAGTGGCATTTTTATGCATTTTCCGGAACTAACCTATTAACGAAGTGCCACAGTGCCACAGTGCCAGTTTCCTGTTTTCTGCTGTTTTTGTGTTTCAGAAGTGATACACAGGAAATATTCTCAGAATTGGACGAAACAAGTTCCTGAAGTCTTATTTTTCCCGGAAGCTTCCAGACATCCGAAGGAGAGACGGAGAGGGGCCACCAGGGCCCCACACAAGGGGGCGGCGTGGCCTGGCCCCTGGCCGCGCCACCCCTATGTGAGGGAGCCGGGCTCCACCTCTGACGACGCCCCTTCGCCTATAAAGACCCCCCGACGAGAAAAACCTAAAGGCCCGATCAGTTTTCCAAAATACATCGCGATCCGCCGCCACCGTCGACCCGAAGATCGGGAGGGTCTAGAAGCTCTTCCCGGCACCCTGCCGGAGAGGGGAATCGCCACCGGAGGTCTTCTTCATCGCCATGCTTGCCTCCGGAGCGATGAGTGAGTAGTCTACCTTGGACTATGGGTCCATAGCAGTAGCTAGATGGTTGTCTTCTCCACCATGTGCTTCATGTTTAGATCTCATGAGCTGCCCTACATGATTGAGATCACCATTATGTAATTCTATGATGTTGGTTTGTTGGGATCCGATGAATATTGGTGTTTATGATTAAGTTGCTGTACTGAATTATATCTTTTGTTATCTCTATGTTGTTTATGATCTTGCATGCTCTCCGTTGTTAGTAGCTTTCTTGGCCGAGTAGTTGCTAGTGACTCCAAGAGGGGGTATTTATGCTCGATAGTGGGTTCATGTCTCTATTTCACCTGGGGGAGTGACAGAAACCTCTAAGGTGGTAGATGTGCTGTTGCTACTAGGGAGAAAACAACATTCATATGCTCAAGGGCATATGCTTTGTTTACATTACACACTTTGCTTAATGCAATTATCTGTTGTTCGCAACTTAATACTTCTAGGGTGTTCGGATTGATATCCCCGGGGGTGGATTATTAGTCATAGATGCAGTTGGATGGCGGTCTATGTATTTTGTTGTAATGCCCAGAGTAAATCTCATAGTGATCTTCTTGACATATCACGTTATCTTTATTCTATCAATTGCCCAACTGTAATTTGTTTACCCAGCATGTTATTTTATCTATGGAGAGACACCACTAGTGAACTGTGGACCCCGGTCCTATTTTAATCATATTGCAATCACCTGTTTACTTTTCCCGCATTGTTTACTTTACTCGCACATTACTACTGTTTTCCACTCGATACACTCATAACCTTTGTTTCAAGCAAACCGGTGAGATTGACAACCTCATCGCAAGTTGGGAACAAAGTATTTGTTTGTGTGTGTGCAGGTTCCACAACACCTTCAGTCGTCATCGTCTCTCTTCTCCTGTTCGATAAACCTTGGTTTCTTAATTGAGGGAAAACTTGCTGCTACACTCATCATACCTTCCTCTTGGGGTTCCCAACGGGCTGGTCATTCACCACGCACAAGGACAGTTTGCTCCCACATCAACTTGGAGTAGCACTCACCGTGATGGGAGGTAGAACTTCATCGTCTGCATCTTTGATGGTACCCTCTGCGCTCGTACCTTTGCTGCTTGGTCGTGAAGGCCAGCACCCCGTCGCCTTTTCGCCTTCGCGGATCACGTCGACCTCGAGCGCGGACTTCTCTGGGACAAAGTCCATGCGGCGCTTGCGCCATGCCAAGGAAGGCAAGCATCTCCAAGGCGAGGAGCACATAGTATTTTAGGGTAGCGACTCAGGAAACTTTTGTAACCGTCAGACTCCTGCTTGATGAAATTTGTCTTTCTTCATTCGCTGTGCCCTTGTAAAAACTTGTTTAGCTCCGTTATTGCTTGAATGTCTTCTGTTTTCATCTGAGCCCAATGACGATTTCGTTGTTAGGACTCCTCTTGCGCTAGGACCATCGTTGAGTATGCCTGTAGGTAAGGGCTAGGATAGCCGTCAACCTATGGAGACATTCCTGGCAAGCTCGTCCGGCTTCAGCGTGGAGGGAAAATGCCTCTGCTGGCCAGCTTCGGAAGGTACAGGTGAGCGCCAGCTTGAGGAGATAGGAGTAGAAGTTGCATCATGTGCCAGCTTGAGCGAGACCGGAGCCGGCATGCCTCTTCCTCTCGAACCTTCGCATGAACCTTGCTATGGCTGGGGTGAATCTCCAAACCGCTGTCCTTAGCCATTTCTTCACGAACACCAGATTTCGATTGCGATGCTCTTTTGCTGGTCATGACGTAGCACCAACTGATCAGACAGCCGGCGAAGTATTTGTGCCGGCCCATTTCTAAGGGCCAATTCCCTTTCCCCCTAGCCCCCGAGTTTTGGGACAGCTGGAATGACAGCTGGCTTAAAACTAGCTCGTTCGCGTACGATGCCAACGCCGTGCGAGGCAGCTCTGGCTTCGAACCTCTTTGACGTGGCTACTCAGCCTAAGCACTGAAAACCGTGATCATCAACCACTTGTTGGCCTGCCTTAACCCGATTCCCTCAACTTTTTCCTTAATCTCCCCACCCTTCGGCCCTTCTACCCCCAACCGGCAGCCTAGTGCCGGTTGGTCTCCCTTGGGCCGGCAGCTGAATGTCAGCCTAGGGTGGGAGCGTGCCGCGGGGTGAGAAGTAGTACTTCAGTTTGTTGGGCACCCGGCTTGAGCTAGCCGGCGCATGGTCAACAAGCACTACCTTCAACGCTTAGTTGAGTAATTCTTTTATCGTTTACGGTTCTTCCCTGTGGCTTTCCTTCATATGTGGTATGCCGGCTCCTATCCAACCGGCTTCGCGGAGCCGGGGGGCGGAGGTTGGGCTCGAGACCTGTTCCATACATAGTACTTATCCGGCTGACGGGGGTTCGATCATTTTTAGGGCAGCCGGCTGTAGCTCGGTGCCCGGAGCCGACTTCCAGTCAAGTGAATAACACAGGAAGCAAAAAATACACGAAGTGTTTTTCTTGGAGCTGGCTGTAACTAGCTGTTCCGTTGTCCTTTATTCATTGACAAGTTTTCGGGGTACAAGCTTTCGCCTTAACTGAAGAAAGGTCTTAGGAGACTGACATTCCAGGGATGCTCCGTCTCCTTGTCAGAATTGTCTTCTTTGTTCTTTCTGGGCTCTTGTGCGTCGATGAGGTAGTATGCCCCATTGCCTAGCACCCTGCTGACAATGAATGGTCCCTCCCAAGGAGATGACAGTTTGTGCATGCCATTGGTATTTTGGATCAGCCGGAGTACGAGATCTCCTTCATGAAACGCGAGAGGACGGATCTTCCGGCTGTGATATCGTCGCAGCTACTGCTGATAGAGCACTGATCTGGCCAAGGCCTACTCTCATGCCTCCTTGAGGAGGTCGATGCCATCTTCGCGAGCTTCTTTCGCTTGCTTCTCCGTGTACTGGACCACTCTGGGCGCATCGAATTCGATGTCGGTGGGCAGCACTACCTCTGCTCCGTAAACCAGGAAGAAAGGAGTGAAGCCGACAAAGCGATTAGGAGTGGTGCGCAGGCTCCAGTAGCACTGAGGGTAGCTCTTTGACCCAGCAGCCGGCTGAGCGCTCGAGAGGCTCGACTAGCCTTGGTTTGATGCCGGCTAGGATCAGCCCATTTGCCGTCTCCACTTGCCTATTGGACTGAGGATGCGCCACTGATGCCAGGTCCAGCCGGATGCCCTTCTGGCCGCAGTACTCTGCGAAGACTCCCTTTGCGAAATTTGTCCCATTGTCAGTGATGATACTGTGGGGGACTCCATATCTCATGATAATCTAGTTAAAGAACTTGATGGTGGATGAGCCGTCGAGTTTTTTAATTGGCTTGGCTTCGATCCACTTGGTGAACTTGTCCACCGCAACCAGCAAATGCGTCATGCCCCCGGGCGCTGTTTTGAACGGTCCCACCATGTCCAGGCCCCAGACAGCGAATGGCCAGGTGAGCAGAATGGTCTTGAGGGCCTCCGCCGGAGTGTTCCGATGCTTGGAGAAGCGCTGGTAGCCGTTACAATGCTTCACTAGCTGATCTGCATCCAGCAGGGCCGTCGGCCAGTAGAAACCGTGGCAGAAGGCTTTAGCCACCAATGCTCTGGAAGATGGGTGGTGCCTGCACACCCCTTGATGTATCTATTTCAGCAGCTCTAGCCCTTCTTCAGCCTCGATGCACTTCTGGAAGATCCCCGACACGCTGCGCTTGTACATCTCGCTGTTGATGATGGTGTATGCCTGCGCAAGACGTTGAAGTCGCCTAGCTTCTGCTTCATCTTTTGGCAAGTCCTCAGTGATGAGGTAGTTGGAGAATGGCTCTGCCAAGGATGGTATCTCTCGGATGTGGAAGATGCTAGCGACCAGGGGATCGGCAGCCCCCGGGTCCATCGACGTGCCGGCTTTGTCTGGTTGGCCAGCTATGGGGGCCGGCCTGGAGACGGCAGCCCCCGAGTCCCTCGTCGAGCCGGCAGGGATGGACTGGACGGCTGCCTCCTTTAGCTCTGAGGCGGCTGCCCCCGAGTCCGGCAGCAGTATCTAAGATGGAGCAAGGTCTTCTGGCACGAAGATGGAGCCGGATTCCGGCAATGGCTTGATGGATGGCTTGCAGATTATCTGTAGTGACACCCCAGCCGGGATATCCTGCTTGGTGGAGCTGATCTTGGACAGCCGATCTGCCTCGTCGTTGTTTGCTCTGGGAACATGATGGAACTCGCAGCCCTCAAAGAATTCGCAGAGCTGCTGCACGTAGAAGCGATAAGAGGCCATGTTGGCGTCCTTGGCATCCCATTCCCCCGAGACCTGGTGCACCACCAGGTCAGAGTCTCTGAAGCAGAGGATCCTCCGAATGCCAATCTCCTTGGCCAGCTTGAGCCCATGCACCCGGGCCTCGTATTCGGCGACGTTGTTCGACGCGCGGACGTGGATCTGTAGCACGTACTGTAGCTTGTCCCCCTTGGGAGAGGTGAACACGATGCCGGCTCCCAAGCCCCCGAGCATCTTGGAGCCGTCGAAGTTCATGCGCCAGTACGTAGAGTCTGGAGCCGGTGGCAAGTACTGGTGCTCTCCCAGTCAGCGAAGAAATCCGCTATGATCTGAGACTTGATTGTCATCCTGGGCTTGTACTGAATGGTGTGATCAGCTAACTCAATCGCCCATTTTGCTACTCTGCCGGTTGCATCCTTGCACCCTATGATCTCCGAGAGCGGAGTGGTGCTCACCACCGTGATGGGGTGCTCCTCGAAGTAATGCTTCAGCTTCCTGGCCGCCATGTACACGTCGTACGCGACCTTCTGATAGTGCGGGTAGTTTTGCTTAGAGAGAGTGAGCACCTCACTCAGGTAGTACACCGAGCGTTGAACCGGAAGCTCCTTGCCTTCCTCAGTGTGCTCCACCATGATCACTACACTAACAACTCGCGGAGTAGCCGCGATGTAGAGCAGCATTGGCTCCCACAGAGCCGGCGCTGCCAAGATTGGCGCAGTGGACAGGGCTCGCTTGAGGTCGTTGAATAGGCGTCCAGGAAAGAAAACAGGTCACAACCAGCTGTGGAGTCAATTGATATCCCACAAGTATAGGGGATCGTGTGTAGCCTTTTCGATAAGTAAGAGTGTCGAACCCAACGAGGAGCTAAAGGTAGGATAAATGTTCTCTCAAGTTCTATCAACCGCTGATACAACTCTACGCACACTAAACGTTTGCATCATCTAGAAAATAAAACTAGAGCAATAATACGGGTATGAGAGATAGCTTTGCAAGATAATAAATACAAGAAAGTAATTGTTAGTGCTACAGCAATAAAATATACTAAGTAACCATAAACTAACAGTACCATGAGTGTGGAAAAGTGGTGGTAATAGTGGTGGCTTTGTCTAAGTTCAATTAGCAAATAAATCGGGTTCATTGTCTTCGATGCAGTTTTCTATGTGGGAGAGGCTAAATATACATGCACCTCACTACTTGGAAATATAAGTACTATATGATTGGATTGTTAGCAAGCATCCGCAAATACTAACAATGCATTAAGGTTTCCCCAACCATAGCCTTAAGTTAATGGTCCTCTTACTCCCATACGTGCAATGTTCCGGTTCGCGTCCTCATGTTTCTGTCACTCCGGCAGAACTTCCCCCTTCCTCTAAAACATACTACAAACCCTATGATGTTTAATCCATGCATGCATAAATATAATGGACACCAAAGGATAGTACCATATCAACATACAACTCTAATGAACCAAAGATATTCAACAAATCAATCTAAGAACAAATAAACTATGGAAACATGACATAGATCATAGGATAAATATTATAGCATCAAACACCATGTTTACATAGGACGGTACAGAGGTGTGTGGGAGGATGAACCACTGCATATGTGATGGAGATAGCGGTGAAGATGGTGGAGAGGAGCAGCGAGGGCGCGGGCGGCGGCGGCGGCGCGGGCGACGGCGCGGGGGACTCCTTCCCCGCCGCCGGCATCATGGGGGAGCGCCGCCCCTAAGCCCCCTTCCTTCATGGCTTCATGGGAGCCCTCCCCCATGGAGATGGGATCCATGTGGGAGGCAAAAATGTGGCTCCGGTGGCTGCAAATTCGTGGGTGGAGGTGACTCCCACGAGCTAGGGTTCCTCCCTTTATATAGTCCCTCGGATTCCCGTCTCCCCATCTTGGGCCGCAATGGAGCGGGCTTATCTCGGCCGTCCGGACTCGGAATCAGGTGAATTTTACATCCAGAACTTTGCCATGAAATTACCTACAACTTTGTAATTGAAGAGTTTTCCGTTTGACGCCGTCTTCGACCCATAACGTGACCATCTTCGAAAAACGTTCTGGCACAGATTTCTGGAAAGTCCCAATTTGACTGCAACAAGGTTTCCACTTATATTTTTGGTAATTCCTACACATCAAAGTGTAAAACAAGAACATTGTACACTTTTGCAACTATTAGTAGGTTAGTCCAAATAAATCATAAAAGTGCCACAAAGTGTAGATAAAATATATAGCAATTGGTGTAAAACAAGCATGGAGCATCAAAAATTATAGATACGTTTATAACGTATCAACATCCCCAAGCTTAACTCCTGCTCGTCCTCAAGTAGGTAAGTGATAACAAAAGAATAATTTTTTAGGTGACATGCACCATCACAATCTTGATCATCTAAGTAAAGCATTGATTGCTGAGATCAAAGAACTTAAAACATGGGCATAAGAGACATAATCTTGACATTAAAAACTTAGCAACCATGTTATAACATGAAAAGAAACACAAACGAAAGATCATGAATAATGAAACAATGAAAGTCAAACGTGTGTTCAAATCATATGGAAAAACATAACAAGTAGTTTTCAGCTTGTCCTTCATGGAATAGCAAAACATAAATACATAGGACACCTTCAAGTTTAAAAGGGTGACTAGATACAAATAATTTAAGAACAAGTGAAACCACAATCATAAATTAATCAATGATAAACTTTGGGACTATGCACATTAAACTCGGAATGGCAACTATGCTCTCTTAGATGGTGCATAAAGGTAGAAGGTGGAGACTAAATATAAAAGTAAAAGAAAGGCCCTTCGCAGAGGGAAGCAGTGATTAAACATGTGCTAGAGCTTTTCATTTGTAAAACAGAGAGATAAAAATTTGGTTTTGAGAGGTGGTTGTCTTTGTCAACGACTGGCAATGGGGTTCTTACTATCTTCCATACAAAAAGTAAGCAAGTTTTTGAGAGAGATTGGCACTCCTCCCCACCTTTTTTTCCTTTCACAAACCATGGCTAACCGATTCCATCGGGTGCCCACCAACATTCACATACCATGGAGGAGTGCCTTTTTTCTTTCCTTTTTTCTCTTTTTTTTCTTTTTGGAATAAAACAATATGGAAGATAGCAAATCCGACCACTACGTCCCCATGAGCTGAAAACAGTGTCACAAAATGAGAAGTATTTTGAAGATTTTTTGAAAGGTAGCACATGAAAATTTTACTTGGAATGGCTTCCAAATACCATGCATAGGAATTTATAGTGGACACATTAGAATAACTTGGTTTTTAGGAGTTGGATGCATGGGTAGCACTCATACTCAGTACAAAACGAGGGCTAGCAAAAGACTGGGAGCGACCAACTAAGAGAGTAATAACGGCCATAATCATGCAAAGCAACAAAGCAACATTGAAAGAAGCATAAGATGGCATCAAAAGTCAAAAACTAAATGATCATATAGGCTTATGGTGACTTTGTATGAGTCTAACATGTGTGAGCATGCGCCAAGTCAACCCAATTAAAGCATCAAGGAGAAAACCAAAATAATGCTTCCAAATAATAAAAACAACGCATGATTTTTTTTCAAAGGCTCATTAAGCAATCTCAGTCATTTGAGATAAGTCATGCTACTACAAAAATCACTAAGCATACTATCGAAAAGACATCAAGCATGACATGCAAAAGTCTAAGCCGCAGTCTAAACAAGCTCCTTTTTGTACCACTTTTTTGCATAAATCTTTTTCTCTTTTCCAACACCATTCAAACTTTTTTAACTCAACTCTTTTGATGAAAACCAATATAGTCCAGAGGCAAAAATACACCTTGATAAAAATATATAAGAATATCTGAATAAAAATCAAGGCAAAAACTGAAAACTAAACGCAGTAGCAGAAAAAGAAGAACACTCGTTGAACGATAAGAGTGAAAAACTGAGTGTTCTTGGCAAATAAAAATGAGTACATCACCTCCAAAAGAAATTTGTTGGGGTCCAACAATTTATTGTAGCAAACTAAACTAAACTAAATTGAAAACTAAAACAACTGACGCTCCAAGAAAAACGCATAGTGCATGAAGCAATAAAAATATAGTGTCTTGAAAGGTGACCTGATTTTTGCCGATGAAGAAGAGGTGCCTCGGGGGCATCCCCAAGCTTTGACGCTTGTACTTCTTGGATATTTCTTGGGGGTTGCATGGGCATCCCCAAGCTTGAGCTGTTGTCCATTCTTCAACTCATCTCATCATTCTCCAATCCCTACACTTGAAAACTTCCTTCATACAAAACTCAACACAATTCTATTAGCAACATTAGTGTAAGCATAACAATGAATCAACCTCTTTTGCTTCAGGTTTCAACTCAAAATCACCACATATAAAGCATATACTACTGTAGCAACTTCCCCAAAAGTTCCGTGATCGAAAGAACTCAAAAAGTAAGCGTTCGAGAGGCAACAATGAATAGTGGCAGAAATCTGTCAAAACAGAACAGCTGACAAAGGTCGATTTTTTTAAGGGGTTTTCTATTGCTCAAATAAAAAAGTGTTCAACTAACGAAAGTTTGGATATAACCTGAGGAATAAACACAAGAAATCGCAGGTCCAAAAGATTTTCAGAGATTTTTCACGAATTTTTACAGTACAGTACGAAAATCTGTTTCAGGACAGCAACATCCCCAAATCTTACCTCACTCGAATTAGAGGCTTCTCTTGGCACAACAACGAAATAAAAAGGATAAGGAGCGGTTATTACAGTAGTAATAACTTCCAAGACTCAAATAAAAGAAAAAGTACTGAAAATAAAACAATGGGTTATCTCCCAAGAGTGCTTTTCTTTAACGCCTTTGAGCTAGGTGCAGAATAGAGAACCAAACAAAGAAGCAAAACAAAAGGAACTATTTTTGTTGTTTTCAATTTATAAGTGAAAGTAAAGAAGCAATAAAAACAAAATAAAGAGCCTAATAAAATTAAAGAAGATAAAATCAAGACATATAAAAGTAATTATAATACAAGTTAACACAATACATATCATATGGATGCGTAATATAGAGTATGAAGGAGACAACCTCATGTTAGTTGATGAATAGGGGGATGACTCGGGCATCCCCAAGCTTAGATAATTGTATCTTCTTGGACATGTTCTTGGGATGCACCTAAACATCCCCAAGCTTGAGCTCTTTTGTCTTCTTGTTCATCTCATATCACCATATGATTAGAACTTATAAGCTACATCCACATAAAACTTCACAAAACTCATTAGTAGGGTTAGTACTCATTAAGTAAAATCCACTCATGTTCAAGCATTGACAAGTTTCATAATCTAAACTCAACATTAGCCACTATATATACTAAGGTATTCATGATTTCCGTCGTCCGTCGAGAAACTAATGAAACTAATAACACCAAGTACAATATTGAATAAACTAAGAAATCTGTCAAAACTGAACAGTCTGCAAAGATGACACTCAACGAGATAGTTAGGTAGCTCAAATCTAAAAACTCCAAACTAAAGAAAGACAGATCATAATCTCAGGTTAATGCACAAAAAATTTCAGATCAAAACACTATTCTGAGATTTTTCACGATTTTTTATAGGGAAGCACAGAAATCTGTCTAAACAGAACAGTCGGTGAAAATCAAATTTTTTGAGACAGCTGCGTAACTCAAATCAGAAAAAGTTAGTCTAATCAAAGAAAGATAATAAGCATTACTTTGCACTCAAGAAATTTCAGGTCAAAATCACTTTCTGGTGATTTTAAACATTTTATACGGTGAAGCACAGAAAATCTATTTTTGGACAGCAAAGCAAAACTATCAACTTCCAAGTAACTAGGAACTACAATTATCACTTTACTTTTATGATACAAAGGAATATGTGCAATATATACAAAATAAACAATATGTACAAGTATTTAACTGAAAAGCTTCCATAGAAAGATTTGTTTTGGTTTCATAGGCATGAACACAAGTGTTCAAGGTCGACCCCCACTTAACCATTACTCATCTTTCCAATCACTTTCTTTTTTGAAAACGTTTTTAGGTAACTAGTACAACTAATGTTTTTTTGTAATTCGCATTCCCTATCCATACTAAGATAGAGAACAACTTAAAACTGAAAGTAAAAATTACTTAGAGATAAAGCAAACAAGTGCACACAAGAATATTCACCCACACGCTATCGCTCCCCGGCAACGGCGCCAGAAAAGATCTTGATATCCCACAAGTATAGGGGATCATGTGTAGCCTTTTCGATAAGTAAGAGTGTCGAACCCAACGAGGAGCTAAAGGTAGGATAAATGTTCTCTCAAGTTCTATCAACCGCTGATACAACTCTACGCACACTAAACGTTTGCATCATCTAGAAAATAAAACTAGAGCAATAATACGGGTATGAGAGATAGCTTTGCAAGATAATAAATACAAGAAAGTAATTGTTAGTGCTGCAGCAATAAAATATACTAAGTAACCATAAACTAATAGTACCATGAGTGTGGAAAAGTGGTGGTAATAGTGGTGGCTTTGTCTAAGTTCAATTAGCAAATAAATCGGGTTCATTGCCTTCGATGCAGTTTTCTATGTGGGAGAGGCTAAATATACATGCACCTCACTACTTGGAAATACAAGTACTATATGATTGGATTGTTAGCAAGCATCTGCAAATACTAACAATGCATTAAGGTTTCTCCAACCATAGCCTTAAGTTAATGGTCCTCTTACTCCCATACGTGCAATGTTCCGGTTCGCGTCCTCATGTTTCTGTCACTCCGGCAGAACTTCCCCCTTCCTCTTACACATACTACAAACCCTATGATGTTTAATCCATGCGCGCATAAATATAATGGACACCAAAGGATAGTACCATATCAACATACAACTCTAATGAACCAAAGATATTCAACAAATCAATCTAAGAACAAATAAACTATGGAAACATGACATAGATCATAGGATAAATATTATTGCATCAAACACCATGTTTACATAGGACGGTACAGAGGTGTGTGGGAGGATGAACCACTGCATATGTGATGGAGATAGCGGTGAAGATGGTGGAGAGGAGCAGCGAGGGCGCGGGCGGCGGCGGCGGCGCGGGCGACGGCGCGGGGGACTCCTTCCCCGCCGCCAGCATCATGGGGGAGTGCCGCCCCTTAGCCCCCTTCCTTCATGGCTTCATGGGAGCCCTCCCCCATGGAGATGGGATCCATGGGGGAGGCGAAAATGTGGCTCTGGTGGCTGCAAATTCGTGGGTGGAGGTGACTCCCACGAGCTAGGGTTCCTCCCTTTATATAGTCCCTCGGATTCCCGTCTCCCCAGCAATGGAGCGGGCTTATCTCGGCCGTCTGGACTCGGAATCAGGTGAATTTTATGTCCAGAACGTTCACCATGAAATTCCCTACAACTTTGTAATTGAAGAGTTTTCCGTTTGACGCCGTCTTCGACCCGTAACGTGACCATCTTCGAAAAACATTCTGGCACAGATTTCTGGAAAGTCCCAATTTGACTGCAACAAGGTTTCCACTTATATTTTTGGTAATTCCTACAAATCAAAGTGTAAAACAAGAACATTGTGCACTTTTGCAACTATTAGTAGGTTAGTCCAAATAAATCATAAAAGTGCCACAAAGTGTAGATAAAATATATAGCAATTGGTGTAAAACAAGCATGGAGCATCAAAAATTATAGATACGTTTATAACGTATCATCAATCACCTAGTCGATGCGCGACGGCGCGAAAGGGTCCTTGGGGCAAGCCTTGTTGAGGCTGGTGTAGTCGATACACATGCGCCAAGTGTTATTCTTCTTCAGGACCAAGACTGGGTTCGCCAACCAGTCAGGGTAAAATACTTCCATGATGAAGCCCGCTACAAGGAGCCGGGCAATCTCCTCACCAATGGCCTTTTTTTCTCTTCTACAAAGCGCCGCAGCGGTTGCTTGACCGGCTTGGCATCCGGCCGGACGTGGAGTGAGTGCTCAGCCAGCTCCCTTGGCACACCTGGCATGTCCTTTGGAGACCACGCGAAGATGTTCCGATTCTTGCAGAGGAAGCTGGTGAGCTCGCTTTCCTATTTAGCAGAGAGGCCAGTGCCGATGATGACGAACTTGGAGGGGTTGCTCTCGTCCAACAGGATCTTCTCGTCGGCCGGCTTGAACTGCTCCACCGGTGACTGGCGTGCCGGCACATCTTGTTGGGTTAGCTCCATGCGATGGAGGAGTTGTCGCTTCTCCTCGGCGATGACCAATGCCTCTGCCAGCTGCGAGCTTGCCTTGGCACACGCTAACGACTTCTTGAAGCATCCCGAGACTGTGATCACGCCTCTGGGACCTGGGAGCTTCATCTTGAGATATGCGTAGTGCGGCACCGCCATGAACTTGGCTAGGGCTAGACGGCCAAGCAGCGCATGGTAGGGACTGCTAATGTCCACCACCTCGAACCAGATGGGCTCACGGCGGCTGTTACCTTTCTTCCTGAAGAGAACCTCCAGCTGCACCCTACCCATAGGGGCGCACAAATGCCCAAGCACGATGCCATGGAAGGTGAGCCGGCTCGGTTTCAGCTGAGCAAGCGGGATGCCCAGCTTCTCCATTGAGCTTCGGTAAAGAAGGTTGATGCTGCTGCCACCGTTGATGAGTACACGGGAGGACTGGCATGTGTGCATATCAGAGCACATGACAGGGTCTAGAACCAGAGCATATTTTCCATGGCTGGGCATCAGTCGCAGATGGTCCTTGCACCCCCAAGTGATGGCCGCCTCGGACCAGTGCATGAACTGGGGTTCCGCAGGCATGATGGCGTTCACATCTGCCTCGTACCAAAGGTCGTTCCTTTTGTCTTTCCCTGGGGTGGTAAAGATATGGTACTGCTCGACGTCCGCCGGGAAGTCATCGTCGCCTTGGTCCGGCTTCTCAACAGCCGGCTCGCGCGGATGGTCCTCCTGACCTCTAGCCAGCCACGCCTGCGAGGCTCCAGGGACCTGCTGAGCGCGCTGCTCCAGCTCTCTCATGAAGCGGCACTGACGCGTGGAGTGGGTCGCTTCCCTGCCAGGGGTGCTGTAGAATTTGCACGGCTGGTCAAGCGCAGCATCGGGGGTGTACTTGCCCTCCTTGCGCCCCTGACCGCTGCTGGTAGCCCCCGGGCCTCCTTGATCAGCCGCCGCTCACTTGAGCTAGCAAATCCCTTGGGGAGCGTCTTCATGTGGTCAAGCCACAGATGGATGTGCACTAACACAGTGCACACACTGTCAACATTACACCATGAAAGGAGGAATAGATCACTTCAATACTATCATAGCGATAATTATTCTCATAATCCATAAGAGATCACAATCGTAGCCTAGACCAAGTACCAACATGATGCACACACTGTCACCGTTACACCATGGCAGGAGGAATAGATTACTTTAATAACACACTAGAGTACACCTAATGAAGAAGAGTAACATCTACTTATTCAACATGATACAAAGCTCACGATCACATAAAGATCACATCATGGGAGAAAGAGGTGAACCACATAGCTACCGGTAGAGCCCTCAGCCCCGGGGATGAACTACTCCCTCCTCATCATAGGAGACAGCAAGGTTGATGGAGATGGCGGTGAGGTCGATGGAGACGGCGGAGACGGCGATGGAGACCGATGGAGATGGCTCCGGGGGCACTTCCCCGTCCCGGCAGGGTGCCGGAACAAAGACTTCTGTCCCCCGAAATTTGTCGGCGGCGGCGGCGGAGCTACGGAACTCTTTCTGGAAAATTGCCGACTCCCTTAGGGTTTTCCGTCCCGAGGCTTTATATAGGCGAAGGTGCGTCGTCAGGGGGCTGCCAGGGGCTCCTCACATATAGGGGGCGCGGCCAGGGCCTGGGCCACGCTGCCCTAGTGTGAGGGCAGGCCCTGGCCCCTCTCCGGCTCCCGTTTGGTCCTCGTCCGGGAAAAATAAGACTTCTGGAACTTGTTTCATCCAATTTCGAGAATATTCCTATGTAGCTTTTCTGAAACACAAAAATAGCAGAAAACAGGGAACTGGCACTGTGGCATCTTGTCAATAGGTTAGTTCCGGAAATCGCATAAAAACGCCACGAAGTGTAACGAAACACAAGACAAATGGTGTAAAAACAAGCATGGAGCATCAAAAATTATAGATATGTTTGAGACGTATCAGTGTGAGAGTAGGTGATACCTTTGTAGCATGAGCCATTAGACATGTCCCTTTGTAGTTGGTGCGCTTGGACTCGTTTGCAGAAGCAAAGAGGGATGACGAAGAGGTAGTCTTGGCAATTGCGATGGCGGCCCTTCCTACTTCTTCATCATCGCTTGCATCATCACCAGATGGGTATTCTTCTTGAGTCGTCAAAGCGTGTATCGGAACGGCTTTCTTCTTGTCGAAGTTCCTTGGAGGGTATGACTTGGCCTTCATCTCCTTGCGGACAAGTCTTCAATTGTGATCTTCCACTCTTTCATAAGGACAATCCGCATTGAAGTGGTGTTGGTTACCACAATTGTAGCAAGTCCTCACTCTACTTGTGGCCTTAGGCTTGGAGGTGCTAGATGACTTCCACTTCTTCATGAATGCCCTTTGAGCGAGAGCCATGTGCTCGGCATGAGCATACTTCATGTCCTCGGGACTTCCACTTATTGTCTCTTCCTCTTCTATCAAACTTGCTTCTTCATGATATGAGACTTTGGCCTTCAAGGCAAGGTTAGGAGCACGAACACCACGAGCTCGGGCAAGAGCATCCTCCACATTCTTCTCGGAAATCTTTCTTACAACCATCTCTTGCAAGATATCATGTGCGGTCATCTTTTGGAAGTTGGCATTTCCCTTGATTGAGTTCACGGTGTCCTTGAAGAAGGGCAAGAGAGCTTGAATGAACTTTCTCTTCATCCACTTCCAATCGCATTGGGTAGACCCAAGATCAATTAGCTTCACTTGGAGTGCCGAGAGGCGCCTATGGAGTTCTTCGGGGCTTTCACCATCAAGCATGGCAAAGTTGTCCGCATCGTTATGAGCTTCATCATACTTGGATTCTTGAATACTCTCATTGCCGATGAAGAGGTTCATGAGAGCATCCAAAGCTTCCTTGGCGGAGGTGATGTTGCGAACGAATGCCTTGTCCTTCTCGGTGAGAGACATGTGGATGAGATGCAAAGCGGAGGCATTGAGCTGCTTGTCGATTTGCTCCCAAAGTAGCAAGTTGTTCAAGTCCTTGGAAGTTGGATGAAAACCCTGCTCAATGATTCTCCAAAGCTCAATAGACACAAAGTTTATGTGAGAGCGCATGTTATCTTGACAATTGGCAAAGCTAGAAGCATCAAGTGGTGGCAGTGGGCCGCATAAAGCAAGGTGTGGCATTTAGAGGTGTCTACCGGAGACATAGCTCATCAGAGGTGGAGTCTCCATGCCATGTCCCCTAGGAGTGTTGCCCTTTTTGGAGGCATCATCGTCGCCCTCAACTTCTTCAACCTTCTCCGGATCAACCTCGCCTAAGGATGGCTTATCCGAGGTTTCAATCACAGTTGGAGGAGTGGAACTTGAAGCCCCACTAGTGAGGGCATCGAGTTGCATTTTTTGGCTTTCCATGACTACCATCATGGCATCCATTCATATCATTAGGTTATTAAGATCCGCCTTAGTGGCGGGCTCCTCATCGCCCATTATCTCTTAGGCGGTTAAGCCCAATCAAAGAGCCCTTGCTCTGATACCAATTGAAAGGATCTTAATGGGCGACTAGAGGGGGGTGAATAGGCGCTACACATTTTTTTTTATCTTTTTCAAGTTTAATGCTTGACACAAAGTAAATTCACTAGATGTGCAACTAGATGAATTTCCTAAGAGTGACAAGCAAGCAAGCAAATAAGAAACTAGCAAGATACACGTAAGGGTAAGAAATAACCAAAGAGCGGAGACCAGAGACACAAGGATGTATTCCCGTAGTTCCTTCCTTTTGAGGGGAAGTACGTCTATGTTGGAGAGGTGTGGCGACACGGAGTCCACTAATGCCACAAAGACTCACCTTGTTCTCCGATGAGCAAGCCACAGAGGCTAGCTCGTTTCCACTAAGCGGTGGTATTGGAGGCACCAACTGAAACCCTTACATGGAGGTTGGGGCAGAACTCCACAACTCAATTGGAGGCTCCCAACAAGAAAACCACAAAGCTTTTACACGGAGGAAGCTTTGAGGTGACCTCTCTTGCCCAAGGCAAGTTTCACGGAGGAAGAGTGAAGCAAACACAAATCACTTGGGTAGGATTATAGATCTAGGGCTTCTCTCCCAATCTACCAAATCTTGAGGGATTTGGTTGGCTAGGGAAGGAGATCTACGGAGTTGAAGCTCTGCATTAATGGAGGAGAGAGAGTGTGGATGAGGTAACTCAGATCTGAGGTAGGGGACGACTATTTATAGGCCAGCTCGAAATCTGCCCATTGGAGGTGACTTACCCTTGAAATTCCGGCCAGGGGGCGGAATTTCCGGGGTTTACTTAAGGCGGAAATTCCGGCCTGGGGGTGGAAATTCCGGCCCCCGGAAATTTTCATACTGAAAATTCCGGCTAGAAATTTTGGCCCTTTACTGAGATTTGCACCACAGCTCGAGAAAAAGGACTTAGCGAAAATTCGCAGGGCTCAAATCAGAATTTCCGGCCCCTTTCCTACGAGTTGCACCACAGCTCTTTGATACGTCTCAAACGTATCTATAATTTTTGATGCTCCATGCTTATTTTTACACCATTGCCTTGTATTTCGTTACACTTTGTGGCATTTTTATGCGATTTCCAGAACTAACCTATTGACAAGATGCCACAGTGCCAGTTCCCTGTTTTCTACTGTTTTTGTGTTTCAGAAATGCTACACAGGAAATATTCTTGGAATTGGACGAAACAAGTTCCAGAACCCCTATTTTACCCGGAAGAGGACCAAAGACCTGAACGAGAGTCGGAGGGGGGGCAGAGGGCAGGCACACCATGAGGGGGCGCACCCACCCTCCTAGCCGTGCCCAGGGGTGGTGAGGCCCCCCTGGTGGCCCTCTGACGCCGCCTCTCCGCCTATTTAAAGCCTCCTGAAGTCAAAACCCTAAATCAATCGGTGTTTTTCCCAGAACAGTTCCGCAGCGCCGCCACCGTCGAAAACAAATTTTGGGGGACAGAAGTCTCTGTTCTGGCACCCTGCCGGGATGGGGAAGTGCCCCCAGAGTCATCTCCATCGCCGTCTCCGCCGTCTCCATCGACCTCACCGCCATCTCCATCAATCTTGTTGTCTCCTATGATGAGGAGGGAGTAGTTCTCCCCCGGGGCTGAGGGCTCTGCCGGTAGCTATGTGGTTCAACTCTCTCTCCCATGATGTGATCTTTATGTGATCATGACCTTTGTATCTAGTTGAATTGGTAGATATTATTATTCAGATATTATGCTACTCCTATGCTTTATTATTGTACTCTCCGAAGATACCTCGTATCATGGTGTAAAGGTGACTAGTGTGTGCATCATGTGTATCTTTTTGGTTAATGTCTCTATGAAATGTTGGTGTTTGTTGGAACCATGTAGTTCGTTCACGGTGATAGTGTGGGACAATCTAGTTTGGGTACATACGGACTTTGAGGAGTGCTTCGTAGCCCTATGCATGATTAGTGTTCATTTTCCATTGGAGAACTGTTTTGAGTTCCATATTGATGATAATATCTATTGGTTCAATTATGTTATATTTGTTGAGAGTATGTCCACTAGTGAAAGTATGATCCCTAGGCCTTGTTTCCAAGCTTTGCACACCATTTCATTTCAGTTTTGTTACATGTTTGCTTGCAGCGATACTTATTTCAGATTACAGTTACTACTCATAATCATCACTACTACTTGTATTTCACTATCTCTTCACCGAACTAGTGCACCTATACATCTGATAAGTGTATTGGGTGTGTTGGGGACACAAGAGACTTTCTGTATTGTAATTGCAGGTTTGCTTGAGAGGGATAGCTTTGACCTCTTCCTCCCTGAGTTCGATAAACCTTGGGTGATCCACTTAAGGGAAACTTGCTGCTGCTCTACAAACCTCTGCACTTGGAGGCCCAACACTGTCTACAAGAACAGACGCATGCGTAGACATCAAGCTCTTTTCTGGCACTATTGCCGTGGAGGTAAGGTAAAAGGTACTCATATTCTTTGGTTACTAAGTCTTTTAGTTGCTAGTGAGTGCTCGGAGTTATTTCCTTTAGATTCTGCAATTATATCTTTTTGTTTCTTGTTTTTATTTTCACTAGTTAGGCTTAATGGAAAGTAAAGAGTTCTTTTGCCTTTTCCTGAGTTTAGATTTGAAGAGAAAATTGAAAAACCTTTGGAGCTTATTTCGCATAGCAATATTATTAGTACGAATGCTTTGAATACCGTTATTGCTAATGCTATAGAAAAGTCTAAGCTTGGGGAAGCTGGTTTTGTTAAGCATGATATTTTTAATTCCCCAGCTTTAGTGGAGAAAGTTTGCTCTGATGATATTTTATCTCCCATATGTGATGTTTCTAATGATGCTTGTGCTCCTCATCCTTTTAAAATACCTATGGAAATTGTCGACCGTGCTATGAATAACTGCTATTTAGGAGATGGAACTGTCCATCCCGGTGATCATTTGCTCTTTATACATGAATTATGCGAGTTGTTCCAGTGTGCAGGTATTTCAATGAACCAAGTTAAGAGGAAGCTATTTTCTTTATCACTGAAGGGCAGAGCTGCGGAATGGTATAAAACACTGAAGGATGGCCGACCTGTTGAGTGGGAGGAAATTGTACCTCTCTTTTATTCTAAATTTTATCCTTCTAGTGAGGTTTATAAAGATAGGAATTACATTTATAATTTCCATCCGCATGAGGGAGAAAGCATTGCCCAAGCATGGGGAAGATTGAAGTTACTAATGCACAAATGTCCTATTCATAATCTTCCCCGTAATATTGTTATTAATAATTTTTATGCAAAGCTTTCAGGATATTACAAGGACTACCTAGATGCATGCTTTGATGGGTCTTTCACAAGCAAGGATGTTGACACCAAGTGGGATCTGCTTGAAACAATTCAAAACAATATTGAAGGTTGGGATAGCGACAAAGGTAAAGGATCAGGTATGAATTATGAGTTTGATTGGATTAAGTCTTTCGCTCAAACTACTAATTTTCAAGAGCTTAGTGCTAAGTATGGACTTGATCCTCAAATTATGATTGATTGTTTTAAAGCCTTTGCTTCTCATATTAATGTTCCTAAAGGAAATGGGGACGTGTATCATGAACCTTTTAAGGACACTTGCATAGAAAGTGATATTGTTGTTGATGATTGCAATAAACATGCTCGAACTTCTGAAAGTCCTATTTCTTATAAGCATGTTAATTTTTGTGGAGTACATAGACCTTGTGAACAGAGTTACAACAAGGAAGATTATTGTGTCCCCCACGCGAATGAAGAAACCCGGATGTGGCTCAGGGCTCTAGATGAGCTTGGTGAAAGGGTTTGTGAGCTTTATCCTTTTCTTTGTAAACTTTACGATAAAACGGGTCACTTTAATTTTTAATGCTCTTTTAATCGAATGAGTACCACAAATTTGTATTGTGATGACAAGATTACTCTCAATCAGCATGATGAGCTTACTTTGTTTTTGGAGTGTGAAGAGATATCGAGAAAGATTTCTTTGGTTGATATGAGAGATGTTGATATTAATAGCACCCTTCGTGGTTGTCGTCTCTATTGTGCTAAAGATTGCCTCGCAAATTCTTACATACAAAATCTTATAAAGCATGATGTTTTGCCAAGCTATGACAGGACTAATAGATGTTTCTATCTTATTAATAGAGAGGAGGAATCCTCCAAAGTCTCTTCTGTTGTTTCTGTCAGTAAACCAGATTATGTGGAAATGATGCCTTTCCCTCCTAAAGGATATGTGGAGAAGATGCCCTTCAAGTCTCTCCCTCCTAAAGGAGAGAGTAAGAAGAGTACGAAGAAGAAAAAGAGGAGTAAAAGGCGAGAGGACACGGTATCTTCCCCTAAGCATTATGATCCTCTTATAGATTATGATAATTCTAATTGGGATGATGTTCCTATGCCTGTTACCTATGTTTGTGATCATGATTGGGAAAAGCACTCTTCTTTTGATATTGAAAATCTTTTTGGTACCAATTCTAAGGTTAATAATTGTTGTACCATTAGTACTATCCATGTTTCTTCCTATGATGATATGTTTGATGAGTATGCTTTGCGAAATAGTTGTTCTCTAGCTTGTGATGATACTAAACCACTAATTATGATGGTTATGATGATGAGTATAATATTTTCAGTTCACCTACTATTGAGGAGAAAATTAGTTATGATTATAATATGCTTCCTATTTTTGATGATTATGGTGATGGGAATAATTATTCTGTTGAATCTGCTCCTACTATGATTGTTCATGTGGGGAGTATTAATTCTTTTATGCATGTGGCTCATGATAGGAAAGCTTTATGTGATAGTTATATTGTTAATTCTATTCATGATGCTACTGAAAGTTATTATGAGAAAGGGAAACATGGTTTGATGGATCTCAACAATATTGAGTTTCCCCTCTTTATGTTGCAATTCTTGAAGTTGTACTTGTTTTGCCTTCCTATGCTTTTTTTGCTTTGCGCTTTCAAGACTTGTCTCTTTACAAGACTATTTTTCATAGGAAGTGGTTTAGATTTAAATGTGTTTCATATTTGCTTTTTGATGCTCTCTCTTGCTTTAAGTTCCTATATAGCATCTTTGCCTTAAGCTCTTTTATGGCGCCTACATGAGCATCTTAGCAAATTACTGCGCCTAGCTCAAAGGCGTTAAAGAAAAGTACTCTTGGGAGATAACCCATTGTTTTACTTTCAGTACTTTTTATTTTATTTGAGTCTTGGAAGTTATTACTACTGTAATAACTGCTCCTTATCCTTTTTATTTCGTTTTTGTGCCAAGAGAAGCCTCTAATTTGAGTGAGGTAAGATTTAGGGATGTTGCTGTCCTGAAACAGATTTCGGTGCTACACCGTAAAAATTCGTGAAAATTCTCAGGACATCTTTTGGACCTACGATTTCTTGTGTGTATGCCCCAGGTTATTTCCAAACTTTTATTAGTTTAACACTTTTTGATTTGAGCAACAGAAAACCCTCTAAAAAATCGACCTCTGTCAGCTGTTCTGTTTTGACAGATTTCTGCCACTATTTGTGTTTGCCTCTTGATCGCTTTCTTTTTGAGTTCTTTTGATCACTATTTGTGTTTGCCTCTTGATCGCTTTCTTTTTTAGTTCTTTTGATCACGGAATTTTTGGGGAAGTTGCTACAGTAGTATATGCTTTATATGTGGTGGTTTTGAGTTGAAATATGAACCGAAAAGGGTTGATTCATTATTATGTTTATGCTAACGTTGCTAATAGAATTGTGTTAAGTTTTGTATGAAGGAAGTTTTCAAGTGTAGGGATTGGAGAATAATGAGATGAGATGAAGAATGGACAAAAGCTCAAGCTTGGGGATGCCCACGCACCCCAAGAAATATCCAAGAATTACAAGCGTCAAAGCTTGGGGATGCCCCCGAGGCACCCCCTTCTTCATCGGCAAAAATCAGGTCACCTTTCAACACACTATTTTTATTGCTTCATGCATTATGCGTTTTTCTTGGAGCGTCTTTACTTTTGCTTTTAGTTTTCTTTTGTTTTGTTTGCTGCAATAAATGGTTGGATCACATCATGTTCTTTTTGGAGGAGATGAACTCCGTTTTTCATTGCCAAGAACACTCTAGTTTTCACTCTTTTCGTTCAACGAGTGTTCTCTTTTTCTGCTACTGCGTTTAGCTTTTGTTTTTTCGCCTTGATTTTTGTTCAGAACTTGTTTTATCTTTGCATCAAGGTGTATTTGGACCTCTGGTCCATGTTGGTTTTCATCAAAAGAGTTTCCTCAAAAAGGTTTGAATGGTGTTGGAAAAGAGAAAAAGTTTTATGCAAAAAAGTGGTACAAAAAGGAGCTTGTGTAGAAAGCGGCCTAGGCTTTTGCATGTCGTGCTTGATGTATTTTTGATAGTATGCTTAGTGGTTTTGCTGTAGCATGACTTGTCTCAGATGACTGAGATTGCTTAATGAGCCTTTAAAAAAATCATGCGTTGTTTTAATTACTAGCATAGTGGCCCGCGCAATGCGCGGGCAACATCTTAGCTACTAATCGAAATACTAACTAATCTCATCATGATTATACATAATATTGTTATTCAAAACTAAATTTGTGTGAATACTACAAAAATGGTTGTTCAGGCTTACGATTCTTATCTTCATTATATTCACATCGTAAATGGTTTGGTTGTTCTAGAGGAAAACATCAGAGTACTTGACAACATGTGGACTTGATCATGTTTTCACCCCGATAACTTGAATGCATGGTTCTTGAATGTTGAAAGTAAGACTCAACATAGCTTACGTATACTTTTCAGGATGGCATGCATATGTTTCCAAATAGAAACAATGGAAAATTATTATGCCGTGAACTGTTAATTTATAGGCCATAGATGGTGAGAAAATCCCTTTGGTTAGCACACTTTCTTGGGACGAGAGTAGCTGTGACTCACGTGAAACGATTGAGGCCGGGCGCCGGACACGCACGTCCTCCCCATTTTATCCTCCTTTCATGACCTTGCTATGTACGTTGCACCAGGAACCGGGTCGTCGTTGTCCAAGGAGTGAGCCGCGCGCGGTTGCAGACCTTGTTGTTGGCGGCTCGGCGGCGACGAGTTCCACGGGCCGGGCCTTGCTGTTAGTTGTGCGCAGCATCCGAGCCGGCCGGCCGCTGACTTCCACGATTTTAACACGTGATTCAATTGACCACCTGAAAATTGGTCTTTCTACATCTGTCTCCAAGCTTCTTCTTTCTCTCTTCGCCCATGATAATAGTCGAGAAGACTACAGATTCCAACTCCATGTCCAAGGATCTTGTGACATCGCATGAGAGGCTCAGATATGGAACTGGTACCAACATGCCAATAGCACCTGTAGACGGCCGGACATGGCGGCGGACCGCCGGCGGCAAGGTTCTGCAACCTGACCTCAGCGTGGGCATGATCCGTTCAAAGCTCCAAGAAGAGGACGGATTCATCAGCATATTACAATGATAATATACGTGCAAAAAATTGGAGCATATCCCTTACCAGTTGCCCATGGAGCAGCCCAATTGCTAGCACCCTAACTTAGGAGGACGATCTGGCTTTGGTAAAGACGATCGGGAGAACGCATGTCTTCTATCCATCTTGCAGTGATGCGTGTCCGTTTGTGATTGGTTCTCTTGATAAGGCCGGCTAGATATGAGTAATTGATGTGCAAAGATTTGGTGGAAGCCATCTGGCCGGCGGCACCGAGGCAAACACAGCGGTTGTGGCGGCTGTGGCGGCTGCATGAGGACGCCCTAGCTAGAGTAGGCTGTAGATTTTATTTCGTGGAAATATTTTGCACCCTTACCTGGATGAATAACAAAGAGGTACGGAAAAACTTATATGGAGCATTGGTGGGTAATTTTATCAAACTTTGATGTCAATATTTTTTTTTCTGGACCCATCGGCTGTCATCAACGACTTAGCCTAATTAATGGCCAGATGTTTCTAATTATTGTGGGATTTTTTAATTTATTTCTCTAATTTTTGGTTAGCCCATAATGCACTTTTAATATATAATAGATTTGGAAGCATTATTTTGGTTTTCTCCTTGATGCTTTATTTGGGTTGACTTGGCGCATGCTCACACATGTTAGACTCATACAAAGTCACCATTGCCTCTATGATCATTTAGTTTTTGACTTTTGATGCCATCTTATACTTCTTTTAATGTCGCTTTGCATGATTATGGCCATTATTGCTCTCTTAGTTGGTCGCTCCCAGTCTTTTGCTAGCCCTCATTTTGTACTGAGTATGAGCTCTACTCGTGCATCCAACTCCTAAAAATCAAGTTTGCCAAAGTGTCCACCATACATACCTATTAGCAATTTGCTATTCCAAAGTATATTTGACTTGCTTTTATCTATCCTTCAAATTAAACTCTTTTTGGTGTTATACGAAAATTGGTCAGTAAAGCTCTTACGAACCTGATGGCACACTTTACTTTTCTCGCTTTAAAATTTTGACATTGTAGCTCTCTTATGTTGAGTTGTTATGCTTGCAAGTTGTAAGTTGGAAATTAGACCAGCCATGCCGTCATGGGGCAAGCTTTCAACATTGCACTATCTTTTATTTGAGTTGATATCGTGATCTTTTGTTTATGGATACTCGCGATGTGAAATAAGTTGGGAATCTTGCGGGATCATGGAGTTTTTATATGTGTTAGGGAAACGCCTGGGCCGCTAATCTAAGTCATGCATCATTCATGGTGGAAATTTACAGCATGCCCATAGTGGACATTCGACGACGCATCTCACAATAAAAAGCTATACCAATGGTAAATAAAAGATATGTCGATGTGTTCATTGTCTGTTTGTCTTGTCATTTTGATGTGGGCTTGTTCCATGTCATCGGGCAGGAGATACCCCGTTGGCGGTTGACGAGGGTTAACTCGACAAATGTCCTAGATGAAGGACTTAGGATCGGGGAGATAGGGCGTCGGATGAACTCGAAGGTAAAGTTAGTCGAAATAAGTATGTATCGAAAGTAAACTTGGGTATTCAACCTGGCTTGCTTTCAATCTGCCCTACACCGTCCCCTCCTGGCCCCCATATATAGGTGGCCAGGTCTCGAGGATCAGGTGGGGTTCGATACAGATTACAAATATCGAAGACGGTATTAACTCGTATTCGACTATCATTACAATTGGGCCTGGCTTATCGGGCCTCAGGGGTACTCAACTAACGGGCTCTATTAACTATACCCTTGTCAGTAGCCCCTGAGATTCTACCAGAATTGCAGATTCGGGTTGAATCTCTAATCTTCAAATCTTCAACTTGATCAATTCTTCGACTTTATCTTCAAATCTTCGACTTGGTCTTTCGACTTATATTGATGATAATTTGCTCGCAAGGGGTCTCGATGAACAAGCCTGACAACTCTGACGGATCAAGAGGTCAGTTAACTGCCGGAACAGATACTTGTCACCTACTTCAAATTCAATCCCCTTGGACTTGAATTCGGGATACCGGTCAAACTCACTCTTTTGCCTCATTTAGGACTTACAAAAAATGAGTCCCAGTGGTTCTCGGGGTACCCAGTGCGTCCACCAGGATTTTCTTCGCGTCGTAGACACGGATACATACCAGCAGAGCGCATCCATGTGCGTATACCAGGCCACACAGGACGGATCCCGGGGTCTTACCTTCGTGACAAGTCACGGCATTCGAGTTTTGTTGCGATAACACAACTCGAGGATCTTATGTCGCAGTCAAAATTTGACTGAAAATATTCGGGTTTCTACAACCATAAAACTCGCTCCCGATGGGAGTAACACTTCTCCAATCTTCAATGCTTTGCCAATGAATATCGTCGGGTGCGCGCTCAGCGCTCCCGATGGGAGTAGCCCCCGAGGCTATAGTCGAAAAAAGGATTTTTTCGAGTATAGGCTCAAGACATAATGTAGCTCGTCGTACTTCAACTTGAAACACTTCAACTTCGAAGTTCTTCAACTCGAGATACTTTCAAGAACACCTTGTCATCGAGTATTATTCCACCATTTTAATGAAGAGTTGTATTCGACTAACTTTGAAAGTAACAGCCCCCAAGGCTATAACCTAAAAATTCTTCATAGATGATCCTTTCCATAAATTCAGCATTTGTCGGCGCCATCCTTATACCTTTACTTTATCGTGTCAATGATGACGTAGCTCTTCATCAGTGCGAACCGTTTTATGGGTAACACTGTAACTTCCATTATTTTATGACCGTTTAACGGGCTGCACGATTTTTGACCGTTGGTGGGCTGCCGTTTCAGATCTTTGCGCCACGCCGCAACCCACGATCCTTCTCTCAGAGGATATATAAATGGCATAGTGGGGAATCGTACTGTTTACCAGCTCGTTACCTCCGCCGCCTCCATTACCGATCTCCTCTGCCTCTTCCTCTCTTGCGGAGCCCCCAAGCGCACTTTTGTGCTGAATGCGCGTGAAGCATCTGGCCACCAAGAGCGATATGGCCAAATCCTCTGCCACCAACTGGGTTCGCTCCACCATCACCAAAAAGGAGGTGGAGAAGGCCACAGCAGACGGCCTCATCGCCGCCCAGGACTCCATCAAGTTCCCCAGTACTGAACGGATCCCGAAGCCCCCGAGCGGTTATCGGGTAATATTCCTTGCTTTCCTTCTTCGCGGCTTCTCCCTTCCTGCCCATGAGTTTCTCCGTGGGCTTCTATTTGTTTACGGTGTGCAGCTTCATCAGCTCACACCAAATTCCCTTCTGCATATTGCTTGCTTCGTGACTCTTTGCGAGTCATTTTTGGGCATTGAGCCTCACTTTGCTCTCTGGAGATCGATCTTTTGACTCCGCCCCAATGTTTCTCTGGCAAGGAAACCCGAACTGGGCGGAGCCGTCGTTTCTGTGCGCCCTGAGGCGCAATATCTTGAATTTTCTATGGCCGCGTCTGTCCAAGGGTGGAGGACAAAGTGGTTCTATATCAAGGACCGCAGATCCTCTCCCGAAGATGAGTTCGGCCTTCCTCCCTTTGACGCGTCCCAAGAGGTGAAGAAATTGAAGTCATGGGACTCACTTCCCTCAGATGCGGAAGTTGCACAAATCCTTCCTCTTCTATCCTGCATTAAAAATCTGAAAACAGGCCTAGGAGGTGCTTTGTCGGGTACCCAACTCATGGCGTTTTTCATACAACGTCGAGTTCAACCCCTACAGCACCGCCTCACCAAGCTTTGGACTTATTCTGGCTTGGAAGACCCTACTCGCATATCTGAAGATCTGATGTCGAAAGAAGATGTCGACAAGCGAGTCAGGAATCTCACCAAGCTCACCAAGGAGCACTCAGTTGCTGACCTGAAGGCAGATTTCTTCGACTCCGTGCACCCTATTCCTGAGGTATACATCGCTGCATCCACTTTTATCAAACTTCTCTTAATTTCGACTTGCATTACTCTTTGCCTCTGCACTCTGCTGATTTATTAATATGCAGGGTCACCAATTCATTGTTTCTCGTCCCCCTCTTCCGGAGGAAGGGCCCCTTCCTGCTGATCTAGCATCTCCTGCATCTGAAGCCCCCGAGGCTGACGAAAGTCAGGACGGAGATGATGTCGAAGAATCAGAAGATGAGACTAGCTCATCGACATCTCCTCCTCCTACTCTTGCTGAAGATGTTGGTGTCGACAAAAAACGGAAACGTGTCGACGAAATTGCTTCATCGAGTTCTGCAGCGGCTGGAAAAACCCCCGTTCTTGCAGAAGATATGGAGTACTTTGACATGCTTGCATCGTAAGTATTGTAGTCGAACTTTTCAATTGCTTTGTTCTTGCCTAGTGCTTATAACTTATACTTTTCATGCAGTGACGATGAAGAACCACCAACATGTGCGACGGCTATTCCACCACCTTCTCCTGTGGCGACTGAGGAGCCTGTCGAACCATATGTTGCTCCGAGGACTACCAGGGCCTCTATAAAGAAGGTTTCTCAAACTCAAGCCCGAAACCTCAAACGCGCGAAGAAGACCAAAGAAGTCGAGGTTTCTCTGGAGGCCCATGCTCCTACAGTTTCTTCTGATGATGTAAGCGATACTTTTTTTCCCTTCTTCCCTTTCATGCACTTCTTCTCTTATACTCTTCTTTTATCAGGCTTTAGTCAAGAGATTTATCGCCCTGGGCACGGAGTGTGCGGGGTACCTAAAGGTTGCAAAATCTTCCGAAGGTGCGATTTTGATATTCAATCATTACTTTTCTTCTGCCCTTTTGTCTTTTGCTGTTTATCTGACTTTCTTTCGTCTGCTTTCACAGCTGCTTTAGCGACAGCCAATGCTCGCATTGCGTCGCTGGAAGCGGAGCTCAAAGCTTCGCAAAAAGCTTATGATGCTGCGACCTCTGCTAAGGCAATTGCTGAGAAGTCGCAAAAATCTGCGCTTGCCAAGGCGAAAAATGCTGAGAGGGCGTTAGCAGATGCCAACAAAGAGCATGCTCAACGAGAGCAGGCCGTGGCAGAGCGTCTTCACACCATGTCTACTGCTGCCGAAAGTAAGTTCTTCGACTTGTCTTCTGTTTTCGTCCCCTGTTGCACTGGTGTATTTGTTGACACTTGCCTCTTCTTTTCTTTTCTATTGCGTAGAATTTTCAGGGGTATCTCCGTCGTCCCTGCAAACGGACGATGATCCTCTTATGGATGCGGTTAACCTACTCGAAGAGAACTGGATATCTATCCAGGAAACTTTTGAGTTGGTTGGCCGTGTTCTGTCACGGCTATTTGCCGGGTTGTGGCCGAAGAAAAAGATGGCAATCCCGAAGGGCAACCTGACTGAACTCGCCAAGACTTTTGACAGCGATGAAGACCCTACTCTCCATCTGAAGGGGCTGTCCATTAAGCGCGGCGCCGAAGGTGCCATTGCCCTTTCTCTTGCGCATGGTACAGACTTTGACTGGGAGAAAGTTAACTCCCCTCATGGCTATACCCGCGACGAGATGAAGGTGTTTTTCGAGAAGGCGAAGAAGTTGGCGCCTGCATTGCTGAACACAATTTCTCCTTCGGCAGCCTCTGCTGTGCCTGCTGCACCATCTCCAGCGCCGAAAGCTCCGGTGCCACCATCGACTTCTAGCGAGCAACTGGCCGCGCCCCCTTCTTCCACGGAGCACAATGCTGAGGTGGCGTAGATTCAGCTCCTTTGTAGTACTTAGTTTTCTCCTTTTGAATGTATAGACTCCAATTAAGTGCAACCCGAGAATCTTAGCCAGAGGTTTATGCTCTTATGTAAATATATCTTCTTTGCATGAAGTATTATGCTATCTTTCTGAAATTGTTTCTCCTTTCTTTCTTTTTGTAGTCGATGCGTGACAGTGATCCTTCTTCTCATGCTCCTGCTCCTTCCTCTGCTCGCGGATTCAATCCTCAGATTTCGTCGACTCCTAGTCGATGTAGTCACTGTGAAGAATATTCTTCCAGGATTTCCGACCTTGAGACTCGCCTATCCTTGGCTAAACGCCAAGCACAGATGGCTATTAAAAAGGCTAGCCAGGCCAGCGGCTATATGAAGAAAATCTCGTCACTTGAAGAAAAGGTCTCCAGCTTGACGGCGAAGGTTGTTCACAATGAAGAGTGCGAATCTTTCATTCTTGGAATTGTCGAGTCTGCTGGCGAGCTGTTGCGATGTGAGTTTTCTTTCGACTTCTTCTTTTGGCTGTTTGCGCACTTCTTTTGTGATATATTTGTCACTGTAGGTACTAGCTTGGATTTTGCTGCTGAAGAACACCGAGTTGCTGAGCGAAATGCTGCTTTGGAGAAGATGTCGACTGGCTATGAAACTCTGTGGTCTGATCCTCGACGCCGTAGCGCCATTGTATTGCTTCAAGATCGTGCCCAGCACATTGGCGAGTCAGTTGATGGTTGCCGGCAAGCTCTTACAACTATGCACTCCATTATGCTTCCCCGTAATCCTTTGCCTGCAACTTTCCCCCTTCTTCTTGATGCTTTCCGATCCAGCCATCATATTCATAGGTTAATAGAACTAAACTTAGTGGTTGGTGCCAATTTTGCTCTCGGGTGGATACGCAAGTGGCACCCCAGATTGAATTATAGCACGATGTCCTTGAGTTTAGCTCCCGGTGGAGCTAGCCTTCGGGTTCATATGGAGAACACGCTTCAACCTGCTCGAAGACTTGTAGCTAGGCTTCTAGAGGCGGATGCCGCGTTTTTCCGCGAGTATCATTATTTAGATCCTTTAGGCGTAGATGATTCTGACAACCCGATGTTGTAAAGTATGTGTGGAACGCGAGAGATTATTTATTTCGCGACTATATGTCTGAAATTTATTCTCAAGGCGTACTTGTATGGTTCGTGCGTTTGCCGCATATTCTCTTTGAAAGACTCGTAAACTCGAATATGAGGAACGCTTTGTCTTTATTTATATTTTTACTGTAAGGTACATGGGGTGACCCAAGAGATCCGGCCTGTGACCCGTGTTCTGGATCTAGAGGGCATTGCCCTGGAATAACTCGTGGCTTTTACGGCCTTTATTGTTCTACTCTATTGTTTTTATGATGCTTATGTTGCCGTAGCTTTCCCTTTCTCTTCTGTGCCTGTGTCTTCTCCTGATGTTCCTGTTCGTGGCTTCTTTGTTTCGGGCTCTGTGGTGCATCCTTCGAGTAGCTTGACGCCTTCTGTAGTCGCGCTCTTTGCTTTTTCTGCATGGTTGGCTATTACGCCAAAATTTTGCGCCATCTTGTGGAATTCCCTATCGCAGAGATCTGAAACTTCAAAGCTTCCTTTCACTGTGATTATTCCTTTTGGTCCTGGCATTTTAAGTACCAAATATGTGTAGTGAGGCACTGCCATGAATCGCGAAAACGCGGGTCGTCCGAGGATCGCGTGATATTGCGATGGCCAGTCCATGACTTCGAAGTCTAGTTTTTCCCTTCTGTAGTTTTGTCGGTTGCCGAAGCAAACATTGAGTGCTATTCGACCCAATGGGTAATTAGCACTTCCTGGTACGATTCCATGGAAGGAGCAATCTGTTGGTTTTAGGAATTCCAATGATATATGCATCGCCCTGAGTGTTTTCGCGTATATCAGGTTAATTCCACTTCCTGCGTCCATGAATATTCTATCGACATCATACGCGCCGATTTGAGCTTTGAGTACCAGAGGCGCGTTTCCTGGCCGAGGTACTGTTATGGGGTGGTCCTCTCTGTTGAACTCGATTGGTTGTTCTGACCAATGCAGATATTCTGTTGTAGCTGGAGGCGACATGACTGCTAGATTGACTTGTCGAGTTATACTCTTTTCTTCTTTGTTCGACTTGGGCACAGGTTGTATCATTGCTGTAATGTGTCCTTTTGATGGGACGTACCCTTCGTCGTCGTCGTCGTGTCCCTTGTTTTGCTGGTCTTGTCCTTGAGGAGCTCCATTGCTTCCTTGCTGGTTTGTCGCGGGATTGTTGCTTCCTTCGAATCCTTGTCGCCTTGCCTCGGTTTGTTTGTTTATTGCTGCTTCCTGTAGCTTTAAGAATGTTGTGCAGTCTTTCATCGCGTGCCTTGATACTCGCTTCCCGTCGACGAACGCTGAATGTATATGACAAGGCCCGTTGAGCATATCCTCTGGTGATGGGTTGTACTCTCTGGATTCTCTTGGTGGGAACTTCTTATATTCCTCTCTTCCGTAGCTGCGATATCCCGAGCTTCTGCGTTCGTTTCCCTGATAACTATTGTCTTTATATCCTACGGCGACTTGGTTATGAGAGCCGTAGGTGTCGTAGTTTCGGGATCGTCTCCTTTGACTTCCGTATCTGTTTCTTCTGTCGTCCTTTGGAGATCGTGTCCGTTTGTTGTTGCACGCATCTTCTCCATCTGCAAATCTGTTTGCTGTGTCCATGAGATCTGACACTGTTTTTGGCTTGATTCTACCCATCTCTTCGACTAGGTCTCTTCGCCTTAATCCAATGATGAACGCGTCTATTGCTCTTTCGTCTGAAACTTCGACTGCTGAATTTTTGATGAGGCTCCATCTTTGGATGTACGCCCGTAATGTTTCGTCGTGTTGCTGTATGCATGCCTTGACTTCTTCTATTGATGCTGGTCGTTTGTATGTCGACCTGAAGTTGCTTGTAAATTGCTTTGTGAGGTCTTCCCAGCTTCCAATGGATTCTTTCTCTAATTTGCTCAACCATGACCTTGCTGCGCCGGTGAGGTGTAATTGCAGACTTTGCATTGCTGTTTCTTTGGTTCCTCCTAGTATTTGGACTGCCTGCAAGTAATCTGCGAGCCATGATTGCGGTTCCTGTGACCCGTCGTATTTTTGCTGATCATGAGGTAGCTTGAATCCCTTAGGCACTGGCGTGATGCGAACCCTACGGGCAAAGCACGATGCCCCCATCTCCTTTTCGTCGTCCTCATAGTCGCGCCTTTCGTTTGGGGATTGCGATCTTCGAGTTCCACCGTGCTGTTTTGGTGATGGCGATCGAGATCGGTGTTTGCTGCTTTTATGCCGAGGACTACTGTGACGGCGAGGTGATCTTGCTTTATGCGCTTCCTTGTGGTGATGTGCTTCTTCTCCTTTTGCTGATAGCTTGTGGCCCACCATATTGAGTCCGTTTAGCGCTGCTCTATGCATATGTTCTCTGGGATCTCCTGGACTTGGTCGAGTTGTAAGTAGATATGCTTGTGCTGCCACTAGTGCTGCTTCAGGAGTTTTTGGTAGGATGTTTCCCTGCTCGTCGACCGATAGGAAGGACGAGTCAAGGTTTTTGGAAATACTTTGCCTGTCAGAATACTCGAGGTTATCGTACCTTGAACCATGTCGACGATTTTTCCTTGCGTTGCTGTACGATGCGTCGCTTCGTGCTCTACGAGCAGCTTCACTGGCTGCGATGGCTGAATCTTTTCTTCTTTGTATCTCTACCTTTTCCTTTGCTAATTGCTTTGCTTGCTGCCTGAGGGCGTAATGATACCCAAAAAGCATGTCTTTGCTGGAGCTGGATGGTATTGGCGTGCCGTGTTCTACGGCTTCTCTTATTATTTTCCACTCGTCGACCGATAGTCGAATTTTCTCCCTGGCTGTGAGGGATTCCACTGTTTGTCCTTCTGCTAGGTGATTTGCTCCTCTGTCGATATTTGCTGGGTTTATCACTGGGTTGTTATTTTCATCAAATTCTTCTGAGTTGTCGCCCACAATGGCGAGTACCTGGCACTGCTTGCCGATGTTGCTATTAAAGCTTGAAAAGATCGAGTTGCTGTCTTCAGAAAGCTCTAACCCTGTCTTCCATGTGTCTGTTGAATTGTCTGAGATATTGTCGAGGCAGATCGTGAGATCGTCGATTTGGACTTCCACGTCAAAATTTTCCTTTTCTTCGTCGTCTTCTGCGATCTTTTCTTTTTGCACTTCTTCTAGGCTGACCGGCGAGTTTACTTCGCTGGAAGAGCCTTCAGAATACTCCATCATTATTGTTGTTTCGGGTTCTTGTGCCGACGGATCTTGATCTTGTTTCGTCGGATCCGAAAGGCGAGAGGAACCCGACGGCCCGATGAAGATGCTCAAACTTCCAATTGTTAGTTCTACCTCTTGACTTCCGTCGACTTCTGGACTGCTGTTGGCTAAAAGCAAAAAAGCCGTCGAATTCATGATTCCAACGCCCAGAGTCCCCACGGTCGGCGCCAATTGACGAGGGTTAACTCGACAAATGTCCTAGATGAAGGACTTAGGATCGGGGAGATAGGGCGTCGGATGAACTCGAAGGTAAAGTTAGTCGAAATAAGTATGTATCGAAAGTAAACTTGGGTATTCAACCTGGCTTGCTTTCAATCTGCCCTACACCGTCCCCTCCTGGCCCCCATATATAGGTGGCCAGGTCTCGAGGATCAGGTGGGGTTCGATACAGATTATAAATATCGACATACGGTATTAACTCGTATTCGACTATCATTACAATTGGGCCTGGCTTATTGGGCCTCAGGGGTACTCAACTAACGGGCTCTATTAACTATACCCTTGTCAGCGGTTCTCGATGATACACATATAATTACAATGACAAGAGCTTGCTTGGAACTCTAAGTCGAGTAGCATGAGGTTTGGGTATTCGTACTTCACGGGACACGAGGTTTTCAACTTATGATTTGTCAAGCATATGCATCATAAGTGTTTTCGCATTAAATTTAACCATTCAAGATGCCTATGATGGGGGCAATGAGAGCTCAAAGCCGGTAAGTACCATAATTTTTGAAGGTTTATAAAACTTGCAATCACTGCTTCCCTCCACGAAGGGCCTTTCTATTACTTTTATGTTGAGTCACCACCTTCTATCTTTATGCACCGTCTAAGAGAGCATAGTTATCATTCTGAGTATAATGTGCATTGTCCCAAAGTTTTCATTGATTGATTCATATTGTTGGTTTCACTTGTTCTCAAATTATTTGTATCTAGTCGTCCTCTTAAACTTGAAGGTGTCCTATGCATTTATGTTTTGCTCTCCATGAAGGACAAGCTGAAAACCATTTGTATGTTTTTCCATATGATTTGAACACACGTTTCACTTTCATTGTTTCATTTTCATGATCTTTTGTTTGTGTTCTTTTTCATGTTATAACATGGTTGCTAAGTTTCTTCTATCAAGATTATATCTTTCATGCCCATGTTTTAAGTTCTTTGATCCCAGGACTCAATGCTTACTTCGATGATCAAGGTTGTGATGGTGTATGTCGCCTCCAAAAATTATTCTTTTGTTATCACTTACCTACTCGAGGACGAGCAGGAGTTAAGCTTGGGGATGCTGATACGTCTCAAACATATCTATAATTTTTGACGCTCCATGCTTGTTTTTACACCATTTGCCTTGTGTTTCGTTACACTTTGTGGCATTTTTATGCGATTTCCGGAACTAACCTATTGAAAAGATGCCACAGTGTCAGTTCCCTGTTTTCTGCTGTTTTTGTGTTTCAGAAATGCTACACAGGAAATATTCTCGGAATTGGACGAAACAAGTTCCAGAACCCCTATTTTTCCCGGAAGAGGACCGAAGACCGAATGAGAGTCGGAGGGGGGCCAGAGGGTAGGCACACCATGAGGGAGCGCGCCCACCCTCCTGGCCACGCCCAGGGGTGGTGAGGCCCCCCTGGTGGCCCTCTGACGCCGCCTCTCCGCCTATTTAAAGCCTCCCAAAGTCAAAACCCTAAATCAATTGGCGTTTTTCCCAGAACAGTTCTGCAGCGCCGTCGCCATCGAAGACAAATTTAGGGGGACAAAAGTCTCTGTTCCGGCACCCTGCCGGGACGGGGAAGTGCCCCCGGAGCCATCTCCATCGGTCTCCATCGCCGTCTCCGCCGTCTCTATCGACCTCACCACCATCTCCATCAACCTTGTTGTCTCCTATGCTGAGGAGGGAGTAGTTCTCCCCCGGGGCTGAGGGCTCTGCCGGTAGCTATGTGGTTGAACTCTCTCTCCCATGATGTGATCTTTATGTGATCGTGAGCTTTGTATCTAGTTGAATTGGTAGATTTTATTATTCAGATATTCTGCTACTCCTATGCTTTATTATTGTACTCTCCGGAGATACCTCGTATCATGGTGTAAAGGTGACTAGTGTGTGCATCATGTGTATCTTTTTGGTTAATGTCTCTATGAAATGTTGGTGTTTATTGGAACCATCTAGTGCGCTCACAGTGATAGTGTGGGACAATCTAGTTTGGGTACATACGGACTTTGAGGAGTGCTTCGTAGCCCTACGCATGATTAGTGTTCATTTTTCATTGGAGAACTGTTTTGAGTTGCATATTGATGATAGTATCTATTGGTTCAATTATGTTATATTTGTTGAGAGTGTGTCCACTAGTGAAAGTATGATCCATAGGCCTTGTTTCCAAGCTTTGCACACCGTTTCCTTTCAGTTTTGTTACATGTTTACTTGCAGCGATACTTATTTCAGATTACAGTTACTACTCATAATCATCACTACTACTTGTATTTCACTATCTCTTCGCCGAACTAGTGCACCTATACATATGACAAGTGTATTGGGTGTGTTGGGGACACAAGAGACTTTCTGTATCGTAATTGCAGGGTTGCTTGAGAGGGATAGCTTTGACCTCTTCCTCCCTGAGTTCGATAAACCTTGGGTGATCCACTTAAGGGAAACTTGTTGCTGCTCTACAAACCTCTGCACTTGGAGGCCCAACATTGTCTACAAGAACAGACGCGTGCATAGACATCACTCTTAGTAAAGGACTTAGCCGAATTTTGCAGGGGCGGAAATTATGGAATTTCTGGCCCCCGGAAATTCTGCCCATACCAGAATTTTTGGTCCCTTTACTGAGCGTTGCACCACAACACCAAGTAAAGGACTTAGCCGAATTTCGAAGGGGCGGAAATTCAGGAATTTCTGGCCCCCCAGAAATGTTGTCTAGGGGCGGAAATTCTGGCCCTGGGGCGGAATTTCCGGACCTGGAATCAAATTTCCGGCCCAGTAAAATGAAGGGATTCGCAGCATAGTAAATCAAAAAAATTCCTACGGATGCGAACAAGAAAGCCAAGATCTAATCTAGAAGATGTAATCAATGAGAGAGATAGATGAGATCTTCATACCCTTGAAGAAATCGCACAGTGGAAACGTTCAACAGAACATGGATGATGTAGTCGTACTAGCCTTCTCCTCCTCGCGATCCAATCTAATCCAACGCCGCAAGTGGCGACGCCTCCGAGAGATGCACACGTACAGCGCACCAACGACTCCGCCTTCCCGGTCCCGTAAGATATGGTGGAGTGGTAGATGGGATCGACAGCACGACGGTGTGGTGTCTATGGTGGAGAGCATGCGCCGATAGGGCCTCGCCTGTTTGCGTGGTGGAGAAAGAACGAAGAAAGGAGGCTTCAGAAAGCGGGCAGCGGCTTCACGCCAAATAGGTCACGAAGACCGCTGGCATCCTGGTCCTTTTATAGGCGGATTGTAGGGTTTCATCAAACCTAACTTGTCATAAAAGTTCCCTCGCAGCGCCGCTGAACTGTCGTCTGTTCGATCTGATCGAACAGATCGATCGACGTGTGCTCGTGCATGTGAGAAGCTTGGCGCACGGTCGGCCCAGCCGCCAGCCAAGGCCCATCCCACCACGGCCCACCCGCACGCTAGCAAGGCAGGGCGAGCGAGCCACGGTGCCTGGCTGCCTCGCTCGATCCAAGGATCGATGCGGGCGAGCCAGCACCTGGCCGCCGCTCCACCTTTTTTTCTTTCCTTTTTTCTTCTTTATTTATTTCTTATAAATAAATACTATTGATATTTATTAATTTGTACAATTAATAAATACTAATATTTTTCACCTGGAACAATTCCGTAACTTCCGAAACAGTTTCACATATATCCTGAAACTACCCTAGCGTTGATTTGCGTTAAGTGTGTGACCCTACGGGTTCGAGACTGCGCGGACACGATCTCCATCAATAATGAATAGCGGGATCTGGAAATCCATATTGACTCCCACGCACTCAACGATGATCATATCGGATGAACCACGATGTCAGGATTCAAGCAATCCCGTATTCGTATTCCCTTCGTCTCGCGATATTTTACTCGCCCGAGATTCGATCGTTGGTGTCGGCATACCTAGTTCAATCTCGTTCATAGCAAGTACTTTACTCGTTCCGTAATCCGATATCACTTTGTAATTAACTCCTTAACCACATGCTTGCAAGCGGTGTTGATATCGATTACCGAGTGGGCCCGAAGTATATCTCTCCGACTCGGGAGGGACAAATTCCATCTCGATACATACAACCCAACAAGTACTTTCCGATTACCTGAGAGACACCTTTATGTTCACCCTTTCATAGGATGACGTTTGATGACCTCAAAGCTCTCTTCCGGCACTAGGGAATTGTATTATCTCATGGTCTAAGGAATACAATACTTGACATAGGAAAAAGCTTCACAAAGATGAATACAATGACACGATCTAATTGTTGTGTTTTATTTGGGTCTGTCCATCACATTATTCTCCTAATGACATGATCTCATTATTAATTGACAACTCATGTCTATGGTTAGAAAACCTTAACCATCATTAATCAATGAGCGAGTCCATAGAGGCGTACTAGGGACACGGTGTTGTTCATAAACCACACAAGTATTAAAGTTTCTGCTTAATACAATTCTAGCATGGAATATAAATATTATCATGAACAAGAATTATAATAATAACATCTTTATTATTGCCTCTAGGGCATAATTCCAACAGTTTCCCACTTGCGCTAGAGTCAATAATCTAGTTTACATATGGTAACAATCTAACACCCATGGCATTAAGGTGCTGATCATGTTTTGCTCGTGGAAGAGGTTTAGTCAACAGATCTGCGACATTCAGATCCGTATGTACTTTCCTAATCTTCAGATCTCCATCTGCTATATAATCTCGAATTATATGGAAACGGCGGTTGATGTGCTTGGTCTTTGGATGATATCTTGGTTCCTTAGCCAGTGCTATGGCGCCAGTGTTGTCTCACAATATCTCTAGTGGGTCCAAGGCACTTGGAACCACACCAAGCTTAGTGATGAAGTTCCAGATCCAAACTCCTTCACTTGACGCTTCCGAAGTAGACATGTATTCTGCTTCTGTTGTAGATCCCGCGATCACGCTTTGCTTGCAGCTTCTCCAGCTCACAGCTCCACCATTCAAAATATAAACGTATCATGTCTGAGATTTAGAATCATCCGGGTCGGTGTCGAAGCTAGCGTCGACGTAACCTTTTACGATGAGCTCCTCATCACCTCCATAAACCAAGAACATTTCTTTAGTCCAATTTAAATACTTTAGGATGTTCTTTACGGCTGTCTAGTGTTCCACTCCTGGATCACTTTGGTATCTGCTCGTCAAAATAAGAGCATTGGACACATCCGGTCTAGTACACAGCATGGCATACATGATAGAACCTATGGCCGAGGCATATGGCACTTTGCTCATAGTTTCTCTATCTTTTACCATAGCTAGACACTGAGCCTTGCTCAATATCTTACCTGACAACATGGGCAATGAACCTTTCTTTGCTTTATCCATTCTAAACCTTTTCAGAACTTTGTCCAGGTATGTACTTTGGCTTAAACCTATTAGGCGTCTTTGTCTATGTCTATAGATTTTGATGCCTAATATATAAGCAGCTTCTCCTAGGTCTTTTATTGAAAAATATTTATTCAAATAACTCTTCACATCGTTAAGCATACCGATGTCATTTCCAATAATCAATATGTCATCCACATATAGTACTAAAAATGTCACCGAGCTCCCACTCACTTTCTTGTAGACACAAGTTTCGTAGCAATTTGGAAAAAATCCAAAACTCTTGATCACTTGATCAAAACGAAGGTTCCAACTCCGGGATGCTTGCTTCAGCCCATAAATGGAACGCTGAAGTTTGCACACCTTATCAGCATCCTTAGGATCGACAAAACCTTCGGGCTGCATCATATACAACTCTTCATCAATGTTGCCATTGAGGAACGTAGTCTTGACATCCATCTGCCAAATTTCATAATCATAAAATGCAGCAATTGCTAATAAAATCTGAATGGACTTAAACATCGCTACGGGAGAGAAAGTCTCATCGTAGTCAACACGTTGAACTTGCTGAAAACCTTTTGCGACAAGCCAAGCCTTATAGACAGTAACATTACCATCCGCGTCCGTTTTCTTCTTGAAAATCCATTTGCACTCAACGGCCTTACGGTCACTAGGAGGGTCCACCAAAGTCCATACTTGGTTTTCGCTCATGGATCCCAATTCGGATTTCATGGCCTCTAGCCATTTCCCAGAGTCTGGGCTCATCATCGCTTCCCCATAGTTCACAGGTTCATTGTTGTCTAACAACATGATGGTTAAGACAGGGTTGCCGTACCACTCAGGAGTGGCACGCGACCTTGTTGACCTGCGAAGTTCAGTAGTAGCATCGTTTGAATTTTCATGATCCTCGTCATTAGCTTCCTCTCCTGTTGGTGCAGGCGGCACCGGAACAACTTCGGGTGCTGTGCTACTCTCCAATTCGAGAGAAGGTTCAATAACCTCATCTAGCTCTACATTCCTCCCACTCACTTCTTTCGAGAGAAACTCCTTCTCAAGAAAGGATCCGTTCTTAGCAACAAACACTTTGCCTTCGGATCTATGGTAGAAGGTATACCCAATCGTTTCCTTAGGGTATCCTATGAAGACGCGTTTCTCCGCTTTGGGTTCGAGCTTGTCCGGCATCAACTTCTTGACGTAAGCTTCGCATCGCCAAACTTTAAGAAACGACAGCTTAGGTTTAGCACCAAACCATAGTTCATACGGTGTCATCTCAACGGATTTAGATGGTGCCCTATTTAAAGTGAATGCAGCGGTTTCTAATGCATAACCCCAAAATGATAACGGCAAATCTGTAAGAGACATCATCGATCGCACCATATCTAATAGAGTTCGATTCCGGCATTCAGACACACCATTGCGTTATGGTGTTCCAGGTGGCGTGAGTTGCGAAACGATTCCGCTTGCTTTAAGATGCGTGAGAAAATCATAACTCAAATATTCACCTCCACGATCGGATCGCAGAAATTTAATTTTCCTGTTACGATGGTTTTCCACTTCGTACTGAAATTCTTTGAACTTTTCAAACATTTCAGATTTATGTTTCATTAAATAGATATACCAATATCTACTTAAGTCATCAGTAAAAGTGAGAAAATAGCGATATCCACCGCGTGTCGAAATACTCATTGGTCCGCACACATCGGTATGTATGATTAACAATAAGTCCGTTGCTCGCTCCATTATTCCAGAGAACGGGGTTTTGATCATCTTGCCCATTAGGCATGGCTCGCACGTGTCAAATGATTCAAAATCAAGAGACTCCAAAAGTCCATCAGAATGGAGTTTCTTCATGTGTTTTACGCCAATATGACCTAGACGGCAGTGCCACAAATAAGTTGGATTATCACTATCTACTTTGCATCTTTTAGCCTCAATGTTATGGATGTGTGTTTCATTGCTTTCGAGATTCAGAAGAAATAAACCATTCATGACAGGTGCATGACCATAAAAGATGTTATTCATATAAATAGAACAACCATTATTCTCAGACTTAAATGAATAACTATCTTGCAATAAACACGATCCAGATATAATATTCATGCTCAACACAGGCACATAATAACACTTATTAAGGTTTAAAACTAATACCGAAGGTAAAACTAAGGAGAGTGTGCCGACGGCCATCATGTCAACTTTTGATCCATTGCCGACGCGCATCGTCACCTCATCCCTTGCTAGCCGCCGTCTATTCCGTAGCTCCTATTTCGAGTAACAAATATTAGCAACTGAACCAGTATCATATACCCAGGCACTACAACGAGTGCTAGTAAGGTAAACATCAATAACATGTATATCAAATATACCTTTAATGGTGCTAGCCTTCTTGTCCACTAAGTACTTCAGACAGTTGCGTTTCCAGTGACCCTTGTCCTTGCAATAGAAGCACTCAGTGTCCGGTTTAGGTCCAGACTTGGGCTTCTTCTCAGTAGGGGCAACGCGCTTGTCGCTGCCTTTCTTGAAGGATCTCTTTGCACCCTTAGCTTTCTTGAAGCTAGTGGTCTTGTTGACCATCAACACATGATTATCTTTCTTGATATCCACCTTCGCAGCTTTCAGCTTTGCGAAGAGCTCAGTGATCGTACCAGTGGTACCAATTTGATTGTGAGTAACTACAAAGCCTTTGTAGCTAGGAGGGAGTGATTGTAGAACTCTGTCAATCTTGAGCTCTTCTGGAATCTTGCAGTCCAGCTGCTCAAGGCGTTGAGTGTAGCCCAACATCTTTATGGCGTGCTCACTAACAAAACTCCCTTCCTCCATTTTGCAGTTAAAGAACTTCTCAGAGATCGCATATCTCTCAGAACGGGCCTGAGTCTGAAACATGGTTTTCAGTTCCTCAAGTATCTCAAAAGGCCCCTTGAACTCCTCAAAATGATTTTGAAGTTCCAGTTCCATAGCAAACAACATGGTACTCTTAATCACACCATAATCATCTTTGCGCGACTGGTAAACAGCTTTTTCATCAGTTGGCGCTTCCTTAGCAGGGGGGGTCACCTAGCGCTTGCTCAAGTACATAGGCTTTTTGTCCGCCAGCGAGAATGATTCTCAGATTGCAGAACCAGTTGGTGAAGTTAAACCCATTGTTTTTAAGCTTTTCTTTCTCAGCAAAAACATTGAAGTTAAAGTTGGACTTAGCCATTTTGACAAGGGTATAGATAATAGAGCCTGTTAGTTGAGTACCCCTGAGGCCCGCCGAGCTAGGCCCAAGTGTAATCCAAGTCGAGATACGAGTTCATGTCGTATACCGATATTGTAATACGTACCGGATCCCACCCGTTCCTTGAGACCTGGCCACCTATATATAGGGGCCAGGAGAGGATGGTGAGGGAAAGATTGAGAGTAAGCCAAAGTTCACCCCACGTTTACTTTTGATACACACCTTGTTTGACTGACTTTACTTTTGAGTTCATCCGACGTCCTGCTCCCCCGATCCTAAGTCATTCATATTGGACATTTGTCGAGTTAACTCTCGTCAATTGGCGCCGACCGTGGGGACTCTGGGCATTGGAATCATGAATTCGACGGCTTTTTCGCCTTTGGCCAACAGCAATTCGGAAGTCGACAAAATCCAGATACCCTTCGGAGCCGTCGATTTTCAACCTCACCAGTCAAATTTCACGCAAGTATTCGAGAGCATGGATCAAGATATGAACCTGACGATCGGAAGTCTAAACTTTCACGTTGGATCTTTAGGTTCGATTCGCCTATCAGATCAGGCGAAACCGGTCCGTCGGCAAGCGAGTCCAAGACAGTAGCAATGCCGGAATCATCAGAAGGCTCCTCCAGCGAGGTAAACTCGTTGGTCAGCTTCGCAGAAGCAGAAGAAGGAAAAATCGCAGAAGGCGACGAAACTATGGAGAATTTCGACTTAGAAGTTTAGCTTGAAGATCTCATGATCTGCCATGACGATACTTCAGACAAATCAACAGACACCTGGAAGACAGTATTAGAGCTTCATGAAGATGACAGTTCGACCTTCTCAGGCTTCAACAGTAAGCTCGACAATCGATACCAAGTACTCGCCATTATAGGAGACAACTCAGAAGAACTCGACGAAAACAACAATCCAGTGCTCAACCCAGCAAACGTAAACAGAGGAGCAAATTACTTAGCAGAAGGAGAAACTGCAGATTCCCTTGCAACTAGGGAAAAAGTTCGACTATCAGTCGACGAGTGGAGAACAATTAAAACAGCCGTGGAGCACGGCACGCCACGCCAATAACAACAAACGCCAGCAAGAATATGCTTTTGGGGTATCACTACGCCTTAAGACAGCAGTCAAAGCAATTAGCAAAAGAAATGATCGAAATACAGAAGAGAAGAGACTTAGCCATTGCAACAAGTGAAACCTATCACAAAGCACGTAGCGACGCCTCGTACACAAAAATCTCGACTCGTCCTTCCTATCGGTCGACGAGCAAGGGAACATTATACCAAAGACACCTGAAGCAGCATTGGTGGCAGCTCAGGCATACCTACACACAACACGACCAAATCCGGGAGACTCAAGGGGACATATGCACCGGGCATCACTACAAGGATTGAAGATGGTAGGCAACAAATTATCAGCAAAAGAAGAGGAGGCATACCGCAACAAAGGAACCCATAAACCAAGATCACCATGCTATCACAATAGTTCTCGGCACAGAAGCGGTAGTCGACGATCTAGAACGCCATCACCAAGGCGACATAGAAGCCCGAAGCATGGAGGAACCCGAAGATCCAGGACTCCAAACAAAGCATACGACTACAAAGACGACGAAAAAGAGATGGGGGCATTGTGCTTTACTCACAGGGTTCGCACCACGCCAGTATCCAAGGGTTTTAAACTACCCCATGATCAGCAAAAATACGGTGGATCCCAGGAGCCACAGTCATGGCTCTCGGATTATTTACAAGCAGTAAAAATATTAGGAGGAACCAAGGAAACAGCCATGCAAAGTTTGCAATTACACCTCATCGGCGCGGCAAGGTCATGGTTGAGCAAGTTAGAAAAAGAAACAATTGGAAGCTAGGAGGAGCTCACAAAGCAATTTACGAGCAACTTCAAGTCAACATATAAATGGCCAGCATCCATAGAAGAAGTCAAAGCCTGTGTATAGCAACGCAATGAGACATTAAGGGCGTATATCCAAAGATGGAGCATCATCAAAAAATTCGACAGTCAAAGTCTCAGACGAAAGAGCAATAGATGCATTCACACTCAGGCTGAGGCGAGGAGACTTAGTCGAAGAGATGGGTAGAATCAAGCCGAAAACAGTATCCAATTTAATGGATATAGCAAATAGATTTGCAGATGGAGAAGATGCGTGCAATAACAAACAGACACGATCACTAGAGCATGATAGAGGAAACAGATATGGAGGCCAAATGAGGAGATCCCGCAATTACGATAACTACAGCTCTCACAGCCAAGTAGCTGCAGGATACAAAGACAATAGTTACCAAGGGAACGACCGTAGAAGCTCGGAATATCGTAGCTACGGAAAAGAAGACTACGGGAGCAGCAAAAAAATTCAGACAAAAGAACCCAGAGAGTACAACCCATCATCAGAGGATATGCTAAACGGACCATGCCACATAAACTCCGCGTTCGTTGATGGAAAACGAGTATCCAGACACGCAATGAAAGACTGCACGACGTTCTTGAAACTCTAGGAGGCAGCACTGAACAAGCAAGCCTGAGCAAAGAGGCAAGGATACGAAGGGAATACAAACAACACGCCTGCAAGTCAACAAGGAAAAAATAGAGTTCCTCAAAGTCAAGACTAGCCAAACCAGGGACACGACAATGATGGAGGATATGTTCCATCTAAGGGGCACATCATAGCAATGATACAGCCAGTGCCAAAGTCGAACAAAGAGGAAAAAAGCATAACTCGCCAAGTTAACCTAGCAATAACTTTGCCTCCAGCAACAACAGAATATCTACACTGGTCGGAACAACCCATAGAATTCAGCAGGGATGATCACCCCATAACAGTACCTCGGCCAGGAAGCGTACCTCTAGTACTCAAAGCCCAAATTGGGACGTACGATGTCGACAGGGTATTCATGGATGCAGGAAGCGGAATAAATCTTATATATGAGAAGACTCTGCGAGCAATGCACATTTCATTGGAGTTTCTGAAAACCAACTGATTGTTCCTTCCACGGGATTTTCCCAGGGAGTGCTAACTATCCACTAGGTCGAATAGCACTCAACATCTTCTTCGGAAATCAGCAAAACTACAGAATAGAGAAGCTCGACTTCGAAGTCATGGACTGGCCATCACAATATCACGCGATCCTCGGGTGACCCGCGTTTTCGTGATTCATGGCAGTACCTCATTATACTTACCTAGTACTCAAAATGCCAGGACCCAACGTAATTATCACAGTAAAAGGAAGTTTCGAACTCTCCGATCTATGCAACAAGGAATTTCACAAGATGGCTCAGAACTTCGATATGATGGCAAACTATGGGGAACCCAAAGACAAGGCAAAAAGCGCGACTACAGGAATCACACAGCAACTCGAAGGGCACCCAGCAGAGCCAGAGGTAAAAAAACCGCGGGTACAGTCGTCAGATCAGGACAAACCTACAGGAGAAGAAGAGAAGACTTCGGCGACATAGGCGACAAAGTACGCCAAAAAAGTAGAGTAGAAAAATAAGGCTGTAAAAGCCACGAGCTATTCCAGGGCAATGCCCTCTAGATCCAAAACACAGGTCATCGGCCGGATCTCTTGGGACACCCCATGTATCTTACATTATAAGCATAAATAAAGACAAAGTTCCTCCTATTCAAGTTTACGTGTCTTCAAAACAAAAATTCGGTAAACACACAATATAAACGCTCTAAGAATAAAAATTTCTGACAAAAGAAGTCAGAAAATAGAATCTCTCGCGTTCTAGGATTATCAGAATCGTCTACTCCTAGGGGATTTAAGTAATGGTGCTCGCGGAAAAATGCGGCATCCTCTCGAAGTAATCTAGCAATAATCCTCCTTGCTGGTTGGAGCGTAGCATCCATATGGACTTGAAGCCTAACCCCCCCTGGAGGAAAACTTATGGACATGGAGCTATAATTAAGCCTTGGATGCCACTTACATATCCATCCAAGAGCAAAATTGGCACCAGCCACCAAATTGAGCTCTATCAGCCAGTGAATCCGCTGACTAGATCTGAAAACGTCGAGTAGCTGCGTAAAACTTCCCGACATGGGATTGCGGGGAAGCATGACAGAATACATGGTCGTCAAGGATTTTTGACAACCATCCACAGCCTCACCAATGTGTTGGGCATGATCCTGCAGGAGTACAACAGCACTGCGGCGCCTTGGGTTAGCCCACAAAGAAGAAGCATCTTTCGATACCTTCTCCAAAGCCGCAATTCGTTTGGCAACTCGATGATTCTCGTCAGCAGGATGTAAACAAGTACCTGGAAGGCGCAAATTTGTCAGAAGAAGGAAGACAAACATAGTAGAAAAAAATTCGAGATAATGTGCAGAAAGCTTACACTTCAGTTGTTCACAAGCTGACTCGATGAAATCTACAAGAAAAGAGTCACACTCTTCCAGATGCATAACTTGGGCCACCAGACCCAACACTTTATCCTCAAGAGTTGATATCTGTTTCATAAAGCCGCAAGATTTGATGGCCTTGTCCAAAGCAATCTTTGCCTAACGCTTCATCAATGATAAACGCCCTTCGAGGTCCACAATCCTCGACAAATATTCAGGACATCAACAAGAAGAACGAGGAGGTGAAGGAGCACCGGAGTCGAACATATCAGCGGGCGGTAAGTCGCGACCATGATTTGGTGACCCACCAGCATGCACAGGCTGGAAGCCAACAAAAGAAAAGGAAAGCATCTCAGAAACTCAATCAAGCGCGACATTTCATAAAGGAAAAGTATTTACAAAGAGTACAAGTCCCCTGATTGATTCTCGGGCAAAATATAAATAAGTTCACTACACCAAAAGAAATGAAGGCTACAAAGGAAGACTAAGTCTATGCCACCTTAGCATCAGGCTCCGTGGCAGAAGTAGGTGCAGAAGAGGCAGCGCCAGCGCCTGGCGGAGGCATCGATGCACTTGTTGCAGGAGTCGAAGAGGCTGGCTTGGAAGTAGAAGAAGATGCCGAAGGTGTGATAATCGACACGCTGCCTGGCGCATACTCCTTCGCCTTCTTAAAGAAAACCAGTAGCTCCGAAAGAGGTCGACCATGAGAAGAGCTAACCTTCTCCCAATTAACCTCCTTGCCGTGCGAATAAGCAAGTGCAATAGCCCCTTCGGCGCCTCGCTTCACCGATCGGCTCTTCATCAACAAGATAGGATCTTCAGTGGTGTCAAAGACTGCAGAAAGCTTCTTGAGATCATCAGTGGGCATATCAGCCTTTTTCTTCGGCCACAACCTGACAAAAATCCGCGTTAGCACGCGGCGAGTAAGCTTGAGAACTTCCTGGATAGATATCCAGTGCAACTCAAGCAAATTCACCGCTGTCATAAGAGGATCTTCATCAACTGGCTGCAACGGTGCCAAGGATACCCCAATCTTCTCTGCAAGCAGAAACAAAAAGGATAATAGGTGACCACCAGCAACATAAGCAAGCAGACAATAAAAAGGGATAGAAAGACACTCACCACCAGCAAGAGCCGAAATTCAGTTCAGACGATCAGTTATAGCTTCTTCTCTTTGAATGTGCCCCTGATTAGCATCAGCAAGCGCCTTTTCAGCTTTCTTTGCCTTGGCCATTGCTGCCTTAGCAGACTTCTCAGCAGTGGCCTTGGCGGCAGTGGCAACGTCCCAGGCTTTTTGGGAAGCTTCGAGTTCGGCTTTAAGGGACGCTATGCGAGCATTGGCCGTCGTCAAAGCATCTGCAGCACGGACAAGGGAAAAGAAAGTCGAATAAATAAACAGAGAAAGGTACACGAGACAGGCAAAAGACAAAACACGGGAAAGAAGATTACCCTGAGAAGCTCTAGCAGTTTTCAGAAATTCGACACATTCAGTGCCCAAAGAGACGAACTTCTTCATCAAGATCTGTCAAGAGAAAGACATGAGTAGGAACGTTCAAGCAATGGACAAAGCAAAAATATCAGGATTAATACTCACATCGTCAGAAGAGCTTGTTGATCGATGGGTGTCAAGGGAAACACTGGCATCTGTCGCCTTCTTCAGACGTTTAGAACCACGAGAAGAGGAGACCCTCTTAGCAGGAGCTTTTGTAGACTTCACCACTGGGGCAGCTTCCTGGAAAGAAGGTTCATCAGCAGCAGTAGCCTCAACAGAAGGAGCAGTGGCAGCATCCTTCTTCGGGTTCTCGTTGTCACTGCAAAGGAAACAAAAGGCAAAGACTTCACATAAGTCAAAAGAAAGGGAGCAAGTAAAAGATAAAATTTCGAGTCAGCAGAAACTCACGAGTCTAAGAGGTCGAAAAGCTCCTCATCCTCATGGGGACCAGAAGGCTCCCTGACAGCAGCCTTGGAAGCGGAGGTACTCGAAGACATAAACTCCTCGACATGTTTCCTCTTCCTATCGAGACTCGGGTCTTCCAAGTGTGCAGGAGGAGGTGACGTAGTCGAGCTAGTTCATTCTAATGAATCTTCGGCATCATCTCCGTCCTGACTTTCCTCAGCCTCGGGGACTTCGGATGTAGCAGAAACAGGATCAGCCTGAATAGGTCCTTCCTGTGGTAGAGGAGGACGAGAAACAAGGAATTGATGGCCCTGCAAAAACAAAGTCACCAAACTATCAGCAAAATAGCAACATTACAAGAACAAGGCGAATAAAACCTGTGAGTGAAAAATGCATACCGAAGGCAAGGGACATTCGGAGTCGAAGAAATCGGCGGCTAATGCTGGAATGTCATGATCTTTGGTGAGAGTAGTCAAAGCTCTCACTCGTTTGTCAAGATCCTTCTGCTCCACGACCTCTTCGGACACTCGAGAAGAATCTTTCAAGCCTGAGTATGTCCAAAGTTTGGAAATACGATGCTTCAGAGGCTGAACTCACCGTTGCAGAAAGAACGACATTAGCTGCGTCCCTGATAGCGCGCCCCCACTCCCACTCTTCAGAGTCTGGATGCGAGCTAGCAGGGGCTTGATGTCTTCCATCTCAGCTTCTGTGGGAGGAGAATCCCATGAGGCCAACTTCTTCAGCTCTTTATTGGCATCAAAAGGGGCAATGTCGTATTGGTCAGAAGAGGAGTTTTTCTGATCTTTGATGTAAAACCACTTCTTCCTCCAACCGTGAACTGAGGTGGCCATGTTAAACTCCAAGTAATGAAGCTCAGAGCGAACGGAAACAACAGCTCCGCCCAGTTTCGGCTTTTTCGACAAAGCAACACTAGGGCAGAGACGAAAGAGGAATTTCCAGAGAATCCAGTGGGGTTCAATCCCCAAGAAAGACTCGCAAAGAGTGACGAAGCAAGCAATGTGTAAAATTGAGTTTGGCGTGAGCTGGTGAAGCTGCACGCCGTAGACAAAGAGAAGCCCACGAAGGAATTCGTGGGCAGGAAAGGACAAGCCGCGGAGAAGAAAAGCAAGGAACATAACTCGATAGCCACTCGGGGGCTTGGGGATGCGATCGGTGCTGGGGAAGACGACCTGATCCCCTTCAGTGATGAGCCCATCCTTTTGAGCCTTGGCGAGATCGACTTGGGCAAACTCCGATGGCACCCAATTGGTCGATGCATTGGTGGTCTTGCTCTTCCCCATCTTGTTCTTGTGCGCAAGGGTCTTTACGCGCATCTACAGCGGCGGCGGCCCGGGGGTTGTGAAGGAGCTCAGGAGCACAAAGAGGATGCAACAATGGTGGCGGCGGCGGAGCAATGAACTGGTAAATAGTAACAGCCCCACTATTCCCCTTATAAAGCGTCCTGATGAAGGAACGTGGGCTGCAACGTGGCGCAAGAAGCGGAAGCGGTAGCCCACTAACGGGTAGGAATAAATTGTAAAATTACCGCGCTGCCCACGAGCAATGGTCAGCGCCCAGTCAAATCACATAGTGAGTGACTCTACTAATGACGTCACGGGCATTCGAGTAACAGGAAAATAAGAACATGACAGTTATAGACACTTATAAGAAGAATTCAGCAAAAGTCTGGTGTGACATTTTGCGTATTGATGATGACTAAGGAAGTCGACAAAAATTTATTATGAAAGATGAAGAGGCATCAGGGAAGAAAAACTCATTTTTTGAGTCTATACCCGAAAATATTCGACTATAGCCTCGGGGGCTACTACCATCGGGAGCGCTGGGCGCGCACCCAACGATATTATCAAAATAAAGCTATGATCTGATAAGTAAAAGAAGGTACAATTTATTTGAGCCTGTACTCGAAACAAGTTTTTTGACTATAGCCTCGGGGGCTACTCCCATCGGGAGCGCTGGGCACGAACCCGACGATATTTTTACATGTATAATGGAGCAAAGAAGGCGAAAGAAGATTTGGACAGCATCATTACTACCATCGGGAGGGAATTTTATTAATCAAGGTTGAATAACCCAAATATTTTTAGAGCTGAAACAATCAAACAAGGCTGCGACATATGATTCTCGAGTTGCGTCATCGCAACAAAACTCGAATGCCATGATTGAAATATATCATGAAGGTAAGACCCCAGGATTCATCCTGTGTGGCCTGGTATACGCACATGGATGCGCTCTACTGGTACTTATCTGTGTCTACGACGCGAAGAAAATCCTGGTGGACGCACTGGGTACCCTGAGAACCACTGGGATTCATTCTTTGTAAGTCCTAAATGCGGCAAAAGAATGGGTTTGACCGGTTTCCCGAATTCAAGTCCAAGGGGATTGAATTTGAAGTAGGTGACAAGTATCTGTTCCGGCAGTTAACTGGCCTCTTGATCCATCAGAGTTGTCAGGCTTGCTCATCAAAACCCCTTGCGAGACAATATAATGAAAGATATTTGAAGATCAAGTCGAAGATTTGAAAATCAGAAGAAGTCGAAAGATTGATCAAGTCGAAGATTTGAAGATCTGAGATTCAACCCGAATTTGTAATTCTGGTAGAATCTCAGGGGCTACTGACAAGGGTATAGATAATAGAGCCCATTAGTTGAGTACCCCTGAGGCCCGCTGAGCTAGGCCCAAGTGTAATCCAAGTCAAGATACGAGTTCATGTCGTATACTGATATTGTAATACGTACCGGATCCCACCCATTCCTTGAGACCTGGCCACCTATATATAGGGGCCAGGAGAGGACGATGAGGGACATATTAAGAGTAAGCCAAAGTTCACCCCACGTTTACTTTTGATACACACCTTGTTTGACTGACTTTACCTGCGAGTTCATCCGACGCCCTGCTCCCCCGATCATAAGTCCTTCATATTGGACATTTGTCGAGTTAACCCTCGTCACATTTGATCTACAAAATTTGCAAGTATAATTTAGACTATGTTCACTAGTCATCGACCCGTGCATCTACATGGGCTAGTGATATTGGAAAGGGATAAAATATTGGAAAACTTTGTGTTTCAAAGAAGTTAAATATATATGAGAGATTGGAATTGCACTTTTATATTATCGTGTCATGAAAAAAGATATGATGGGGAAAATAAATTGGAAACCTGAAAATGATTTACAGTTTTAAGGAAATTTTAGAATGAATCACATAATCAAATAATAATTAAGACTAACACAATTCAAGGTCACTATAATTTAACCTAGTACCTAGATAGTTTGATTGTTCACGAATTCAACAACGAAGAAGAAAACATGGAATCGTGCATGTATTACAGTTTTGATATGGTGGACATCAAAAGGTTACATTTGCCTCTCTTTGACGTGAAGAACACAAAGCTATAAAACTATTAGGTCTAACTTAACGACATACCATCCTATAATTAATTGGGCATAGAATAACTTTATAAAAGAGATTTAGCATAAAAAGTATCCGAACATTGTAGTATCATCTAATAATTGAGAAATACATGTCCAAGGTTTTAGCATACCCGCAAATTTTCATCTGAAAAGAAGTATCTTTGTCTCTTTAAAAACAAATTTCAGTTTTTCTAGAAAATAAATGTTATGTATGAAATTTGTCTTTTTCTTGCATAGACTACAAAACTCATTGATTCTACATAAAATTTATTTTGCACCTAGAAGACTCGATATCTTCTTCATGCGAAGTGTAATGTTCTACCTTATTCAGAGAAATCAATGCGAGCCAAAAATAATGATTATAATCTTAACTTTAACATAGATAAATTACAATTGTGTGGACATCACAACTGTTCAAAACTAATGTCATAAAAGTAAAAAAAAAATTATCTGCCATTGTTTCATGTTACATATGATAATTAAGGAAAAAATTTGGCATAAAAATAAGAATCGCTATTTCTCAATAATTTATATCAGAAATTGCATATTAGATAGAAGATCACCAAATATCTAGAAGTCTTGCGAATTTTCCGTAACCACATACCATAAGATATTAGTTGTCAGGAGATCCCGTCCTGATATTAAAAATGTGCGTCTTTGCCTTGCCGTAGATCCAAATTAAAGAAGAGTATTATCCATCTTGGTGTGTGCAAGTCTGAAACAGGCATGCATATATGCAATTATAGTCAGGATGATACGGTATCTGAAGACTATAAACAGCTGCCATAGTAATTAAAGGACTAAACAGCCCTTGCTAAGCAATCTGGGTATGGTTATTTTTTGACGCTGAACTGCACATAGCTAGCTCTGAGTGCAAGGTGGACTCGGCTGACATTGGTACATAATTGGTACATAAAAGAACAAATTAAAGGTTGTGTTTGTCCTGTTGTTACCATCTTGGTGGGAATTTCATCAAACATTTGAAAGGTGTATGCACCTGCAGTACATAGACTTTCTACAACACGTGATCTCATGGAGTCAACATACGGGCTATTAGCAAATTTAGAGAGAGGGAGGTTCGACACCAGAATGCCTGAACCCTGAACACATACCAATATGCTTAGATAACGTCATGGGATGGTGGAAAAAGGATGCGGCTTCGATGGAGCAAGTTGAACGTTTACAGGCAGAGCGAGATATTGTCCACTCCAACAGGAGACGGGGGATGAAGGAGATGAATCCGTCTTGAGGACAGCAGGAGACATGAAGTATCCATCGTTCCCAGTCTGGCAGCAACGGCAGACAGTCGGGTCCGCAGAGGCCGGAGTCGACAGTCGGGTCCTCCTGTTTCCGTTGCACCTGTGAAGAGGAGAGGTGAAGGAATTGGCTGCATCGTGGATTCAACAGGGAGGAGGCGGCGGAGGTTTATTTATGCTTTTAGGTTAGGGACTGATCAGATGCATGTGCGGGCGGTGTAACTAATCGGACGTTTCACGATGGCTAACAGATACATCGGATGGACCGTATTCTTTAAAACGTGAGGATTAATGTGGAGGCTCTTTTGGTGCCTCCAATTAGTAAATATATATACTAGACTGATAGATCATGACGGCGCGCGTTGCCGCGCCCGTTAATTTTGGCAATAAAATGGTAAGAGTTTACACAAATACATGGATATATGCAAGTTAAGATTAAATTTCAAATAGAAAGACATTTTGTTTGCCACATTGTGACCTAAAGTCCTTAGTCAGTTTGTATTTGTACATTATATAATACCTAGGCAACATCAAGGGAGCAACACATATAAACAGTGTATGTGCACATATCCAAAACAACAGAATGAAGAGAAATTCCATGAAACAGATGGACCCCAGGAGTTTATATGTGATTCAGAGTATCTTTTACAACCTAATTTTTCATCAATAGAGTATTTTTTTAGTCACTCGCTAGATTGTCTTCTCTACATCTCACTGGGCAGTTTCCGGTCATGTTAGGTCATCTTTGTCCAAGGAATCACCATCCTGCTAGATTTTTCTTGATGGCCTAGATCACTTTTTGGTAATTCCCATTGCAAGCTGAATTACCTTGACGTATATCCAAGTGAACACATAAATAGACAGGAGGGGTTATAGCAAATTGAATATAAACTAAAGTCAGGAGAATCAAACGAATAATAGTCTCATTGATGTCAAGGTGATTGATGTTACTTAATGGAGCATCACGATTCAACATCTTGAGCTTCCCCAATAGCCAACAGTTTTATTGAGCATTGATTTTGGTCACTATTAAGGAATTGTACCCTGTAATATCACAGCGATGATTCAATGGAATCAACAAAACACCGGTGACATCGAAGATGGCACATCCATATGATTTCCACAGCAAAATATTGCAAACTGATCATGCATTACAACAACGAAGTCGAGCTCTTGTCCTCCTACTTCTATGGAGATCCTGGCATCTTAGATGTGACATCATCCATGAAAAGGGAAAGGAAACCATCAGCAACTCAACGCCGTTCCTCTTAAACTATGCAAAATGTCTACAGGAACCTGAGTTACAAATGAATGATTCCAAAGGTAAACATGCTATGTATGCTCCTGTCGTTTGTGACAAAGGCTGGTCTGGTGTTCAAAGCAGGTTGGAGAACTAAGGCAGCCAGGAGGGGCAAAAATTGAAGAAAGGAGACATCAAAATCATGGTCTACATGGTTGCCCGCGACTACCTGGGATATCCAATTGCGGCTGCCAGCTTGCATATCAAAAATTGCATTAGTGCTGAAGTAGCGGAAGCGCGAGAACATGAACTGAAAGTGACCAGGGTGGAATCTGATTGTGCTACAACAGTCAAATCTACGAACTGTCTGAAACCCAACACCTCTGGTATAATTTGGTCTGTGTACAGGACATCAGCTACACAAGATCTCTTTAATCTGGTTGTGAAATAGTGCAAGTTTGAAGAAAACTCAATGGAGACGGTCACGATCTAACTAAGCTGGCTTGCCGATCTGGTGAGGTCAACGTGTGGTTGCCTCCTCTTCCTGATGATGTGCTAGATATTTGTAATCGGAACATTGTACTCTCTAATTTCAGTATATGATCTATTCACCCCTAAAAAAGACGAAGTCGAGTTCTAATTGTGGGGCTGTAGTGGATCTCACTGCAAGTGGTAATTATCAGTTTACCCTGAATTATGACATAAAATAAACGAATAAATTTGGTAATAGAAATATCATATCCAAATCAAACTTCTAGTGACTATCTTTTAACTGAGGTAAGAGATCTCTATTTTCATGGATGAAGCAATGCAAGATAAAATGATACAGTATAGGTTGAGCACAAGAAAAAGTCAGTGATTCTCACAGCAAAATAATATACAATAGGCTACACTCCAAACTGATCATGCATTATACATTTGTGTACACGACAGATAATTTTAATATGCAACCCAAAGTTTCTGCAAATGCTGCATAGCTCGGTTAAGAATCAGTAATCTCAAAAGATGTAGATCACTCTGAGCACTGAACTAAATATCTGACACGACACATGTGTAATATTAAAAGGAGAGGATAAGAATTGTGAAAAACTTCTACGATTGTGCCTGTAGACACAATTCATTTTCACAATTAGTACACTGCCTGATTGTCTTACCTTTGCCCTTCGTTACCATATTTCTAAAAAATTTAATTCTTTGTATTTCTAAAAATTGGTGGCTCTTCTTTTTATAACATTAACCTACAGGCCAATTTATAAGCATGAAGATTTCAGTAATCTAAATGGGAAATCAACAATATATAGAGGAGCAGACATCATATAAGACAACAGGATTACCTCAAACATGAACAATGGGGAAATAATGTTGAACATGCTACGTAGCGAATTGCCAATTGTAGTACCAATAGAAGGTGCTAAACTACAACTGTTCTGTAGGCTTGGTAAACTAAGCTGAATTGCCAATAATATACCAATAGAAGGTCCACCTAACCAACACAAAAATCCAATTTCACACTTCTACATAGCACGTAGCAGGGGGCAACCAGGGAGGGGGAGAGGTACAATCTGGAGATCAACTTCACGCTGGCTTTATAAATCTACCTTCAAGCAGATTATCAAGCATACCATGGGCATCAATAAAAAATGCATACGCAATCACTCCATAGATTAACCAAGTAATATCGAAAGAAACTTTAACCAAATACTGGAATATTCTACTGAATTGTTAACCAAAAATCGGAGGAAATGAAAAGATTTATCATAATATGTAGATCCATGCTAAGCAAGAACGAAAATAAAAGCCAGGAGTTTATGCACGACTGGACTTAGAATTATTACTACCTTAAATTTCTTTTCACATACATTCTGGCAAGTCAAATTATTGCATTGTTTCTTAAGATATAGTTCAAGATGCAAGAACAACAATGAAGTATACAGCTGCAACGAAAATGGAATGAGAAAATAATCTCAGATTTGCAAGAACAAAACATCACTCATTGTTGGAATTACACTAATAGTGCTGGTAGAAAAAGTTACAAAAGAGTTCATACATAGTATGATGAAAATAAACTTTATATATAGTTTCAATCGTAGCCGTATGTGCAGAAAAGGAATAAGCTAGCTAGTAGGAGAGCAAAACTATAACCAAAATTGCTTGATATCCCAATTACTCACCTCCAGTGATTATGCAAGAATATTTTTGTTTCTTGCTACATCTTCCCGTGCAAATGCCTCCTTCTTCCCTTGATATGCATCTTCCGAAATTAATCTGGAAGGAACATGAATTAATTAATCTTCGGTCGGTGATTGGGATGACATTCCAGAGAAAATAAAAGTAGGAGAGATTTCTTCACAGTTGGGGGTCTCCCTTCGTTGCTTGTAGGCTGTAGCCGGCCGCAGCGGCAGAGATGGAGACATGGCTGTAGCCTCACCTCCGATCACAGCAGTGAGGTGGGATGAGGAGGATCGAGGCCATGGTCATCAACTTCGACCACACGCCAGCAGTGGCGGCCATCGATATTGATGTGGGGAACAAAGGGGTTGTCAGCCATGCCATATTTTCCCATTCCTCGTCTGCTCGGCTCGTCTCCGCGGTCTTCATTGGCAGAGAACTGGCGCTACCCCCGCCGCCGCGGCGATGATCTGCGTTGCTGTGAAAGGAGAGAGGAAGGAAGAGGTGAATATCTCGAGCTCCTGAAGTCGCCTCCTACTCCCTCCTCTTCGTGCGTCCTAAGATGGGCCGTCCTTGCGTCCTCCGGCGCCAGCGCTCGTCGCTACTAACGGATTCCCCCGGCCTCTCTATTCGGTGGCGATGGTAGCGGCAGCGGCGGCGGCGGCCTAGGTTTCGCCCTAGGACGAGACCAGAGAGTGGTCTGGTGGTGGGGGAGGTGAGATATGTTGATGCAAACGTGGCTGTATCTGGACCGTTCCCTTGGGATCGAACGACAGACCTGCGATTTGATCTCCAGAGTAGCGGGAGTGGGACATCAACGACGCGCATCGGACGGCCAAAACTGCTCTAGCTCGTAATCAGACGGCCAAAATCGATGATGGCCTGAGAGGCCTCCTAGATGGCTGAGTTATAATGTCCCTAGTAAGATATATTACCTCTGTCCTAAAATGTAAGCCTTTTTAGAGAGCTAGTTAGCTCTCTAAAAAGGCTTATATTTTGGGACGGAGGGAGTAAGATATAAGATGATAACTAGTTTAACTTAATTAAATTACTAGATGAACTCCCACTAAATTCAACATCCCTCAAGTTGTTTAGTGAACACGATCCAAATTCACCACACCTAATCTGATCTTCACGAGAAGAGATGTGGTTTCAATGGTGGACAACGAAGTGTCGATCATATCATTCATATGACTCATGTTTAACCTTTTGGTTCGTGTGTTCCGAGGCTATGTCTGTACATGCTAGGCTCGTCAAGTCAAACCCAAGTATTTTCGCATGTGCAAAACTCGCTTGCACCCGTTGTATGTGAACGTAGAGTTTATAGCACCCGATCATCACGAGATGCTTTAAAATGATGAACTTTCGCAACGGTGCATACATGGGGAGAACACAATTTTATCTTGATCTTTAAGTAAGGAATCATCTTATAATGCTACCGTCGCGATCAAATCAAAATAAGATACATAAAAGATAAACATCACATGCATATAATTTTATGTGATATGGTATAGCCAATCTCCACGCAATGATCTCCATCTTGTGCGCGCCGGCATGATCTCCATCACTCTACCATGATTGCCTCCACCACGAATAGCAACTACAACTATTGCTAACTACTTAGCGATAAAGTAAAGCTATTACATGGCATATAAGAAATTGACACGCAGGTCATACACAATTATAAAGACAACCATATGGCTCCTGCCGGTTGTGAACTCATCGACATGCAAGTCGTGAAATATTACAAAACATGATCATTGCATACATGACATATATCACATCACATCTTGTGGTCATACCATATCACAAAACACTCCCTGCAAAAACAAGTTAGCCACCTCTACTTTGTTGTTGCATGTTTTACGTGGCTTATGGGAGTAACAAGTTAAGAACAATTCTTACCTACGAAAAGCCACAACAGTGATATTATGGTTGCTAACATCCATTGTAAATCCCATGACTACTATAGTGAGAGAAACTGGCATCCACCAGCCGCATGTGTGGAACAAGCCACACGTCAAGCGTGGAGCTGGTCTCGCGAACGTGGTCGCGTAAAGTTGGTGTGGACCGCTTCGATCTCACTATGCCGTGCCATAAGAAATAGACAACATAGACGTTTGCAATAGAAAATATCAACGCCCACAACAAGCATGTTGCGTTCTACTCGCGAAACACATCTACGCATAGATCTAGCTCTGATACCACTGAAGGGATTCGCAGCATAATAAATCAAAAAAATTCCTACGGATGCGAACAAGAAAGCCAAGATCTAATCTAGGAGATGTAATTACGAGAGAGATAGATGAGATCTTCGTACCCTTGAAGAAATCGTACAATGAAAACGTTCAACAGAACATGGATTATGTAGTCGTACTAGCCTTCTCCTCCTCGCGATCCGATCCGATCCAACGCCGCAAGTGGCGACGCCTCCGAGAGATGCACATGTACAGCGCACCAACGACTCCACCTTCCCGGTCCAGCGAGATATGGTGGAGTGGTAGATAGGATCGATAGCACGATGGCGTGGTATCTATGGTGGAGAGCATGCGCCGACAGGGCTTCGCCTGTTTGCGTGGTGGAGAAAGAACAGAGAAATGAGGCTTCAGAAAGCGGGCAGCGGCTTCGTGCAAAATAGGTCACGAAGACCGCTGGCATCCTGGTCCTTTTATAGGCGGATTGTAGGGTTTCATAAAACCTATCTTGTCATACAATACAAGTTCCCTCGCAGCGCCACCGAACTTCCATCTGTTCGATCTGATCGAACAGATCGATCGACGCGTGCTCGTGCGCGTGAGAATCTTGGCGCTAGGTCGGCCCAGCCGCCAGCCAAGGCCCATCCCGCCAGGGCCCACCCACACGCTGGCGAGGCAAGGCGAGCGAGCCATGGTGCCTGGCCGCCTCGCTCGATCCAAGGATCGATGCGGGCGAGCCAGCGCCCGACCGCCGCTCCACCTTTTTTTTCTTTCCTTTTTTTCTTCTTTATTTATTTCTTATAAATAAATACTGTTAATATTTATTAATTCATACAATTAATAAATACTAATATTTTTTACCCAGAACAATTCCGTAACTTCCAAAACAGTTTCACATATATCCCGAAACTATCCTAGCGTTGATTTGCGTTAAGTGTGCGACCCTACGGGTTCGAGAATGCGTGGACATGATCTCCATCAATAATCAATAGCAGGATCTGGAAATCCATATTGACTCTCACGCACTCAACGGTGATCATATCGGATGAACCACGATGTCAGGATTCAAGCAATCCCGTATTTGTATTCCCTTCATCTCGCGATATTTTACTCGCCCGAGATTTCATCGTTGATACGTCTCAAACGTATCTATAATTTTTGATGCTCCATGCTTGTTTTTACACCATTTGCCTTGTGTTTCGTTACACTTCGTGGCGTTTTTATGCGATTTCCGGAACTAACCTATTGACAAGATGCCACAGTGTTAGTTCCCTATTTTCTGCTGTTTTTGTGTTTCAGAAAAGCTACACAGGAAATATTCTCAGAATTGGACGAAACAAGTTCCAGAACTCCTATTTTTCCCGGACAAAGGACGAGGACCGAAAGAGAGCCGGAGGGGGGCCAGGGGACAGCCTCACACCAGGGCGGCGCGGCCCAGCCCCTAGCCGCGCCCCCTATGTGTGAGGAGTCCCTAGCAGCCCCCTGACGACGCCCCTTCGCCTATATAAAGCCTCACGACGGAAAACCCTAGGGGAGTCGTCGTTTTTCCCAGAACAGTTCCGTAGCGCCGCCGCCATCGAAGACAAATTTCGGGGGACAGAAGTCGATGTTCCGGCACCCTGCCGGGACGGGGAAGTGCCCCCGGAGCCATCTCCATCGGTCTCCATCGCCGTCTCCGCCGTCTTCATCGACCTCACCGCCATCTCCATCAACCTTGCTGTCTCCTATGATGAGGAGGGAGTAGTTCTCCCCCGGGGCTGAGGGCTCTGCCGGTAGCTATGTGGTTCACCTCTCTCTCCCATGATGTGATCTTTATGTGATCGTGAGCTTTGTATCATGTTGAATAAGTAGATGCTACTCTTCATCATTATGTGTACTCTAGTGGTGTTATTAAAGTAATCTATTCCTCCTGCCATGGTGTAACGGTGACAGTGTGTGCATCGTGGTGGTACTTGGTCTAGGCTACGATTGTGATCTCTTATGGATTATGAGAATAATTATCACTATGATAGTATTAAAGTGATCTATTCCTGCTTTCATGGTGTAATGTTGACAGTGTGTGCACCGTGTTAGTACTTGGTCTAAGTTGCAATAATATTTATCTTGAGTTGTGATTTGATTTGGATATCTCTATGAGTGGTGTTTGTCAAGTACTTGATGAACTTTAAGGGGTGCTTCTGTAGCCACTACGCAATGATTAGTGTTATTCAATAGGAGAGTAATTCAGAGTAGCATAGTGAAGAGAAGTTATTTATTTGTTCAATTATGTTATATTTGTTGGGAGTGTGTCCACTATTGAAAGTATGATCCCTAGGCCTTGTTTCCAAGCTTTGCACACCGTTTACTTGCTGTTTTGTTACTTGTTTGCTTGCTGCCATTTTTATTCCAGATTGCATTTACTACTTATAATCATCTATACCACTTGTATTTCACTATCTCTTCGCCGAACTAGTGCACCTATAAATCTGACAAGTGTATTGGGTGTGTTGGGGACACAAGAGACTTTCTGTATCGTAATTGCAGGGTTATTTGAGAGGGATAGCTTTGACCTCTTCCTCCCTGAGTTCGATAAACCTTGGGTGATCTACTTAAGGGAAACTTGCTGCTGCTCTACAAACCTCTGCACTTGGAGGCCCAACACTGTCTACAAGAATAGATGCATGCGTAGACATCAAGCTCTTTTCTGGTGCCGTTGCCGGGGAGGTAAGGTAAAAGGTACTCGCATCCTCCTGTGTGAGTGCTCGGAGTTATTTCCTTTAGATTCTGCAATTATATCTTTTTGTTTCTTGTTTTTATTTTCACTAGTTAGGCTTAATGGAAAACAAAGAGTTCTTTAGTCTTTTTCCTGAGTTTAGATATGAAGTGTTTGAAGAGAAAATTGAAAAACCTTTGGAGCTTAATTTGCATGCTAATAGTGTTGTTAATATGAATGCTTTGAACACCGTTATTGCTAATGCTATAGAAAAGTCTAATCTTGGGGAAGCTGGTTTTGTTAAGCATGATATTTTTAGTTCCCCAGCTTTAGTGGAGAAAATTTGCTCTGATGATATTTTATCTCCCATATGTGATAATTCTGATCTTGATGATGTTCCTATGCCTGTTACCTATGTTAGTGATCATGATTGGGAAAAGCACTCCTACTTTTGATATTGAAAATCTTTTTGGTACCAATTCTAAGGTTAATAATTGTTGTACCATTAGTGCTATCCATGTTCCTTCTTATGATGATATGTTTGAAGAATATGCTTTGCGAAATAGCTGTTCTCTAGCTTGTGATGATACTAAACCTCTAGTTTATGATGGCTATGATGATGAGTATAATATTTTCATGTTCACCTACTTTTGAGGAGAAAACTAGTTATAATTATAATATGCCTCCTATTTTTGATGATTATGGTGATGAGAATAATTATTATGTTGAATCTTCTCCTACTACGATTATTCATGTGGGGAGTATTAATTCTTTTATACATGTGGCTCATGATAGAGATCCTTTATATGATAGTTATATTGTTAGTCCTATTCATGATGCTACTGAAAGTTATTATGAGAGAGGGAAACATGGTTTGATGGATCTCAACAATATTGAGTTTCCCCTCTTTATGTTGCAACTCTTGAAGTTGTACTTGTTTTGCCTTCCTATGCTTTTTGCTTTGTGCTTTCATAACTTGTCTCGTTACAAGACTATTTTTCATAGGAAGTGGTTTAGATTTAAATGTGTTCCATACTTGCTTTTTGATGCTCTCTATTGCTTTAAGTTCCTATATGGCGCCTTTACCTCAAGCTCTTATATGGCGCCCACATGAGCATCTTTGCAAATTACTGCGCCTAGCTCAAAGGCGTTAAAGAAAAGCACTCTTGGGAGATAACCCATTGTTTTATTTTTAGTACTTTTTCTTTTATTTGAGTCTTGGAAGTTATTACTACTGTAATAACCGCTCCTTATCCTTTTTATTTCGTTGTTGTGCCAAGAGAAGCCTCTAATTGGAGTGAGATAAGATTTGGGGATGTTGCTGTCCTGAAACTGTTTTCGGTGCTGCACCGTAAAAATTCTTGAAAATTCTCTGTATATCTTTTGGACCTGCGATTTCTTGTGCATATGTCCCAGGTTATATCCAAACTTTCATTAGTTGAACACTTTTTGATTTGAGCAACAGAAAACCCCTTAAAAATTCGACCTATGTCAGCTATTCTGTTTTGACACATTTCTACCAATATTTGTGTTTGCCGCTTTATCGCTTTCTTTTCGAGTTCTTTTGATCACGGAACTTTTGGGGAAGTTGATACAGTAGTATATACTTTATATGTGGTGGTTTTGGGTTGAAACCTAAAGCAAAAAGAGGTTGATTATATACATGCTTACACTAATGTTGCTAATAGATTTGTGTTTAGTTTTGTATGAAGGAAGTTTTCAAGTGTAGGGATTGGAGAATGATGAGATGAGTTGAAGAATGGACAAAAGCTCAAGCTTGGGGATACCCATGCATCACCCCAAGAAATATCCAAGAAGTACAAGCGTCAAAGTTTGGGGATGCCCCCGAGGCACCCCTTCTTCATCGGCAAAAATCAGGTCACCTTTCAAGACACTATATTTTTATTGCTTCATGCATTATGCGTTTTTTCTTGGAGTGTCAGTTGTTTTTAGTTTTCAGTTTTCTTTTGCTTTGTTTGCTGCAATAAATGTTTGGATCACATCATGTGTTTGGAGAGAGATATGCTCCGTTTTTCATTTGCCAAGAACACTCCGTTTTTCACTCTTATCGTTTCAACGAGTGTTCTCTTTTTCTGCTACTGGGTTTAGCTTGCATTTTTCGCCTTGATTTGTGTTCAGATCTTGTTATATCTTTTCATCAAGGTGTATTTTTGCCTCTGGTCTTTATTGGTTTTCATCAAAAGAGGTGTTTATAAAAAGTTTGAATGGTGTTGGAAAAGAGAAAAAGCTTTATGCAAAAAAGTGGTACAAGAAGGAGCTTGTGTAGACTGCGGCCTAGGCTTTTGCATGTCGTGCTTGATGTCTTTTTGATAGCATGCTTAGTGGTTTTTCTGTAGCATGACTTGTCTCAAATGACTGAGATTGCTTAATGAGCCTATGAAAAAAATCATGCGTTGTTTTTATTATATGGAAGCATTTATTTGGTTTTCTCCTTTGATGCTTTATTTGGGTTGACTTGGCACATGCTTACACCATGTTGACTACAAAATAAGTCGCCTATAGCCTCTATGATCATTTAGTTTTTGACTTTTGATGCCATCTTATGCTTCTTTTAATGTTGCTTTGTCACTTTGCATGGTTAAGGCCATTATTGCTCTCTTAGTTGGTCGCTCCCAGTCTTTTGCTAGCCCTCGCCTTGTACTGAGTATGAGCTCTACTCGTGCATCCAACTCCTAAACACCAAGTTTGCCAAGTGTCCACCATACATACCTATTAGCAATTTGCTATTCCAAGTAAATTTGACTTGCTTTTATTTTCTCTTCAAATTAAACTCTTACCAGTGTTATGCGCAAATTGGTCAGTAAAGCTCTCACAAACCGGAATGCACACTTTAATTTTTCTCGTTCTAAATTTTTTGACATTGTGGTCTCTTATGTTGAGTTGTTATGATTGTAAGTTGTAAGTTGGAGACTAGCCCAGCCATGCCGTCATGGGCAAGCTTTCAACATTGCACTTCTTATTTGAGTTGATATCGTGATCTTTTGTTTATGGATGCCCGCGGTGTGAAATGAATTGGGGATCTTGTGGGGATCATGGAGTTTGTATATGTGTTAGGGAAACGCCTAGGCCGCCAATCTAAGCCATGCATAATTCATGGTGGAAATTTGCAGCATACCCATAGTGGACATTCGACGACGCATCTCAAAATAAAAAGCTAAACAAATGGTAAATAAAAGAGATGTCGAGGTGTTCATTGTCTGCTTGTCCTGTCATTTTGATGTGGGCTTGTTCCATGTCATCGGGCATGGAGGTACCCCGTTGGCGATTCTCGATGATATGTGTATACTTATAATGACGAGAGCCTTGCTTGGGACTCTAAGTAAAGTAGCATGAGGTTTGGGTACTTGTATTCACGGGACATGAGGTTTTCAACTTATGATTTATCAAGCATATGCATCATAATTGTTCTCGCATTAACTTTAACCATTCAAGATGCTTATGATGGGGGCAATGAGAGCTCAAAGCTGGTAAGTAACATAATTTTTGAAGGTTATAAAACTTGCAATCACTGCTTCCCTCCGCGAAGGGCCTTTCTTTTACTTTTATGTTGAGTCACCACCTTCTATCTTTATGCACCATTAAGAGAGCATAGTTGTCATTCTTAGTATAATGTGCATTGTCCCAAAGTTTTCATTGATTGATTCATATTGTTGGTTTCACTTGTTCTCAAATTATTTGTATCTAGTCGCCCTCTTAAACTTGAAGGTGTCCTAAGCATTTATGTTTTGCTCTCCATGAAGGACAAGCTGAAAACCATTTGTATGTTTTTCCTTATGATTTGAACACACGTTTGACTTTCATTGTTTCATTGTTCATGATCTTTTGTTTGTGTTCATTTTCATGTTTATAACATGGTTGCTAAGTTTCTATTATCAAGATTATGTCTTTCATGCCCATGTTTTAAGTTCTTTGATCTCAGCACTCAATGCTTTACCTATATGATCAAGATTGTGATGGTGCATGTCACCTCAAAAATTATTCTTTTGTTATCACTTACCTACTCGAGGACGAGCAGGAGTTAAGCTTAGGGATGCTGATACATCTCAAACGTATCTATAATTTTTGATGCTCCATGCTTGTTTTTACACCATTTGCCTTGTGTTTCGTTACACTTCGTGGTGTTTTTATGCGATTTCCGGAACTAACCTATTGACAAGATGCCACAGTGCCAGTTCCCTATTTTCTGCTGTTTTTGTGTTTCAGAAAAGCTACACAGGAAATATTCTCAGAATTGGACGAAACAATTTCCAGAACTCCTATTTTTCCCGGACGAAGGACGAGGACCGAAAGAGAGCCGGAGGGGGGCCAGGGGCCAGCCTCACACCAGGGCGGCGCGGCCCAGCCCCTGGCTACGCCCCCTATGTGTGAGGAGTCCCTGGCAGCCCCCTGACGACGCCCCTTCGCCTATATAAAGCCTCAGGACGGAAAACCCTAGGGGAGTTGTGACGCCCCAAAATCGGCACCTTGCGAATTATAGCAATCACGCCACAATTCGCATGATGTCGCTTTGGAAACGCACCACCAAGCAAAATGTGCTCAAACAACATACACATTATGCGGGTGGAATCAAGGTAGCAACATTGCACAAGTTCACGATGGAACCCACAAAAGATATATAATAACCACAAAGACTCCACGAGTCAAGAATCCAAATATACATACAAAGATCCAAATCATACATAAAGCAAAATAGTATCCGAGTACGGACAAGAATACAAATGGGCCTAAGAGGCCTGAAGATAATGATGGCGTCCATAACCCTGCCCAGGCCAAGCCGGAAGGGTAACCTTGCTAACGTCGTCGCTTCCATGTACCTTTCTTCCAACCTGCTCCAGCGAGAAATCCAAGACGAGCAGCAATAAGTATGAAGTACTTAGCAAGACTTCAAGACGTATAAAGCGTAGTCAACAAGCCGTCTTTGTACGTGAGGTACGCAGACAAGCTCGAGAGACTCAAAAGGATGTCAGCTGTATGGTGGGGTTAAGCGGCAGCGAGCAAGCACTAAAGAACCTATAGAGACACTCTACAACTTCCGTCTAATCAGAATAAGATAAGAGAGCGCATAAAGGAACCAACTAGAATACTAAGCAAACATAACCCAGCCAATGGATCACCTCGTCGCAACCACACGAAGAAGCAATATCAAAGGCACTCACATGGTTGACAATTTTATAGCAATTTAATATTGTGGTAGAACTATTTACTACGCCATATTTAATCATCAATTAGGTGCAAGTTGTTCTATGATCGAGAAGAACGGCTCCAAGTCGTCCATAACCGCGGACACAGCTTTTCGAAAAGATTTACCCTACAGGGGTGCACCAATGTACCCATACACGCTCGATCAATCCAACCTAGACAAGGGATGGAAATCACGACGAGACCGTTGCTAGTTCTACAAGAGAGTTTAGGGGGGCTACCCTACTAAGCTACCCGTAACGAAGTCGGCCGAGCTCCGAAGACGGGCTCAGAAGTTTGCGAGGACGGAGAAGACTGGAAGAGAGCCCATCGGAGGGATCTGCCAGCTTCACAAAGCGTGCCGCAAGCAAATAAACCCGTCAACCATCGGAGGCGACGCAACCACACCCATCGGAGGGGGGGCTTAGAGACTCCGCCACCATCAAAGGTGACTCCACCCAAATCCAGATCCAAATGTAAATACGGTGTTGTGGCCCCCGGTAAACTAACTCGAGAAAAAGTAGTAAGTCAAGGGAGATCCCACGGCATCTCCACGAGTGGTTAGTGCGCTCAGCTTAGAACAGTTCATGCGAACTCGGGGTCCTAGGGGACACAAGTGAGCCGTCGGAAAACAGGCAAAATGACTCACCGATGCCTCTGCTTAAATCAAGTGTAGTTGTAACATAAATAAATCATGTTTATCTCCAACATCTAATATCCAACTTATCTCCAATTTATATCCATCTCATATATCAAGTAGAACATGTGATAACTTCCCAACAACCCAATAAGATAAAATAACTTGAAACAACCTAAGCATGCCTACGACTCGCAAGGCCAACTCAAACAACAAGCAAAAGGTAATAGGCGGGAGGTGGCGGATATATATATAGTTTTGCTTTGGGGAAACAAGTGGATAGGATACGTGACTCGAACAAAGCATCGGAACACAAGGCTAGCATAAAGCAGAAAGCATAAATACAAATAGGTATTAAGTACCCCTATAGGTAGGTAAGGGGTGGGAAAGCTTACCTGGCAAGATTGTCGAAGAACACCTGAAGAACTTGACGTTTCTCACAACACCACGAAGCGTCCTATCCGGGAAGAAGCAAATCGCTACAACAAACAACGGATGCAACACTTACTACTACGGTAAAAGAATCGGCATGATCATGTGGAGCATGTATGCATGTCATGGCAATTATGATGCAATACAACTTATTCAAATTAAGTGGAATCAAGATCCCAACACACACACATATGGTTCAAGTTATTTTACTACCGACAAAATTAAATGTTGATTAGCATGGCAAAGCAAAGCATGGGTGAGCTACACAAAATTAAATGAAGTGGTGAAACCATAATTGGTATCTCACAATTACTTCATATGTTACTTAATAGTTGTAATGCAAACTATCACGGCATGACATGATGCGGTATGCAAACAAGCATATGGATGACAAATTCAGGTTCTATGCATTTTTCTGATAAACTTTCATATAAAATACATTTTATTTCGAGTTACGCTTTGAAAGATATGAATTATGCAAGATTCAAACATTTTCAGTAAATTTCAGAAAACAGATAAAAACGGAAGGAACTTGGCTCACCCAGAAAGATCTAGCCACGGAGAATGACGTGCGGGACCGGGTGCTGACTTGCGCTTGACATGGCAGGAGTTGCAGGGAATCCTTTTCTCACCGTACAAAGACCCAGCCCGAGCCACTGACGAATGGGCCCGGCCTGTAAGGAACACAAAGATTGAGAATTGAGCAAAAAGGTTGGCTTGCGACGGTGCCAGGATTCGAACCAGGAATCTCCTCCAGGATTGATATCAAAGTACAAGCCAGTCAAGCTGCTGGTCATATTTGAACAAACCAGGAAGCAGTATAGTTAAGAGCTGAGAAAGGGAACTTCTCTACCTGACGAAACTGAACGCGTGCGGAGACAGAGACAGCAAGCAGAGCGTGAGGGTGACGACCTGGGCGTCGGGGAAGAACTGGGGAACGCGGTCGGGCTCGCCGATGCGATGGTCGAGGGCGTAGAAGAGGGCGCTGCAGGAGCCGCGCCTGGACAGGAAAACAGCGGGTACAGGCAGCTGCCGGCAAACACGGTCGGAGACGCGGCCGCGAGTGGAAGATGAGGTTGAGGACGAGCTCGGGAAGACGAAGGCAGCACAGATGTAGCTCCGGGGAATGGAGGTGGTTGAAGAGGATGCCGGAATCGAGCTCGGTGCCGGAGGTCTTGGCGTCAGGCTTGAAGCGGCCGACGTCGACGTAGACGTGCGCAACAACCGGAGGCCTTCGAGGCGACGTACTAGGCGGCCCCGGCTGTTGTCGAGGAAGCGGAGAAAGGTCGGGGCTTGGCGGCGGGGAACGCGGGTGCATGCAGTAGACGAGGGAGGCAGTCCTTGGCGTCGAGGATGCGCGCGAGGCGCGACCATACTGCCGAGATGCGACGTGGTTTAGAACTTCAAATAATAGAAGCCGCGCGCGGACGGGGACGAGCACGCGTGCGAAACAGAGGATATGGACGGGGCGAGCTGGGCTTCCTCCGTGTCGTGCAGGTCGACAAGACGAGGCAGGCGCTGCTGCCGCTTGCAGCAGCCAGGTGATCATGGCGGCGTCGGGGAGCACGGCGGCCCACGCACGGGTCGACAGGAACGAGCAAGAGGAGGCGTCGGTGTTGCTGAACCGGAGGAGGTCGGGCGCGGACAGGCGTCGGAACTCGCGCGGACGAGCGGATGAAGTGTAGATGGCGGCGGCAAGAGGGAGTAGGTGAGCTAGGTTAGGGTTGCAGGAGGATTGAGGACTTTAAATCAAGAGGAGTCCGAGCTGTACGGCAACACATCAAGCGAGAGAGGAGAGGATCCAGCGGTGATGGGACGGGTCGTACATACGATGACGTCCTCACGAGGAAGATGATAAGCAAAGAGAGCATGTGGGGGCTAGATGGGCCAGGGGCTGAAAGAGAGGATTGGGCTACCATGGCTGGGAGGTCCTTAAAACCTTTTTTTCAGAATTAAAATTTGAAAGAAGGAGACTGCAGAGATTATTAAAACAGGTTTCTAAACATTTTTCAAACTTTAGCAAATAATAGGGTTTTCATTTTAATTCAAAATAAGAAAAAGGAAGGGGAGGGTTTTGCATAAACCATACGAGCAAAATAAAATTAGATTTTATTCTAAATATTTATTTTTTTGGATTTCACAAAAACATGTAAGGTTACAGATGCATGATGATGCATGATGCACAAACACTAAAAGAACAATCAAATCTAAAAAGGGGATTTTTCTGGATCGTTACAATCGACACCACCAACAAGGGATCTCGCCCCGAGATCCACGCTCGTGTAGGGGGAAGAGTTGGTTAGACTATCGAATCTTCATCATGTTGAACTTGTCGACACCACCAACAAGAAGTTCCTTCTCGACACCACCAACAAGGAATTCTTGCTAACATTGACGATGATGGACTTCCGAAGAACGGACCTATTAGGATAAAGGCAAGAGATCGTCCACCCACGTAGAAACCTAAACTTGAAGAAGGTAAGAGAGAGGACTCAAAACTCGCAAAGGTAAGAGGGGAGAAGCACATAGGTAAGGAGTAAAATGCAGACCTATTGAGAACTATCCAACTCATTTTTAGCAAAATAGTTTTGACACTAGACTCAACAACGACCATTGGCAAGGTTAACCTACAGGTAGAGCGGACCCGCGGGTATCGACAAAACCTTGGCTCTGATACCACTTGTGACGCCCCAAAATCGGCACCTTGCGAATTATAGCAATCACGCCACAATTCGCATGATGTCGCTTTGGAAACGCACCACCAAGCAAAATGTGCACAAACAACATACACATTATGCGGGTGGAATCAAGGTAGCAACATTGCACAAGTTCACGATGGAACCCACAAAAGATATATAATAACCACAAAGACTCCACGAGTCAAGAATCCAAATATACATACAAAGATCCAAATCATACATAAAGCAAAATAGTATCCGAGTACGGACAAGAATACAAATGGGCCTAAGAGGCCTGAAGATAATGATGGCGTCCATAACCCTGCCCAGGCCAAGCCGGAAGGGTAACCTTGCTAACGTCGTCGCTTCCATGTACCTTTCTTCCAACCTGCTCCGGCGAGAAATCCGAGACGAGCAGCAATAAGTACGAAGTACTTAGCAAGACTTCAAGACGTATAAAGCGTAGTCAACAAGTCATCTTTGTATGTGAGGTACGCAGACAAGCTCGAGAGACTCAAAAGGACGTCAGCTGTATGGTGGGGTTAAGCGGCAGCGAGCAAGCACTAAAGAACCTATAGAGACACTCTACAACTTCCGTCTAATCAGAATAAGATAAGAGAGCGCATAAAGAACCAACTAGAATACTAAGCAAACATAACCCAGCCAATGGATCACCTCGTCGCAACCACACGAAGAAGCAATATCAAAGGCACTCACATGGTTGACAATTTTATAGCAATTTAATATTGTGGTAGAACTATTTACTACGCCATATTTAATCATCAATTAGGTGCAAGTTGTTCTATGATCGAGTAGAACGGCTCCAAGTCGTCCATAACCGCGGACACGGCTTTTCGAAAAGATTTACCCTGTAGGGGTGCACCAATGTACCCATACACGCTCGATCAATCCAACCTAGACAAGGAATGAAAATCACGATGAGACCGTTGCTAGTTCTACAAGAGAGTTTAGGGGGGCTACCCTACTAAGCTACCCGTAACGAAGTCGGCCGAGCTCCGAAGACGGACTCAGAAGTTTGCGAGGACGGAGAAGACTGGAAGAGAGCCCATCAGAGGGATCTGCCAGCTTCACAAAGCGTGCCGCAAGCAAATAAACCCGTCAACCATCGGAGGCGACGCAACCACACCCATCGGAGGGGGGGGCTTAGAGACTCCGCCACCATCAAAGGTGACTCCACCCAAATCCAGATCCAAATGTAAATACGGTAAGTCAAGGGAGATCCCACGGCATCTCCACGAGTGGTTAGTGCGCTCAGCTTAGAACAGTTCATGCGAACTCGGGGTCCTAGGGGACACAAGTGAGCCGTCGGAAAACAGGCAAAATGACTCACCGATGCCTCTGCTTAAATCAAGTGTAGTTGTAACATAAATAAATCATGTTTATCTCCAACATCTAATATCCAACTTATCTCCAATTTATATCCATCTCATATATCAAGTAGAACATGTGATAACTTCCCAACAACCCAATAAGATAAAATAACTTGAAACAACCTAAGCATGCCTACGACTCGCAAGGCCAACTCAAACAACAAGCAAAAGGTAATAGGCGGGAGGTGGCGGATATATATATAGTTTTGCTTTGGGGAAACAAGTGGATAGGATACGTGACTCGAACAAAGCATCGGAACACAAGGCTAGCATAAAGCAGAAAGCATAAATACAAATAGGTATTAAGTACCCCTATAGGTAGGTAAGGGGTGGGAAAGCTTGCCTGGCAAGATTGTCGAAGAACACCTGAAGAACTTGACGTTTCTCACAACACCACGAAGCGTCCTATCCGGGAAGAAGCAAATCGCTACAACAAACAACGGATGCAACACTTACTACTACGGTAAAAGAATCGGCATGATCATGTGGAGCATGTATGCATGTCATGGCAATTATGATGCAATACAACTTATTCAAATTAAGTGGAATCAAGATCCCAACACACACACATATGGTTCAAGTTATTTTACTACCGACAAAATTAAATGTTGATTAGCATGGCAAAGCAAAGCATGGGTGAGCTACACAAAATTAAATGAAGTGGTGAAACCATAATTGGTATCTCACAATTACTTCATATGTTACTTAATAGTTGTAATGCAAACTATCACGGCATGACATGATGCGGTATGCAAACAAGCATATGGATGACAAATTCAGGTTCTATGCATTTTTCTGATAAACTTTCATATAAAATACATTTTATTTCGAGTTACGCTTTGAAAGATATGAATTATGCAAGATTCAAACATTTTCAGTAAATTTCAGAAAACAGATAAAAACGGAAGGAACTTGGCTCACCCAGAAAGATCTAGCCACAGAGAATGACGTGCGGGACCGGGTGCTGACTTGCGCTTGACGTGGCAGGAGTTGCAGGGAATCCTTTTCTCACCGTACAAAGACCCAGCCCGAGCCACTGACGAATGGGCCCGACCTGTAAGGAACACAAAGATTGAGAATTGAGCAAAAAGGTTGGCTTGCGACGGTGCCAGGATTCGAACCAGGAATCTCCTCCAGGATTGATATCAAAGTACAAGCCAGTCAAGCTGCTGGTCATATTTGAACAAACCAGGAAGCAGTATAGTTAAGAGTTGAGAAAGGGAACTTCTCTACCTGACGAAACTGAACGCGTGCGGAGACAGAGACAACAAGCAGAGCGTGAGGGTGACGACCTGGGCGTCGGGGAAGAACTGGGGAACGCGGTCGGGCTCGCTGATGCGATGGTCGAGGGCGTAGAAGAGGGCGCTGCAGGAGCCACGCCTGGACAGGAAAACAGCGGGTACAGGCAGCTGCCGGCAAACACGGTCGGAGACGCGGCCGCGAGTGGAAGATGAGGTTGAGGACGAGCTCGGGAAGACGAAGGCAGCACGGATGTAGCTCCGGGGAATGGAGGTGGTTGAAGAGGATGCCAGAATCGAGCTCGGTGCCGGAGGTCTTGGCGTCAGGCTTGAAGCGGCCGACGTCGACGTAGACGTGCGCAGCAACCGGAGGCCTTCGAGGCGACGTACTAGGCGGCCCCGGCTGTTGTCGAGGAAGCGGAGAAAGGTCGGGGCTTGGCGGCGGGGAACGCGGGTGCATGCAGTAGACGAGGGAGGCAGTCCTTGGCGTCGGGGATGCGCGCGAGGCGCGACCATACTGCTGAGATGCGACGTGGTTCAGAACTTCAAATAATAGAAGCCGCGCGCGGACGGGGACGAGCACACGTGCGAAACAGAGGACATGGACGGGGCGAGCTGGGCTTCCTCCGTGTCGTGCAGGTCGACAAGACGAGGCAGGCGCTGCTGCCGCTTGCAGCAGCCAGGTGATCATGGCGGCGTCGGGGAGCACGGCGGCCCACGCACGGGTCGACAGGAACGAGCAAGAGGAGGCGTCGGTGTTGCTGAACCGGAGGAGGTCGGGCGCGGACAGGCGTCGGAACTCGCGCGGACGAGTGGATGAAGTGTAGATGGCGGCGGCAAGAGGGAGTAGGTGAGCTAGGTTAGGGTTGCAGGAGGATTGAGGACTTTAAATCAAGAGGAGTCCGAGCTGTACGGCAACACATCAAGCAAGAGAGGAGAGGATCCAGCGGTGATGGGACGGGTCGTACATACGATGACGTCCTCACGAGGAAGATGATAAGCAAAGAGAGCATGTGGGGGCTAGATGGGCCAGGAGCTGAAAGAGAGGATTGGGCTACCATGGCTGGGAGGTCCTTAAAACCTTTTTTTCAGAATTAAAATTTGAAAGAAGGAGACTGCAGAGATTATTAAAACAGGTTTCTAAACATTTTTCAAACTTTAGCAAATAATAGGGTTTTCATTTTAATTCAAAATAAGAAAAAGGAAGGGGAGGGTTTCGCATAAACCATACGAGCAAAATAAAATTAGATTTTATTCTAAATATTTATTTTTTTGGATTTCACAAAAGCATGTAAGGTTACAGATGCATGATGATGCATGATGCACAAACACTAAAAGAACAATCAAATATAAAAAGGGGATTTTTCTGGATCGTTACAGGAGTCGGCGTTTTTCCCAGAACAGTTCCACAGCGCCGCCGCCATCGAAGATAAATTTCGGGGGACAGAAGTCTCTGTTCCGGCACCCTGCCAGGACGGGGAAGTGCCCCCGGAGCCATCTCCATCGGTCTCCATTGCCGTCTCCGCCGTCTTCATCGACCTCACCGCCATCTCCATCAACCTTGCTGTCTCCTATGATGAGGAGGGAGTAGTTCTCCCCCGGGGCTGAGGGCTCTGCCGATAGCTATGTGGTTCACCTCTCTCTCCCATGATGTGATATTTATGTGATCATGAGCTTTGTATCATGTTGAATAAGTAGATGCTACTCGTCATCATTATGTGTACTCTAGTGGTGTTATTAAAGTAATCTATTCCTCCTGCCATGGTGTAACGGTGACAGTGTGTGCATCGTGGTGGTACTTGGTCTAGGCTATGATTATGATCTCTTATGGATTATGAGAGTAATTATCACTATGATAGTATTGAAGTGATCTATTCCTCCTTTCATGGTGTAATGTTGACAGTGTGTGCACCGTGTTAGTACTTGGTCTAAGTTGCAATAATATTTTATCTTGAGTTCTGATTTGATTTGGATATCTCTATGAGTGGTGTTTGTCAAGTACTTGATGAACTTTAAGGGGTGCTTCTGTAGCCACTACGCAATGATTAGTGTTATTCAATAGGAGAGTAATTCAGAGTAGCATAGTGAAGAGAAGTTATTTATTTGTTCAATTATGTTATATTTGTTAGGAGTGTGTCCACTAGTGAAAGTATGATCCCTAGGCCTTGTTTCCAAGCTTTGCACACCGTTTACTTGCTGTTTTGTTACTTGTTTGCTTGCTGCCATTTTTTATTCCAGATTGCATTTACTACTTATAATCATCTATACCACATGTATTTCACTATCTCTTCGCCGAACTAGTGCACCTATACATCTGACAAGTGTATTGGGTGTGTTGAGGACACAAGAGACTTTCGGTATCGTAATTGCAGGGTTGTTTGAGAGGGATAGCTTTGACCTCTTCCTCCCTGAGTTCGATAAACCTTGGGTGATCTACTTAAGGGAAACTTGCTGCGGCTCTACAAACCTCTACACTTGGAGGCCCAACACTGTCTACAAGAACAGACGCGTGCGTAGACATCAATCGTCGGTATCGGCATACCTAGTTCAATCTTGTTCATAGCAAGTACTTTACTCAATCTGTAAGACGATATCACTTTGTAATTAACTCCTTAACCACATGCTTGCAAGCGGTGTTGATGTAATTACCGAGTGGGCCCGAAGTATACCTCTCTGACTCGGGAGGGACAAATTCCATCTCGATACATACAACCCAACAAGTACTTTCTGATTACCTGAGAGACACCTTTATGATGACCCTTTCATAGGATGATGTTTGATGACCTCAAAGCTCTCTTCCGACACTAGGGAATTGCATTATCTCATGGTCTAAGGGATACAATACTTGACATAGGAAAAAGCTTCGCAAAGATGAACATAATGACACAATCTAATTGCTGTGCTTTATTTGGGTCTGTCCATCACATCATTCTCCTAATGACATGATCTCATTATTAATTGACAACTCATGTCTATGGTTAGGAAACCTTAACCATCATTAATCAATGAGCTAGTCCATAGAGGCGTACTAGGGACACGATGTTGTTCATAAACCACACAAGTATTAAAGTTTCTGCTTAATACAATTCTAGCATGCAATATAAACATTATCATGAACAAGAATTATAATAATAACATCTTTATTATTGCCTCTAGGGCATAATTCCAATAGTAGTCCCCTTTTCCAACCTTCTCTTCAACATCAGTCTTAGTGCAATACCTAGAGAATCCCTGCAATGCTTAGCACAAGATTAATTGCCTTGTGTTGTAATCAAACACCCAAAAACTGAAAGCTAGGAACATGTCCTTTCACAAGGGTTATACCTAGAAAAAAGGCGAAGACTTCTTTGATACTTATTCACTCGTGGCCAGATTAACCACCATTCATGTACTACAATCTTTGGCTACCTCGCATGGTCTTATCATTCATCAAATGGACGTTAAGAAAGCTTTCCTAAATGGATAGTTAGATGAGAAAATTTATATGGATCAGCCGGATGGATTTGTGGTAAATGGTCAAGAAGGAAAGGTGTCTAAGTTGCTGAAGTCTTTGTACGGTCTTAAGCAATCACCTAAGCAGTGGCATGAGAAGTTTGAAAGAACCTTAACTGCTGTAGGCTTTGTTGTTAACGAAGCTGACAAGTGCATGTACTATCTCCATGGTGGGGCGAGGGAGTAATCCTATGTCTGTATGTTGATGATATACTGATATTCGGGACCAATCTTGATGTCATCAAGGAGGTTAAAGACTTTCTATCTTGTTGTTTTGAGATGAAAGATCTAGGAGTGGCTGATGTGATCTTGAACATCAAGCTACTAAAAGATGATGATGGTGGGATAACACTAGTTCAGTCTCACTATGTGGAAAAGATCTTGAGTCATTTTGGGTATAGCGACTACAAGTCTTCTCCTACGCGATATTATCGTAGCATGTTAGTTCGAAAGAATCAGGGAGATCCTAAGGATGCTAAAGCTCAGCTGAGATATTCTCAGATTATTGGCTTGCTTATGTATTTAGCCAGCGCTACGAGGCCTGACATCTCTTTTGTTGTTAGCAAGTTGAGTCAATTTGTGTCAAATCCTGGAGATGTTCACTGGCAGGCTCTTGAAAGGGTCTTGCATTATTTCAAAGGCACTGCGAGCTATGGGATTCACTACTATGGGTTCCCAAGTGTACTTAAAGGGTATAGTGACTCAAATTAGATTTGTGATGCTGATGAGACTAAGGCCACAAGTGGTTATTTGTTTACACATGGTGGTGGCGCTGTTTCCTGGAAGTCTTGCAAGCAGACCATCTTAACAAGATCAACTATGGAAGTAGAACTCACAGCATTACACACAGCTACTGTTGAAGCAGAGTGGCTTCGTGAGCTCTTGATGGACTTGCCTGTGGTTGAAAAACCAATACCCGCAATTCCTATGAACTATGATAATCAAACTGTGATCAACAAAGTAAACAGTTCTAAGGACAATATGAAGTCATCAAGGCATGTGAAGAGGAGATTGAAATTTGTCAAGAAAATAAGAAACTCCGGAGTTATTGCATTGGATTATATCCAAACATCTAAAAATCTGGAAGATCCCTTCACAAAGGGTCTATCACATATTTTCAAAGATAATGCATCAAGGGAGATGGGTTTGAGACCCACACTTTGAGTTGCCCAAAGTGGTAACCCACTCTATGTGATCGGAGATCCCATGAATTAGAGTTGGGAGACAAGCTATTGATCAGCTGGGAGGAGAGTATCCTTACATTATACTACCACTCCATATAGGTGCAATAGTCTCCTATTATGCATGGTAGGTTGATATTTATCTTAATGTGTTCTAAGCGGCTTGTTTAAATCGAAGATGTTGTCCTTCACAACATCTTTTGAAGAACACACCTATATGAGTCCGACTATCAAACATCGTAGTCCGCGGGAGTTGGGTACTCTCTAATAAACTCATGAAAGGCCATTGAGTATGACGCATAAGCTCCAAACTGCGGGGAAGCCTTGCGGAAGCCCTGTACTGGTCTAGGTTTTATGTGAAATTAGTGCGCACCAAACTTGTAGTTCAAGGCATAGTCCACTATTCAAGTTGCAATCTTGTGTAGCATGTAGTTCTAAGTGGAAGTTCAACTTAACAGTCTCCACCTGGCAACGGTATATAAACAATTTTATGGAACTATTTGATTTGATGTGATGAGATGTGCCTATGAGAATTTGTGGGGGATTGTTGGAATTTGGCTGTGGACTTTAGCCCATGGCCCAATACAAATTCTGAAATTCTCAGGGCCCATTCATGCCTAGCAAGGTATGGCACCAAAGTTTAGTCCCACCTTGCTAGTTTGAAGGGAGTTGCACCAATATATATAGTGGGGTGTTTTACTACCTCCTAAAGTGAGAGAAGAGGAGTGGCTTACATGCGCGCTCCTCCTCCGCCGCCACCCGTCTCACCTTGCTACGCCTTGTCACGATGCACGCGCGCTGTAGTTTGCAGAATTGTGCCTCGGTACCGAGCTTACTTATCTTTTGTTGTTCGGGAAAATTACTGTGCGAGTTATTTCACTATCAGTCATTTCTGGTTTTCCGGATCGTGGGCTGTTACTAACTCGGACGTGGGCTGGGCTCCACATCTTACCCGACCGGTGCTATATAAGCATGCTTAGGCGTAAACCCTAATCACGCCGCCACACATCCGTCTCTCTGCCTCCAGAGCCTTGCGCCACCGCTACACTTTCTCCATTCCCTCTTCCGGCATGCACCGGACGACGGGACAGTCAGCCTCCGGAACCCCGCCTCTCGTGAACCTGTACGGGTGAGGGGCGATCAGGTTTTTGGGGAGTGCTTCTGCACAACTAGTGACAACATCACGTCGACCGATGACTCCTTCCCTGATGAGGACTTCTTCCCGGACATCAGCAGCCTCTACATCGACGACATGGCTGATGACGCTGGTGCCAACGCAAACGAGAATCTGAACACGAACATGAATCCTCCTGCAGCACCGTATGCAATTTGTTCCTATTTATTTAATTTTTTGTTACAATTTCTTGTACTAGCGTTTGGAATAGATGTTATATGTTTATCTGTGTTAGATGTGATCTGTTCGTGTATTCTGCTTGTATGCATGATTAGGTTAATTCTTGCTTATAATCATGCTTTATTATTGGTTATTTCAGATTAAATCTTATGGTAAAATGCTTATATTTTCAACATATACTGCCAAGGCGGTCCATCATCATCTAAGGACAACTCCACCGGGTGACCCATTTTAGACACAAAAAGTGTCTGTTTCGGTCTGTCTGGGTGTGTGTCCGCCCCTAGTTTGTTTGGGGCGGGGGTGATCCCAGCAGGCCAATGCATCCCCCCATGCCGCCATGGACGACGCGGAAAACTTAATGCCCATGCATCATAACCGCTATCGCTTTCTAACATTGGCCAATTAGTTCCTGCCCGCTGCTGCTCGTTTTAGGTTGTGGGCTATAACAAGGGGCGGCACCGTAGGGTGGAGGGCATCACATAGCTAGCAGCAAGCCATGCCTCAACGCAAGATCTCTACCTGGGCCAAGCTCACTAACCTTGCATGCAAGCGCTACCTGGAAAGGAGGTCGCCGGTCTTTTCTTTGGAGAACGAAGCGGGGGAGGGGCAGGAGGCCGCAACCAAGATGGATGAGAATGACTTTAATGAAGAGGTCGACATGCCAGCGATGAGCATGAGGAGCGGGGCCTGCGAGATTGATGGTGGCGACGTTGCTGGCCGCGATCTCAAGATTGCAAAACAACTGACCACCAAGAGCATTTCCATCGAAAGAGAGGTGCCTCTCCTTGGCACAGACATCTCACGGTGGCGCGCTAAGAGGTGGTGGCAGCAAGACAGGGCCGGCTAGTGGAGGTAGATGCAGCCAACCCGGAGATGGAGCCGGATGCGCAGGCCGCGAGGGACAGCTAGGATGCGAAACTAGCTGCGGCTCTAGAATACCGAAGGGCGGAGTAGTAGGCTAATAAGCAACGCCGGACTCCTTTGTGAGGTTGTTCCTCTCAATGCCCAGAATCCAGCGTCATGGCGGCTAGGCAGAACGTCAGCAGCGAGCACTTGAGAGTAGGGAGGAGCGCCATGGATTGGCAAAGGTGAAAGGGCACGGTGCCGACAGTTAGGCCGGTCCTTCCGGCCACGGGGGGCAAAGGACGGTGACGAGTAGATGCAATTGACCTAGTATTATTATGTCATCTATTTATGTAATTTCTAGTTTTTAGTTGCAATGATACATTTTATTAATTTGTGTGTCACTTGCTTGGGGGCAAGGGGAGGATAGCAAAGCGGACCCCAGCTTGCCAGCGTGGCCGCATTTTCCTCTCTAAATTTGGGCCAACAATGTGTCTAACCTGCCCCCTTTAGGTGGCGCCGGTGAACCATTTTTTGCTGTCATCTTGTCCTGTAGACCGAAATGGACGGGCTCGATCCGTTTGGGTCATATCAGTGGAGTTGCCCTAACACGCTAGACCCACTCTTACCTAACTGCGCTAGAGAATGCACGACCTTATACCTCGGCGGGTTGATCTTCCAAACTTCACTATAAAAACATCCATGTATAATGGCTCACGCCTCCGCTAATATGCTCCAAAGGACAGAACGATTCCAAACCGTAGCATGCAACACCAACATTGGGCCTATCTTATTCTCGAACCACCTTTGCTAAGCCTTTGCGTGAACAAATATTGGAAATCCTCAATCAAAATATATAATTTTTGTTACTTCCTCCAGTCTAAATTACTTGGCATACCTAATAGTATAGTTGACATATTATATGAGAGCATCTCCAACACATGCTCAAAAATAGGGCACCACTTTTGCAGCTTTTTGGCACAAAATTTTGGGCACACATTCCACCCCCTAAAATAATGCACTATCGAAATTTAATATGATGTAAAATAGGGCACATGCACGAGATCTGATGGGGTGGAGGGAGAGGGGAGGATCTAACGGTCGACGGCGCACTCCTGCACGCAGCGGTGCTCGATGGGATTCGGGCAATGAAGTCCCACAGAACATCCTCGAACGAGGAGCACAAAAGCCAGCAAAATCCTCATGACGCCCCCCCACCCACACACGTGGTCTTGGTCTTCCCACCAGCACGCCGAGGTGATGGAGAAGTAGCGGAGGCGAAAAATTCAAGCGCGACGAGTGAGGGTCGGTGTCTACAAAGAAGCAAATCGATGCGTTGATTTAGGAACCGCTGCTCAATTACTCCATCGAGGAATAGCAAGAGACCACAGAGAAGCTCTTGCACTTCTCAGACATGCTCGAGGAGGCCTGCAGAGGCGGTGCATGGAGAGGATGGCGAGGGCGTTTCGAGTTGGGGAAGAAGTGGAGCTGTGGTGGTGGTGGTTCTCAGTTGTGGTGAGAAGAAGAAAATACGGGAAGAAGGGGCGACCATGGGGGATATAGGGGGAGCTTGAAAGGTCGGAGGTGACGTACATGGCTGAAATTCCATTGGCGACGGTCAAAGTGATCGCGCTTGGAAAACTTCAGCCTAACGTTTGGCATGTGTGCAAGGTGGCTTGGTTTTGGGTAGCCCGCGGCCATGCCCCGAATTACTACAAGCTGTAAGCGTGAACTTGGCCGTCGGTATTGAAACCATCCCCGTCGCATGCATTACCGGTCATTAGATATTCTCTTTAGACGATCAAAGCCGTCCACTAAGTCGGTAAAAATAAACCGTAGGGTTGTCAGCCGACCCCGAAAGGCCCAGCCTACCCATTCTCTTTCTCCTCTCCTCCAACCCTAGGGTTTTCAGCCGCCGCCCCTTCCCTCCCCGTCGCCCCCATCTCTTCCCCGCGTCGCCCTCACCTGCGCCTCCATCTCCTCTCTTTGTCGCTGGTAGAAGGCGCAGCAGCACCGCACCGTGGGAAGTAGATGGTTATAGAGCTCCTCCTCCCTGCAGTTGCCGCCCCCGCAATGGCTAACCTTAGACTTGGGTTCGGCTCGATCGCCGATGTGATTCCTGCACCGTCGCGCCTCCTGCTGCTCCCCTAGGAAGTCTACAACCTCCACCTCCACCTCTCCGAGCTCCAGCCCTTCCGATTCGATGCGCTTGACTGCCTCAAGGACCTCCACATCGACCTCCGGTGCTCCTCTACCATGGGACCGAGGGCCCCGGTGCTGCCGGTGCTGGTGAGTCGCTCGGCCGCACCATGGAGCATCTTCTCTCCAGCGCTAGGACTCACCTCGACGGGGTTCTCCTCCGAGGGGCTCGCCGACCTCTTCCCTATCCTCAAGCTCTTTCTATTCTCTGGTGTGATAGGTCGTTTTCTAATTGTGTTATTTGCAGGTTGTGGCCAGGCCACACTGGCCTAGAGCATCCTGATCTCTGGGCTTTGGATTAGGTCTCGTGTGTGGCTTGGTTCTTCTGCGATGCTGGCGAGTGGCTCTCCACTTTCGTGATTGGATGAGATGGACCGGGGAAGGAGCTGGTCGGCAGTTCCGCATGAGGACTATGGAAGGGGCGGCGTGGGCTATGGCCCTCTCCCCGATCTGCGGCCACGGCAGAGCAATAGGTTGTGCGGGTGCTGCTGGGTCCAACGCTACTAGGCGACGGCCTATCGCTGGTAGGCGCTGGCGTAGGAGAATGTCACACCTCCTACCTCAAGTGCTGCATCGGTGGACAGCGAGTCGCCAAACGAAGGCGTGCTGGTCCAGGATGGATCACGGGTGGCCCACACATCAGCGCAGGAACCTTCTTGACCACTCTGCGAAGCGTGTACCTGTGGACCTGGTCCCAGCTGTAAGCGTGCGTGAGGGTTAAAAGCATACGAGTGCCCAGCGGAAAGGGTGTGTTGTATCTGAACTCTGAACCTGATCTCCTTGCTTCTGAATCTCACCTACCTAGATTTTGTCATCTCACCTATGTTCTGTCCCATCTCCCTGCTTGCTGTTTGTGATGATCTTATCATTCTAGGTTGAGGTCATTACAATTTGGTTTCAGAGCCTTCGGATCCGACCGCTTGCGCTCACAAACTCCTGAGATCAATCCGTAAAATTTCACCGCAATAGGTGCTGAATCACTTTGGTGAATCGGCTCGAAATCTTGCGCGGGGTTGGAATTGATTCAGGGCGAGCTGCAATGGTGCCATCCAGGCCTCCGATTCCGTCGGCACAGACCACCTTCGTCTTGGAGAAGATGGAGGCAGTGGACGAGAAGCTGCAGGACATCCTGAATCATTTAGGGACCGTGATGGACGAGATGCAGAGTGTTCGGAAGCAGATGGAAGACTACGGCGCCGATCTGGATGGGATCAAGCACAAGCTCATCGATAGCAACCGCGCCATCGCCAATTCGCACAGGGAAGCACGGCCGCCTCGAGGGGGCCTCGACAAAAACGGGCTTCCACTTCTCGACACACCAGAAACTTCGACAGCAGGCGCAGCCACCGCTGTCGATGTCGCTGCTGCCGCCGTAGCAAAGGCGTTCCACACCGATCCTACTTCTCCCACCGAACACGAGGAGGTACGAGTTTGCGCGCCTCATCATGATTTTCCAAAGTTTTTAGGTGAAACACCTCTGCTCTAGAAAGATCAATGTCTCACATATTTTGAGATGTTCAAAATTCCACACCATCAATGGGTGAGTCTATCGTCACTGTATCTCGAGGGCAATGCCGCACTCTGGCTGCAAGCACAAAAGAAACGTCATGGTCTGCCGAGTTGGGAGAAGTTCATGGCAGCGTTGTTAGAGGAGTTTGGGCAAGATGAGTATGGCGGTCAGATGAGTAAATTGATGCAATTGAGGCAAACTGGTTCTGTCAAGGAGTATCGCCAAGCCTTTGAAGACTGCATGTATCACTTAATTGCAGTCAATGAATCTCTCAGCTCCAGATGGTTTGTGTCCCAGTTCGTTTTTGGTCTGAAGGATGACATTCGCGCAGCAGTTCGGCTTCAGGCACCATTGAGCATTGCTCGTGCTGTGTCCATGGCCAGAATTCAAGAGGAAGAAGCAAAACATCAGCGTCCCGACCTCGTCCTCTCGCACCAACAAAACATCCTCCCACTGCAGTTACTCCTGCAGTTGTGGTTGCTACAAAACAAGACTGGCCTCGCAAACAAGGGCTGATGATTTCAACAGAGAGCGACAGTTACATGATTATCGTCGAGCAAATAACCTCTGTTTCAAGTGTGGCGACAAATTCTCTAAGGAGCATCAATGCAAACGATCGGGACAACTCTTGACCATTGAGGTGGGCGAATTCAGTGAGGTTCTGTCTGATGATACAGTACGGGCTTTGGAATTGCTTCAGGAGACACCGGTGACCTGCTGTCAAATTTCCTTGGAAGCTGTGGCCGGATCTGACAAACTCAATACAGTTCGCATTAGTGCCACGGTGGGAAATCAAAAAATGATTCTGATGATCGATTCTGGAAGCTCCCATACTTTCGTCAACAAGTTTTTTGCAGAGAGAGCTGGTTGTCTGATTTCGCCTGCACCACTAGTTTCAGTTAAATTAGATAACGGCCAACTCATGGTGTCCGATTCTCAAGTCACAAACCTCAAATGGCATTATGCAAGCCATCAGTGCACGGATACGATGCGCATCTTGGACATTGGTGCTTATGACGCTATACTTGGCAAAGATTGGCTCGACCGCTACTGGCCCTATGATCTGTCACTGGGCTCAGAAACGATTGCAGTTTGATCATAATGGGGAACAGGTAACTTTGCAAGGCCTAGACACGCCTTCTTCTGCGGAATTGTTGGAAATCACCGGGACTCAGCTTAAGATCATGCTGGCAACTAACGAAGTCTGGGCAATGGCATTCCTGGACCCAACAACTGAAACAGTGTCCACTACCCTGCCTCCTGACTTGCAAGAATTGTTGGATTCCTACTCCGACATTTTACTGATCCAGCATCGCTGCCACCCCGGCGGGCTCTTGATCACGCAATCACTCTGGAGGCTACGTCAAAACCTGTCAATTCACGTCCATATCGATACTCTCCTCTCCAAAAGGACGAGATCGAACGTCAGGTCACAGAAATGATTGCAGCTGGCCTGGTGACTCCCAGCATGAGTCCGTTCGCCTCGCCGGTCCTCCTGGTGAAGAAGAAGGACGGATCTTGGTGCTTTTGCATCGATTACCACAAACTCAACTCAATAACGATCAAGAACAAGTTTCCCCTGCCAATAGTGGATGAATTACTAGATGAGCTCGCCGGCACAAAGTTTTTCTCCAAATTGGACCTTCGTGCCGGGTATCATCAAATCCGCATGCGTCTGGAGGATGAAGCCAAGACGATGTTCAAAACCCATCACGGACATTTTCAGTTTCGCGTCATGCCATTTGGTCTTTCCGACACGCCAGCTACTTTTCAGTGTGTGATGAACGTGGTGTTTGCCCCATTCTTGTGCAAATTTGTGATCATCTTTCTGGACGTATCCTGGTCTACAGTCCTTCCTGGGAGACACATCTCTTTCATTTACGTCAAGTATTGGAGACCCTGCGCAACACTCAGTTTTTCGCCAAACTGTCGAAATGTGAGTTTGGAAAGACTGCAATCCATTACCTGGGCCATATCATTTCGGATGCAGGAGTGGCAACAGATCCGGACAAGACCTCTGTGATGAGGAATTGGCCTTTACCCCATAACACCACAGAGCTTCGTGGATTTCTTGGTTTAACTGGATATTATTGCAATTTTTCCGAAATTATGGCATAATTTCGAAACCTCTCACTCAACTATTGACAAAGAAGGGTTTTGAATGGAATGAACAAGCTACTACAGCATTTCAGTCTCTGAAACTGGCCATGACAAGCACACCTATTCTCGGTCTTCCTGATTTCAATTTACCATTCATCATTGAAACTGATGCTTGTGATTCTGGAGTGGGACCAGTTCTCATGCAGAATGGACATCCAATCGCATATATGAGTAAGATATTGGGGTTATGAATAGGAAGCTATCCATCTATGAAAAAGAGTTTCTAGCTGTGTTAATGGCCGTGGAGAAATGGCGTCAGTACTTGCAACGAGGACCATTTCTTATACTGACAAATCACCAAAGCCTCTGTACTTTGAGTGATCAGCAGCTGACGAGGGCTAACTCGACAAATGTCCTAGATGAAGGACTTAGGATCGGGGGAATAGGGCATCGGATGAACTCGAAGGTAAAGGTTAGTCGAAACAAGTGTATATCGAAAGTAAACTTGGGTGTTCAATCTGGCTTGCTTTTAATCTGGCCTACACCGTCCCCTCCTGGCCCCTTTATATAGGTGGCCAGGTCTCGAGGATCGGGTAGGGTCCGATACAGATTACAATATCGACATACGGTAAGAACTCGTATTCGACTATCATTACAATTGGGCCTAGCTTAACGGGCCTCAGGGGTACTCAGCTAACGGGATCTACTAATTATACCCTTGTCAGTAGCCCCTGAGATTCTACCAGAATTGCAGATTCGGGTTGAATCTCTAATCTTTAAATCTTCGACTTGATCAATTCTTCGACTTCTTCATATCTTCAAATCTTTGACTTGGTCTTTCAACTTTCTTTTATGATATCTTTTCGCAAGGGGTTTTGATGAACAAGCCTGACAACTCTGACGGATCAAGAGGTCAGTTAACTGCCGGAACAGATACTTGTCACCTACTTCAAATTCAATCCCCTTGGACTTGAATTCGGGATACCGGTCAAACCCATTCTTTTGCTGCATTTAGGACTTACAAAGAATGAATCCCAGTGATTCTCAGGGTACCCAGTGCGTCCACCAGGATTTTCTTCGCGTCGTAGACACGGATACATACCAGCAAAGCGCATCCATGTGCGTATACCAGGCCACACAGGACAGATCCTGGGGTCTTACCTTCGTGACAAGTCATGGCATTCGAGTTGCGTTGCGATAACATAACTCGAGAATCTCATGTCGCAGTCAAATTTTGACTGAAAATATTCGGGTTTAAACAACCAAAAAACTCACTCCCAATGGGAGTAATCTCTTTGCATTTTGTCGACTATATAGCCGAAGTTTGTATGATATACTTTCTTCATCCTAGATATTGTTTATCTCATCCTCTATCGGGTGCGCGCTCAGCGCTCCCGATGGGAGTAGCCCCCGAGGCTATGTTTGAATACTTGTAGTCAAGCATAGGCTCAAAATTCACTTCGTCTTCATTCTCGTAATGTCTCCTGTATACAAGCCCCCGAGCCCAAGGCGAGGTCTTTTATATCGTGCAACCACACTGTCTCCTTCTCATTTTTCCTCCTTTGGTATTTATCGTCTGCTATGTGCAGAATTTAACTCTTTCGTAGAATACGTTTATGGGCCTTGCTAATCACGGGGGCCCGATAATACGTGCTTATAAATAAAGCACCTTCTCGCAAGGGTAAAAAACCCTAATCAGATTCCTCCTCCGCTGCATTATCTTCTCTCTCCATCTAGGGTTTTCTAGCCTTTTCCCTTGTCCATATGGCTGACGCAGATGGTTCTCGTCTGAACCTTGGCTCTGCGGTGGCGCCGTGAGGTCGGGGTCGCCCTCGTGGAAGCAAGAACAAGAACAACACAACTTCGGCCGCCGCAGGATCGTCATCGGCCGCTCCGGTTAAGCGTCGCCCCGGCCGCCCACCTGGTAGCAAAAACAAGCCCAAGGTGACTGGCGCTGCCCTAGGTCCAAGCGCTCCTCCTCCTGCTGCTCCTGCTGCTCCTCCGAGAGTCTTTTCTTTCTTCTGCATTGCCATGGCGCAGTGCCGCGAGATTCAGCGTCTGCCGCTGAATTTCACCAAGTTTATGGATGGGCGAGAACTGCGAGAAGCGGTTCTCCGCGAACAATCTGGTAGTGGGACTCCATACGAAGTGGAGGTTTGGTATGATGGCAACGGCGAGCAATACTTCAAGGGTGGCTGGTCGCAGTTTGCAGAAGACCACGACATCCACCAAGGCTTCTTCATGATCTTCGACTTCCATATCGACACGTCAAAGTTCGACGTGAAGATCTTTGACGGCACTCAGTGCCAGAAGAAGTATGAAGCTGAAGTCCACTTTCATTAAGATATGCTTTATATGTAGTTTCTTTTGATAATATCCTTGCTGTCGTGCCATATGTAATCAATATTCGTACTTTGTTTTGATGTTTCCATTAGTACCATGAAAACAAATCACTGTTCTGAGGTATGCTTTCTATATATCGGGTTCTTTGCGAACCAATTGGTATGAAGAATATCGGGTTCTTTTGTGAACCTGTTTGTTTGAATATTATCGGGTTGTCTTCACAACCTTATAGTGAAGAAAGATCTCCATGTCGCGATAAAAATTTCTTTCGTACGACCCGAGGGTTGAAGCCCCCGAGCGGAGAAGTAGAAATACTTGTACAATTTTGTCGAGTTCAACCCAAGGAACCCGACCTATGGTCTCATGTTCTGGGTTCATAAGGTTAACTCGAGTTTAATGATACCACTAAATTCACTCTACGCGTAAAAACGCCGTAGCTGCTCCGCATTCCATGGGTTGCCCTCGTCTTTTCCCGTCTTCTTGTCTTGTAGTCGATAAGCTCCTCCTGGTATTACTTCTGTAATGATGTAAGGTCCCACCCAAGGGGACTCTAGTTTCCCAGTGGCTGTCTTGCCTGAGTCGCAAAACTAGATCTCCCACCACGAAGGATCGTGGTCGAACTCGACTACTGTGGTAGTTTCGTAGACTCTGTTGATACTGCGTGGCCCTTTCTAATGCTTTATCTCTTGCTTCATCTAGTGCATCGTCTTGCAATGCTTCTCTTGATGCTGTTTCGTCGTATGCCATCACCCTTGGAGCCTTGTGTGTAACTTCGACTGGAAGCATGGCTTCTGCGCCATGGACCAGGAAAAAAGGAGTTTCTTGAGTTGCTGCATTGGGCGTGGTTCTTAGACTCCAAAGAACGGAGGGCAATTCATCTACCCAAGCGCTCTTGGCTTTCTCGAGAGGTGCTAAGAGCCTCTTTTTTATCCCACTACATATCAGGCCATTGGCTTTTTCAACTTGTCCATTTGTCTTCGGGTGCGCCACAGATGCAAATTTGAGTTTGATTCCTAGTCCTTCGCAGTAACTCTTGAATTCCTTTGAAGTGAAGTTTGTCCCATTGTCCGTGATGATGCTATATGGTACACCGAAACGAAACACTATTGACTTGATGAAGTTGATCGCTGCTGTTGAATCTTGTGTTGTTACCGGGGCTGCTTCAACCCACTTGGTAAATTTATCGACTGCCACTAGCATGTAAACATGTCCTCCTGGCCAGGACTTGTGCAATTTTCCTACCATATCGAGGCCCCATTGTGCAAAGGGCCAGGACAATGGTATTGGCTGTAGCTCTACTGCTGGTGCATGTGGTCGAGATGCGAATCTTTGACATGCTTCACATTTCCGGACTATATCTTTTGCGTCTTCGATGGCTGTTAACCAATAGAATCCTGCACGGAACGCTTTTGCAGCTATTGCCCTGCTGCTTGCATGATGGCCGCACATCCATGTATATCTTTTAGTATTACTTGTCCTTCCTGAGGCGTTACACAACGCTACAAAACGCCGGTAATACTCTTCTTGTATAATTTCCCCTGCAACACGACAAACGCTTTCGACCATCGAGTTATCCTCTTGGCTTCCACTGCATCTTCTGGTAATTGTTTATTTATCATGTATGCGAGATACGACTGCATCCAAGTTTCTTCTGTCATCATGACTTCCTCGGGTTCCGACGTAGCCCCTGAGCCTGCTGCAGTAGTCGAACTTTTGACACTTTTTTATAGACCTTTCCACTATTTCCTCCCAGAATACTCCAGATGGCATGGGTAAACACTGGGACCCAATATTTGCTAAGTTGTCGGCTTCTTCATTGCTATTTCTACTGATGTGCGAGACTTCGCATCCATCAAATGTTCCTTCGAGATAGTGATATAGGTTCTTGTAGGCCATCATGTTGTCACTGATTGTGTCGCATCTATTCATAACTTGTTGGACGACAAGGTTTGAATCCCCAAATATTTTTAGTCGAGTTGCTCCACATGCTTTGGCCATCTTCATTCCATGCAGCAGAGCCTCATACTCTGCTTCGTTGTTAGAAGCCTGCGGAAAATTCATCCTTAAGATGTACTTTAGTTTGTCGCCATGCGGCGATATCAAGATTACTCCCGCGCCTGCGCCTTGTACTCTCTTGGAACCGTCGAACTACATTGTCTAGACAATCGATAGATCTGGCGGTCCCGTGCTCTGCAGCTCCAACCATTATGCTGTGAAATCTGGCAAAATTTGCGACTTGATTGCCTTCCTTTTTTCATACGTGATGTCCATGGGAGATAATTCGATTCCCCACAAAGAGACACGTCCTATTGCTGAAGGATTGTTCAATATGTTCGATAGTGGTGCCTCATTGACCACTATAATTGGGTGCACCGCAAAGTACTGTCGCAATTTTCGTGCAGTTGTGAAAACACTATATGCGAGCTTTTGGTAATGCGGGTACCTCTATTTTGTTGGGGATAGCACTTCACTGATAAAATATACCGGCCTCTGGATGCCGTGGGCTTTTCCTTCTTCCCTTCTTTCGACTACCAATACTGTACTCACCACCTGATGAGTTGCGGCGATGTAGAGTAGTAGTGGTTCTTTTTCTTTTGGTGCGACCAGCACTGGTGGCGTGGAAAGCACTTTCTTCAGCTGTGCAAAAGCCGCGTCTGCTTCTTCTGTCCACTCAAATTTATCATCTGATTTTTTCATAAGTGCATAGAAAGGGAGCGCCTTTTCTCCCAATCGAGCAACGAAACGACTTAATGCCGCGACGCGTCCTGCAAGTTTCTGGACGTCGTGTAGTTTCATGGGTTTTCCCATTGTTAAAATTGCTTGAATCTTCTCTGGGTTCACCTCTATTCCTTGTGCTGATACCAGGAACCCCAAAAGTTGTCCTGCTGATACGCCGAAGGAACATTGTGTCGGGTTAAGCTTAAGCTTGTACCTGCTCAGGTTGTTGAAAGTTTCTGCCAAGTCGCTGATTAAAGATTGCTCCTGTCTTGTAGTGATGACCACATCATCAATGTAGACTTGGATGTTGCGTCCTATTTGGCTCCCAAGGCAATTTTGCATCATCCGTTGATAAGTTGCTCCTGCATTTTTTAGGCCGAACGGCATTACCTGGTAGCAAAACACTCCGTACGGTGTGATGAAGGCCGTCTTTTCTTCGTCTTCCTTCTTCAATTTGATCTGATTGTAACCAGAATACGCGTCCAAAAAGGAAAGCCTCGCGTATCCCGCTGTTGAATCAATTATCTGATCAATGCGGGGTAGAGGAAAGGGATCCTTTGGACAATGCTTATTGAGAGATGTGTAGTCGACACATACTCTTTGTACGTCTGTGTTCTTCTTGGGTACGATAACTGGGTTCGATACCCAACTCGAAGTTTTGATTTCTCTGAAAAATCTGGCATTTTCCAACCTGTGCAATTCTGATGCTATCGCCTTCCTTTTAGGTTCATCGAATCGTCGTAATGGTTGCTTGACTGGCTTTGCCTTGGGATCTACATTTAATGCGTGCTCGACGAGTTCCCTAGGAACCCCTGGCATGTCTGATGGACACTAGGCGAAGATTTCCCAGCGCTCACGGAGGAACTCGACGAGCGCGCTTTCCTATGCGGGATCCAAGTTCACCGCGATTGATGTCGTCTTGTTTGGATCTGTAGGGTGGACCTGGATCTTCTTCGAGTCCTGAGTTGTGTCGAAAGCCTGATCTGGCAGGGATCGTCCAACGTCGGGTAGCACATTATGATCTGTTTCTCCTTTTAGCCTCTCATATTCTGCTGTTATGCCGAAGGTTTGCGCCATCCTATTGAATTCTCTGTCACATGTGTTGGCTACTTCAAAGCTCCCTTGCACTGTAATTGTTCCTTTGGGTCCTAGGATTTTTAGCGTAAGATACGCGTAATGAGGCACTGCCATGAATTTTGCAAATGCTGGGCGCCCCAGGATTGCATGGTATTGTGACGGCCAGTCCATAACTTCAAATTCCAGCTTCTCTCTGCGGTAGTTGCTGCTACTGCCAAAGCAGACGTCGAGTTCTATTCTTCCCAAAGGGTAGTTTGCGGCTCCTGGTACTATTCTATGGAAGGAGCAGTCTGTTGGCTTTAAACTCGATAGTGAGATACACATTGCCTTCAGTGTTCTAGCATATATCAGATTGATGCTGCTCCCTGCGTCCATAAATACTCTTCCGATGTCGTACCCTCCTATTTGTGCCTTTAGAACCATAGGCTAGTGGCCTGGCCTGGGAACTTTCCTTGGGTGGTCTGCTCTACTGAACTTAACTGGTTGATCTGACCACCGCAGGTACTCTGTAGTAGCTGGTGGTGATGATATTGCTAGGTTTACTTGCCTGGATATGCTTTTCCGCTCTTTCTTCGACTTAGGCACCGGTTGAATCATAGCTGATATGTAAACTTTTGACTCTAGATGCCTTGCTAGCCTTTGCATTTAATATCCTTGAGTTGTGCGCTTCTCTTCTTGCCATCCTCCTTGGTTTGAACCCATGGCGCTTTGTAGCCTTAGGAACGTTTGCTGGCTGGTGCTAGTGCTAAGTTGACGCGGGAGGTTTTCTTCAATCTTTGGAAGTATTCTTCTTTAGTTCCCCGGCAACGGCGCCAGAAAACTGGCTGATGGCGTTTGAAGGCCCTCAGTTTATTCCTTGTGCGTGGTGAATAACCAGCCCGTTGGGAACCCCAAGGTTTATCGATCAGGAGAGGAGAGACGGCGACGACTGAAGGTGTGGGAACCCCGGATTACCCATCCGGAATACCCGATATGCATACAATTCACGATCCCATGATCAGTGTGTCGTGAATCCACATATCCGAGTTGATACCAGAATTACATCATCCATTACAGTACCGAACAATATACTTACAATTGGTCACATGACCAAGTTTGATATTGCCACGCGGGGCAAGTTTACAACTAAGCAGCGGATACCAAGCAGCGTTGATGACCCACGTCATGCCTACTACCCTACAGGCAACTGACTGGGAGACGTTCCTAGTTTGCACCGGCGCCATCGTACCATCGTCACCTTCCTTGTAGTCTTCTTCATAGTCTGACCAAGTTAATAGCCAGGGACAAAGCCGTGAGTACATTTGAATTGTACTCGCAAACCATCTAAAGGGGAGAGAACAGTATGCAGTTTGGCTGTAGCAAGGAGAAAGGCTCTAATCTAGTTTACCCTATCTAGTCAATTCCTCGCGTCGATATAGCATGTCCTACGACATTTCTATATCCTTATTAAAGAAGATACTTGTAAGACAAGTCTTTGCAAAAGCTCTAGGAAAGGGGGAAACTCCTTTATGCTTGCCTAAGGCCACCATGGTCAATCATACATGACCATTCTCCTTCACCTTGGTAGTACCCTCCGAGTACTCCGATCCATTCCCGTGCCACGGCAGTACCCTCCAAGTACCCCATCCGGCACAAACTCCATTTTCTCGAAAACATTTTTGTAAAACCAAAACTCGACACCGGTTAAGTATGGCCATTCCAACTGTCCATGACCGAGGACGCAGCTATTCGAATAGATTACACTCTGCAGAGGTTGTACACTTTACCCACACCATTCGATAAATCCGCCGGGATACCACCACAGACCGTCATACACAAGTATGCGGGGTTCGGATAATCGATCGAAGCCCTCCATCTATCTACCTTAGTATGGGTGCCTACCCTGTGGAGTTTACCTCCCCGGCACGTCCCGGCAGTACCTCCTCCAGAGCGTAACTCCGGCGCCACGGCGGGAGAACCCAAGTGTCTTCCGGCCGGATAAATCCCGAAGGATCCCGATTTACTATTGCCCATAAACTAGCGGCAACCCAGATTCTGGAGTCCTGCAAACCCCTATATAGTATGAGGCTCCCCGCACTAAAGCAAATAAACTTCAAGCTAAGCCCGTCCCATACCGGGTAATGTGGTTGCATGGGAGTAATTGGTTTGGCGAACACTTATACACAATGCCCTTGTTTAGAAAAAATCCACCAACTCCTTCATCTCCCATTGTCCACTCCTTGTTTATTAAACCATTTCAAAACATCTCAATGGAGTAGCAACTACCCCAAGGTGTTCGAAAACATTTTCAAATGTTTTTCTTTTCCAGAGAGAGTATTCCCAATCCTAGAGTTTTTGGCTCCACTACAAGTTTTCCCAAAGACTTTGATGCTCTACTTTCCGGGGTATTGAGTAGGTGTCAAAGGTGTCATCATTAGAGATGATATCAAGTCGACTTGTGGAGCTAAGTCGCCAACTACTGCTATCTAGAGATCAATAGCAATATAGGAAACCATGCATAAATAAGAGAGCAGGAGTAAGCAATGCATAATATAACAATAGGATTCAGATATGCATCAAGTAGATGGCCTGCCTTGAGTGGCTTGTCCCTGGTCCTTTTCTTCTTGATACTCAAAGTCCTCCCTCCTCAGTGCACTCAACGTTGTTCGATTCTATCGTCGGTAAGAAATAGCAACCAATAAGCAAGCAAGCATACACAAGGCACATGCATGATCACAATCAATATCACACAACCAATGAGTGTGAGAGACAAACAAGTTTATAATCTGAACTAAGATTTCATCTTTTGAGAGCAAGGTTATTTTATTAACAAGAAAAGCAATTCTAATAACAAATAACCCCTATGCACAGCACAACACTTTGCAGGTATCAAACTTGATCAAAAACTTACAACCAACATAACATCAGATAGGTATCAAGTTTTTGGAGCTAACCCAATTGGAATCACTCCAAACTAAATTAGGATTGAAATAATAACTTTTTCCTAGTCTCAATTATCACTAGATAGGCAAAATAGTTCCTAAATAATCTCTGTAATTTATAAAATCACACCAGAGGACATTTTAGAAAGCTACAGTAATATGTGATGCAGAGAAGTTGGATTGAATCAAAACCATTATTCCTAATAGAAATGATAAACCAAACAATGCAATTCATCAATAACACTAAAATAACTACTGCAGGAAAAATATATATCCTAAAATAGCAAAACAAGTTCCTACTACAGAACAATATAACAAGGAACCTCTGAAAATTGGATTTACTCAATTTCATTTTATAAAACTTCAGATTTGGATTTTTGAATGAAAAGGTGCCTAATTCACAAGATTAAATACAACTAAATATACAGGGATCCAAATGACATGGGGCCAGTGGCAGCGTATAGTTATTTGAACAAGGAACCTATAGAAATTTGAATCAGGTCAATATGATTTGTAGATATTTATTTATGAATTTTGGAAGTTTTCAGATCTAGTGATTTGTTTTAGCAGATTTCCAAAAAAAAAACTGCATGGGCCGAAACGGAAACAGAGCTGGGCCGAAACCTAGTGGGCCGAATTTGACATGGCATGGCGCTTTAAAAATCGTGCTCCAGGATTTTTAGACATGCACGATGGATGCCTGGCTAGCTGGGGTTGACGTTGACGACGGGATCGCTGGAGAGCTCACCGCGGGGGCAACCGGGGACGGCGGAGGAGATGAAGGGGCAGCTCGGATGGATAGGCGGAGCTCGAGGCGACGCTGCAGCTCGGCGACGCTGGCTCGGCTGGCTCCCAGGCGGCAACGTAGCTAGGCGAGGCCACCGCCGTCGTGGTCCACGGAAGGTCGCCGGCGACAGCTGCTGTAGCATCCCCTGGACGAAAAACAGAAGGGAGAGGGGCATCAGGATGGAATTATCAGGAGAGGTATGGACTACAGAGAGACAGAGATAAGAGATAGGGAGGGGCAGCAGCCTCGTCTACGACGAGTTGCCGTTTGCGGGAGCTTCGGCTCCGTCTCTCCTCTGGCCGGGGAAGAAACAAGCAGGGCTTCACCCTTTGTTTGCTGAGAGAGAAGAGGAGTGTGAGGGGTGTCTTGGCGATGTGAGGGAGGGGGAGGTTTTCTGTAGGCTGGAGCGCTTGGGGTGGCGTTTTTATCTAGGGGCGGCTGGGTGAGCTGCTAGGACGTGGCAAGGGTTGTCTGGCCGCGGAGCGCGGCGAGTGCGGACAGAGAGATAGGGACAAGGAGATGAGATGGGGCTGCGCCAGAAGGCTGGCAAGGTCGGGGTGGGTTAGCTGGCGAGAGGACCGGGCAGAGGGAGGTCGGTCGGTTCAAGGAGGAGACGCGGAGTGAGCGCCCTCCAGGTGTTCGACACCTAGTCGGCATCTCAGAGCGCGGCGATAGCAGCCGGTAGGAAGCAGACAAGGGCAAGAAAGCGTGCTTGCTTGGTAAGGTACAGCAAGGGGAGGCTAATGGCGAGTTATCTCGGTCGGAGGAACACGTTTATAAAATGGCCATGCCCATGGACGTCTAGGGCAAACCATAGAGAGAGAGGGAGACAGGGAGAGACCCTAGGATTCAGAGGTGAGGTCTTAAAGTGCATGGTGTTGCCTTGCTTGACCAGGCACAACATGAATAGGGAGGGAGATGCTGCAGCAACAAATCTTGCTCAAGATTTTGTATCGGCCACCTTGCTTCTCCCCTCCAAATGCATATGGACAAAACAAGTACTGTAGCTGAGAGGAAGATGGCCGACCAGAGAGGCAGAGGCGTGCACTGCTAGAGCGACAGGGACAGAGAGAGAAGACAGGGATTGCCTCCCTTCTAGCTTCGGTTTTCCAAGGAAGAAAGAAAGGGAGGGAGCTGGAGCTAGCCAGCGAGGCTGTCAGGTGGGGTAGGGGAGCTAATGGGGTCCTGGTACTCGTCTCAGGATTGGCTAAGAGAGGGGAGGGCTGCAGCAAGATCATACCAAATTATTTCCAATATTTTGGCATCGGTTCTCCTCTCCACCTCCAAGCACTAGCAACAAAGATGGCACTGTAGCAGGTCTGAATGTCCAGAGAGAGATAGGCGCATGGGTGGTCAACGGTGAGGTGGGTTGTTTGAGCAAAAAAAATGCTTGGGAGGAGGGAGGGATAGAAGTGGTGGTTATATCATACGTGATCCACGGTTGGGTTTGAATTTATCAAAGTCTTCCCAATATATAAAAGGGTTCCGATATGAAGGTAATATTGTGAGGTATGGCATTGCCAGGTTTGCACACACACAAAAAAAAAATAAACAATCATGATCACCAAAATTTGTATCTCGAAGATTTGGCATAAATATGAGTAATCTTAGATTTTGAAAAGTTTAGACAAGTAGCCATCTAGGGCCTTGAGTCAGGGCTGTAGTTTAGGAATGATCCAAAATAGTTTAGAGATAAATATTAATATGGATAATTAGCATGGGATCGCCAAGTTTTTGGGGTGAGAAAGATTCAAATGAATCCATGCAATGGCATGTGATGATGGAGAAGTGAGGTAAAATGGAGTTCTCATTATACAGAGGAGTGATAGCGAGTGATAAAAAAATTGATTCACAGATCTAAGGAGATATAGAAATATAAGGGATGTAAACAGTTTTGACTAAAGCTCAAAACCATCTCACATTATTTAGAGCAAGGCTTTAAAATATACTCACAAGGGTATGGAATGGTAGATAAGGTCAAGAATAAGAGGAATAGGTCAAAGGATGGTCTCCACTGAATTTATTTTGAAATTTCAAAGTGTGAGCAAAACTGCATCTGATAATAGTCAAATGGTCAGTGATTTGATTAGCCTCAGAAACAGGATTGATTCTATTAGAAGATGGCCTCAATTGACCAAGTGGTAATGGAGAGAATGGAAGGCCACATGACAAGGATATAATCTGAGATGGTGCATTGTCATGGATAGAACCTAAGAGCTTAACACAAACGCCTAAAAACTGAATCTGTTAACATGAGTGAAGATAGTCTGCACACTAGGTGTTTGATGAAATGTCTACAGGAAAATCATTTCCGAAAATGGAGAGGAGCCTCTTAGGGATGGTTAGGGATGGTTCCTATAACATCAGGGGTGTTCTATTGGGCTAATTTGGTTAGTGCCAAAGTCCTCAAGAAGGGCTCATAATATCTTAGGGTAAGACATTAGAGTTAGGGTTTTAGGATTGAGATAGGAACAACAAAAGAGGTTTTATTTGTAAGATAGAGTGTAAATAACTTATAAGGATATCCCCATGGGACAATATAGTATTTAATGGGTTTTTGGATAGGTTAGGCCATATGCCTACCTGAAGATCATAACCACACACAAACAGCTAAGTTAAAGTCAATCAGGATCTCACAAGGTCAACCCATCAGACAAAGACAAACATTGGCAACCAATCTAGCATCACTAGATCAAGGACAGAACAAGTACTCAATAATGATCATGCCATGGTGAAGTTGTAAAGAGTTTTCAAATAACAGAGTGAAGCTTCGATAAATATTTTCATAAACAAATGGAGACATAAACATGTTCCTTATCTAGTTTTCTCAAAGGGGTTTTGAAAACAACTGATCAAAGATATATAAAATATTAGTTTTATAAAATAGTGGGATCACAGCAATATGTCCCTATAGTTTTGTAAATACTTAATTTTGATAAAAGCTTTGTCTCAAAGATAAATCTTGGCTCTTGTTTTGGAAAAATAAAATAATTTATAAAAGGAGAGGTTGCCAAGACAATGGTTTTGGAAAAATAGCTAGAAGCATAAATAAAGGCATGATCACAAGGACACAAGGATTGTGTTGGTTCACAATATTGTTCAACAAGCAACTCAAACAGGCATCATTAACATAACAACTAAGACAAACAAACAAGAAATAGTACTTCCAGAGGTTTGCACAAAAAAAAAATTGTTGGCCCTCATTTTTGGCTCACTAAACACTACTTAAACAGGGTTACAGAAAGTGGGGTGTTACAGCTCTTCCCCCCTTAAACAGAATCTCGTCCCGAGATTCCTAAGCGTAGTAGTAAGAGGTGCTGAGACTAAGTTAGAGTTAGGCCTCAACGGTTGCTCTTCCAACTCACCGGTGATAATCTGAGTTGCATCAAAGACTTGCTTTTGCCGAAGGTGTAGGTTGTATTCATTTGCTGAAGTTGATGATTGAAGAGTTGATGCTGCCGAAAGTATCATGTCGAAACCTCGTCAGGGCATTTTTAAGGTTAGCGGGGTTAGGCTATCTAGTATGCCCGAAAAGATTCTACGAGAGTTAGAAGGTTTTCAGCGTGCAAATTGAGGTCTTGAAGAGTCGAGGCTTCTCGGGTAGCTTTTGTTGTCTTGGGGTTGTCGCTTCCTTCATGTATATTGATGGAGTCTTCAATTCTTGGTGCTGTGTCTTGAAGCTTGATGTTGTAGAACTTTTAATCTCGAGCTTGCCGTCCTCTGAGGATGGTAGACAAGAGCATTTTATGCTTCGATCTTGATAGGCACGTCGAATTTGTCGTCTTAGTCCTCTACTCTTCCTAACTACCAAGGCGTAGGTTAGTCCTAATAGAACCCATTCTTCTAGGTCGTCTTGTGCTTGAGCTGAAATCACTTCAGGTGGCGGCGCACCACCAATGGTGTGTCTTCCAGTAGTCAACGATTCATTCCTTCTTGTCTTCGGGTTGGTGGGGACTATTGAAGACCTTCTTGTTCTCCATCTTCTTGTAGTCCTTGAGAATCTTAAGGTATATTGGGATACCTTGTGTTGACTTCATCTTTCGAGCAATCTTTGTGTGGATTTCTACCCATGGCATAAGTCAGTTTTGGTTTCAAACCCATTAAAATTTGATCGAGCAGGTGAGTTAGTTAGAAAAGTCTTCACTTCTTCTCGTTGCTACCCCCACAGATATCTCCTAAATGCAGATTCAACATAGATGGCTTGATTTTGGAGAGTCTTCATCCTTCTAGTTGCTCAGTGGAGATCAAGCACATGAGTCTTCGGGCTTCAAGTGACGATAACGGGTTGATCTTTGAAAGTTAGGCTTGGCTTTGATACTCCTATGCTCCATGTTAGTTGGCTTGTTAGAAGATTAGCAAGTATTGGGGTGTTGAGAGAGTATTATCAATGTTAGAGAAACTCTAGATTTAAGGTTAGGCGATCTGAGTTAGTGATGTCCTTGTCTCCTAGAAGTCCTTTGTAGTCCAGGCAGGTCTATCTTCTTCTCCCTTGACGGTGTATAGAGGTCTTGATGAAGCTTGAGACACTCAGCACAAATTGTTGCACCGGATCTTGTGGAGGTGTTGTGAGAAGAGTTATTATCCACCATTAACAATGTTAGAGTTAGAGTCTTACTATTAACTGATCTATGCCACTCGAGCTGACATAAATCGATGAGAGGGAAAACAGATTCTAGAGATGCTGCCTATTCAGGATTTTACGCACCTGAGGATTTTTAAGGCCGAGAGGCCAAAAACAAGCACAAGCACCATGTAACATCACACACTCAAGAAACACACAAGGCAACTGCAGAAAATATCTAGAACACACAAGGCAATCAACAGACAATTGCAAGAATCACACGAGGTACTTCAAGTACCAACGACGTCTAATACTCGCGGTAGTTGGGAGTAGCTCATATGAGACAAATGAGCTTATCCTATTCATCCTAGGGGTCAGGTTGGTCATAGTCGTTGACTCCTTCATTTTCTTGACTTTTGCTTCAACTGAAACTTGATGGCAGTTGTTGTTGAGCTGTTGATGTTGATTTGGGAAGTGCAGAGTTGCAGGTCTTCTTGAATCTCATCACATGGTGGTGAGGTCTTCAGAGGGACTGTTGAAGTTCTCCATATGTGACAATGTCTTGTGACAGGCCTAAAAATTTCTAGTCAAGCAACTGATTATTTGGTCCTTGGCGACTGCAAAAGTGCGAGTCCAAGGAGGAACAAGGTCAACTTCTTGACAAAGCCGTTGGTGTCAACCAAGGCAAGATAGACGTCCTTCTGAATAGTTGCTCCATCGTGTGTTGCTAAGCTTCAGGTATAATTGGGAACAAGCGTCCAGTTACTTAGATTTGAAGAGGACGAGATAAAAGAGTAAGAATCTTTAAAATTATTTGGAAATTAGAGAGGCACGATTAGAAGTTTTGAAGAGTTAAGAAAGGTATAAGCCATGCTATTAGCTATGTAAAGAAATAAGTTTGAAATTAGGTTTACTCAAAAGATATTTTCCTAACTAACGCCCATGCTAACTAGGGTCTCCTACAGTCAGGATGGCTCTGATACCAACTCTGTGGGAACCCCGGATTACCCATCCGGAATACCCGATATGCATACAATTCACGATCCCATGATCAGTGTGTCGTGAATCCACATATCCGAGTTGATACCAGAATTACATCATCCATTACAGTACCGAACAATATACTTACAATTGGTCACATGACCAAGTTTGATATTGCCACGCAGGGCAAGTTTACAACTAAGCAGCGGATACCAAGCAGCGTTGATGACCCACGTCATGCCTACTACCCTACAGGCAACTGACTGGGAGACGTTCCTAGTTCGCACCGGCGCCATCGTACCATCGTCACCTTCCTTGTAGTCTTCTTCATAGTCTGACCAAGTTAATAGCCAGGGACAAAGCCGTGAGTACATTTGAATTGTACTCGCAAACCATCTAAAGGGGAGAGAACAGTATGCAGTTTGGCTGTAGCAAGGAGAAAGGCTCTAATCTAGTTTACCCTATCTAGTCAATTCCTCGCGTCGATATAGCATGTCCTACGACATTTCTATATCCTTATTAAAGAAGATACTTGTAAGACAAGTCTTTGCAAAAGCTCTAGGAAAGGGGGAAACTCCTTTATGCTTGCCTAAGGCCACCATGGTCAATCATACATGACCATTCTCCTTCACCTTGGTAGTACCCTCCGAGTACTCCGATCCATTCCCGTGCCACGGCAGTACCCTCCAAGTACCCCGTCCGGCACAAACTCCATTTTCTCGAAAACATTTTTGTAAAACCAAAACTCGACACCGATTAAGTATGGCCATTCCAACCGTCCATGACCGAGGACGCGGCTATTCGAATAGATTACACTCTGTAGAGGTTGTACACTTTACCCACACCATTCGATAAATCCGCCGGGATACCACCACGGACCGTCATACACAAGTATGCGGGGTTCGGATAATCGATCGAAGCCCTCCATCTATCTACCTTAGTATGGGTGCCTACCCTGTGGAGTTTACCTCCCCGGCACGTCCCGGCAGTACCTCCTCTAGAGCGTAACTCCGGCGCCACGGCGGGAGAACCCAAGTGTCTTCCGGCCGGATAAATCCCGAAGGATCCCGATTTACTATTGCCCATAAACTAGCGGCAACCCAGATTCTGGAGTCCTGCAAACCCCTATATAGTATGAGGCTCCCCGCACTAAAGCAAATAAACTTCAAGCTAAGCCCGTCCCATACCGGGTAATGTGGTTGCACGGGAGTAATTGGTTTGGCGAACACTTATACACAATGCCCTTGTTCAGAAAAAAATCCACCAACTCCTTCATCTCCCATTGTCCACTCCTTGTTTATGAAACCATTTCAAAACATCTCAATGGAGTAGCAACTACCCCAAGGTGTTCGAAAACATTTTCAAATGTTTTTCTTTTCCAGAGAGAGTATTCCCAATCCTAGAGTTTTTGGCTCCACTACAAGTTTTCCCAAAGACTTTGATGCTCTACTTTCCGGGGTATTGAGTAGGTGTCAAAGGTGTCATCATTAGAGATGATATCAAGTCGACTTGTGGAGCTAAGTCGCCAACTACTGCTATCTAGAGATCAATAGCAATATAGGAAACCATGCATAAATAAGAGAGCAGGAGTAAGCAATGCATAATATAACAATAGGATTCAGATATGCATCAAGTAGATGGCTTGCCTTGAGTGGCTTGTCCCTGGTCCTTTTCTTCTTGATACTCAAAGTCCTCCCTCCTCAGTGCACTCGACGTTGTTCGATTCTATCGTCGGTAAGAAATAGCAACCAATAAGCAAGCAAGCATACACAAGGCACATGCATGATCACAATCAATATCACACAACCAATGAGTGTGAGAGACAAACAAGTTTATAATCTGAACTAAGATTTCATCTTTTGAGAGCAAGGTTATTTTATTAACAAGAAAAGCAATTCTAATAACAAATAACCCCTATGCACAGCACAACACTTTGCAGGTATCAAACTTGATCAAAAACTTACAACCAACATAACATCAGATAGGTATCAAGTTTTTGGAGCTAACCCAATTGGAATCACTCCAAAATAAATTAGGATTGAAATAATAACTTTTTCCTAGTCTCAATTATCACTAGATAGGCAAAATAGTTCCTAAATAATCTCTGTAATTTATAAAATCACACCAGAGGACATTTTAGAAAGCTACAGTAATATGTGATGCGGAGAAGTTGGATTGAATCAAAACCATTATTCCTAATAGAAATGATAAACCAAACAATGCAATTCATCAATAACACTAAAATAACTACTGCAGGAAAAATATATATCCTAAAATAGCAAAACAAGTTCCTACTACAGAACAATATAACAAGGAACCTCTAAAAATTGGATTTACTCAATTTCATTTTATAAAACTTCAGATTTGGATTTTTGAATGAAAAGGTGCCTAATTCACAAGATTAAATACAACTAAATATACAGGGATCCAAATGACATGGGGCCAGTGGCAGCGTATAGTTATTTGAACAAGGAACCTATAGAAATTTGAATCAGGTCAATATGATTTGTAGATATTTATTTATGAATTTTGGAAGTTTTCAGATCTAGTGATTTGTTTTAGCAGATTTCCAAAAAAAAACTGCATGGGCCGAAACGGAAACAGAGCTGGGCCGAAACCTAGTGGGCCGAATTTGACATGGCATGGCGCTTTAAAAATCGTGCTCCAGGATTTTTAGACATGCACGATGGATGCCTGGCTAGCTGGGGTTGACGTTGACGACGGGATCGCTGGAGAGCTCACCGCGGGGGCAACCGGGGACGGCGGAGGAGATGAAGGGGCAGCTCGGATGGATAGGCGGAGCTCGAGGTGACGCCGCAGCTCGGCGACGCTGGCTCGGCTGGCTCCCAGGCGGCAACGTAGCTAGGCGAGGCCACCGCCGTCGTGCTCCACGGAAGGTCGCCGGCGACAGCTGCTGTAGCATCCCCTGGACGAAAAACAGAAGGGAGAGGGGCATCAGGATGGAATTATCAGGAGAGGTATGGACTACAGAGCGACAGAGATAATAGATAGGGAGGGGCAGCAGCCTCGTCTATGACGAGTTGCCGTTTGCGGGAGCTTCGGCTCCGTCTCTCCTCTGGCCGGGGAAGAAACAAGCAGGGCTTCACCCTTTGTTTGCTGAGAGAGAAGAGGAGTGTGAGGGGTGTCTTGGCGATGTGAGGGAGGGGGAGGTTTTCTGTAGGCTGGAGCGCTTGGGGTGGCGTTTTTATCTAGGGGCGGCTGGGTGAGCTGCTAGGACGTGGCAAGGGTTGTCTGGCCGCGGAGCGCGGCGAGTGCGGACAGAGAGATAGGGACAAGGAGATGAGATGGGGCTGCGCCAGAAGGCTGGCAAGGTCGGGGTGGGTTAGCTGGCGAGAGGACCGGGCAGAGGGAGGTCGGTCGGTTCAAGGAGGAGACGCGGAGTGAGCGCCCTCCAGGTGTTCGACACCTAGTCGGCATCTCAGAGCGCGGCGATAGCAGCCGGTAGGAAGCAGACAAGGGCAAGAAAGCGTGCTTGCTTGGTAAGGTACAGCAAGGGGAGGCTAATGGCGAGTTATCTCGGTCGGAGGAACACGTTTATAAAATGGCCATGCCCATGGACGTCTAGGTCAAACCATAGAGAGAGAGGGAGACAGGGAGAGACCCTAGGATTCAGAGGTGAGGTCTTAAAGTGCATGGTGTTGCCTTGCTTGACCAGGCACAACATGAATAGGGAGGGAGATGCTGCAGCAACAAATCTTGCTCAAGATTTTGTATCGGCCGCCTTGCTTCTCCCCTCCAAATGCATATGGACAAAACAAGTACTGTAGCTGAGAGGAAGATGGCCGACCAGAGAGGCAGAGGCGTGCACTGCTAGAGCGACAGGGACAGAGAGAGAAGACAGGGATTTCCTCCCTTCTAGCTTCGGTTTTCCAAGGAAGAAAGAAAGGGAGGGAGCTGGAGCTAGCCAGCGAGGCTGTCAGGTGGGGTAGGGGAGCTAATGGGGTCCTGGTACTCGTCTCAGGATTGGCTAAGAGAGGGGAGGGCTGCAGCAAGATCATACCAAATTATTTCCAATATTTTGGCATCGGTTCTCCTCTCCACCTCCAAGCACTAGCAACAAAGATGGCACTGTAGCAGGTCTGAATGTCCAGAGAGAGATAGGCGCATGGGTGGTCAACGGTGAGGTGGGTTGTTTGAGCAAAAAAATGCTTGGGAGGAGGGAGGGATAGAAGTGGTGGTTATATCATACGTGATCCACGGTTGGGTTTGAATTTATCAAAGTCTTCCCAATATATAAAAGGGTTCAGATATGAAGGTAATATTGTGAGGTATGGCATTGCCAGGTTTGCACACACACAAAAAAAAATTAAACAATCATGATCACCAAAATTTGTATCTCGAAGATTTGGCATAAATATGAGTAATCTTAGATTTTGAAAAGTTTAGACAAGTAGCCATCTAGGGCCTTGAGTCAGGGCTGTAGTTTAGGAATGATCCAAAATAGTTTAGAGATAAATATTAATATGGATAATTAGCATGGGATCGCCAAGTTTTTGGGGTGAGAAAGATTCAAATGAATCCATGCAATGGCATGTGATGATGGAGAAGTGAGGTAAAATGGAGTTCTCATTATACAGAGGAGTGATAGCGAGTGATAAAAAAATTGATTCACAGATCTAAGGAGATATAGAAATATAAGGGATGTAAACAGTTTTGACTAAAGCTCAAAACCATCTCACATTATTTAGAGCAAGGATTTAAAATATACTCACAAGGGTATGGAATGGTAGATAAGGTCAAGAATAAGAGGAATAGGTCAAATGATGGTCTCCACTGAATTTATTTTGAAATTTCAAAGTGTGAGCAAAACTGCATCTGATAATAGTCAAATGGTCAGTGATTTGATTAGCCTCAGAAACAGGATTGATTCTATTAGAAGATGGCCTCAATTGACCAAGTGGTAATGGAGAGAATGGAAGGCCACATGACAAGGATATAATCTGAGATGGTGCATTGTCATGGATAGAACCTAAGAGCTTAACACAAACGCCTGAAAACTGAATCTGTTAACAGGAGTGAAGATAGTCTGCACACTAGGTGTTTGATGAAATGTCTACAGGAAAATCATTTCCGAAAATGGAGAGGAGCCTCTTAGGGATGGTTAGGGATGGTTCCTATAACATCAGGGGTGTTCTATTGGGCTAATTTGGTTAGTGCCAAAGTCCTCAAGAAGGGCTCATAATATCTTAGGGTAAGACATTAGAGTTAGGGTTTTAGGATTGAGATAGGAACAACAAAAGAGGTTTTATTTGTAAGATAGAGTGTAAATAACTTATAAGGATATCCCCATGGGACAATATAGTATTTAATGGGTTTTTGGATAGGTTAGGCCATATGCCTACCTGAAGATCATAACCACACACAAACAGCTAAGTTAAAGTCAATCAGGATCTCACAAGGTCAACCCATCAGACAAAGCCAAACATTGGCAACCAATCTAGCATCACTAGATCAAGGACAGAACAAGTACTCAATAATGATCATGCCATGGTGAAGTTGTAAAGAGTTTTCAAATAACAGAGTGAAGCTTCGATAAATATTTTCATAAACAAATGGAGACATAAACATGTTCCTTATCTAGTTTTCTCAAAGGGGTTTTGAAAACAACTGATCAAAGATATATAAAATATTAGTTTAATAAAATAGTGGGATCATAGCAATATGTCCCTATAGTTTTGTAAATACTTAATTTTGATAAAAGCTTTGTCTCAAAGATAAATCTTGGCTCTTGTTTTGGAAAAATAAAATAATTTATAAAAGGAGAGGTTGCCAAGACAATGGTTTTGGAAAAATAGCTAGAAGCATAAATAAAGGCATGATCACAAGGACACAAGGATTGTGTTGGTTCACAATATTGTTCAACAAGCAACTCAAACAGGCATCATTAACATAACAACTAAGACAAACAAACAAGAAATAGTACTTCCAGAGGTTTGCACAAAATTTTTTTTGTTGGCCCTCATTTTTGGCTCACTAAACACTACTTAAACAGGGTTACAGAAAGTGGGGTGTTATAGAAGGTGATGCGGAACCTGCACACACACAACCAAGTACTTTGTTCCCAACTTACGATGAGGTTGTCAATCTCACCGGTTTGCTTGAAACAAAGGTTATGAGTGTATTGAGTGGAAAGCAATATAGTATGCGAGTAAAGTAAACAGTGCGAGTAAAGTAAACAGGTGATAGCAATATGATGTAAATAGGACCGGGGTCCACAGTTCACTAGTGGTGTCTCTCCATAGATAAAATAACACATGCTGGGTAAACAAATTACAGTTGGGCAATTGATAGAATAAAGATAACGTGATATGTCAAGAAGATCACTATGAGATTTACTCTGGGCATTACAACAAAATACATAGACCGCCATCCAACTGCATCTATGACTAATAATCCACTCCCGGGGATATCAATCCGAACACCCCAAAAGTATTAAGATGCGAACAATAGATAATTGCATTAAGCAAAGTGTGTAATGTAAACAAAGCATATGCCCTTGAGCATATGAATGTTGTTTTCTCCCTAGTAGCAACAGCACATCTACCACCTTAGAGGTTTCTGTCACTCCCCCAGGTGAAATAGAGGCATGAACCCACTATCGAGCATAAATACCCCCTCTTGGAGTCACTAGCAACTACTCGGCCAAGATAGCCACTAACAACGGAGAGCATGCAAGATCATAAACAACATAGAGATAACAAAAGATATAATTCAGTACAGCAACTTAATCATAAACACCAATATTCATCGGATCCCAACAAACCAAACATGTAGAATTACATAACGGAGATCTCAATCATGTAGGGCAGCTCATGAGATCTAAACATGAAGCACATGGTGGAGAAGACAACCATCTAGCTACTGCTATGGACCCATAGTCCAACGTAGACTACTCACTCATCGCTCTGGAGGCAAGCATGGCGATGAAGAAGACCTCCGGTGGCGATTCCCCTCTCCGACAGGGTGCCGGGAAGAGCTTCTGGACCCTCCCGATCTTCGGGTCGGCGGTGGTGGCGGATCGTGATGTGTTCTGGAAATCTGATCGGGTACTTAGGTTTTTTCCGTCGGGGGGTCTTTATAGGCGAAGGGTCGATGTCAGAGGAGGGGCCAGGCGCCCTCACAAGGGGGTGGCACGGGCCAGGGCCTGGCCGCGCCGCCCCTGTGTGTGGGGCCCTGGTGGGCCCCCTCCTACTTCTCTTCGGATCTCTGCAAGCTTCCGGGTAAAATAAGACTTCAGGAACTTGTTTCGTCCAATTCCGAGAATATTTCCTGTGTATCACTTCTGAAACACAAAAACAGCAGAAAACAGGAAACCGGCACTGCGGCACTTGTTAATAGGTTAGTTCCGGAAAATGCATAAAAGTGCCACTAAGTGTAACGAAACAATAGGCAAATGGTGTAAAAACAAGCATGGAGCATCAAAAATTATAGATACGTTTGAGACGTATCAAGCATCCCCAAGCTTAACTCCTGCTCGTCCTCGAGTAGGTAAGTGATAACAAAGAAATAATTTTTGAGGTGACATGCACCTACACAATCTTGATCATATATGTAAGCATTTGTGAGCTGGGATCATAAGAACTTAAAACATGGGCATGAAGATATAATCATGACAATAAGAACTTAGCAACCATGTTGTAAACATGTAAATGAACACAAACAAAAGATCATGATAATGAAACAATGAAAGTCAAACGTGTGTTCAAATCATAAGGAAAAACATACAAAAGGTTTTCAGCTTGTCCTTCAAAGAGAGCAAAACATAAATGCATAGGACACCTTCAAGTTTAAGAGGGCGACTAGATACAAATAATTTAAGAACAACTGAAACCAATCATCATGAGTCAATCAATGAACTTTGGGACAATGCATATCACACTAAGAATGACAACTATGCTCTCTTAATGGTGCATAAAGAAAGAAGGTGGTGACTCAACATAAAGGTAAAAGAAAGGCCCTTCGCAGAGGGAAGCAGTGATTGCAAGTTTTATAACCTTCAAAAATTATGGTACTTACCGGCTTTGAGCTCTCATTGCCCCCATCATAAGCATCTTGAATGGTTAAAGTTAATGCGAGAACAATTATGATGCATATGCTTGACAAATCATAAGTTGAAAACCTCGTGCCCCGTGAATACGAGTACCCAAACCTCATGCTACTTTACTTAGAGTCCCAAGCAAGGCTCTTGTCATTGTAAGTATATGCATATCATTGAGAACCGCCAATGGGGTACCTCCGTGCCCGATGACATGGAACAAGCCCACACCAAAATGATAGGGCAAGCAGACAATGAACACCTCGACATCTCTTTTATTTGCCTTTTGTTTAGCTTTTTATTGTGAGATGCGTCGTCGAATGTTCACCATGGGTATGCTGCAAATTTCCACCATGAATTATGCATGGCTTAGATTGGCGGCCCGGCGTTTCCCTAACACATATACAAACTGCATGATCCCCACAAGATTCCCAATTCATTTCACACCGCGGGCATCCATAAACAAAAGATCACGATATCAACTCAAATAAGAAGTGCAATGTTGAAAGCTTGCCCATGACAGCATGGCTGGGCTAGAATCCAACTTACAACTTGCAAGCATAACAACTCAACATAAGAGACCACAATGTCAAATTTTTAAGAACAGGAAAAAGTAAAGTGTGCCTTCCGGTTCGTGAGAGCTTTACTGACCGAATTTCGCATAACACTGGTAAGAGTTTAATTTGAAGAGAAAATAAAAGCAAGTCAAATTTACTTGGAATAGCAAATTGCTAGTAGGTATGTATGGTGGACACTTTGGAAAACTTTGGCTTTTAGGAGTTGGATGCACGAGTAGAGCTCATACTCAGTACAAGGTGAGGGCTAGCAAAAGACTGGGAGCGACCAACTAAGAGAGCAGTAATGGCCATAATCATGCAAAGCGACAAAGCGACATTAAAAGAAGCATAAGATGGCATCAAAAGTCAAAAACTAAATGATCATGAAGGCTATTGGCAACTTTGTAAGAGTCTAACATGTGTGAGCATGCGCCAAGTCAACCCAAATAAAACATCAAGGAGAAAACCAAAATAATGCTTCCATACAATAAAAACAATGCATGATTTTTTTCAAAGGCTCATTAAGATATCTCAGTTATTTGAGACAAGTCATGCTACAGCAAAACCACTAAGCATACTATCAAAAAGACATCAAGCATGACATGAAAAAGCCTAAGCCGCAGTCTACACAAGCTCCTTCTTGTACCACTATTTTGCACAAAGCTTTTTCTCTTTTCCAACACCATTTGAAATTTTTATAAACACCTCTTTTGATGAAAACCAATAAAGATCAGAGGCAAAAATACACCTTGATGAAAATATATGACAAGATCTGAACGCAAATCAAGGCAAAAACGAAAACCAAAAGCAGTAGCAGAAAAAGAAGAACGCTCGATGAACGATAAGAGTGAAAACTAGAGCGTTCTTTGCAAATGAAAACGAGTACATCTCCTCCAAAGGAAATTTGTTGGGGTCCAACCATTTATTGCAGCAAACAAACAAACTAAACCAACTAAGAAAACTAAAACAACTGACGCTCCAAGAAAAACACATAGTGCATGAAGCAATAAAAATATAGTGTTTTGAAAGGTGACCTGATTTTTGCCGATGAAGAAGGGGTGCCTCGGGGGCATCCCCAAGCTTTGACGCTTGTACTTCTTGGATATTTCTTGGGGTGATGCATGGGCATCCCCAAGCTTGAGCTTTTGTCCATTCTTCAACTCATCTCATCATTCTCCAATCCCTACACTTGAAAACTTCCTTCATACAAAACTAAACACAATTCTATTAGCAACATTAGTGCAAGCATAACATATAATCAACCCTCTATTTGCTTCAAGTTTCAACTCAAAACCACCACATATATAGCAAATACTACTGTAGCAACTCCCCAAAAGTTCCATGATCAAAAGAACTCAAAAGAAAGCGATAAAGTGGCAAACACAAATATTGGCAGAAATCTGTCAAAACTGAACAGCTGACAAAGGTCGAATTTTTTAGGGATTTTCTGTTGCTCAAATCAAAAAGTGTTCAACTAAGAAAAGTTTGGATATAACCTGGGGCATATGCACAAGAAATCGCAGGTCCAAAAGATAAACAGAGAATTTTTACGAATTTTTACGGTGCAGCACCGAAAACAGTTTCAGGACAGCAACATCCCCAAATCTTTACCTCACTCAAATTAGAGGCTTCTCTTGGCACAAAAACGAAATAAACAAGATAAGGAGCGGTCATTACAGCAGTAATGACTTCCAAGACTCAAATAAAAGAAAAAGTACTGAAAAGAAAACATTGGGTTATCTCCCAAGAGTGCTTTTCTTTAATGCCTTTGAGCTAGGCGCCGAAAATTGCGAATCAAGTAATATCAAGTGATGAAGCATCAAGCTCATAATTTGCTCTAAGAATAGAGTCAAAAAGTAATTTCTTTCTTTTCCTAGGGAAGTGTTCCATACCTTTCTTTAGTAGGAATTGATACTTGATAGTGCCTTCCCTCATATCAATGATAGCACCTACAGTTCGAAGAAAGGGTCTTCCCAAAATAATAGGACATGAAGCATGGCATTCAACGTCCATAACAAGAAAATCAACGGGAACAAGGTTATTGTTAACCACAATAAGAACATCATTAATCCTTCCCAAAGGTTTCTTCTTAGCAACATCAGCAATAGGAACATCAAAATAACACTTTTCAAGCGGTCGTAAATCAAGCATGTCATAAATCTTTCTAGGCATGATAGAAATACTAGCACCTAGATCACATAAAGCATGGCAATCATAACCATTAACATGCATATCAATGATGGGTTCCCAACCATCTTCTAACTTCTTGGGAACAGAGGCATTTTGCTTCAACTTTCATCCCTAATCTTTATGAGAGCATTGGTAATATGCTTAGTAAAAGCAATATTTAAAGAACTAGCATTGGGAGTCAAAGCAAGCTTTTGCAAGAACAAAATTACTTCAGATATATTGCAGCCATCAACATCAAAATCATTAAAAGAAATAGAGCTATCATCTCCCACACTCCGAAAAATTTCAGCACTCTTTTGAGAAAAAGTTTTGGCAGTTTTAGGCTTTTTAACACAAGGAGTGGGAGTTTTCTCTACACCAATCAAAGTAAGAGGATTACTACCAGTAGGAGCAACATCGTTAGAGGTAGTAATGGTACATACCTTCATCTCTCTAGCCATCTCATCTTCTCTTTCCCACCTAGCATGCAATTCCGCTAACAATCTAATATTTTCATCAATTCCAACTTGAATAGCATTAGCGGTAGCAAAAACATTGTTCTCTTTCACATCATTAGGCAACACTTTTAATTTCAGAAGTTCAACATCATGAGCAAGGCTATCAACTTTAGAAGCAAGAATATCAATTTTGCCTAACTTTTCCTCAACAGACTTGTTAAAAGTAGTTTGCTTACCGATGAAGTCCTTGAGCATTACCTCAAGCTCGGAGGGCGCAGCCCTAGTGTTGTTGTAGGAATTACCATAAGAGTTACCATAACCATTACCATTGGTAGAAGGATACGGCCTATAATTGTTACTAGCAAAATTGTTCCTATAAGCATTGTTATTAAAATTATTGTTTCTAATGAAATTCACATCAACTTGCTCTTCTTGAGCAACCAAAGAGGCCAAAGGAACATTATTAGGATCAACATGAGTCCTATCATTAGCAAGCATAGCCATAATGGTATCAATCTTATCATTCAAGGAAGAGGTTTCCTCAACAGAATTTACCTTCTTACCTTGTGAAGCTCTCTCGGTGTGCCATTCAGAATAATTTACCATCATGTTGTCGAGTAGCTTTGATGCGGCGCCCAAGGTAAGGGTCATAAAAGTGCCTCCAGCAGCTGAATCAAGTAGATTCCTTGAAGAAAAATTCAGTCCTGCATAAAAAGTTTGGATAATCATCCAAGTAGTCAGTCCATGAGTGGGGCAATTCTTTATCATAGATTTCATTCTTTCCCAAGCTTGAGCAACATGTTCATTATCAAACTGAGTAAACTTCATAATATTGCTACGCAAAGCTATAATCTTAGCAGGAGGATAGTATCTACCAATAAAAGCATCCTTACACTTAGCCCATGAATCAATACTATTCTTAGTCAAAGATAGCAACCAATCTTTAGCTTTTCCTCTCAAAGAAAAAGGAAACAACTTGAGCTTAATAATATCACTATCAACATCCTTATATTTCTGCATCTCACATAGCTCAACAAAATTGTTGAGATGAGCTGCAGCATCTTCAGTACTAGCACCAGAAAATTGCTCTTTCATAACAAGGTTCAATAAAGCAGGCTTAATCTCATAAAAGTTTGCAGCAGTAGCAGGTGGTGCAATGGGAGTGCAGATAAAATCACTATTGTTTGTGCTAGTAAAGTCACACAACTTGGTGTTTTCAGGATTGGCCATTTCAGCAAAACGAAAGTAAACAAGTAAAAACAGCTACCAAGGATTCTAATTTTTTTGGGTTTTTGATAAAAAGCAATGCAAGTAAAATAAATAAAGTAAAGCAAAGCAATAACAAAGTAAAGGATGTGTGTGCGAAAAACTCCCCTCGCAGAAGTCTTCTCTTCCTCCCCAGCAATGGCGCCAGAAAACTAGTTGCTGGCTGGTGCTGGCGCTAAGTTGACGCGGGAGGTTTTCTTCAATCTTCGGAAGTATTCTTCTTTAGTTCCCCGGCAACGGCGCCAGAAAACTGGCTGATGGCATTTGAAGGCCCTCAGTTTATTCCTTGTGCGTGGTGAATAACCAGCCCGTTGGGAACCCCAAGAGGAAGGTATGATGAGTATAGCAGCTAGTTTTCCCTCAGTTAAGATACCAAGGTTTATCGATCAGGAGAGGAGAGACGGCGACTACTGAAGGTGATGTGGAACCTGCACACACACAACCAAGTGCTTTGTTCCCAACTTACGATGAGGTTGTCAATCTCACCGGTTTGCTTGAAACAAAGGTTATGAGTGTCTCGAGTGGAAAGCAATATAGTATGCGAGTAAAGTAAACAGTGCGAGTAAAGTAAACAGGTGATAGCAATATGATGTAAATAGGACCGGGGTCCACAGTTCACTAGTGGTGTCTCTCCATAGATAAAATAACACATGGTGGGTAAACAAATTACAGTTGGGCAATTGATAGAATAAAGATAACGTGATATGTCAAGAAGATCACTATGAGATTTACTCTGGGCATTACAACAAAATACATAGACCGCCATCCAACTGCATCTATGACTAATAATCCACTCCCGGGGATATCAATCCGAACACCCCAAAAGTATTAAGTTGCGAACAACAGATAATTGCATTAAGCAAAGTGTGTAATGTAAACAAAGCATATGCCCTTGAGCATATGAATGTTATTTTCTCCCTAGTAGCAACAACACATCTACCACCTTAGAGGTTTCTGTCACTCCCCCAGGTGAAATAGAGGCATGAACCCACTATCGAGCATAAATACCCCCTCTTGGAGTCACTAGCAACTACTCGGCCAAGATAGCCACTAACAACGGAGAGCATGCAAGATCATAAACAACATAGAGATAACAAAAGATATAATTCAGTACAGCAACTTAATCATAAACACCAATATTCATCGGATCCCAACAAACCAAACATGTAGAATTACATAACGGTGATCTCAATCATGTAGGGCAGCTCATGAGATCTAAACATGAAGCACATGGTGGAGAAGACAACCATCTAGCTACTGCTATGGACCCATAGTCCAAGGTAGACTACTCACTCATCGCTCCGGAGGCAAGCATGGCGATGAAGAAGACCTCCGGTGGCGATTCCCCTCTCCGGCAGGGTGCCGGGAAGAGCTTCTGGACCCTCCCGATCTTCGGGTCAACGGTGGCGGTGGATCGCGATGTGTTCTGGAAATCTGATCGGGTACTTAGGTTTTTTCCGTCGGGGGGTCTTTATAGGCGAAGGGTCGATGTCAGAGGAGGGGCCAGGCGCCCTCACAAGGGGGTGGCGTGGGCCAGGGCCTGGCCGCGCCGCCCCTGTGTGTGGGGCCCTGGTGGCCCCCCTCCTACTTCTCTTCGGATCTCTGGAAGCTTCCGGGTAAAATAAGACTTCAGGAACTTGTTTCGTCCAATTCCGAGAATATTTCCTGTGTATCACTTCTGAAACACAAAAACAGCAGAAAACAGGAAATTGGCACTGCGGCACTTGTTAATAGGTTAGTTCCGGAAAATGCATAAAAGTGCCACTAAGTGTAACGAAACAATAGGAAAATGGTGTAAAAACAAGCATGGAGCATCAAAAATTATTGATACATTTGAGACGTATCAACGTTCTACAATTCTTCATCTGGTGATTTGAGACTCTTTTCCCATCAAGATATGCGTAGTGTATTCGACAAGGTCCGTATAACATATCCTCGGCCGAAGGACCAGAGTATCTCGATTTCTCTACTCCTCTTGCCTGAAACCTCCTATTTACATATCCTTCCTCTTCTTCTGCTGCGTAGCCCGCGGCTACCTGATTTCGCCTTCCTTGGTTATCCCTGCTGCAGTGTCGTCTTCTCTGTCTGCTTATTCTTTCGACTTTTGGTGAACGTCCTCTTTTGTTATCGTATGCGTCCTCTCCGTCAGCAAATTTGTTGGCTTCTTCCATTAACTCGGCTACTGTTGTAGGTCTTGTTCTTCCTATTTCTTCCACGAGATCTGAACGACGAAGTCCGACCGAGAAAGCGTCTATTGCTCGTTCGTCGGAGACGTCCTCTGCTGAGTTTTTGATTATACTCCATCATTGTATATAAGAACGTAGAGTTTCGCCTTTCCTTTGCACACATGCCTTGACTTCCTCCAGTGATGCTGGGCGCTTGTATGTTGAACAAAAGTTTCTTGCGAATTGGTTTTCGAGTTCTCCCCAGCTTCCAATGGATTCGTTGGGTAGGGTATTCAACCAAGACCATGCTGCGCCGGTGAGGTGTAGCTGCAAGCTTTGCATTACAGTCGCTTTTGTTCCCCCTAATATCTGTACTGCCTGTAAATAGTCCGCTAACCACAGGGTAGGCTCTTGTGACCCGTCATATTTATGCTGATCGTGTGGTAATTTGAATCCTTTGGGTACCCGCGTTTTGCGAACCCTGCGGGTAAAGCATAATGCGCCCATCTCTTTATTGTCATCTTCATAATTTTCTTCCCTCCAGGCGTGGCGCGATTTATTTACTCGAGCCTGTGCTATTATATTTCTTGCGTCCTCCTTCCTCTTTTGTCGCTTCTCCTCTTCTGATGACTCACTATACTCGTTATCTGCGGTGTTGTATCTGAGCTTCTCCTTTTGCTTTTCCCTGTAGATTCTCGACTTTGTGTCTAGACCCTTTTCCCTGATCTTGCTCTCCACTATTCCGAGGCTTCGTATCGCGGCTTGGTGCATATCTTCTCGCGGATCCCCGGGTTCTGGCCTGGTGGTTAGTAAATACGCCTGTGCTGCTATCAACGCTGCTTCTGGCATTTCTTGCATGAAGTCATCTTTCTCCTCTTCTAGCTGTGGGGTAGGGCTCCTTGAGTACCTTTCCTCTCTGCTGCATGCTGTTGCTCCCTGTTGTGTTTTGGGTCTCCGCGCCTTTCTCTGCTGTACTCGGAATCCTCGCTATAGTCATCCCAGTGTTCCTCCCTTGACATACTGTTATTATTTTGAAGGACCATGTCTCTTTCCTCCCTTAGTTTCTTCCTATGCTGGTATAATGCATACTGATATCCCATTAGAACTTATCTTCTTGATCCTTCGGGTACTTCTGTGCCATGATTAATAGCTGACTTGATCATTCTCCATTCGCCAGCCGAAACGTGTACTTTCTCCTTATCCTTTTTGTTGTGTTCTTTCATTTTGTCGACTTGCCTGTCGACTTTCTTACTTCCTTCGCTGTTGTTCTCTTCTTCTGCCTCAGTGATAATGACGCATAACTGATGTACTTTGGAGACGCCACTGCTTCCAACGGCGAAGTCCCTTGCGCTATTGTGTGTTTGACGCACTCTTTCTTCTGAGTCGAAATTTTCCCAAATTTTGTCGCCTTCTGCGATTGGTGCTTTTCCCAAGCTGACCGGCGAGTTTACCTCGCTGGAAGAGCCTTCTGATGATTCCATTATTATCTCTGTTTCGGGCTTGCTCGCCGACGGATTTTGTTTCGTTGAATCCGAGAGGTGAGATGAACCCGATGGCCCGACGAAGATGCTCAAACTTCCGATTGTTAATTCCATCTCTTGACTTCCGTCGAGTTCTGAACTGCTGTTGGCTAAAAGCGAAAAAGCCGTCGAATTCATGATTCCAACGCCCAGCTCCCCACGGTCGGCGCTGATGTCTACGCACTTCTATTCTTGTAGACACTTGTTGGGCCTCCAAGTGCAGAGGTTTGTAGAACAGCAGCAAGTTTCCCTTAAGTGGATCACCCAAGGTTTATCGAACTCAGGGAGGTTAGAGGTCAAAGCTATCCCCCTCAAACAACCCTGCAATTACGATACAGAAAGTCTCTTGTGTCCCCAACACACCCAATACGCTTGTCAGACGTATAGGTGCACTAGTTCGGCGAAGAGATAGTGAAATACAAGTGGTATGTATGATTATAAGTAGCAAATGTGATTTAAAGTAAATATCGCTGCGAGCAAACAAGTAATAAAATAGCAAGTAAACGGTATGCAAAGCTTGGAAACAAGGCCTAGGGATCATACTTTCACTAGTGGACACACTCCCAACAATATAACATGAATGAACAAGTAACTTCTCTTGCTAAGGTACTCTAAATTACTCTCCTATTGAATAACACTAATCATTGTGTAGTGGCTACAGAAGCACCCCTTAAAGTCCATCAAGTACTTGACAAACACCACTCATAGAGATATCCAAATCAGATCACAATTCAAGATAGAAATCATTGCAACTTAGACCAAGTACTAACACGGTGCACACACTCACACCTTTACACCATGAAAGGAGGAATAAATCACTCAAACTATCATAGTAATAATTATTCTCATAATCCACAAGGGATCACAATCGTAGCCTAAACCAAGTACCACCATGATGCATGCACTGTCACCGTTACACCATAACAGGAGGAATAGATTACTTTAATAATATCACTAGAGTACACAAAATATCTGAATAATAACATGTACTTGTTCAACATGATACAAAGCTCACGATCACATAAAGATCACATCATGGGAGAGAGAGGTGAACCACATAGCTACCGGTAGAGCCCTCAGCCCCGGGGATGAACTACTCCCTCCTCATCATAGGAGACAGCAAGGTTGATGGAGATGGCGGTGAGGTCGATGGAGACGGCGGAGACGGCGATGGAGATCGATGGAGATGGCTCCGGGGGCACTTCCCCATCCCGGCAGGGTGCCGGAACAGAGACTTCTGTCCCCCGAAATTCGTCGGCGACGGCGGCGGAGCTGCGGAACTGTTTCTGGAAAATTGCCGAATCCCCTAGGGTTTTCCGTCCCGAGGCTTCTTATAGGCGAAGGGGCGATGTCAGAGGGCCGCCAGGGCTTCCTCACACAGGGGTGGCGCGGCCAGGGCCTGGGCCGCGCCAGCCCCTTGTGAGGGAGGCCTCTGGCCCCTCTCCTTCCTCTCTTCGGATGTTTGGATGCTCCCGGGAAAAATAAGACTTCTGGCTTTTGTTTCGTCCAATTCCGAGAATATTTCCTGTGTATCACTTCTGAAACCAAAAACAGCAGAAAACAGCGAACTGGCACTGTGGCACTTCGTTAATAGGTTAGTTCCGGAAAGCGTATAAAAATGCCACTAAGTGTAACGAAACAATAGGCAAATGGTGTAAAAACAAGCATGGAGCATCAAAAATTATAGATACGTTTGAGACGTATCAAGCATCCCCAAGCTTAACTCCTGCTCGTCCTCGAGTAGGTAAGTGATAACAAAGAATAATTTTTGAGGTGACATGCACCTACACAATCTTGATCATATATGTAAGCATTGATGAGCTGGGATCAATAGAACTTAAAACATGGGCATGAAAGATATAATCATGACAATAAGAACTTAGCAACCATGTTGTAAACATGCAAATGAACACAAACAAAAGATCATGATAATGAAACAGTGAAAGTCAAACGTGTGTTCAAATCATAAGGAAAAACATACAAATGGTTTTCAGCTTGTCCTTCAAAGAGAGCAAAACATAAATGCATAGGACACCTCAAAGTTTAAGAGGGCGACTAGATACAAATAATTTAAGAACAAGTGAAACCAACAATATGAGTCAATCAATGAACTTTGGGACAATGCATATCACACTAAGAATGACAACTATGCTCTCTTAATGGTGCATAAAGAAAGAAGGTGGTGACTCAACATAAAAGTAAAAGAAAGGCCCTTCGCAGAGGGAAGCAGTGATTGCAAGTTTTATAACCTTCAAAAATTATGGTACTTACCGGCTTTGAGCTCTCATTGCCCCCATCATAAGCATCTTGAATGGTTAAAGTTAATGCGAGAACAATTATGATGCATATGCTTGACAAATCATAAGTTGAAAACCTCGTGTCCCGTGAATACGAGTACCCAAACCATGCTAGTTTACTTAGAGTCCCAAGCAAGGCTCTTGTCATTGTAAGTATATGCATATCATTGAGAACTGCCAATGGGGTACCTCCGTGCCCGATGACATGGAACAAGCCCACACCAAAATGATAGGACAAGCAGACAATGAACACCTCGACATCTCTTTTATTTGCTATATTGTTTAGCTTTTAATTGTGAGATGCGTCGTCGAATGTTCACCATGGGTATGCTGCAAATTTCCACCATGAATTATGCATGGCTTAGATTGGCGGCCCGGCGTTTCCCTAACACATATAAAAACTCCATGATCCTCACAAGATTCCCAATTCATTTCACACAGCGGGCATCCATAAACAAAAGATCACGATATCAACTCAAAAGGAAGTGCAATGTTGAAAGCTTGCCCCATGACGGCATGGTTGGGCTAGAATCCAACTTACAACTTGCAAGCATAACAACTCAGCATAAAAGACCACAATGTCAAATTTTTAGAACAGGAAAAAGTAAAGTGTGCCTTCCGGTTCGTGAGAGCTTTACTGACCGAATTTCGCATAACACTGGTAAGAGTTTAATTTGAAGAGAATATAAAAGCAAGTCAAATTTACTTGGAATAGCAAATTGCTAGTAGGTATGTATGGTGGACACAATGGTAAACTTGGCTTTTAGGAGTTGGATGCACGAGTAGAGCTCATACTCAGTACAAGGTGAGGGCTAGCAAAAGACTGGGAGCGACCAACTAAGAGAGCAATAATGGCCATAATCATGCAAAGCGACAAAGCGACATTAAAAGAAGCATACGATGGCATCAAAAGTCAAAAACTAAATGATCATGAAGGCTAATGGCGACTTTGGAAGAGTCTAACATGTGTGAGCATGCGCCAAGTCAACCCAAATAAAGCATCAAGGAGAAAACCAAAATAATGCTTCCATACAATAAAAACAACGCATGATTTTTTCAAAGGCTCATTAAGCAATCTCAGTTATTTGAGACAAATCATGCTACAGCAAAACCACTAAGCATACTATCAAAAAGACATCAAGCATGACATGAAAAAGCCTAAGCCGCAGTCTACACAAGCTCCTTCTTGTACCACTATTTTGCACAAAGCTTTTTCTCTTTTCCAACACCATTTGAAATTTTTATAAACACCTCTTTTGATGAAAACCAATAAAGTTCAGAGGCAAAAATGCACCTTGATGAAAAGATATGGCAAGATCTGAACGCATAAATCAAGGCGAAAAATGCAAGCTAAACTGCAGTAGCAGAAAAAGAGAACACTCGTTGAACGATAAGAGTGAAAACTAGAGTGTTCTTGGCAAATGAAAAGCGAGTTCATCTCCTCCAAAAGAAACATGATGTGATCTAACCATTTATTGCAGCAAACTAAACTAAACTAATACTGAAAACAAAAACAACTGACGCTCCAAGAAAAACACATAGTGCATGAAGCAATAAAAATATAGTGTCTTGAAAGGTGACCTGATTTTTGCCGATGAAGAAGGGGTGCCTCGGGGGCATCCCCAAGCTTTGACGCTTGTACTTCTTGGATATTTCTTGGGGTGATGCATGGGCATCCCCAAGCTTGAGCTTTTGTCCATTCTTCATCTCATCTCATCATTCTCCAATCCCTACACTTGAAAACTTCCTTCATACAAAACTAAACACAATTCTATTAGCAACATTAGTGTAAGCATAAAATATATTCAACCTCTTTTAGCTTCAGGTTTCAACCCAAAACCGCCACATATATAGCATATACTACTGTAGCAACTTCTCTAAAAGTTCCATAATCAAAAGAACTCAAAAAGAAAGCGATAAAGCGGCAAACACAAATATTGGCAGAAATCTGTCAAAACTGAACAGCTGACAAAGGTCGAATTTTTGAGGGATTTTCTGTTGCTCAAATCAAAAAGTGTTCTACTAAGAAAAGTTTGGATATAACCTGGGGCATATTCACAAGAAATCGCAGGTCCAAAAGATAAACAGAGAATTTATACGAATTTTTACGGTGCAGCACCGAAAACAGTTTCAGGACAGCAACATCCCCAAATCTTACCTCACTCAAATTAGAGGCTTCTCTTGGCACAACAACGAAATAAAAAGGATAAGGAGCGGTTATTACAGTAGTAATAACTTCCAAGACTCAAATAAAAGAAAAAGTACTGAAAATAAACAATGGGTTATCTCCCAAGAGTGCTTTTCTTTAACGCCTTTGAGCTAGGCGCAGTAATTTGCAAAGATGCTCATATGGGCGCCATATAAGAGCTTGAGGCAAATGCGCCATATAGGAACTTAAAGAAATAGAGAGCATCAAAAAGCAAATGTGAAAGACATTTATATCTGAACCACTTCCTATTCATAGGAATCTTGTAAGAAAATAAATCAACGAGGCACATAGTAGCAAGCATGGATAGATAAAACAAGTGCCACTTCAAGATTTGCAACATAAAGAGGGGAATCTTAATATTGTTGAGATCCATCAAACCATGTTTCCCTCTCTCATAATAACTTTCAGTAGCATCATGAATAGAACTAACAATATAACTATCACATAAAACATCTCTATCATGAGCCACATGCATAAAAGAATTAATACTCACCACAGGAACAATAGTAGTACGAGCAGATTCAACAGAATAATTATTCTCATCACCATAATCATCATAAATAGGAGGCATATTGTAATCATAACTAATTTTATCCTCAAAAGTAGGTGGACTAAAAATATTATACTCATCATCATAGCCATCATAAACTAGAGGTTTAGTATCATCACAAGCTAGAGAACAACTATTTCTCAAAGCATATTCTTCAAACATATCATCATAAGAAGGAACATCACATATGGGAGATAAAATATCATCAGAGCAAATTTTCTCCACTAAAGCTGGGGAACTAAAAATATCATGCTTAACAAAACCAGCTTCCCCAAGCTTAGACTTTTCTATAGCATTAGCAACAACGGTGTTCAAAGCATTCATACTAACAACACTATTAGCATGCAAATTAAGCTCCAAAGGTTTTTCAATTTTCTCTTTAAACACTTCATATCTAAACTCAGGAAAAAGACTACAGAACTCATTTTCCATTAAGCCTAACTAGTGAAAATAAAAACAAGAAACAAAAAGATGTAATTGCAGAATCTAAAGGAAATAACTCCGAGCACTCACACAGGAGGATGCGAGTACCTTTTACCTTACCTCCCCGGCAACGGCGCCAGAAAAGAGCTTGATGTCTACGCACTTCTATTCTTGTAGACACTTGTTGGGCCTCCAAGTGCAGAGGTTTGTAGAACAGCAGCAAGTTTCCCTTAAGTGGATCACCCAAGGTTTATCGAACTCAGGGAGGTTAGAGGTCAAAGCTATCCCCCTCAAACAACCCTGCAATTACGATACAGAAAGTCTCTTGTGTCCCCAACACACCCAATACGCTTGTCAGACGTATAGGTGCACTAGTTCGGCGAAGAGATAGTGAAATACAAGTGGTATGTATGATTATAAGTAGCAAATGTGATTTAAAGTAAATATCGCTGCGAGCAAACAAGTAATAAAATAGCAAGTAAACGGTATGCAAAGCTTGGAAACAAGGCCTAGGGATCATACTTTCACTAGTGGACACACTCCCAACAATATAACATGAATGAACAAGTAACTTCTCTTGCTAAGGTACTCTAAATTACTCTCCTATTGAATAACACTAATCATTGTGTAGTGGCTACAGAAGCACCCCTTAAAGTCCATCAAGTACTTGACAAACACCACTCATAGAGATATCCAAATCAGATCACAATTCAAGATAGAAATCATTGCAACTTAGACCAAGTACTAACACGGTGCACACACTCACACCTTTACACCATGAAAGGAGGAATAAATCACTCAAACTATTATAGTAATAATTATTCTCATAATCCACAAGGGATCACAATCGTAGCCTAAACCAAGTACCACCATGATGCACGCACTGTCACCGTTACACCATAACAGGAGGAATAGATTACTTTAATAATATCACTAGAGTACACAAAATATCTGAATAATAACATGTACTTGTTCAACATGATACAAAGCTCACGATCACATAAAGATCACATCATGGGAGAGAGAGGTGAACCACATAGCTACCGGTAGAGCCCTCAGCCCCGGGGATGAACTACTCCCTCCTCATCATAGGAGACAGCAAGGTTGATGGAGATGGCGGTGAGGTCGATGGAGACGGCGGAGACGGCGATTGAGATCGATGGAGATGGCTCCGGGGGCACTTCCCCATCCCGGCAGGGTGCCGGAACAGAGACTTCTGTCCCCCGAAATTCGTCGGCGACGGCGGCGGAGCTGCGGAACTGTTTCTGGAAAATTGCTGAATCCCCTAGGGTTTTCCGTCCCGAGGCTTCTTATAGGCGAAAGGGCGATGTCAGAGGGCCGCCAGGGCTTCCTCACACAGGGGTGGCGCGGCCAGGGCCTGGGCCGCGCCAGCCCCTTGTGAGGGAGGCCTCTGGCCCCTCTCCTTCCTCTCTTCGGATGTTTGGATGCTCCCGGGAAAAATAAGACTTCTGGCTTTTGTTTCGTCCAATTCCGAGAATATTTCCTGTGTATCACTTCTGAAACCAAAAACAGCAGAAAACAGGGAACTGGCACTGTGGCACTTCGTTAATAGGTTAGTTCCGGAAAGCGTATAAAAATGCCACTAAGTGTAACGAAACAATAGGCAAATGGTGTAAAAACAAGCATGGAGCATCAAAAATTATAGATACGTTTGAGACGTATCAGGCGCCAATTGACGAGGGCTAACTCGACAAATGTCCTATATGAAGGACTTAGGATCGGGGGAATAGGGCGTTGGATGAACTCGAAGGTAAAGGTTAGTCGAAACAAGTGTATATCGAAAGTAAACTTGGGTGTTCAATCTGGCTTGCTTTTAATCTGGCCTACACCGTCCCCTCCTGGCCCCTTTATATAGGTGGCCAGGTCTCGAGGATCGGGTAGGGTCCGATACAGATTACAATATCGACATACGGTAAGAACTCGTATTCGACTATCATTACAATTGGGCCTAGCTTAACGGGCCTCAGGGGTACTCAGCTAACGGGATCTACTAATTATACCCTTGTCAGCAGCTTACCACTGATTTACAAAGGAAACCAATGGCAAAATTGGTGGGTCTTCAGTTCCAATTCAAGTATAAACGAGGAGTGGAAAATGGAGCTGCAGATTCTCTGTCCAGGGTAGGACATCTGATGGATATTTCTGTCTGTCATCCTGACTGGGTGCAGGAAGTGTTGAATTCATACACTACTGACCCCGAGATGACCACCTTGTTACAACAACTCACAATACAATCACCAGATTCAAAGGGTTTTGCCCTAGAACATGGACTTATCAAGTACAAAGGAAGAATTGTGATTGGGGACAATCTGGCTTTACAAACAAAACTGATTTCTCAGCTCCATGACACACCAGTGGGGGGTCACTCAGGCATCCATGCCACTTATCAAAGAATTAAAAAATTGTTCTATTAGTCTGGACTCAAATTGGCAGTGGATATTTTTGTCAGATAGTGTCTTGTCTGTCAACAAGCCAAACATGCCCACACCAGGCCAGCTGGCTTGTTACAGCCCCTTCCTCCACCACAAGGACCTTGGCAAGATATAACCATGGACGTTATTGAAGGGTTACCTCTTTCGGACAATGCCAATGTGATTTTGGTAGTTGTGGATCACCTTACTAAGTATGCCCATTTTCTGCCTTTGAAGCACCCTTATACAGCATCCTCAGTTGCAAAGCCGCCATGTTTTTGTTTGCTTGCTGCCCTTGGCCTCTTTAGCTCTTTTCCTTTTACTCCCATGGCCAAGGCCCTCGTGAGAATAAAGATGAGCAGCGTGGTTCGTCTGCATGGGGTACCATTGTCCATCATCTCTGATCGAGACAAGATTTTCACTAGTTTGTTTTGGAAAGAATTGATCAAAGCAGTTGGCACCAAGTTGAATTATACAACTGCTTACCACCCACAGACTAACGGCCAAAGTGAAAGAGTAAATCAGTGTCTTGAACAATATTTGTGGTGTGCTGTCCAAGATAGTCCCAAGCAATGGCGCAAATGGTTAGCTATGGCTGAATTTTGGTACAATTCGAGTTATCATACAGCCATTGGTTGCTCTCCATTTAAAACCCTCTACAACACGGAGCCAAACTTTGGTGCGTTCCCTAATCTGACAGTGGCAGATGGCTCTCCTGCGATGGAAGAAGTAAAGGATTTCCAGCTTCACAACACTCTGTTGCGGGATAAACTTCTCCAGGCTCAACGTCGGATGAAATCCCAGGCTAAACGTAAACGTTCCGAGCGTCGGTTTACTATGGGTGAACAAGTTCTCCTCAAGTTGCAACCATATGCACAACAAACGGTCGTCAACAGGCCATATCCGAAACTCTCGTACAAGTTCTTTGGACCATTCACTATGCTAGAACGAATTGATGTTGTTGCCTATCGCCTTCAGTTGCCGGCTACTGCCCAGGTACACCCTGTGTTTCATGTTTCCCAGCTCAAACCGTTTGTGCCCAAATATACACCAGTCTTCAGGGAAATGCCGGATGTGCCCGATCTGGCGTCGTTCACTTCTCTGCCTGAACGCATTCTGGATCGTCGTCTGGTTCGTGCCGGCAATGCTGCGGCTACGCAAGTCCTGATCAAATGGTCTAGCCTTGAAGAAGAGCACGCCACCTGGGAGGACTACCACCGTCTGAAGCACTGTTACCCATCCGCTTCTCTCTGGGAGGAAGATCGTGCTCAAGGGGGGGGGGGGGCGAATGTCACACCTCCTACCTCAAGTGCTGCGTCGGTGGACAGCGAGTCGCCAAGCGAAGGCGTGCTGGTCCAGGATGGATCACGGGTGGCCCACACGTCAGCGGAGGAACCTTCTTGACCGCTCTGCGAAGCGTGTACCTGTGGACCTGGTCCCAGCTGTAAGCGTGCGTGAGGGTTAAAAGCATACGAGTGCCCAGCGGAAAGGGTGTGTTGTATCTGAACTCTGAACCTGATCTCCTTGCTTCTGAATCTCACCTACCCAGATTTCGTCATCTCACCTATGTTCTGTTTTCCCATCTCCCTGCTTGCTATTTGTGATGATCTTATCATTCTAGGTTGAGGTCATTACAGAGAATGGGAACGGGGGACAGCAGAAGGGCGGCCATAGGATGCCACGGCACTCGTGTAAGGGGGAGAAAGTGAAGAGAGGAGGAGAAGCAGCAATCTGCGGTTGTTCTTGGGCAGCAGAAGGATGGTCAGTGGAGCAGCGGCCACGGAGAGCCACAGAAAGGGAAGAAAAGGGTGCCATGTGATCTAAAATTTCAGGTTGATTTTCCGTGCCATGTACCACACGTTGTGCTGCACTGCTGCTTGCTATATGATTATGGAAAAATAAAAACATGGTATAGAGTACAGCTGACAGAGCATTGTATTGAGGTCTGTTTCAGTAATTACCAATCAAGATATTAATTAATTGTTGGTTTAGCTTCATTATGCTAGGTCAGATCAGCATGGTTGAATAACAATATCTGATTAATTGTTGTTATTGAACCTAGAAAATAGTTGGACCAACTCCAGTGAAGCTTGATGTGGCAAAGTAATCATTTTAAGAATAACAAAATGCAAACCACGCAGCAAATCTTCTCATTTTAATATTCAGAATACCCCCCCTCCGCTTCCTGCTGCCTAAGCTTGGACCAAATGCCCTACCAGAACCAATGCAGCTTGATGATTCTGTGCAGTTATTATGTGCAAAGCTTGTGCTGATAACGCCCATTCCTGGATTGGGTACTAATGCCATGCTTGAATTGTTTTATTATTTTTATTTATGTGTTCTTCCTAACCTAAAATATCACTGGCATACTCTTGTGTTCATTCAGTTGATGTTACATTTGCTATTCTAAAACTATATTTTGGTGTCTGAAGTTAATTGCAATATCGTATTATCATTGGTTAGAGCGCGGTTTGCTGAATTTAAAGTAGGTGTCTTTTTTTTGAATCTTTTCGCCCAGGTTTTTTATGTTGCAGATTTTTCAATCATTTTGATCTTTATAAGCCTCCAAGGTGTATTATGCTGGAACAACATGTGCTGGAAGCATCAAAAGTTATTTACCAGTTGAACAGCTACGCTATGCTGATAATTTTAATGCTTCAATTTTATCTGTCCCAGATAAAATGATTTATCATTTCATCTGCACATTATGTCAATATGTCTGTGCTTTACCTCTTTAGTTAAACAAAATTATGTAAAGGTCTCACCATTTACTTATCCATGATGTAACGAGGCTGCTATTGCCTGTTGATACATGACATAAGAGTCGAGTTTGACACAAGTTTTTGTTCGTCATTATTTGAAAATGTGATCAATTGTTTTCTTGCTTCTGTTTTCTCTGTCGACCTTCATATACGGTAGCATTAGTATTGTTATCACATAGAATGATGTGCTTTCTTTGCCCCTTTAAATTAGATGCTGTAGAATTCTAGTAATCACCACAAGGGACCACCAGCCTTGGTGCCAGATGAGACCCTGGTACGTACTACATCCAGGCATTGTAACTTCCATTTTATCCTTTCTTAGATTGTTCATATTCATAAGACAAGTGTAATGTGCATATCTTAGTGTTGGAAAACACAAAAATGTGATGGATATTCTGCTTCCTTTGACCAAAATCTTGGACTTTTGATGTTAGGGTGTGAAAGCCATCTTTACTTATGCTACTGAGTATATATTACACTAGTTGAATGCCCGTGCGTTGCTACGGAAAATAAAATTTATCTCTATCACGCGTGTAACATAATATACTAAAAACATTCAGTGTATACGAAGAGATAGACATATATTCTAAAAATAATGTGTGAGACACTATTTTGCTTAAAACATATTTCAATAAAATCAGTCCAACTAATTGTCTCATATATCATCTAACATATAAAGTCAGCAAAAATACATCGTGTTTAACCTCAAGTTTTGAACCACACATGCACTTCTGAACAACGCAATAAGCACAGGTTTCCTTAATCTTCACCATATACCCTTCTCATCTCTTCCTAAGGTTTTGTTCATGTTTTTCTCTCGAACTCTCTATGGAAGAGTATGAAACAGTGAAGGGACAACTCCATCCCTAAGTGGGTTTTGGTGTTGATATATGATTAGGAAACTAATATTTTACTAGTTGAATGCCCGTGCGTTGCTACGGAAAATAAAATTTATCTCTATCACGCGTGTAACATAATATACTAAAAACATTCAGTGTATACGAAGAGATAGACATATATTCTAAAAATAATGTGTGAGACACTATTTTGCTTAAAACATATTTCAATAAAATCAGTCCAACTAATTGTCTCATATATCATCTAACATATAAAGTCAGCAAAAATACATCGTGTTTAACCTCAAGTTTTGAACCACACATGCACTTCTGAACAACGCAATAAGCGCAGGTTTCCTTAATCTTCACCATATACCCTTCTCATCTCTTCCTAAGGTTTTGTTCATGTTTTTCTCTCGAACTCTCTATGGAAGAGTATGAAACAGTGAAGGGACAACTCCATCCCTAAGTGGGTTTTGGTGTTGATATATGATTAGGAAACTAATATTTTATGGAGTTCCTTGATAGGTTTTGATCAAGAGATGCGAGGTACTCCTACTTTCGGTTATTTCTATCTTTACCACATTTTTTTGTATCTTGTATCTTGTTTATTATATTGCATCATATAGATTGCTCACCTAGTTGGTTTATGTTCATCTTCTTTTTATCCGCAATATTCCCTAAATCAACAAAATTGGTTAAAATTTGTAGTCGCGCCTACCCCCCACATAGGCGCCATCTTTGATCCTTCAAACACCTCCACTTTATATTGCTCCACCATTTTGTTGTGTCTAGCATACACACAACCTAGTGGTCATTGTCCATCCGATTTTCTTCCGTCTAGCATACACAACCACATGATCATGGACTCTCTGATTTTCTTCCTCATTGTTACCTTCTTCGTCCCCTTAGCTCCTCACCTAATCAGCCTATGGCTCGCCCTACCCTCCCTCCGTATCACGCATATAATCAAGCTGGGAAGCTTATAGATACTGAAGATCATATGAAATATTTTGAACGTTTTGTTCCCCCCGGTGACCATCAAAATAATATATTGTGGACATAAGGTTAAGCAATTCAGTGAGATCAAAAGACCATGGCCTGATCACACAAAGATAATTTGAAAGGCGTGTGTTCCGAAACTGATCTATGTGATGATAAGACACCAAAGTTCCTCAACCTGCACAATTCCTATCATATGATAGCCATCCAAGTGGAAGCAAGGAAAAGAAAAGTGACAGCCTTTTCGGTTCATAGGAAATTCTAAAGAATTTTTTTAGGTCCAGTTTTCTTTAAAACATTTTCCTGTGAGGCTATTTTCCTTTGGATCTATTAGTAATTAGAGACTTTGCTGCAAGTGACTGTGACTTTTCAATCCTTTCAGGCCAGTAATTATAGACTTTTCTGCAAATGGCCATCACTTTTAAATCACAGATTGCAGCCCCTGAACGATGCCAAGAATGAAAGTTGATTAGGGTGTGTTACCTCATTGGATTTGGAAAGGTAGTACATCTGAGCAATATCACGTGAAAAATAACCTCCCAGGATAACTACAAGTCATTCCACGTTGCTACATTATTTATATTGTTAAGAAAAAGTAATTGAAAAATTTCCTGGTGCCTTGATTACGAGCTATCATGAGAAGTTACAGTATCTAATTGTCTACCGGATCCGGTCTGCCAAGAATTTTCAGTCAAATACTAAGAGCTTCTTATTTATCATGAAAGAATAATTATACAATAATACTCCATCTCTTTTGAAACAAATTGACATGAAGACTACTTCAATTTTGAACCATGAATCATTTATGTATTGATAGAAATAAGCAGTGTTTAAAAAAACGAGGCAGGTGAAGTAATGTTTTTGTAAGGAGGTTTATTTTATGTCGTGTTTTCTAGCGCAAGTAAAATAAATAATTTTTATCAACGAATATAAAATTAGACCACATATTTTTCATTGCAAAGGGTTCAAGTGGCTTCACCTAATTGGAATATACAACTGTTCAATGAATACTTGTTTTTATCTGAAGAAATATCTCTGGAATTCATTATCTCACCATTAACAGATGACAATGGCCAACAGACTGATACAACCACTTGATGTTGTACATATCTGGTTATCTCTAGAACTTGATCGTCAAAATGAACAAAGGAAATATGTACTGCAGTGAAGTAATATAGCTAGAGATATGAACCAGGACAGCTTCTACATTATTTCTTGAATATCTGAATCAAAACATCCATTTTAGTAGTAGAAAAAATATTTGAACAAAATACTGAAAAGGAGAAAAAACTTTTGACCGGAAGTACACATTAAAGTAAGCACTTCTGCAACTGAAGTACTGTTAACGAAATGGTGAGGAGTCACAAAATGGAACTGAAGCACTTGTGTTTCCATGATCTGATTGCCTAATTGACACAACAATTTTAGAAAAAAAGAGGTGTAACAAGGTTATATTTTCGTTGAAATTCTCCTCCTGAATATGACCTGAGAATAATGTGGATACAAGAACATGCCAGGATTAAAATAATGCCACAGTCTTGGCATTTCTCGTATCTCATATCAGAGAAAGTAATGAAATGTGACAAGTATAATGATCAGTTTGAAGCTTATGCATTTGGAAGTACTACAGAGGATCAACCCAGTATATAATCATCTGGAGACATATATGCATGAGAAACCATCACCTCCTAAACCAGCACCAGGTTGTGGACGCCGGACTCCACTATCACTATGTAACCTCGCAGCGCCTCCGAGGCCCTCCAAAACCACCATCTGCACCTGCACACTTTAATTTACCCACTGATTAATAATCATGAAACCCAAAGCAAGCAGCAGCAAGGAGAAGATATGGTGGAGTGTAGCAGACTTAAAACATGAGGCAGAAGGAGAGAGAGACGTCCTACCCGACCCTCCTGTCGGCTGTCCCTGCAGTAGAGTACAGAATTTGAGTATTACGCAGTAGAAATCACAGAAATAAGAGGAGGAATCAATTGGGCAATGAAATCATGGAAACACAAGACACCCTCATGCTACTGTCGGTCAAGAGTCAAGACCACATACACCAATCGCTTATCACCTGCCGCTCTGCATCCTGCCTGCACAACTTCGCGTTCATCAAACACCCGCTCTCCTTCCATCTACTTTGACACCACCTACTCTCGCCTCATCCTCACTAAGGTCCGCGGTCCCGCCATGGAGTCCCCAGCGCCGCCCGTTCGAATCTTCCTTCACTTTTCCGCTTGAAGACCGACCACTCTACACCCTTATGCACTTTCGCCGCCACAACCGGACTGCACCACATGAGGATCCGAAGGGGGAGGGAGAGGGAGTTAACGGGCGACCTTGTGCTGCTGCGTCCACCAGCCATGCCTCCCCAATCTTGTTGTGCCCCCTCTCCTGGACCGATATACTGCTACACCGCCACCGTCGGGCTGCTGCTATGTGCCCGCCGCCGGGATGACGAGAGGCCGAGGGACACGCAATCGGTGGCGCCCTGCTAATAGGAGCCAAGGTTTCCAGGGAGGTTATGAGGGAGGCGCCGGGGAGGTCGAGAAGAGGGAGAGCGATTGGTTGGCTGCTGCAATGTGCCCGCCGCCGGGCTGACCAATCGCCGGCGCCCTGCTAAGAGGAGCCAAGGCTGCCGGGGAGATCGTGAGGGAGGCGCCGGGAAGGTCGTGGCTCAGGAGAGGGAGAGCGAGCTTGAGACGGAACCGTCTCAGGGATAATATCAGAGAGGTGGGCGTGATACAGGTGTTGTAGGAGGGCAGTGTCGTGCGGGGCGTGCGGTTTCTCGAATTTTTTCCGGGAGGTGGGAGACGACGTACCAGCAATCACCGCCTCTAGACAATCTTATATTTACTAGCTGAATACCCGTGTGTTGCAACGGGCGAGCAAAAATATATGTTGTGGCACGTCGCCACTGGCTCCTCCGTCGATACTATAGCTAGCCACTCGGGACCTATGTGCCTACACCTGCAAAGCCATAAGGTGCTCTTGCCACCTCACCCCATTTCGATAAGGCTTTAGAGCATCTCTACTCGCCCCCCCTATGGCGTTCGGCGCAAGCGTCTTTTGCGTTGTATAGGGGGCGCCGGCGTTGTTTTCCGTATGGAGGCGGCGATTTCCCTGTCGCAACCCCTATGCCAAAATTTGTATTCAGAAAAATATAGCTAAAACGCTAAAATTCATTCGAACTTGTTAGATTTTACATGACGAAAACCCTAATCTAAAAGAGGACATCGTCCTTGGAGTTCTTGCCGGCAGCGTTTGGCGCCCGATGGAGCATTTGACGGGCTAGCACCATCATTCCACCGACGTGGTCGGTCAGCCATCCCGCGGCGGCGCTGCCATTCCTCCCTCACCCGGTCGCAGCAGCGGCGTTCCGCGTCCTCGAGGAAGGATGTGAAGTTCCTCAGTTCGTTCTCGCGCTCCTGCCAGGGATGGTAGGAAGCGAGGGGGTACTGGGTTCTACAGCTATGGTGCGCCTCCGCCACGGCCACATGCGCCCCATTCAGTCCTCCTCAACGAGGCGTTGTTCAGTCACCGTCGCCGCCGACCTGGCTGCTTCGCTGTTGTGACGGTGAGCGGTGGCGCGGGCGGTTGCCTGCGCCTCCGCCACCCTTTCCATCGCCGCCCTCCTCTCGGCAACCATGAAATGCCGAGCTGCCTCGTCGCGACGTCGCGTCTCGAATGACACAAGCAATGCCCTTTGCTCCTTGGCGGCTTCCTCGGCCTCGCCGTCATCTAGCAAGTCGGGGTAGAACTCATCATCCTCCTCATCCTCCTCGCCCGCCTGCGGCGCCGGCTCCTGAGGTGGTAGAGACGGTGGCGACGGCGGCGCAGGTGGTGCACCGCTTCGGCCGCACGGTGGCATGGCGTACATCGCGATGAGGCTATGAGACATTTTGCTACCGGCGATGGAGTGTGTGAACCAGCAACGATGGGGCACCGAGCTCTTATAGCTAGAGCTGGGCGGGATACGAAGGTGAAGCGGGAGAGAAAGGGCACGAATGGGAGGGAAGGAGCAACAGGCGGGATGCGTGGCACGCATTTACAGCGACCCGTGCTCCCGAAGCGATGGTTCGCAGTGTCACTACAAGGCTACCACCGGTGAAAGCGCCATTATTCGGCATGGGAGACGAGGTGGAGACGACAAAGCTTAGGTCGTGTGACTGACAGGTTGGCAAGCGACGTGTTACGCGTCAGGGAGGACTTAGGATGCGGATGTGCAGCCCCGGTTCGATCATCCGCTCCCTTGAACACCGGCTGTTTTGAGCAGCGCGATGGACGGACGGAAGATGGTTTTTTTTACGTACGAAAATTTCTTTGACGGATGATTCGGCTTTTTTACGTACCACGGTTTTCAGACCATCACGACCTCTAGCAATCTTATAGTAAAGATGTAGCATATTTACCCGTGCGTTGTCACGGCTCAATAAATTTAAACATATATATATAACTAATAGCTGGTCTATTGACAGATAAAAAAAGTTAATTGAATAAAGAATGAATACACCTGCAAAGATTGAAGTGACTCTAAATTGAACAATTTTGCAGCTTTGAACATCTGGTGTTTTGAACTGAAGGCTAAAACTGAAACCTGTAGGTTAACAATCACGGACAACATCAATGAGACCAAACGCCAGGGAACGACTTGGTTTGTTGGGTAGGGAATAGGAAAAGAAATGGGGCTTGGCTTCGGTTTTAACAAAGAAGGGGGAACTACGATTTGTTTCCACACCAAGAAAAGAAAAGGCTCGAGCAAACAGCACAGAGGCTGATAGATCGATGCCGTGCAAAACGTAGCTGAAAACAACTTGCTCGATGAATTCTACCCTGAAACTGAAACATACTGGGATGGTTAACTCGGGCTAGGTAGCTAGCTGGGTCGAGGAAAATCATAGAAGCGGCGCTGCTGGAAGTTGAATAGCTGGTCGGCTCGGACCTGACCATGTGGATGCGTGCGTGCGCGAAGGGAGTTTAGGCCGGGGTGGCTAGGCGGGGCAACGCGGAAATGTGGAGGGAGCATGCAGCAGCGGCGGCGCGTGCGTGCGAGCACAGACACGCAACAGCAGCGAGGTCGACGGTGACCACAGCGCACGGACGTCGTCGGAGAAAGGCTACGGCAACCGAAAGAAACATAGAAGGGACGACGCCAGGCGGTTGCTCACTCTGGGTGTTGTGGGCTTGTGGCGAAGGGGCTCCGCTAGTGGACGATCGGAACACCGTGGAGAAGAAGAAAACCCCGACGGCGAAAGCGTCCTGGCGTGCACGAACGTCGTCTTTGTCGGTGATACTCCGGCGGTCCGGCTTGGCGGAGGGAGATCAAGGACTTCCAGGTGCCGGTCCTGGCGAAAGGACAAGGTTGGGGACTGGGAAGATCAGCCGGCGAACGAGCTTTGCTGCATGCTGCCACGACACGCAAGAAGCGTTGAGAGGACCCACGCCTGGTCCGGCCGCGTTCGAGCACCACAGGATCTCGTCATCTCGTGTGCGTCCTCCTCTAATGGAGCGACTCCAGGCTCTTTTGTGCACGCGTTATCTTCACAGTGTCTCCTCAAATCTGTGGCAAGGTGGAGGCGCATGGAGCACTTCGCCTGCCACCTCGAGAACATCGCCTGATTTCGCATCATTAGCTATCTTGAGGGTCTCCGCACCTTGGGAGGGTTCTCCCCTGCGTCGCTGGTCATGGCCGGATCGGGTTCTCCCCGCGCCGCCGGTAGCCGGACGCGTCGGCTTCACCCCCCGGCCGCATATTTTTCTTCTGGGAGGCTTGCCTCGTTCGTGTCCCCTGTTGGCCATGGCTTCACACTCGGTTTATCGATCGAATCCCCGACAAAGGAACTCACAAAAGTCGATGGTTTTCCCGACAAGATTGTGTTGATTGATAGATACCTCGGTAGGGCGGTTTTGTTATATTGGCGAGATTGTGTTACCTGGAGACCTACTCTTTCTCTGTGCTTGTGAAGACGCAAACGATTTGGACTCTACCTACGTACGATCGGGAGGAAAATTATGCTGTGATGGCATACGAAGACGCAATCAGAGACGGACGAAAGCGTAAAACGGACGTACCAAAACGTAAAGACCATCACGACCTCAAGCCGTATTATTAGTAGAGATTAATTACTAATTGGAGGCACCAAAGGAGCCACCACGTTAATCCTAGAGGGGAAGGATTTTCGTCCGTCTGATAAATTTACGATGCATCTATCACCGTTGGATGTAGCATGAGCCTCCGCCAGACACGTGAGTCTTACGCTATTCGGTCTCTTCCCCCGTTTTCAACTTTGCATCGAAAAGAAAAAAAAAAGGGTGCATCGCCTTCTCCTAGGTTTGGCGAGAAGTGAATCCATCAAACTTTTTTTTTTTGAGAACCCGCAACGGAAGTGCGCGTCTTTGTATTAAGTTTGCAGAGAACGCCATCGAAAGGCTACAACACCACACCAGCCTTTCGGCTTACAACACACTCCATCGACACCGACGACAAGAACACCTAGCCCAACCTCTAGCCAAGAAAGGTCAGAAAGCGGGCACAAAGCTCCTAGACCGCGTCACAACCAACGCGTCACACACAAGCACGGCCGGAGCCGAGGACGCCCGGACCAACGTACCACTACTCATGCGCCTAGAGAGGCGGCGCGAAGCGAGCAAATGGCAGGGACTAGACGAACTAGGAAGTAGCCGGCTGTAGGGTGCGAACGATGGCATACATAGCGCCCCGGAGCCTCACACATGAGCCGCAACTGACACCGCACAGCTCAGCCTCGCCGACTCGGCGAGGCCACCATCTCCGAAAGCCACAAAGCCCTCGCAGCCAACGCAGCGCCTTCAAGAAGGGGACGACGCCGGAGCACCGCCGCTGGCCGGTCCAACAAAGCGGACCTAGGGTTTCCCCTGGCATGAAGGGGAGGAACGGTTCGACCCAAGACCACGCCTCCAAGGAAGAAGTGGCACCCGTAGGTGTCACCATGGTCCGCAACGGCAACGCCGAGCAGGGTTTTCACCCGGGTAGAAACCGCACCCCGGCAAAACGGAGACGAACAGCGGAGCAGTCAGTGAGCAACACCAAAGCAGGTAGCTTGTCGTCGAGGAGGAGCATGTCAACCACCTCCGCAGTAGTACCCAGCACGCCGGGGAGACCGAGGTGGTCACCCCAAGCAGGCAGGCACCCGCGGATTCCGGAGCAAGACCTCCGGCCACCTTCCACCTTTGGCCCTGGGGAAGACGGATGGAGAGCAGGAGCAGGCCGCCATACCCGCGTGCTCGGGCGCCGCCAGAGCAGGACCGCGCCAGGACAAGGAGCGTCCCGGCCGTGGCCACCGCATCCAGGCCCAATCGAGCCCGCGCGCCGTCAGTACACGCAGAGCCCGCGCCGCCAGCACACGCAGAGCCTGCGCCGCAGCCCGACGCCGCCGGCACGCCATCTGCCGCCGCCGCGCAGGACAAAGACGCCCCGTCCGAGGCCCTCTGGATCCAGATCGGGCCCAGATCGGCCCAGTCGGGCCCGCGCCGCCGCCAGCACGCAGCGCCTGCGCCGCAGCCCGGCGCCGCCGGCACGCCAGCCCCGCCGCCACGCCATCTCCACCACAGTGCCGCCTCCGGTCGCCGGCACGACGGCCCCCCTCCAAGGCCACCGCGGGAGAGCCGAGAGGCCCTAAATCCCGCCGCCCCCTTCACCGGCGCCGACCGGCTTCGCCGGCGACGTCCTCAGGGGACGACGAGAGGTGGGGAGGCGGGGGAGGGGGCCGACGGCGGCGACGGTTAGGGTTTGAGCCCCTACGTCGCCCGGAGGAGGCGACGCAGGAGCGGGGTTCGGTGTACAGACTGACGAGCGAATCCATCAAACTCCATGGCCTTCCTCTGATTGACTCAGAAATCTCATGGTCGACTAGCCGGATCTGCCTTTCAAGATGTCTCTTGCCGCAAAATTTGGATTTTGTGTGATCTGGAAAGCGATCTTCCATAGCGTTGCCTGTAATCGGCTCCAAAATAAAAGAGTCAACAGAGGGAGGAGCCCCTGCTGAATTTTAATTAAGAGAGGCTGAGTCTCGAACCCGGGCTGCCTAGCACAGCACCGCATGTGCTAGCCAGTAAGACCCCGGGCCTTTCTCGAATGATTCTTAGGTAAGCAACATGGTGTTTTCTTCCCTGTATACTATGATCCATGATTTGATTCGATTTGTAAGAGCCAAGATACCATGCATCCTATGATTAACTCGCAGCGTCCGAAGGCCTTCGTGTGAGATCACGTTGTTCTTGATTGATCGTTTTTTGACACAAGGCGAGATCATGCCTGCATATACTCTCAACCAGTTTCCGCGGCTTAACTTGCGGCGTCCTACCAACGGTGATCGTGTCCGAGCTCCACGAGGAGATGGAGCGCTCTCTTCTTGATCGTTCACTGTTGACGCAGGACGAGGAAACCAATTTCCACAGATTTATTGCACTGTACACATTACCGGTTACTTCTTTTGCATTAGATACCATAAGATTTCAGCGGTTATGCTTAGATATATTGAGGTATTTGTAGCTTCCAGTTTCGCTTCAATCACTACACAACAAATTAGAATAGCAGCACTGTTCAAGAGTTGATATATTAGTAGCTTTGTACACTCCATATATACGATAGATTTTGTAAATAATAGATAAAGACAAATGATGTCCATGAGATCAATACAGACATGCATTTTTGTATCCTGACGTATTTAGGATCTCTTCCATCATGGTTAGGATAAAAATACGAATTATAAAAGCCACATTTAATCTGTGAAATTTTTGTTTTCACATATGTTTTTCTTACTGAACAATGATGAAATTACAAACATGTATTTTGTATCCTTACCTATTTAATTTATTCCCTGATGAAGATGTTGGTCAGCTAGCTATAACTAATAGGTCACTCGATCTGAAGATAGAAAGTATTATTTCTTGATGTACTGAGAAAAGGTAAAGAATGAGAAGAATCTCCACACTCTGATATAGCAATGTTTGTGCAGTAAAATCACGCTGCTATGTCCCTTCTGTTTTATTACAACAACCCTATAAAGAAGAGAAAGAGGTGTGTGTGAGAACATTCATATGTTTCCAAATGTGAATATTGAAATATTGAAAATTTCCCATAAAAATATTAAGACTAAGGCTGGCTACATGGTTGCTTAACTTAAAAATACATCGTTATTTAATTAGCTACATTTGTTCCTCGACACAAAGTGTAGATCAAAAAGGATGTCACATACCGTCACAAAGTGAGAATGATGCACCGAGTTTAAATAGATAGGAGTGGCGCCGAAGATCAATACAAGTCTATGGTATTATAAGTACATGGAGGATTAACTTTGACCCAAATTTTGAAAAATGTCAAACAAAAGGATAATTTAAAAAGAACAATACATCATTTTTCTAATCAACAACATTTGTTCTGCGACAGGAAGTGTAAATCAAACACGGATGTTGCCCACCATCACAAGTCTATGGAGTGTTATCAACGGAAATTTGTGTGATAGATGGATTTTTGGTTACACCCGGTGCAACGCACGGGCAATTTTCCTAGTAATTACTCGAAACTGCAAAGACCCTATTAGTAATTAGCTATGGAGGCATCTGTATCACTCTATCTGATTAGATATAATTATTATTTGTCTATTTTTCCTTCAATCGGAATGGAATCAACAAGAAGCAATGATCGGGAGTTAAACCAATGTTGCAAAATGAAAAAAAAAATCAGAATCGCCATATTTGATGGTGTGTTACAAATCATTAATTGTATAAACGGTTGTGGTTCTCTTAATGGTGGAAGAATGAAAATATTTACTTGGACGATTTAGGGGCGACCACCACACTAATTCTATAAGTTCCATTCCGGTGCAGATTCATTTCTCTCTTTCTTCTCTTTAGATGACATGAATGGCTTAATGTAGTTTTTCAGGTTTTGCTTGATGAGGCTGCGTTCAAGAAAATAAGATGCTAATGGTGCTAGATGGCTGGGTGGGTAATTAATATCCAATCTAATCCCATCTAAAGCAGATGCTTTCAATTTTTATATATTTCTTTCCTTAAATTACATAAAGTCGAATGCTTGGTTTTGTGGTACATAAATTAGCACCATTTACCTGCTGATTAATATAGAAGTACATGAATGGACAGAAGTTGCAAGTATATCCCTTAAAAGTGGTGTTTATGCTATCTTGCAACTATCTTTTTCTTATACATGACCAAGGAAATTTATGTCTTTAATCTTTAAATGGATAGTTGGAGTTACACACACTGCACTATTGGCCCCTAAACTACTATCCTGAAGAAGAAAATGCTTGCGCCGAATTATGCCCGGTTCCTCTAGATCTCCACTCCGCTGCTTGCACGCGAATCGAAATTTGTTTGGAAGTAATATGAGAGTTTCAGATCACATGCTGGTATCGAGTGTTTCTAGGATTTGTCAGTTTTCTTATATTATTTGGTGTTTGGTCTATCATTCTGAACTAATTGTCCGACAAGCTGAACATATGGAGGTTCCATGAGTTCTGCTATTTTTCATAGTCATTCTTTTGTTCCTAGATTTACTATGGGCCCATATATAGCATCCAGTTGGTCATTGAAAGATATATCGAGGAAAAAGTATAGAAGAAAATTTTCTAAATAAATAAATCATAATTTACTCCATTGTTATTTCTTTACTGGATGTACTTTCCACAGACTCCATGGCACGGCTGCTCATTTAATGTATTAGCTAACTTCAGATTTCTATTTCTATTTGGTATTTATAAATATATATTTATATTTTCTTATGTGTTTATGTCTTTATTCTCCATGTTCCCTAAATAACAGAGATAAATTGAAATATAGGATCCTCCCTGTTGTTTTTTTACCATTTATTGGCGGATTTTGATTGGATTCTTCTTAGCAACTTTCTAGGGGTGTTGGCTGGCAAACATGGGATTCATATATCACGTGTTAACATTTAACTATGCACCTATAAATCAAGTTTGCATTTGTTAGCTTTTCAATAACGTTAATGTCATACAAATATTATTAATTTCCTCAGTATTTATTTCTATTTTCTATGGTGAGGCCATGCGGTGCAATGGTTGGCAACTATGGTCTAAGACACATTTTGCCACTAGAAAATTATTCTGCAATACCCTTTACAACTAACATGCGTAATTCTAATAAAAGTTTGAATTAATATTACTCTACCATCTACATGTTCTTTAGATTTCTAGACCGTGCAACTGCACGGGTTAAATGACTAGTTAATATAGTAGAGATTTTTGAGTACCTCGATATTTTTTATGTGTCCAATTACATTTGGTTCTCTGTATTGGGGTATTTTTGCGTATCCGAGGAAGATGGTGTTCTTACATTGCTTAATTATGATCCATCAACCATAGTTCTATTTGGTGTTGTTTTTATTTTGAATGCACACTACATAAAAATTTAGTGCAACACTACATACTTGCCATATCTCACAGCCACAGCCATAGGCTTTTTTCCCAATAGGCAATTATGTCCTACTAAATTGAGCAGTAGTGCTGTCTGGTGGTGAGTGTTTGACTTCTGAGTACTCATGGAGCCTGACCTATATATATGAAAAGAAGGCTAAAGAAATAATTAGGGAACCATAGCCTTCTATATGGATCAACTAAAGGAACGTGATGTGTAACTGTCTGAGGGGTTTTCTTGACCCAGGAAATTCGACATTGTCCACCCTGGCGTCATGGCACATTGCACACCCACGGAAAAATATTGGGATATAAGTATTTTCATTGTCAAGACACTTGCATACGTGTCATACAGTACTACTGTTCTGGTTAGGCAGAATGAAACATAATTGGAAATTACTTCTAAATGCTTTGCTATCCAGTTGAGATTAAATATCTATTTTTCATACCAAAATCTGCAAGTTTATTCCTGATTTTTTATTTACATTTAATTGTCCATGTCTCATATGTTCGCAAAATTAGGTGTTGTATGCGGTACCTAAACTCTTGATGTTCATTTTTTTAGAATAATGTATTTCTATAGGCCAGGTAACTTTATGGAAGAATGACCTATGGGAAGAGTTGTCTGTCTTCTGGTTTTATTCGTTTTTGGGCGCTACATTTCTTAGAATTACCAGGACGCAATGGCTATATGTCGCTGTTATGGTGCACTGGATTTATTTGTGTTGAAATATTGGGTCATTTCAGCTTGGCCCATACTAGATTTCAGAAATTCCTAGAAATCTCAAAGTCCATGTGTGTGAGCCCATGTGACATACAACCCATGTTTTTGGCTGCACAAAGGCAAGAGGTGGGAGCTAAGTTTAATCCCACATGGAAAGTTGGAAGAGATGTAGACCAACATATAAGGTGGGGTGTTGCATCACTTGGTAAGTGAGTGAGAAGAGAAGTGCCACACGCACGCTCCTCCTCCTCCTCCTCGCTCGTCTCGACACGACGCGACGCGACGCGCGCACGCGCCGCGGTTTGCGGAATTGAGCCTCGGAGCCGAGCTTATCTTTTTTATGCACAGAAAAACCGAGCATTTGACCGAGTCCTTGACAGGACGCGTCACAGCTAGCCGGATCGTGGGCTGCTGTAACCGACTCGGATATGGGCGTGGCCCATGTTGCCTAGGGTTTCTCCGATGCGCCGCCTATATAAACTCTTGCCCGGCTACCGCCGCACACACCTGAAACCAATCTAGGATTTTGCCACCTCTCGCTGCTTGCGCCGCCTCCGTAGTCTACCTCATCCCGAGCGCCGGCGTGCACCGGCGAACGGGAGAGCAGGTCTCCGGAACCACTCGCCTTTGCGATCCTATACGGGAGAGGGCGAATTAGGTTTTTGGGAAGCGCTCTGCGCGACTGCTCAAGCTCTTCATCACGGGTCATCTTCCATCCAAGTCGGGCGGTGCAGCCTACCGTCGTCTTCATCGCCGTCTGCTTCGACCAGTCTACTCCAACGTTGTGATCAACAACGTTACTGCAATGAATACATCTGCAAATGAACGGTACGTGCGGTCTACTGCTGTTCGTCTGTTCATCATGTTCTGCGAGTAGATGTTTAGCTGCTACTTGTTTCTGTTCATCTTGTTGTTTAGTACATCTAGTATGTTCGAGTTACATGTGGTAGTAGCTGGTATTGTCATGTTTAATATTATGGAATTAATCATGGAAATTGTGCCTAATTATCCAACAGTCCAAAAACCTAATTGTAGGCAATTTCCTGAATTATCAATGGCTGGTTTTACCGATGCACTGAGGCCGGATAAATTTACCGGTGTGCACTTTAAGAGGTGGCAGCACAAGGCTGAGCTTTGGCTGACCACGATGAAAGTGTTCCAGATTAGTAAAGGCAAACCTGAAGGAACTATGTCTGATGATGATCAGAAAAAGTTCGAGGAAGCCAATACTATCTTTGTGGGATGCATTCTGAGCATTCTTGCTGACCGTCTGTGTGATGTGTTTATGCACATAAAAGACGGGAAGGAGCTCTGGGACGCACTGGACGTCAAGTTTGGTGCTGCAGATGCTGGCAGTGAACTTCATGGAGAGCTTTCATGATTTTAAGATGACTAAGGACCTTCCTGTGGTTCAACAAGCTCATGAGATACAGTGCATTGCCAAAGAGCTCGAACTCCTTAAGTGTGCCTTACCCGACAAGTTTGTGGCGGGTTGCATTATTGCTAAGTTGCCCCCTTTCATGGAGGAACTTCGCCACAACTCTCAAACACAAGAGACAGGAGATATCAGTTGAAAATCTGATAGCGTCCCTTGATGTTGAGGAGAAGGCTCGTGCTAAGGACACTACTGAGAAAGGAGAGGGTCATGCTACTGCTAACTTTGTGCAACAGAAAGGCAAATCCTCAGGCAAGAACAAAGGGAACTTCAAGCCCTCTTTCAACAAGCCTGTAAAGACTACAACCTTCAAGAAGAAGAAGCCGAACAGGGACAGAAGTGATCTGACTTGTTTCACTTGTGGAGAGCCCGGCCACTTTTCCGAGGACTGCCCAGAACGCGCAGACCGTGGAGGGAAAAAGGCCAAGACTGTCAACGTCGTGACCGCTGGCAATACTGATGGGTATGGTAAATTATTTACTGTTCTTTCGGTATTTCAATCTCCCTCTTGGTGGATTGATACGGGTGCTAACATCCATGTGTGTGCTGACATCTCTATGTTCACTTCTTACCAGGCCGTACGGGATTCCTCCGTCCTAATGGGCAATGGGTCACATGCCTCTGTTCGTGGTGTTGGCACGGTAGATCTGAAGTTCACTTCAGGGAAGATCGTGCAGCTGAGGAACGTGCAGCATGTCCCTTCTATGAACAAGAATCTTGTTAGCAGTTCCCTTCTCTGCAGAGATGGGTTTAAGGTTGTTTTAGAGTCGAATAAGGTAGTCGTTTCCAAGCATGGACAATTTATTGGAAAAGGCTATGAGTGCGGAGGCTTGTTCCGCTTTTCACTTTTAGATTTCTGTAATAAATCCGTGAACCATATTTGTGGCGGTGTTAGTGATGATACCAGTGTTTGGCATTCTCGTTTATGTCACATTAATTTTGGTTTGATGAATCGGTTATCCAGTTTGAGTTTAATTCCGAAATTCACTATTGCCAAAGGTTCTAAGTGCCATAGTTGTGTGCAATCGAAGAAACCTCGTAAGCCTCATACGGCGGTCGAGGAGAGAAACTTGGCACCTCTAGAACTCATACATTCTGATCTATGCGAGATGAATGGTGTGTTGACAAAAGGTGAAAAGAGATATTTCATGACATTGATTGATGATGCGACTAGATTTTGCTATGTTTACTTGTTGCGAACTAAAGATGAAGCTTTAGACTACTTTAAAATTTATAAGGCCGAAGTTGAAAATCAACTAGAGAGAAAGATCAAGCGTCTTAGGTCGGATCGTAGTGGAGAGTATTTTCCTAAAATCTTTGACGAATTCTGTGAGGAACACGGTATTATTCATGAGAGGACGCCTCCCTACTCGTCCCAATCAAATGGGGTGGCCGAGAGGAAAAACCGCACGCTATTTGACTTGGTGAATTCCATGCTCGACACTGCTGGTTTATTGAAGGCATGGTGGGGGGAGGCTTTGTTGACTGGATGTCATGTCCTGAATAGAGTTCCTAACAAGAATAAAGAGAAAACCCCTTATGAGGAGTGGGTTGGGAGAAAGCCATCACTTTTGTATTTGCACACTTGGGGATGCTTGGCGAAGGTCAACATTCCCATCCCAAAGAAACGCAAACTCGGACCAAAGACTGTGGATTGCATCTTTCTAGGTTATGCTCAGCGGAGCATTGGCTATAGATTTTTAGTAGTTAAATCCGAGGTACCTGATATGCATGTTGACACTATACTGGAATCTCGTGATGCAATATTTTTTGAGAATATGTTTCCTATGAAAGATATGCATAGCACTGCTAGATTTTCTTCTGAGATAATTCCTGAATCTAGTACATCTGATGATTATTTTGAGCAACCACATGAGAACGTTTTTGAGAACGTTCATGAGAAGGATGACAATGAAGCTCCTACAAGGAGCAAGAGACGGAGCACTACAAAGTCCTTCGGTGACGATTTCATTGTGTACCTTGTGGATGATACTCCCAAGTCCATTGCTGAGGCATATGCATCACCAGATACAGATGATTGGAAAGAAGCTGTCCAAAATGAAATAGACTCGATTCTTTCTAATGGAACATGGGAATTATCTGAGCGCCCTCATGGCTGTAAGCCTGTGGACTGTAAGTGGGTGTTCAAGAAGAAGCTAATGCCTGATGGTACTATTGAGAAGTACAAGGCGAGACTTGTAGCGAAAGGCTACACACAGAAAGAAGGCGAAGATTACTTCGACACCTATTCGCCTATCGCTAGACTAACCACCATTCGAGTACTACTTTCCATGGCTGCCTCTTATGGTCTTATTGTTCATCAAATGGACGTAAAGACAGCTTTCCTTAATGGAGAGTTGGAAGAGGAAATCTATATGGATCAGTCTGATGGATTTGTGGTAAAAGGTGAAGAGAGAAAGGTGTGCAAGTTGCTAAAATCTTTATATGGCCTGAAACAAGCACCTAAGCAATGGCATGAGAAGTTTGACAGAACTTTAACTTCTGTTGGCTTTGTCGTTAATGAGGCTGACAAGTGCGTCTACTATCGCCATGGTGGGGGCGAAGGTGTTATATTGTGTTTGTACGTTGATGATATTCTCATCTTTAGTACCAACATGAAAGTAATACATGAGGTCAAGTCTTTCTTATCAAAGAGCTTTGATATGAAAGATCTGGGACAAGCTGATGTAATTCTGAACATCAAGCTCATTAAGAACGAGAGTGGGATTACTTTATCGCAATCCCACTATGTTGAGAAGATCTTGAACTGGTTTGGCTTTATTGATGGCAAGTCTTCTCCAACACCTTATGATCCCAGTGTGATATTACGTAAGAACAAGAACGAACCAATAGATCAACTGAGATATTCTCAGATTGTTGGTTCACTCATGTACTTAGCGAGCGCGACAAGACCTGACATCACTTTTGCTGTGAGCAAGTTGAGTAGGTTCATGTCAAACCCGGGTATTGATCATTGGCATGCACTTGAAAGGGTCATGCGCTATCTATGTGGTACAATGAGTTATGGGATTCACTATTTAGGACACCCTGCTGTGCTTGAAGGATATAGTGATGCAAATTGGATCTCTGATGTAGATGATATCAAAGCCACTAGTGGGTATGTGTTTACCTTTGGAGGTGGCGCTGTATCATGGAGATCATGTAGGCAAACCATATTGACGTGGTCAACTATGGAAGCAGAACTTACTGCTTTAGACACAGCCACTGTAGAGTTAGAATGGCTGCGTGAGCTCTTGATGGACTTGCTGGTGGTTGAAAAACCTGTGCCGGTCATCCTCTTGAATTGTGATAATCAAACAGTGATTGTCAAAGTGAACAATTCTAAGGATAACGCGAAGTCATCAAGACACGTCAAAAGACGTTTGAAGTCTGTCAGGAAATTGTGAAACTTCAGAGTAATAACTGTTACGTATATTCAAACGGATAAAAACCTGGCAGATCCCTTTACAAAGGGACTATCACGTAATGTGATAGACAGCGCATCAAGGGAGATGGGTTTGAGACCCATAGATGTTATGTCATAGTGGTAACCCAACCTTTGTGATCGGAGATCCCGTGAATTAGGACCTGGGAAAACAAGCTAGTGGTTTAACTGAGGAGAGTATTCTGTAACCCTCTCTATGTGAAGATGCAAAACTCTCAAAATCTATAAGGCAGGTTGGCAACATGCCTTAATGTGTTTCTGTTGGCTATGATTAGCAAAGATGCTGTACTACAGAGCATTCTTGAAAGAACACACCTATATGAGCCCGACTGTTAAACGTCATAGTCTATGAGATTTGGGTGATGATAGGGCAAAGGTGTCCGATCTTTCGATGAGATCTTGATATGTCGATTTGGTGGGTGGAGTTCGTGCTTGACGATCCGACTACACGTGCGAAGCTCGTGCACCAATGCAATCGCTAGGACAATCTCCGGGAGTTACCGATCTTGCGGATGCACGATCAGCCTGACCAGCGAGGGTCTTAATTCCTACCTGAAATCGAGAACAAGTAAGAACTAATACAGCAATCAAGATATTGCGGATGAAAAATGTATGCTTTATTCAAAAGGTGGGATTCCGAATAGGCGGTCTTCTTCTGGGCGATTGGCCTCAAAAGTCGAGCTCGTAGTTGCAGCAATGGCTAACTTTTAGTCTAAACAAAATCCGAGTTCTAATGATGGCTACGGGGGTATTTGAGGAGGAAAAGGTAGGGGTGCGACCAGCCATGGGTATGGTGGTCGAACGGAACCCTAACAGGCCTTTTCTCCTCAAATTCGGACTCCTAAAAGTGGCTGTCTTATTTGCTGTGAAAATTACATGGGCCTGGCCCAAAAATAAAAGTGACGCAGCACCATATTTATCTAAGGACGAATTTATGAAGTGGTTCTTTGTATATTTCATCCAAGTCTTCATCCTTCATTATGGTTGCTTCAAAGTTCTGAAATCTCCACTCGTGGCATCTTCTTCAATCCTCAAACGCTTGCTGCCATCTCCATGCACGATCATGCTCCAATGCTTGTCCCTCTCATCCATGCTAGGTCCATCATTCCTAAGAGTAACAAACATGTCTGATTTAGGCAGCATCATATTCTCATGTATGTGAGAAAGAGTTCTAAGAAACGAAAGTACCTGATAGTTAAGTTGCTTGGCATGAGCTCGAGTGATGGGTCCTTGTATGTGTTCCGCTGTAGGTGCAGCGGTTGTATCAATAGATGGGATGTCCTCATCATGCTCCCCTTCTTGAATTGAAGTCGTCCTCGACGCAACCTCATCTTCTTCACCGAAGTAATGCTTTAAATCTGCAATGTTAAATGTAGGACTTACCGTACCAAAATCTGCAGGAAGCTCAAGTTTATATGCATTATCATTGATTTTCTCTATCACCTTAAAAGGACCATCAGCCCGTGGCATTAACTTAGACTTGCGCAAATCAGGAAAATGATCTTTGCGCAAATGCAACAAAATAAGATCACCAACCTCAAACACAACATGCTTTCGTCCTCTATCCCCAGCAACTTTATACTTAACATTCATGCGTTCTATGTTGTCTTTAGTAGTTGCATGCAATTTTAAAATCAAATCAGCACGTTGTGTAGCATCGAAATTATTTTGCACTGAAGATGGTAAAGGCAACAAATCAATAGGTGCACGTGGAACAAAACCATAGACAGTCTGAAAAGGGCTCATCTTTGTGGTAGAATGCAGCGAACGATTATAAGCAAATTCAATATGAGGCAAACACTCTTCCCACAATTTTAAGTTCTTCTTTAAAACAGCCCGCAACATGGTAGATAAAGTTCTATTAACTACTTCAGTTTGTCCATCAGTTTGGGGATGACATGTAGTACTAAACAGTAATTTAGTCCCCAACTTAGCCCATAAACATCTCCAAAAGTGGCTAAGAAATTTAGTATCACGGTCAGAAACAATAGTATTTGGCACACCATGCAAACGAACGATATCACGAAAAAACAAATCAGCAATGTGCGCAGCATCATCGGTCTTGTGACAAGGAATAAAGTGTGCCATCTTAGAAAACCGATCCACAACAACAAAAATACTATCCCTCCCCTTCTGTGTACGAGGTAATCCCAAAACAAAGTCCATCGAAATATCCTCCCAAGGAACACTAGGAACAGGAAGAGGCATATATAAACCATGTGGATTAAGGCGAGACTTAGCTTTTTGACAAGTAGTGCAGCGTGCCACGAATCTCTCAACCCACTTTGCATGGCGACGATTCAGTTTTGCTTGACTACGAATATGCTTCAAAGATTCATGATCAGAATGTATAACAAATTCTTTAGGCCATAAATAATGTTGCCAAGTTTCTAATGTCCGAACCAGCGCATATAATTCTTTATCATAAGTAGAATAGTTCAGACTAGGCCCACTCAATTTTTCACTAAAATATGCTACAGGTTTGCCCTCTTGTAATAACATACCTCCCAAACCAATTCCACTAGCATCACATTCAAGTTCAAACGTCTTATTAAAATTAGGAAGTTGGAGTAATGGAGCATGTGTTAACTTATCTTTCAGTATCATGAAGGCCTCTTGTTGTGCATCGCCCCAAACAAAGGGCACATCCTTCTTTGTGAGCTCATTCAATGGCGCAGCAATAGAACCAAAATCTTTGACAAAGCGCCTATAAAACCCAGCGAGACCAAGAAAACTCCTCACTTGTGTGACCGTCTTGGGCTGCGGCCAATTCTCAATAGCTTCAATCTTGGCTAGATCAACTTCAATTCCCTGTTCTGTAATAACATATCCAAGAAAAGCAACTCTATTTATGCAAAAGGTGCACTTCTCAAGATTACCATACAAACGTGCATCACGTAAAGCATTGAAAACAGCACGTAAATGATCCAAATGGTCCTCTAAAGATTTGCTATATATGAGAATGTCATCAAAATATACCACCACAAAACGACCAATAAAAGCACGTAAAACTTCGTTCATCAGTCTCATAAAGGTACTAGGTGCATTAGTTAAACCAAACGGCATTACTAACCACTCATATAAACCGAACTTAGTTTTAAAAGCTGTTTTCCATTCATCTCCTAATTGCATATGAATTTGGTGGTAACCACTACGCAAATCAACTTTAGAGAACATAATAGAACCACTCAACTCATCTAGCATGTCATCCAAACGAGGTATAGGGTGACGATATCGAATGGTAATATTATTAATAGCTCGACAATCAGTACACATGCGCGAAGAACCATCTTTCTTAGGTACTAAAATAATAGGAACAGCGCATGGACTAAGAGACTCACGAATATAACCTTTGTCCAATAAACTCTGGATTTGTCGTTGGATCTCTTTTGTTTCTTCAGGATTGGTGCGATATGGCGCACGGTTGGGCAGCGAGGCTCCTGGAATCAAATCAATTTGGTGTTCTATCCCACGAATAGGTGGAAGTCCAGGCGGAACATCTTGTGAAAAAACGTCCATGTATTCCTGCAAAAGGTTAGCAACCGCAGGTGGCAAAGAAGGAGGCATATCCTCAAATGAAAACAGAACTTCTTTGCAAACAATGGCATAACATGGAGTAATATTGACATCTATTTCAGCAAGATCAGATTTGCTAGCAAGTAAACAAGGATTCTTCAAACGAATTTCAGTAGCATGGTTAGAATCAGATTTAGAAGAATGCTTAGGGGGTACAAAATCTGCAACAATAATCTCATTCTCATTCTCACTCTTATGTTTGTCATCGTTTTTTAATCTACTAGCTCTAGCAAGATCATCTTTCAAAATTTGTTCCGGAGTCATGGGTTTAAGTCCAATTTTCTTGCCAGCATGTGTAAGAGAATACTGATTAGTTTTACCATTATGTACAGATTCTCTATCAAATTGCCATGGTCTACCAAGTAACAAAGAACAAGCTTGCATAGGTACAACATCACAATCAACAAAATCTGAATAGGTACCAATAGTAAAATGCACACGTGCAGTTCTTGTTACCTTGAGCTTACGGGAGCTCTCAAACCATTGAATGTAATATGGATGAGGTCGTTGTCGTGTGGGTAGAGCAAGCTTCTCCACCATGTCAATACTAGCCAGATTGTTACAACTCCCTCCATCAATGATGATCCGGATAGCTCTCTCTTTAACAACGCCTCTTGTTTGAAACAAATTGTGGTGTTGATCATGCTCAGCTTTGCTCAATTGCACACTCAAGACACGTTGTGCAACTAAACTCTTGTATTGATCAACAGTTTCAGCTCCCATTACCTCCATCTCCTTGTCAGAATCAGAAGTGGCACCATCACGTGCAGCAATAAGTGCCAATGTATCATCATCAAAATCACTCGCAGAGTCATATTCACCATCTTCAAGCACCACCATCACACGTTTGGTTCTGCATTCTTTTTCGATGTGACCAAACCCAAAACATTTGCGACATTGAATATTGTGAGTCTTCCCCGTGGAGGCCATGGAAGAAGAACTCCGTGTCGGACCAGCAGATGGTGATGGAGCAGGAGCAGGAGGCGTTCTTGACGTCGGTGTGGTATACCTGGAGGTGGAAGGACCTGGTGCATCCCCACGAGAAGGTGGAGCTGATTGGCGCGCAGACCATGAAGAAGTACGACCTGCAGAATTATTAGCTCTTCTCCATGATGGTTGACGATCCTGCACTTCAAGTTCAGCTTTGCAAGCAAGGTGAAATAAACGAGTAATAGTGTTGTACTCCTTATAGTCTAAAATATGCTGAATCTCCTTATTTAAACCACCAAAGAAACGTGCAAGCATAGCTTCATTATCCTCTACAATACCACAACGAATCATGCATGTTTGTAACTCTTGATAATACTCTTGTACAGAATTTTTGCCTTGTTCTAAACGAGTTAATTTTTTAAGCAAGTCCTGTTGATAATGTGGAGGTACAAAACGAGTACGCATGGCATGTTTTAGACCAAGCCAAGTAGCAGGAATATTAGCATGATTGACTCGACAATGTTCAGACCACCAGATAGAAGCAAAATCTGTAAATTCACATGTAGCAGCACTAACACGCAAATGCTCAGGGTAGCGTAAACATGCAAAACGTTGCTCTACTTCTAATTCCCAAGTGAGATATGCATCAGGATTATATCTACCCTCAAATGGCGGAATATTTAATTTTAGCTTAGCCACATGTTCATCATCACGTACCGGACGCGGAGGTGGACGAGCGTTGCGGTTGTATTGCCGCGGACGGCCAGGTGCAGGTTGTTGGACCTCGTCCTCGTCGAACTCGTTTTCATCCTCGAACTTGTTTTCCCCCTCATCAGCAGCATATCCATCCTGGGTGGCCGCCTCCGTAGCGTCTGCAGCAGCTGCCGCGGCTGTAACGGTACCCGCAGATGGCGGTATGAGAGGAACGCGGCGAGCACGTGGTACAGGGAGGCCCGGCTGTGGCAGTGGTGGTAAACGGGCCAGGACTTCCTGGAACCGGGCGTCGAGCTTGGTGTTGAAGGATGCCTCAAGACCAGCCATCTTGTCCATCGCATCAGACAGCTTGGAATCAACATCACCCAAGCGTGTGTCCACATCTTGTGCACGCCCCACCAACAGCCGAGTGAAGTGGGCATGCAACTCTGCATTAATCATCTTCTCCGGATCAACATCATCCTTCGTGGTTCCTGTCATGGTTAGCGGAGAAGCAAGCACAAATATATATACCTACGCACTACGGAATATGGTGGAATCACGCGTAATCCGTCAAGCGGTATACAAAGCTCTTACAAGTTCTTACCAAACAGGAGGAAGGTGATATGCAACCAGCAAAGAGCAGCGACTCCCAAGATTGCACAAAGTGATTACCAGGTGTCGATACAAAGCACGTGCAGAAATATGTGGAGCTGTAGGAAGGCTTATATGGTAGCAAAAACAACAAATATCAAAACAGCAATGCAACGTTGAAAGAATGCTCAACCACTGTACTGTGCTGGTCCTAGGCTATACCGTGCTAGAGACGCGAGCCGAGAACACTAAGAAAGTCACGGCGTGGCACAACAAGCAGAAAGGAGCAGCTCCAAAGCAAGATATAAGTGAAGATCTGCAGGAATTTTCGGGTCCGAAACTTCAGAGGGCAAAAACTTGGCCTTCCCGGCCTTTTTTGGGAGTTCTGAGTGTCGCACAACAAGCAGAGTTCTGAGTTATGGCCAGTTGAAGTTTGCTGTCAAAAACCGTCAAAAACTGACAAAACTGTCCAATTCGGACTAAATTCGGACTGGACTAGTAGGAACGGGTCAACCCGACTTGGATGCGGATTTGACTTTTTTGTTTGCTCTTCTTCTTCCTCTTGACTGGCGACCGAAACCTAACTCACGGACTCTGAAAAAGGCACGGATGAAATTGGGAGGAACGAACAAAAACTTATATGAAGGCGGTGGCGGAAGTATATGGCGTGGTGGCGGAAGGATATGGTGGAGCAGTGGTGCAAGCGTGCGGCGGTGGCGGGACTATGGTGATTCGAACTCGAAACTCTAAAGGAACAGACACTAAGACCAGCAACTCGACATGCGGATGCAGACACAAATTCAATGATGCAAACTGAAAAGACAATGCAAAGGCTCGGATGGTTTATGGGACTAGATGATCTAAACCCTAACTGTATTTTTGGCTTTTTCGTGGTTTATAGGTATGAACACAGATGCAATCTAAACTATGAAAACAGTAAATCTCACCGAGCAACCTGAAATCTGATACCACTTGATAGGGCAAAGGTGTCCGATCTTTCGATGAGATCTTGATATGTCGATTTGGTGGGTGGAGTTCGTGCTTGATGATCCGACTACACGTGCGAAGCTCGTGCGCCAATGCAATCGCTAGGACAATCTCCGGGAGTTACCGATCTTGCGGATGCACGATCAGCCTGACCAGCGAGGGTCTTAATTCCTACCTGAAATCGAGAACAAGTAAGAACTAATACAGCAATCAAGATATTGCGGATGAAAGATGTATGCTTTATTCAAAAGGTGGGATTCCGAATAGGCGGTCTTCTTCTGGGCGATTGGCCTCAAAAGTCGAGCTCGTAGTTGCAGCAATGGCTAACTTTTAGTCTAAACAAAATCCGACTTCTAATGACGGCTACGGGGGGTATTTGAGGAGGAAAAGGTAGGGGTGCGACCAGCCATGGGTATGGTGGTCGAACGGAACCCTAACAGGCCTTTTCTCCTCAAATTCGGACTCCTAAAAGTGGCTGTCTTATTTGCTGCGAAAATTACATGGGCCTGGCCCAAAAATAAAAGTGACGCAGCACCATATTTATCTAAGGACGAATTTATGAAGTGGTTCTTTGTATATTTTGTCCAAGTCTTCATCCTTCATTATGGTTGCTTCAAAGTTCTGAAATCTCCACTCGTGGCATCTTCTTCAATCCTCAAACGCTTGCTGCCATCTCCATGCACGATCATGCTCCAATGCTTGTCCCTCTCATCCATGCTAGGTCCATCATTCCTAAGAGTAACAAACATATCTGATTTAGGCAGCATCATATTCTCATGTATGTGAGAAAGAGTTCCAAGAAACGAAAGTACCTGATAGTTAAGTTGCTTGGCACGAGCTCGAGTGATGGGTCCTTGTATGTGTTCCGCTGTAGGTGCAGCGGTTGTATCAATAGATGGGATGTCCTCATCAGGTGATCTCTAGTAAACTCATGAAGAGACCATGGAGTACGACGTATATGCTCCAACCCGCGGGGTAGGCTACTGGCAGCCATGTACTGGTTATGACTTTAAGTGAAATCTTGATGCACCAAACTTGCAATTCAAGGCGTAGTCCATTGTTCAAGTTGCTGATAGACGTAGCTTAAGGTTCTAGGCGGTAGTTCAACTTAACAGTCTCTGCTGAAACACTGGTATATAAACAAGTAGTGAGGTTTGGCAAATCTCTAAATGGGCATTTGAGATCTGGTGGGGGATTGTTGAAATATTGGGCCATTTCAGCTTGGTCCATACTAGATTTCAGAAATTCCTAGAAATCTCAAAGCCCATGTGTGTGAGCCCATATGACATGCAGCCCATGTTTTTGGCTGCACAAAGGCAAGGGGTGGGAGCTAAGTTTAGTCCCACATGGAAAGTTGGGAGAGATGTAGACTAACATATAAGGTGGGGTGTTGCACCACTTGGTAAGTGAGTGAGAAGAGAAGTGCCACACGCGCGCTCCTCCTCCTCCTCCTCGCTCGTCTCGTCTCGTCTCGTCTCGTCTTGACTCGACACGTCACGACGCGCGCGTGCGCGCCGCAGTTTGCGGAATTGAGCCTCGGAGCCGAGCTTATCTTTTTGATGCACAGGAAAGCCGAGCGTTTGACCGAGTCCTTGACGGACGCGTCACAGCTAGCCGGTTCGGGTCGCTCCCAGATCGTGGGCTGCTGTAACCGACTTGGACGTGCGACGTGGGCATGGCCCACGTTGCCTAGGGTTTCTCTGCTGCGTCGCCTATATAAACTCTTGCCCGGTGATACGTCCAAAACGTATCTACTTTCCCAAACACTTTTGCTGTTGTTTCTCCTCTAATTTGTGTGTTTTGAATATAACTAACACGGACTAACGCTGTTTTCAGCAGAATTGCTCTGGTGTCTCGTTTTTGTGCAGAAATCCAACTTTCAGTAAAAATTCGGGAAAAATTGGCAAAAATCCTATTTCACCAGAAGACCCACGGAGCCAGAAGACGAACCGGAGGGGAGGCACGAGGCCTCCACACACATAGGGGGCGCGGCCCAGCCCTGGCCGCGCCCACCTGTTGTGAGGGAAGCTCGGCCATCTCCTCGACCCCTCCTTTCGCCTACATATACCCTCTGACCTGGAAATATCGGGGGTACGGCGTTTTTCCCAGAAAGACTTCCGCTGCGCCGCCACCATCAGAAATCGTGATTCAGAACCAAAAACTCCGTTTTGGCACCCTGCCGGGATGGGGATTTGGAGGAGATCTTCATCACCATCATCACCGACGTCCCTCCATCGACCATCCATGACTCCCCATCTATGTGTGAGTAATTCCCCCGCTGTAGGTGAGGGGATGGTAGGGATTGGATGAGATTGTTCATGTAATTTGATATGAGATTGTTAGGGCATAGTGCCTAGTATCTTTATTTAGTGCCTATGACATTGTTGCAACTTGTTGTGCTTAATGCTTGTCACTTTGGGCCCGAGTGCCATGATTTCAGATCTGAACATGTTATTATTTCTATGATGATACTTGTTGTTTATGGTCTTATCTACAAGTTGTATACACATATTATTGTCCGGAACCCGAGGCCCCAAAGTGACAGAAATTGGGATAACCGGAGGGGATGGCTACGATGTGAGGATCACATGTGTTCACCGAGTGTTAATGCTTTGCTCCAGTACTTTATTAAAAGGAGTACCTTAATTACCAGTAGTTTCCCTTGAGGCCCTGCTGCAACAGGATGGTAGGACAAAAGATGTCGTGCAAGTTTCTCCTTGTGAGCACGTACGACTATATACGGAACACATGCCTATGATTGTTAGTACTAGGATGCTTTATCATTATTTATCTACAATGCCCATGTCTCATTGATTTCATGAATTATCTTATCCATGCAACGCCCGTACATCCATCCCTATGCCTACAGTATTTGTTCCTACTGCTTACTATTGCTACTATTACCGTTGTTATTTTTCTATTGCTATTACTGTTTCACTACTATCACCACTATAAAACTGTTGCTACTGATAAACTGCTGCGAGCAAGACTGTTCCCAGGTGCAGCTGAATTGACAACTCATCTGTTAAGGCTTACATATATTCTTTGGCTCCCCTTGTGTCGAATCAATAAATTTGGGTTTTACTTCCCTCGAAGACTGTTGTGATCCCCTATACTTGTGGGTCATCAAGACTATTTTCTGGCACCGTTGCCGGGGAGCATAGCTTTATTTGTAAGTTCACTTGGTATTTATATTGTTCGCTGCAATCCTTTCATCATGGGTAAACCCCGTGATGGAAAAGTTCCTATATTGCCATCCACTGCAAGAAGAGGTACAACTCTCAACACCTCTGTTGCTCTTGATTCGCCATCTGTTACTTACACCACCACATGCACACGCTACTGCTACTACTTCTGCTGAGTTTGAAAATGCCACTCATAATTTAGATGATGCTTCTACTGTGCTTGATGAGAGTGGTTCACTAGGTTCCTTTTTAGATTACTATTGCTAGAGCTAAGTTGGGAAACACCACTGTTACACCTGTTAGTTCACCTGAGTCTAGGGAATGTCCTAGTGATAATTTTGATGATGCTTATATTGAGCTTAATGATGATTTTATTGCTGAAGCACGTGCTACTCGTAATGCTGCTGATGTTAAAGAACTTCTTGCAAGACGTACTGTTAGATATAAATTATCTCCTGATCCTAAGTTTGCTGCTTCTCCCATAAATATTAGAGACAAGGATTATGATTTCTCTTTGGATTTATCTTACATATCTATTGTTGAGAAAACTCCTTTTTGTGGTACTAAAGATGAAAGTGCTATGGAACATATGAATGAGCTTTCTACTTTGAGTAATTTGTTTTCTGATGATATTAAGCTCCGCACTTATTTTGTTGCTAAGATTTTTCCTTTCTCGTTGAAAGATGCAGCTAAAACTTGGTTTAATAGTTTGTCTCCTGGGTCTCTTAATAGTCCTATTGCTTTGGTTAATGCTTTCTTTTAGAAATATTTTCCTGCTAGTGCTCAACATGCTGCTGTGCAGAAAATCTTTGATTTTAAACAGGGAAAAGGAGAGATATCGCCTGAATCTTGGACAAGGTTTTGTTCTTTAATTAGAGCTTTGTCTAAAGAGCCATTGCCTAAAAATGAACTCCTTGATATATTTTATAATGGACTAACTGATGAATCTAAGACATATCTGGATAGTTGTGCTGGTTGTGTTTTTAGGGAAAGAACTCTGGCTGAAGCTGAAGAATTAATGGCTAAAATAAGCCAGAATTATGATGATTGGACTCTAGTTGAGTCAACACCAGCACCAACACCTGCGCCAGTTCCAGAGCCTACGCCGAAGAAGAGAGGGATGATTGAATTAAATGATGAAGTGATGAGGAAAGCCAAGAAATCTCTTAAGGAGAAAGGTATTAAAGCCGAAGACATTAAGAATTTACCTCCCATTGAAGAATTATGTAAGCCAATCCCTCACTCACCTACTATCGAGGTACACTCTCTCCAATGCTTTGATGAAAGAGATATTCCTTATTCTAAACCTCCTGATCAATGCTTAGATGAATTTGATAATTTTATTGTTAAGCAAGAAAATTTTAATAGAAAAGTGCAGAATCATTTGTTGGAAAATTCTAGAGCTATTAACAAGTTGCAGGATATTATGGAGAGAACCTTCAATGATGTGAAGATACTTGTTAAATATTTTCAAATGGTTCAAACACAAATTAATCAGCTTACCAAGGTACAAAAAGACTTGCTAGTTAATGCCGCAAGAGAGAAGCAAGCGTGTGAAGTTCGCACAAGAGGTGGTGTGATACGTCTCAAACGTATCTATAATTTTTGATGCTCCATGCTTGTTTTTACACCATTTGCCTTGTGTTTCATTACACTTCGTGGCGTTTTTATGCGATTTCGGAACTAACCTATTGACAAGATGCCACAGTGCCAGTTCCCTGTTTTCTACTGTTTTTGTGTTTCAGAAAAGCTACACAGGAAATATTCTCGGAATTGGACGAAACAAGTTCTAGAAGTCTTATTTTTCCCAGAAGCTTCCCGAAGACCGAAAGAGAGCCGGAGGGGAGCCAGAGGCCGCCCTCACACGTAGGGGGCGCGGCCCAGCCCCTGGCCGCGCCCACCTGGTGTGAGGAGCCCCTGGCTGCCCCCTGACGACGCCCCTTCGCCTATAAGAAGCCTCGGGACGGAAAACCCTAAAGGAGTCGGCGTTTTTCACAGAACAGTTCCACAGCGCCGCCGCTGTCGAAGACAAATTTCGGGGGATAGAAGTCTCTGTTCTGGCACCCTGCCGGGACGGGGAAGTGCCCCCGGAGCTATTTCCATTGGTCTCCATCGCCGTCTCCGCCATCTCCATCGACCTCACCACCATCTCCATCAACCTTATTGTCTCCTATGGTGAGGAGGGAGTAGTTCTCCCCCGGGGCTGAGGGCTCTACCGGTAGTTATGTGGTTCACCTCTCTCTCCTATGATGTGATCTTTATATGATCGTGAGCTTTGTATCATGTTGAATAAGTAGATGTTACTCTTCTTCATTATGTGTACTTTAGTGTGTTATTAAAGTAATCTATTCCTCCTGCCATGGTGTAACGGTGACAGTGCGTGCATCATGGTGGTACTTGGTCTAGGCTACGATTGTGATCTCTTATGGATTATGAGAATAATTATCACTATGATAGTATTGAAGTGATCTATTCCTCCTTTCATGGTGTAATGTTGACAGTGTGTGCACCGTGTTAGTACTTGGTCTAAGTTGCAATAATATTTATCTTGAGTTGTGATTTGATTTGGATATCTCTATGAGTGGTGTTTGCCAAGTACTTGATGAACTTTAAGGGGTGCTTCTGTAGCCACTACGCAATGATTAGTGTTATTCAATAGGAGAGTAATTCAGAGTACCATAGTGAAGAGAAGTTATCTATTTGTTCAATTATGTTATATTTGTTGGGAGTGTGTCCACTAGTGAAAGTATGATCCCTAGGCCTTGTTTTCAAGCTTTGCACACCGTTTACTTGCTGTTTTGTTACTTGTTTGCTTGCTGCCATTTTTTTTCCAGATTGCATTTACTACTTATAATCATCTATACCACTTGTATTTCACTATCTCTTCGCCGAACTAGTGCACCTATACATCTGACAAGTGTTTTGGGTGTGTTGGGGACATAAGAGACTTTCTGTATCGTAATTGCAGGGTTGCTTGAGAGGGGTAGCTTTGACCTCTTCCTCCCTAAGTTCGATGAACCTTGGGTGATCCACTTAAGGGAAACTTGCTGCTGCTCTACAAACCTCTGCACTTGGAGACCCAACACTGTCTATAAGAACAGACGCATGCATAGACATCAAGCTCTTTTCTGGCACCATTACCGGGGAGGTAAGGTAAAAGGTACTCGCATCCTCCTGTGTGAGTGCTCGGAGTTATTTCCTTTAGATTCTGCAATTACATCTTTTTGTTTCTTGTTTTTATTTTCACTAGTTAGGCTTAATGGAAAACAATGAGTTCTTTAGTCTTTTTCCTGAGTTTAGATATGAAGTGTTCGAAGAGAAAGTTGAAAAACCTTTGGAGCTTAATTTGCATGCTAATAGTGATGTTAGTATGAATGCTTTGAACACCGTTATTGCTAATGCTATAGAAAAGTCTAAGCTTGGGGAAGCTGATTTTGTTAAGCATGATATTTTTAGTTCCCCAGCTTTAGTGGAGAAAATTTGCTCTGATGATATTTTATCTCCCATATGTGATAATTCTGATCTTGATGCTGTTCCTATGCCTGTTACCTATGTTAGTGATCATGATTGGGAAAAGCACTCTACTTTTGATATTGAAAATCTTTTTGGTACCGATTCTAAGGTTAATAATTATTGTACCATCAGTACTATCCATGTTCCTTCTTATGATGATATGTTTGATGAATATGCTTTGAGAAATAGTTGTTCTTTAGCTTGTGATGATACTAAACCTCTAGTTTATGATGGTTATGATGATGGGTATAATATTTTCAGTTCACCTACTTTTGAGGAGAAAATTAGTTATGATTACAATATGCCTCCTATTTTTGATGATTATGGTGATGAGAATAATTATTCTGTTGAATCTGCTCCTACTACTATTGTTCATGTGGGGAGTATTAATTCTTTTATGCATGTGGCTCATGATAGGGATGCTTTATGTGATAGTTATATTGTTAGTTCTATTCATGATGCTACTGAAAGTTATTATGAGAGAGGGAAACATGGTTTGATGGATCTCAACAATATTAAGTTTTCCCTCTTTATGTTGCAAATCTTGAAGTGGCACTTGTTTTATCTATCCATGCTTGCTACTATGCGCCTATCATGATCATGAGCGGTTATTTATTTTCTTACAAGATTCCTATGCATAGGAAGTGGTTTAGATTTAAATGTCTTTCATATCTACTTTTTGATGCTCTCTATTGCTTTAAGTTCCTATATGGCGCCTTTGCCTCAAGCTCTTATATGGCGCCTACATGAGCATCTTTGCAAATTACTGCGCCTAGCTCAAAGGCGTTAAAGAAAAGCACTCTTGGGAGATAACCCATTGTTTATTTTTAGTACTTTTTCTTTTATTTGGGTCTTGAAAGTTATTACTACTGTAATAACCGCTCGTTATCCTTTTTATTTCGTTGTTGTGCCAAGAGAAGCCTCTAATTTGAGTGAGGTAAGATTTAGGGATGTTGCTGTCCTGAAACAGTTTTCGGTGCTGCACCGTAAAAATTCATGAAAATTCTCTGTATATCTTTTGGACCTGCGATTTCTTGTGCATATGCCCCAGGTTATATCCAAACTTTCATTAGTTGAACACTTTTGATTTGAGCAACAGAAAACCCCTCAACAATTCGACCTTTGTCAGCTATTCTGTTTTGACAGATTTCTGCCAATATTTGTGTTTGCCGCTTTATCGCTTTCTTTTTGAGTTCTTTTAATCATGGCACTTTTGGGAAAGTTGCTACAGTAGTATATACTTTATATGTGGTGGTTTTAGGTTGAAACCTGAAGCAAAAGAGGTTGATTATATGTTATGCTTACACTAATGTTGCTAATAGATTTGTGTTTAGTTTTGTATAAAGGAAGTTAAGTATAGGAATTGGAGAATGATGAGATGAGTTGAAGAATGGAAAAAAGCTCAAGCTTGGGGATACCCATGCATCACCCCAAGAAATATCCAAGAAGTACAAGCGTCAAAGCTTGGGGATGCCCCCGAGGCACCCCCTTCTTCATCGGCAAAAATCAGGTCACCTTTCAAGACACTATATTTTTATTGCTTCATGCACTATGCGTTTTTCTTGGAGCGTCAGTTGCTTTTGTTTTCAGTTTTCTTTTGCTTTGTTTGCTGGAATAAATGGTTAGATCACATCATGTTTCTTTTGGAGGAGATGAACTTGCTTTTCATTTGCCAAGAACGCTCTAGTTTTCATTCTTATCAAAAACCAAGTGTTCTTCTTTTTCTGCTACTGCTTTTGGTTTTCATTTTTGCCTTGATTTGCATTCAGATCTTCTTATATTTATTTATCAAGGTGTATTTTTGCCTCTGGACCATGTTGGTTTTCCTCAAAAGAGTTGATTTAAAAAGTTCAAATGGTGTTGGAAAAGAGAAAAAGCTTTATGCAAAAAAGTGGTACAAAAAGGAGCTTGTTTAGACTGCGGCTTAGACTTTTGCATGTCGTGCTTGATGTCTTTTTGATAGTATCCTTAGTGGTTTTGCTGTAGCATGACTTGTCTCAAATAACTGAGATTGCTTAATGAGCCTTTGAAAAAAAATCATGCGTTGTTTTAATTATTTGGAAGCATTATTTTGGTTTTCTCCTTGATGCTTTATTTGGGTTGACTTGGCGCATGCTCACACATGTTAGACTCTTACAAAGTCGCCAATAGCCTCTATGATCATTTAGCTATTGACTTTTGATGCCATCTTATGCTTCTTTTAATGTTGCTTTGTCGCTTTGCATGATTATGGCCGTTATTGCTCTCTTAGTTGGTCGCTCCCAGTCTTTTGCTAGCCCTCGCCTTGTACTGAGTATGAGCTCTACTCGTGCATCCAACTCCCAAAAACCAAGTTTGCCATTGTGTCCACTATAAATTCCTATGCATAGTAGTTGCAAGCCATTCCAAGTAAATTTTCATGTGCTACCTTTGAAAAAACCTTCAAAATACTTCTCGTTTTGTGACACTGTTTTCAGCTCATGGGGACGTAGTGGTCGGATTTGCTATCTTCTATATTGTCTTATTCCAAAAAGAAAAAAAAAAGAAAAAAAAAGAAAAAGGCACTCCTCCATGGAATGTGAATGTTGGTGGGCACCCGATGGAATCGGTTAGCCATGGTTTGTAAAAGGAAAAAATGTGGGGAGGAGTGCCAAGCTTTATAAAAGAGCACAAAAGTGCCAATATCTCTCTCAAAAACTTGCTTCATTTTTGTATGGAAGATAGTAAGAACCCCATTGCCAGTCGTTGACAAAGACAACCACCTCTCAAAACCAATTTTTATCTCTCTGTTTTACAAATGAAAAGCTGTAGCACATGTTTAATCACTGCTTCCCTCTGCGAAGGGCCTTTCTTTTACTTTTATGTTGAGTCACCACCTTCTATCTTTATGCACCATTAAGAGAGCATAGTTGTCATTCTGAGTATAATGTGCATTGTCCCAAAGTTTTCATTGATTGATTCATGATTATGGTTTCACTTGTTCTTAAATTACTTGTATCTAGTCACCCTCTTAAACTTGAAGGTGCCCTATGCATTTATGTTTTGCTATTCCATGAGGGACAAACTGAAAACCATTTGTATGTTTTTCCATATGATTTGAACACACGTTTGACTTTCATTGTTTCATTATTCATGATCTTTTATTTGTGTTCATTTTCATGTTTATAACATGGTTGTTAACTTTCTTCTATCAAGATTATGTCTTTCATGCCCATGTTTTAAGTTCTTTGATCTCAGCACTCAATGCTTACATATATGATCAAGATTGTGTAGGTGCATGTCACCTCAAAAATTATTTCTTTTGTTATCACTTACCTACTCGAGGACGAGCAGGAGTTAAGCTTGGGGATGCTGATACGTCTCAAACGTATCTATAATTTTTTATGCTCCATGCTTGTTTTTACACCATTTGCCTTGTGTTCCATTACACTTCGTGGCATTTTTATGCGATTTCCGGAACTAACCTATTGACAAGATGCCACAGTGCCAGTTCCCTGTTTTCTGCTGTTTTTGTGTTTCAGAAAAGCTACACAGGAAATATTCTCGGAATTGGACGAAACAAGTTTCAGAAGTCTTATTTTTCCCAGAAGCTTCCCGAAGACCGAAAGAGAGCCAGAGGGGGGCCAGAGGCCGCCCTCACACGTAGGGGGCGCGGCCCAGCCCCTGGCCGCGCCCACCTGGTGTGAGGAGCCCCTGGCTGCCCCCTGACGACGCCCCTTCGCCTATAAGAAGCCTCGGGACGAAAAACCCTAAAGGAGTCGGCGTTTTTCCCAGAACAGTTCCGCAGCGCCGCCGCCATCGAAGACAAATTTCAGGGGACAGAAGTCTCTGTTCCGGCACCCTGCCGGGATGGGGAAGTGCCCCCGGAGCCATCTTCATTGGTCTCCATCGCCGTCTCTGCCTTCTCCATCGACCTCACCACCATCTCCATCAACCTTGTTGTCTCCTATGGTGAGGAGGGAGTAGTTCTCCCCCGGGGCTGAGGGCTCTACCGGTAGCTATGTGGTTCACCTCTCTCTCCCATGATGTGATCTTTATATGATCATGAGCTTTGTATCATGTTGAATAAGTAGATGTTACTCTTCTTCATTATGTGTACTCTAGTGTGTTATTAAAGTAATCTATTCCTCCTGCCATGGTGTAACGGTGACAGTGCGTGCATCGTGGTGGTACTTGGTCTAGGCTATGATTGTGATCTCTTATGGATTATGAGAATAAGTATCACTATGATAGAATTGAAGTGATCTATTCCTCCTTTCATGGTGTAATGTTGACAGTGTGTGCACCGTGTTAGTACTTGGTCTAAGTTGCAATAATATTTATCTTGAGTTGTGATTTGATTTGGATATCTCTAAGAGTGGTGTTTGTCAAGTACTTGATGAACTTTAAGGGGTGCTTCTGTAGCCACTATGCAATGATTAGTGTTATTCAATAGGAGAGTAATTCAGAGTACCATAGTGAAGAGAAGTTAGCTATTTGTTCAATTATGTTATATTTGTTGGGAGTGTGTCCACTAGTGAAAGTATGATCCCTAAGCCTTGTTTCCAAGCTTTGCACACCGTTTACTTGCTGTTTTGTTACTTGTTTGCTTGCTGCCATTTTTATTCCAGATTGCATTTACTACTTATAATCATCTATACCACTTGTATTTCACTATCTCTTCGCCGAACTAGTGCACCTATACATCTGACAAGTGTATTGGGTGTGTTGGGGACACAAGAGACTTTCTGCATCGTAATTGCAGGGTTGCTTGAGAGGGATAGCTTTGACCTCTTCCTCCCTGAGTTCGATGATCCTTGGGTGATCCACTTAAGGGAAACTTGCTGCTGCTCTACAAACCTCTGCACTTGGAGGCCCAACACTGTCTATAAGAACAGACGCATGCGTAGACATCATGGTGCTACTACCCAAGACCCCTTATATCCTGAAGGACATCCTAAGAGGATCGAGCAAGATTCTCAACGTACTTCAAGTGATGATATTCCTTCCAAGAAGAAGAAGAAGAAGAAGAAGCATAAAACAACTACAGAATTATCTGATGCAGGTAAAGATCCTAACAGTGTTTCTATTTCTGATGCTAAAACTGAACCAGGTAATGCTTCTGATAAAGAAGAAGTTGAAGAGGAGCCAGAAAAGATTGATAAGAATGCGAAGTACACCAAAGAAGACTTCATTGCCAACAAGCATGGTAAAGAGAGAGAACCTTGGGTGCAGAAACCAATGCCTTTTCCTAGTAAGAAACACAAGTCCAAGGAAGAAGAACACTACAACAGGTTTTGTGAATGGATGAAACCTTTATTTTTGCAAATTCCTTTGACTGATGCTATTAGAATGCCTCCTTATGCAAAGTATATGAAAGATATTGTTACTAACAAAAGGAAGATTCCTAATGTGGAAATTTCCACTCTACTTGCTAATTATTCTTTTGATGGTAAAGTTCCGGAGAAGCTCGGAGATCCAGGTATACCAACTATTCCTTGCTCCATTAAAAATAACTATGTTAGAACTGCTTTATGTGATTTGGGAGCTGGAGTTAGTGTCATGCCTTTTTCTCTTTATAAGAGACTTGATCTAGAAAAATTGGTATCAACTGATATATCTTTGCAAATGGCTGATAAGTCTAGTACTATTCCTATTGGTATATGTGAAAATGTTCATGTTCAAGTTGCTAACAGTTGTTTGATATTAACTGATTTTGTTGTGCCGGAAATGCCTGAAGATGATAATATGTCTATTATTCTTGGGAGACCCTTTCTAAACACTGCAGGTGCGGTCATTAATTGCAATCAAGGAAAAGTCACTTTTAATGTCAATGACAAAGAGTATACGGTTTATTTTCCAAAGAAGATTGATAGAAAGAATGCTCTAAATTCAATCAAGCATGTTGAGACCATCAGAGTTGGTCAAATTATTTGTTCAGAGCAAAAGCCCAAGGAAGAATATAAAATTGTTATGATTGGGACTATGCCTATCAAAGTTGAGGCAACATAAGCATTTAGTGAAATGAATTTTTTTGCCTCATATAAAGTTAGTTTGGTAACAAGACTTGATCAACCTTGTTAACAAAGTGATTTTATATGAACGAAACTTCGTTTTCACCGCATCCACTCCACCTCACTTATATTTACTTTCACCAATTTTATTCCTTTAGTTTAGTTACATGATTAAGAGTATCTCAGAGCTGCAGCATACTTGGTTTTGATTTACTTGAAATCGTTTCATCTTCATTTTTCCGAGTTTTATCCTTTTATTGTTTTTATGAAAAATCCTCGAAAATAAAGTTTCTCGAAAAATTCCAGAAAAATCTTTATAAATTTTTATGTCAAAAATGGGACAGAGAGGCACCTGGGAGACACTAGGAGGGGCTGCCACGCCACCACACACACACAAGGGGCGCGGCCCAGCCCTCGCCGCGCCCACCTGCTGTGAGGGGGCCTCACCTGGCCTCTCACTTATCTCTTCCTCCCCAGCTCTTTCTCTCTCCCAAAAACAACGACACACCCAGCTCAAACTCGTGTTCTTGCTGCTCTTCATCTCGATTTTTCGATCTCCTTGCTCAGCCCATCATTTCTGCTGAGATTTGGAGCAATTGTTCTCCGGTATGTGACTCCTCCGCTTGTCCAAGTAGAATTTCTTTTGGTGAAGTATTCCTTGAGTATTTTAGCATTGTAGGTGGCAGGATAAATGAGTATGCATGCTTGTTCTATTGCTTAGAAATATTATTTTGATGCATGTTAGCTCTCTATTAACTCACTATGGTAGTTTCCTACATTTGCTTGTCTCAAAATCATTTTTTATGAGATTTGTTAAAAATTTCAGAAATGGAGGAGAATGCATACCAACTCTTTCAGCATGAACTAGAAGTGCATGAAGTTATGAAAGTTCACCATGAAGAGAGGATTTTCCCCTCAATATATCCATGCTCAGAGTTCATGAATGCTGCTGGAATCCTGCAGGACTTCCAAACTCTAATTTCTAATGCAGGATTGGCACATTTTATTGATGATGAACCTCACCAATATGTTAAACTAACAATGTCTGTGGTGCAGGATTTTAGATTTAGTTGGTCCACTTCTAACCTCATGGTTCATTATAAAATCTATAACAAATCTGTGGACTTGCCTCTTGATGTTTTCTGTACAGCTATTAGAGTACCACAGTGGGGATCGCGCGAGAAGATAAGGGGACAGCCTAGGCCATTGTTGGAACTATATGAGGAGATTTGTCAAGGAAGAAGCTTCACAGGAGAGGGTGGTAAAATTCGAAATATTCATTTCCCATCCATTCGATATTTTGCCTTCTTTATTACCAAATGTGTTCTTGCTAGGAAAGCTGCAAGTAAATTATCTCTCAATGATCTAGCTTTTATTGATGCTGCTTTGAGACGTGATAGGACATACCATTTGGGTGCCTTAATAGCTTTCCGTCTTGATGTTAACCGAGAGAAAGGGGGAATCTGTGGAGGACTTATAGCTTCACGCCTGTTAGCTTTGCATGGTGTAGTGCCTCATTTTCTAGATCTGCAGTTCCCCGAGGAGAAACTTGATCTTAATTCTATGATTCATCATAAGTTTGTTTCTCCTCCTACTAGCTTGATTAATTTAACATTTGAGCTAACCTTTTTCAAGAAGTCTACCTAGAAGGTAGTGAAGACTGATCGATCAGTCCGTTTGCTTGCACCTCTTTTGTTTAACCTTGATCACAGGAATAGATGGTCGCTCACGGAGGATGAGCTCGATGCGTACGTAGAGGAGCACTCACCGCCTGTGCACGATGAGGAGGGCGCCGAGGAGTCCGGTCAGCCCTCCAACATTGCGAACTTCCTATATGAGCAACCTTATTATGATTATGCGCCATTAGCTTCATCTTCACGAGAGCCGGGGTACGATTACACCCATGATGACCCACCAGCCTGGAGCAACTATCAGGGCTGGAATTGATCTCCACTTAGGCCAAAAGCCTAAGCTTGGGGGGAGGTACGCCGATGATTCACTCATCTACATATTATATTTTGTCGGTCCTTTGTATATTCATGTTTCGCTTTCTTTATTGTTCTCGTTTTTATTTCTTCTTTCCAAAACACAAAAAGACCAAAAATATTTCCGTTGTATCTCTCTATTTGTTTCTTTAGCTTTCTACCTTTAGTTTGCTTTACTTGCTATTTTCGGTTTGGTATTTGAAAAATCCAAAAATATTTTGCTTTGTTCGCTATCTCCTTTCGCTCTTGTTTCAAAAATCGAAAACTCAAAAATATTTGTTGTTCTTCTTCGGTTTTGTAAAGTTTGTTGCAGAGTTCAGTCTCTCGTTACTCCATTGGAGCTTGGTATTCACTTCATATTATTCAAGCCACACAAGTGAAAAGGCAATAATGACGACATATGACAATCCGAGATGTGGTAAGAGGCTGGTATGAACTCTATTTGTTTTCATTTTTGTACATATACTCATCTATGTGGACATGCTTAGTCGGTTCATGTAAGGTATATGTTATCTAATGGATGCTTTGTAGTTCTTGCTTTCATATGATTAGTTCCAATTTACTAATAGTTTGTAGCATGTCATGTAGACGCTTGCTTGCATTGTTTTATTCATAATATGGTATGACATTGTGGTATCCACCTCTGAAAGCTTCATTTGAATCGACTTGGCACATGCTCAAGCATGCATATGACTGAACAAAAAGTCAATTAAGCCTCGATGATTTACTTTGCCTCAGAGTTCTCGTATCATTTTTATGCCTATATTAATTTTGTTTTGCCGCAAGCATGATTATGACAGTTATTGCTCTCTCGATTGTCGCTTCCCAGTCTTTTGCTAGCCTTCACTTGTACTGAGTATGAGCTCTACTCGCGCATCCAATTACCAAAAACCAAGTCTTCCAAAGAGTCCACTATAAATTCCTATGCATGGTATTTCAAAGCCATTCCAAGTAAATTTTCATGTGCTACCTTTCAAACTTTCAAATACTTCTCGTTTTGTGCCACTATTTTTAGCTCATGGGGACGTAGTGGTTGGAATTGCTATCTTCCATATTAAATTGAGTACCCCTCGACTAGGTAGCTTCTTCTGCTCGTCATTAATTTTGCAAGGTAGCTGGTCAGACCATTATAATCTAATTTCAAAAAAGAAAAAAGAAAAAGAGCACTCCTCCATGGTATGTGAAAGTTGGTGGGCACCCGATGGAATCGGTTAGCCATAGTTTGAGAAAGGAAAAAAGGTGGGGAGGAGTGCCAAAGTTTTATAAAAGAGCACCAATGTGCCAAAATTTCAAAGAACTCGGAACCGCTCTCACTTGTTTATTATGGAAGATAGCAAGTCCCCATTGCCAGTCGTTGACATGAAACAACCACCTCTCAAAATAAATTTTTATCTCTGTTTTACAAATGAAAAGCTCTAGCACATGTTAAATCACTGCTTCCCTCTGCGAAGGGCCTTTCTTTTACTTTTATGTTGAGTCTTCATCTTCTAACTTTAAAGCACTTCTTGAGAGCATAGCTGTTATTCTTAGTGTAATGTGCTTGTCCCAGAACACGATTAATTATGGTATAACTTTGATGCTTGTATCTTTGATATTTCTACTTCTAGTCTTCTCTTGAACTTCAGAGGTGCCTCAGCATTTATGTTTTGCTCCACAAGTAAAGGCAAGCGGGATACCACTCTTTCATATCATTTATGAACATTACAATCTTGCAACTTCTTATGTTTCATGTTACTTGTTATTAGTATGTTGGCGCTCTTTCATAGCTTGCTTGACTATGAGGTAGCATTAGCTGCATATTTCTTATTATGAATTGCCTGAGTACTTGATCATATAGTTAGTATATATATATCTATGAAGCAAATGTGTTCGTGAAAGTTTCTTTTATCGCTCTCAGTTGTTAACTGAATTACTTAAGGACAAGCAAATAGCTAAGCTTGGGGGGGAGTTGATACGTCCAAAACGTATCTACTTTCCCGAACACTTTTGCTGTTGTTTCTCCTCTAATTTGTGTGTTTTGAATACAACTAACACGGACTAACGTTGTTTTCAGCAGAATTGCTCTGGTGTCTCATTTTTGTGTAGAAATCCAACTTTCAGTAAAAATTCGAGAAAAATTGAAAAAATCATATTTTACCAGAAGACCCACGGAGCCAGAAGACGAACCGGAGGGGAGGCACGAGGCCTCCACACACACAGGGGGCGCGGCCCAGCCCTGGCCGCGCCCACCTGTTGTGAGGGCGGCTCGGCCGTCTCCTCGACCCCTCCTTCCGCCTACATATACCCTCTGACCTGGAAATATCGGGGGTACGGCGTTTTTCCCAGAAAGACTTCCGCTGCGCCGCCGCCATCAGAAACTGCGATTCGAAACCAGAAACTCCTTTCTGGCACCCTGCCGGGATGGGGATTTGGAGGAGATCTTCATCACCGACGTCCCTCCATCGACCATCCATGACTCCCCCATCCATGTGTGAGTAATTCCCCCGCTGTAGGTGAGGGGATGGTAGGGATTGGATGAGATTGTTCATGTAATTTGATATGAGATTGTTAGGGCATAGTGCCTAGTATCTTTATTTAGTGCCTATGACATTGTTGCAACTTGTTCTGCTTAATGCTTGTCACTTTGGGCCCGAGTGCCATGATTTCAGATCTGAACATGTTATTATTTCTATGATGATACTTATTGTTTATGGTCTTATCTACAAGTTGTATACACATATTGTTGTCCGGAACCCGAGGCCCCAAAGTGACAGAAATTGGGATAACCGGAGGGGATGGCTACAATGTGAGGATCACATGTGTTCACCGAGTGTTAATGCTTTGCTCCGGTACTTTATTAAAAGGAGTACCTTAATTACCAGTAGTTTCCCTTGAGGCCCTGCTGCAACAGGATGGTAGGACAAAAGATGTCGTGTAAGTTTCTCCTTGTGAGCACGTACGACTATATACGGAACGCATGCCTATGATTGTTAGTACTAGGATGCTTTATCATTATTTATCTGCAATGCCCATGTCTCATTGATTTCATGAATTATCTTATCCATGCAACGCCCGTACATCCATCCCTATGCCTACAGTATTTGTTTCTACTGCTTACTATTGCTACTATTATCGCTGTTATTTTTCTAGTGCTATTACTGTTTCACTACTATCACCACTATAAAACTGTTGCTACTGATAAACTGCTGCGAGCAAGACTTTTCCCAGGTGCAGCTGAATTGACAACTCATCTGTTAAGGCTTACATATATTCTTTGGCTCCCCTTGTATCGAATCAATAAATTTGGGTTTTACTTCCCTCGAAGACTGTTGCGATCCCCTATACTTGTGGGTCATCACCCGGCTACCGCCGCACACACCTAAAACCGATCTAGGGTTTTGCCACCTCTTGCTGCTTGTGCCGCCTCCGTAGTCTACCTCATCCCGAGCACCGGCGTGCACCGGTGAACGGGAGAGCAGGTCTCCGGAACCACTCGCCTTTGCGATCCTGTACGGGAGAGGGCGGATCAAGTTTTTGGGAAGCGCTCTGCGCGACTGCTCAAGCTCTTCATCACGGGTCGTCTTCCATCCAAGTCGGGCGGTGCAGCCTACCGCCGTCTTCATCGCCGTCTGCTTCGACCAGTCTACTCCAACATTGTGATCAACAACGTTACTGCAACGAATACATCTACAAATGAACGGTACGTGCGGTCTACTGCTGTTCGTCTGTTCATCATGTTCTGCGAGTATATGTTTAGCTGCTACTTGTTTCCGTTTATCTTGCTGTTTAGTATATCTAGTATGTTCGAGTTACATGTGGTAGTAGCTGGTATTGTCATGTTTAATATTATGGAATTAATCATGGAAATTGTGCCTAATTATCCAACAATTTGTTACCTTTGTCTACAATCCAAAGTGGGGCAAGGTCGCTAACGCTCTTAGGTTCGATCGTGGGCTCATTCAGAATTTAAAGAAAATAGTATCCTATTTGTAGATCAGCACTATAATTGTGTGGGACGGAATAAGCATACACTTCAGTTATAAATTTCTCCATCCAGCAACAGCCCCGTTGGTGCGGGTCTTCTCGGGTCAAGGAAGCCCTCCTCCTGCTGCGCGTCGAGTTGGTAGCGCCATGGTTAAGGTATGTTGATGTTTGTAGAAGTTTATAGCTGAACATGTTTCAGCATTTGTCTGTTCTATGGTTTTCAAGGACACATCACTTGTGTCAAGGATTTTAAGGACACATCAGTGCTGATTTAAAATATGGAAAAGACTGTTTGATACGGCTTATGGTCCTAGTGTGTACGTCGTCTCAAGGAGACGTAACTATACATGTGATTGCTATGTTTGTATTAGCCCTAGGGTACTTCATCTCAAACTTGGTATTATTTAGAATTATTTCTACCCTAATCATAGAATTCTGATATGATCAAATAATTATGAAATTTAGACATGTTAGTTGAGTAAATACTACTAATTTATTTGTATTCTCTTGATTGTTACTGGCTGAAGCTGCACAGGTTCAGAAAAATGCTACCAGTTCAGTGTTTAAGCCAAGTGTGCCTCTGATATGCTGATATGCTAACAAATGCTAACAACGGTTGATAGATCTCTTTATATAATTATTACTGTTATTTTTTATAATTGGCAATAATTTGTGGTCATTATTCTTGGTTTAAGAGCTGATAGCCCCTTTAGCTATTTAACCTATATATACTACATATAGAACTGTGGTTCTTAGTATGACTGGATCTTTATACAATTGTTATGTGTATTTTTTAGTTAGTGTCCTACGTGCTATAGAAGCATTGGAAACTGTTATAACGTATTTTGTAAGCTGTTAAGCTGCTTCAGTGAGTATGAAGACGACTGGATGCGTAACATGATCTTTTTTTGTTGATACTACCAATCTCGAAGAGTCGCAAGTTTATTATTATATTAACGAAAACAGACACATACCAAATACAGTGCGGATACAAACGAAAAGCAAATGACTACCGGAACCAAGAATCCATTTGGATTATATAGAGAAATCAAAGCAACTTAAGTAAATTAAAAAAAATTGTTCCCCAACTCTATCATGATTGTTTAGTGTAAGAGCATCTCTAGCCGTGGGCGCTCTCCACGGCCAAATCCGGCGCTAAATTGCGCCGGATTGGACGAAACTTAGGCGTGGGGAGCGCCGAACTTCCAGCCGGCACCCCAGGAAGACGCTCGGAAATCAGTGTTTTTGGCATATTTTTACAAATAAACGTTACAGTTCAGCAAATTTCATACAGTTTGCCAACATTTGGCTCAAATAAACGTTACAGTTCGGCAAATTTCATACAGTTTAACAAAACAAGCAAATAATTTGACAAGTTTTCAAACAAATCAAATGGAAAGTAGTTGGTGTTGCCTTGAAACCTCCATATGTGCTCCACCAGATCATCCTGCAGTAGTTGATGCATAGTGGAGTCTCGAATCTCCTGACGCATAGCGATAAACGTAGCCCACGATGCCGGCACCTGGTGATTAGGTTGTGCAAGAGGACCCTCTCTCTCATATGGTGCAGCTTGTTCGCTCAGAGGAATCGGATACTTTTGCTCATTCTCGATAATCATGTTGTGTAAGCACACACAATAGTTTATCACCTCCCACATCTGATCTTTGGACCAACTCAAAGAGGGGAACCGGACTATAGCAAATCTCTGCTGGAGGACACCAAATGCACGCTCGACGTCCTTTCGACAATCTTCTTGTGCCTTCAGAAACTCCATCTCCTTCGGGAGGATGGGACTCGAGATAGTCTTCACAAATGTTGCCCAGTTTGGATAGATACCGTCTGCAAGATAGTATCCCTTGTTGTAGTGCCGGCCATTGATCACAAAGTCAACCGGGGGAGCATGATCCTCAACAAGCTTAGAGAAGATCGACGAGCACTGCAAGACGTTGATGTCGTTGTTGGATCCCGGCATACCAAAGAAGGAATACCAAATCCAGAGATCATGGGTAGCCACTTCCTCAAGTATCACAGTGCAGCCTTTTTGTGACCCTTGTACATTCCCTGTCAGGAAAACAGACAGTTCTTCTATTTCCAATGCATGCAGTCAATGCTTCCAAGCATCCCCGGAAATCCTCGAGCTTCATTGAAAGCGAGGATCTGAGCAGTGTCTTGGACGGTGGGTGATCTCAAGTAGGTGTCCCCAAACACTGCTATCACCGCCCTGCAGAACCGGTAGAAACAATCAAAGGCGGTGGACTCTGCCATCCGAAGATAGTCATCGGTAGAATCACCAGGAGCTCCATATGCCAGCATCCGCATAGCCACCGTGCATTTTTGGAGGGCAGAATACCCTGCCATGCCGGTGCAATCTAACTTGCATCTGAAATAGGAGTCATAGTCTCGAAGGGCATAGACAATTTTCAGGAAAAGCTTCCGGCTCATCCTGAAACGACGCCTAAAAATAGCCTCACCGTGCAATGGATTGTCGGCGAAGTAGTCGGCATAGAGTATGCAGTAGCCCTCCATTCGCTGCCTCGGCTTGCACTTCCGGCGACCTGGTGCCGACCCACCACGATGACCAATGGCCATCTCCACGTACAAGCCCGACAGGCAAGCTAGGATCAACATATGCTCCTCGTCTTGGGCGGCGGCTGCCATCTCTTCTTCAAAAATCTCGGCAAACATCTGCTCATCCTCATCGTCCGAGTCCATGTCCGGCCAGGCAAATGGACGAACACCTGTCGGGCGTGTCGACGAGGCGCGACGGGAGGAGTTGCCCGACGACGGAATATAGCCAGACGGCACGCCGGACGGCGGAATATAGGCTCGTGGCGGCTGGTAGGAGAAGGGACGGCGGAGTTCAGTCAACCGGCCGGCGGATTGGTGAGGGGTGGTGCCGGCGGCGACAGAGCAACGAGGGGAGGGAGAGGGGGATTTGCGACCAGATTGTAGGGTTTGCGTGTTCTCTCGCCGACAGAGCGGGCCCGTTCCCGCTTTTCTCTCGTCCGGAGTCCCTGAGCGCGCTCCGGGGGACCGGGGATGGCCTGGACTCGCCGGATGGATGAAGGCCCAAATCCGGGGGGAAACGAGGAACCGGGGGCGCGACTAGGCCGTTTTTCGCCGTCCGGATGAAAAAAAAACAGCTGCCGGGGGCCTCGCCGGGACCATGGCTGGAGATGCTCTAACAAGGAGTAGAGCATGGATTGTTTAGGTGGTTTGGTTTGACAGGGTCTTGTATTGGGTCTGCTAAATTGACCATGCAAAATCACTGAAAAATAGAAATTCCGCATGAGTCAGAAACGGAAATTCCATTCCCGCGTTTGTTCCACCGAAAAACGTTGTTCCGTTTCCGTTTCCACTTCCACTAAAAAAATACGTTTCTATTTCTGTTTTGCAAAATTCCATTTCCGTTTCCATATTTTCAGTTTGTTTTTATTTTTCCGTGGAAAAATCAAAAAGTTTCTACTCCATTCCCATCCCTAGTACTACCAAAGTGATTTTTAGGCATCTATTAAAGATGCTATGACTAACGCAATTAAACTGGACCGGAAAAGTAAGTCTTTGAGTCATATTATCATATAGGAACACCATAAAAAGCAGCGGCGTATCAGAAGAAAAAATTATCTCAATTTCCCCTACCAAAAGTCGGTAACGCCGTCGCAGCGATTTTACCTTCCATAAAAAGAATAGGGCAACCGCGTTCAGTCGGACTTTTTTTTACCTTCCATAAAAAGAATAGAAGCCTTGCCACGCACGGTTTTAGCCTTTTAGGAAATACGCAAATCAAAATCCTCTTGGCTTTCCTCTCTCGCGCGCGCCAATTTTTGGCAAGTCTTCTTCTATACATACGCGCTACAGTGCCCCGCGTTGAGGCACAAAGCAGAGGAAGGAACCAAGACAGAGCAGCCGCCGCCGCCACCGCCACCGCCAATATTCTTCTCTTTTGCTTTGGATCGATAGCGACCATGGTTCGTCCGCGCGGCACACCAAGCACGGGGAAGCACCGCATCGAGATGAGCCTCAGGCTGGACAAGAACAGCCGCCAGATCACCTTCTCCAAGCGCCGCTCCGGCCTCTTCAAGAAGTGCTCCGAGTTCTCCATCCTCTGCGGCGCCCATGTCGCCGTCGTCGTCTTCTCCGAGGCCGGCAACGTGTTCGCCCTCGGCAGCCCCTCCGTCGACGCCGTCCTGCGCCGCTACGTGCCCCTCCCCGCGGGCGCCCCTGTCCCTGCAACCGACGACGCCGGCGTCGATGACGGCGACGACCTTAATGAGCTGGAGGAGATGTGCCGCGCGAGGGAGGAGACCGAGAAGCAGCTAGAGGCAGAGGTCGGGCGGATGGATTGGATCGGGGACAAGGTGATTCAGGCACAGGGCGATAGGAGGTTCTGGTGGGAGGCCGACGTGGAGCAGCTCGGGGAGGCGGAGCTGCCGGAGTTCGCCAGGGCACTCGAGCGACTCAGGGACAACATGCGCCGCCATGTCGACAAGCTGCCGCCGCCCACTGCCGCGACAGCACCAGCACCTGCCATGGCAGCCATCGCTCCAGCCGGGGATGCCGCTTCTAGTTATTTGGCTTACTAGGCTTGATCTGCTTGCTTAATTTATGCCTTCAGTGTTAGCTTCTTTCTTCTAGCTAGCGGTTTTGGTGCTTGGATTCACCGCGTCAGTTTATGCGTTTATACCGTGCTCACGAGACACTTATTTTCGATGAAAGGGAGTATATTTTATAACTAGTTGGATGCCCGTGCGTTGCTGCGGGCCGTCATTCACTATATATTTTTTAGTCAGGTTGATTTTATTATTAATTCTTTTACGCTATGAGATTTTACCACTAAATGAAGAAACGCCCCGCTTCGGTGGTTTCTAGATGAGCTCCGCCCTGTCAACATCCTTCTCTATGTGTGGCTCTGCTGATCACTGATTCAGTACGTAGTTGATTTCACATATAGTTCAGATCAAGAATAAAAGCTAGGCCTAGCCCATCTACTTGAATCGAACAACTAAGGACATGAACAATCTGTTTTGCAAATTCTCAGTTGAGAATTATCTTAAGGCTCAGTAAGATAATCTATCGTAGATCAACACATTAAAATTTGTGCAACATTATCCTCATCTCTGTTTCGTCTTCCTGGCGAGGCTACGACCCGAAGCCGCTGATAGTGCGGTGGATGTGATGGAGGCGGTGGAGGGAGCAAAGAAACTTAGGGTTGGGGGTGAGCTGCATGCTGGCGCCGTAGAAGGTGTGGCCGCTCACTGGAGTTAGAGGAATGGCTGGGGTGATGCCTGACTGGCAGAGGCAAAGCTTGGGGCAGAGCGGGGCGGCGAGGTGCGTGGCAGTGCGCTGGCCACGGGCGGGATGGATGATGGTTCATCTGGCGGTGGTTGCGGGGCAAGCACGAGAGGAGCGGCGGTCGTTGGAGGTGTAGAAAAAAGGGTAACGTCAGTCTACTTAGGCCTAAACTAATACACCCATAAACAATAACCATTGTAAAACAACTCGCTAAAAGAATTTCTTAGACTAATGAGGATAGAGGCCAAGACTTGAATTTGACAGTTCGCACAACGCTTGCTACCTTCAACTCTTGAAGCAGATGATGGTCAGATTCTATGACTCCAGGCATCGTACTTTGGCTATGTTGGTGTTGCCTGATCTCTGTTAAAAATTCAAAACAAACTTGCAACATACCCACTCTCTCCAATGTTCACTCTCGAAAGCACTGCCCTGAAGCTGCTAAATCTTGCAAGGACTGAATGCTAGGATTTCCATACTTTGATCGGTGTAATTTGCAATTCAAATTTCCAAATATAAATGGTTAATTTGAGACAGTTTAAAAATTAACACAAATGCAGTCTTGAATCCATGTTCTATATTTTTGAATTGGCGTTTAGCAAGAATTAAACGTCTCCAGCTTCCATATTCCTCCTGCACGCAGACATATAAAACTCTATTAGTAACAGAACCTCAGCTCCGAACTTGGCACAACCGCCAGCCAAATATAAATGATTAATTTGAGACAGTAGACAAAACTCTAGATGACCCATTGCGCCACTGGCGTAAAGGCAAATCTGAAGCGGCGCCACTGTAGCCACAAAGAGTAAATTATTCTAATTTAAATTAAAATAGTAGTCTTTAAAACCCAATGCTATACAATTTTTTAGATGCATGTCCAAGCACTTCAATTTCACCAATGGATTTTGTTGAGCAGTGAAGAAAGAATTTGAGAATCTAAGTGTGGTTAACTAAATCCTTGATCAAAACATAAGCGTATACATGTTGTTTTATAGGGAAAGGTAGAAAAAACACAGGAGATCATGTTTACTACCTGAAATCGATGTAGTTTTTTTAGCATAGCAAAAAAGATTGCAATAATTGGTTTTAAATTTTATAAATTGGCTGGTTATTTAATCTAAATGGGTCCTCTCTTTAGTTTTATTATTCTTTATTTTTTTGTGGCAGAATATAGACATTAGTTAGCTCATTTGTTGTATTAATGTTATTTTAGACCTTAGAGTTGATAACTACAGACCTTAGGAATGGAAGTTAGCTTGGAATGCACAATGGCGCCATTGTAAGTGTGCAAAATGTACGGTATGGTAACGCAAGAATGAAAGCTTGATCCCGACAAACCCAAACAATATAATTGTTGCCCAAGAAAAACATTGTGGACATAGAGTGAAAGGTTATCACAAAGCATAGAAATGAATAGAGCTTACAATCTGGTTAGATATTCATTACAGGTGGGGCAATTGCACTTTAAATAAGTTGCAAGCAGAACCTTTTAGTCTTCAGAGGTACGATCTCATCATCTCTGTCTTCAACGACGGGTGTAGCATCATCTACCACAGTTTCATGGCAGGCTAAGTAACCTGGCAAGGGAAGTAAGTTAAAGCAGGAACAATAGAAAATTAGGAGCATGGACAGAACTATAAAACAGAAAACTAACATCTGGCACTTCTTCAGGTGAAGGAGTATCCTCCACATTAAGCTTTGCGTCGTCTTTGGAAGGCTGTGCATTGTCTTTGGAAGGGGTCATGAATAAAAAACGGCCAGATGAGCTATTACAATGAACAAGTGACTATATGATGGAGGAACAGAATAAGCAAGGTTCATACACATTTATAACAGTTTGAAGGATAGTACCCTTTAGCTGGAGTCACAGGGTTGAAACTGCCAGCTAGAGAAGCAAGGCATCTGTTCCGCTGCTACAGATAGAGTGCAGCCAGGAGAGTAATTATTACCTATAGATAATGAAATCGTGCATAGCATGAGGGGATGCCGAAGGCCATAAGATTCAGTAGCGAGTCAAGCTTGGACGCCGCAATAGCTATGGACAATGTTTTGACGCTTGCAGAAAACCTGGAATTCATCAGGCAAAGCTCAGAACAGTCATTTTTGCTCACGATCTCATTCAGAGTAACACCAACCTAATGAACTAAAATTAAAAAAATGCCAAATGTAGCTTTAGAGACAAGATCTGCAAACAAAATTGGTGCAGTAAGTTCAGCCTATTTAACACACCTGCTTTCCTAAGATGCAGACAAAACATTATGTCCTAGAATACTCTTAAAATGGCTGAAAAATGATATGCATGTGCTCAAGCTATGTGTGCGGCCAAAACAGAGTTCTAAATGTCCACAATAGATGCTTGCTTTGGCAAACATAATTATAAAACAACAACTGCGAAGGACCCTTCCCCATTGGCACGATCAAAAAAAGAATTTATGATTCTTCTTTTAAAAACTGAGTGCAGCCATTAGAAGCCATAGAAACCAAAGCTAAATAAGCAACAATCAGACAACATGATCGGTAATAAATCAATATGCAACTCCCCCTCAAAAAAACAATGGGCAACATAACCACTGTATAACCCACCAGAGACAGACCAAAGCTACAGAAGGGCACACTTCAAGCACCAATCGAACAGTCTTAGTAGTCTAGTATGAGAATACCACTAAAGTGCAGAAAACTTCAGTTTTCAGTAAAGATAAGAAATATGGTGAGGAGTAACCATTATCTTCAGTAAAGATAATAAATTAAGCTGATATAGCTTCAGAACACGTCAGATAAATGAGACCAGACCTTATCCAAATCATTTCAAACTCTAACACCACAGATAAATAAGCCAGACCTTATCCAAATCATTCCAGAATAGCACATCCAGTCTGCTAAAAACCCGAACAGAAAAGAGAAACCCCAAGAAAATCCATCAATTCAACTCTAATCACTACTAATTTCTCTTCTGCAAAATTGAGTGACCCACAAAAAGAAAATCTGAGTCATCATCTCCCAAATTTCAGAATTAATCCCAAACCTTCAGATGCACTACACCAATCAACTATAGAAAATACACAGGCTGCCACAATGCATCTAGAGAAGGCCCTCTTGGCGGCGGGCGGCTTGTTCTCGACAGCCTCATCATCAGCACCAATTGATTAACTATCACATCAGCACACACTCAAGTTATAATTGATCTCTTTACACTGAAAACACTCAAGAGCTGTACTGGAAATCTCTATGTATAGTTATATATACACTGGTATGCATGTTATACAATTTTGCAGGCTATATATTCTGCAGCTTGCATGCTATATCGTTATACAATTTTCAAGTGATGTCATTAATTCTTCTCTTATAAGCCTTTCAAATTTCATAGTGTTGAAGCCAAATATGAACTATAACGGAAATACTGAATTATTACAACTAACCAGAAATCTTTCGCATGGGAATGTAATTAACAACTAACCAGAAATCTTTCGCATGGGAATGTAATTATTACAACTAACCAGAAATCCGCCTGGCCATGGCGGAGGTGTCCCCTCTGCTACGTGCGGCGTTGAGCAGTGCTCGACCTCGCGTCTGTGCATGTTCCTGGCCCGGTGGTGTTTAGGCATGTTGGCCCTGCGGTGTTGATCTTGGTTGCAAGGGCGGTCGTGCACTACTGGTGCCACGTGACTCCATGCCGAAATTGTTCTTTGTTCTTTCTCTGGGCGTCGGGCGCTGATGGGGAGAATGGTGGCATGTGGGGGCCTAGGCGATGCAGAGAATGGCGGTGGTAGCGGTCCCCGGGGTGGTGGCGCCCTATGTCGGAGCTAGAGGAAATCACCATGGCACAGGGCGCTACGGTTGGCGAGTGCATTGTCTTTGGAAGGGGTCATGAATAAAAACGGCCAGATGAGCTATTACAATGAACAAGTGACTATATGATGGAGGAACAGAATAAGCAAGGTTCATACACATTTATAACAGTTTGAAGGATAGTACCCTTTAGCTGGAGTCACAGGGTTGAAACTGCCAGCTGGAGAAGCAAGGCATCTGTTCCGCTGCTACAGATAGAGTGCAGCCAGGAGAGTAATTATTACCTATAGATAATGAAATCGTGCATAGCATGAGGGGATGCCGAAGGCCATAAGATTCAGTAGCAAGTCAAGCTTGGACGCCGCAATAGCTATGGACAATGTTTTGACGCGTGCAGAAAACCTGAGTACTCGTACAGATTGGTGATAACAAATGGTTCCATGATGAAGCAAAAATGATAAATCAACCTCCCAAAACAAGGCCTGCACTACGATTAGCTATAACTTCGCCATTATTTTCACTGTTATAATTTGTACTCTGATATCATAAAATCTGAAAAAACATGCCCCTTCATTCCTCATGGCCCTCATGGCAATGCTTGGTTTTAATGCAATATATTTATGTTTAAAGGTTCTTAATTAGAATAAGAGGCAGGGGAATTTCAGTAGTGAAAATATTCTTACTGGTAGTAGGTGTCCGACATCTAAACCATTGCGCATCATCAGCTAATAAATTAAGAGATCTTCCATGCAGGGTTTGAAAGTGAGACTGAAGTTATAAGGTCAAATGTAGCTTCAGAAAATAGTGCAAACATGGACTAAAAGGAGTTGAAACAGATTGGTAAGTTGAGACAGGTGCAAGTGACTATAGGCTAAAGACCTGATGAACAAAACAATGCTGAAGTTTACCTTCCTCTTCACATGGTTGAGATGCATAGCTTAGAGTGCACCCACTCCGTAGGCCAGCCTGTAAAGTTTGATCTGAAGATCGCACAAAGTTCATCAGTGCACACAGAACAGTACAGTAATCAAAACTGTTTTTTTTTCAAACAACCAAACGGTGGAGTACAAACAGTATGCTCCGTGGAAATAAAAGATAGACATGAAGAGCAGAGGCTAGTTTTACCAAGGAAATCCACCAGCATTTCCATTGCTTCATCAGCCGACTCTGTCGAATAATTGAAAGCACCATTAGCAGCTACCACGTACACACGTATGAAATCTAATACCTCTCGTTGCTTAATCATAGATGTTCCTGAAGGTTGGAGTGATGCTGACTGCAAAAGACAAGGAAAAAATTTATGATCTGTGAAAGAATTGAGGAGAGCGGCCTGGAGATAACTACCTCATTCTGAGTTCCGAACCAACTCGCCAACCGTAGCGCCCTGTGCCATGGTGATTTCCTCTAGCTCCGACATAGGGCGCCACCACCCCGGGGACCGCTACCGCCGCCATTCTCTGCATCGCCTAGGCCCCCACATGCCACCCTTCTCCCCATCAGCGCCCGGCGCCCAGAGAAAGAACAAGGAACAATTTCGGCATGGAGTCACGTGGCACCAGTAGTGCACTGACCGCCCTTGCAACCAAGATCAACACCGCAGGGCCAACATGCCTAAACACCACCGGGCCAGGAACATGCACAGACGCGAGGTCGAGCACTGCTCAACGCCGCACGTAGCAGAGGGGACACCTCCGCCATGGCCAGGCGAGCAGCCGGACGACGTCCCTGGGCTGGTGATTCTATCGAACACCTTCTGGGCATACGCCAGGTGGGTGTACCAAGCCGGCGAAGGGGCACACAGGAGGGTGGCCTGCAAGGAGGATGAAGGACTGCAGCAGCAGCCTTCGAGGCGCTCTTGTTAGCTGACGGTGCCGACATCTTCTTCCCGGCCAAAGCCAACGGAGGGCCACGCAAAGGCCGCCCTGGAGCAGCTGCGGATTCGCGGAGGAGGACTCGGGCGCCATGGACGATGGGATGAGCCCGGGCTCGCTCGGCGCCGCCGCGGCCAGAGTTCCTCGCGAATCCAGTCCCTCCAGCGCCGCCTCGCTTTCGATCGCAATCAGCTCGTCGTCTGGACCGGCGCCGCCTCGCGTGAGGTCCCCGTAGTATCCACAATCGGAATCGAGCGAAAGGTGCAGGGTGGGAGAGAAAGAGTGCGGATTAATTCTTGGATTTCAGAGGGGCCAAAGTGTAAAACAGCCGCGACGTAGGTCGTACGTTCGTACAGCCGCTTTAGAAAAAGTTTAAAAAAAATAAAATACTGCACGATTGTTACGCAGGGGCGAAATCCTTGTTCAGTACCAGCATTACTCCTTTTACTTGCTAATTACACTGCTGAATGTATGCTATTCAACCGAAATTGTTTTACCCTGCCAAATTCGTTGTACCGTTTTCTAGTCAAAAGATGCGCACTCGCACCAACTCTTCGTGGAAGACCCACAATGCCACGAGCAAACACTGAAACTGAATCTCTTCTCGCTTAGCACAATCAACTCTGCCATCGTCATGGCGCCGCGGGACATGGATAGATAAATCTTGATGATATCGTGATATAGAATCTGTGAACGGATCATAAACTGGGTAAATCAAATCAACGGGAGGGTAATGAGTTTGATCACCACGGCTCTGGAATGCAACCCTGTCTTCCTGCCTGCTCCCAGCCTCCCATCATGATAATCTTGTTTGTCAAACAAACTTGCACCAACTTTACCACTTGGTTAAATAACATTTTCTTACCTTTTGCGACATATCTACCACTGCACGGTTCATAAGAAGTAGGGCCAACATTGAGTTGAAATAGCGGACTGACACTTTGAGATCTCAAAGTCAGGGATTTATTAGACATATAGGGCCAACATTGAGTTGAAATAGCGGACTGACACTTTGAGATCTCAAAGTCAGGGATTTATTAGACATATATTATAGCTTCTGTGTATATACCCCTGTATTGTATAAACATTATAACTCTTTCTATTATAAATATATAAGACGGCCGAACCCTAGAGGTTACGAGCTGTTCCCCAAAACCTATTACGTATTACATGGTATCAGACTAAGAAACCCTAGCATGTCTTCCGCCGCCTCCACCGCGCCGCCCTCCTTGGGCGCCGCCCTAGCGCCGTTGACGAGGGTTAACTCGACAAATGTCTTGGATGAAGGACTTAGGATCGGGGAAATAAGGCGTCGGATGAACTCGAAGGTAGAGATCAGTCAAACAAGGCGTGTATCGAGAATAAACGTGGTGGTCAACTTGGCTTATTCTCAATCTGTCCCTGACCGGTCTCTCCTGGCCCCTATATATAGGTGGCCAGGTCTCAAGGATCCGGTCGGGTCTGATACATATTACAATATCGATATACGACATGGACTCGTACTTCGACTATGATTACACTTGGGCCTAGCTTAACGGGCCTCAGGGGTACACAAGTAACGGGCTCTATTATCTATACCCTTGTTAGTAGCCCCCGAGATTCTACCAGAATTGTAGATTCTGGTTGAATCTCAAATCTTCATATCTTCAACTTGGTCAATCTTCAACTTCTTCTTCTCCCTGTATTCAATTTAAACAATTTTCATGATGTTATCTCGCAAGGGGTTTTGGTTAACAAGCCTGACAGCTCTGACGGATCAAGAGATCAGTTAACTGTCGGAGCAGATACTTGTCACCTACTTCAAACTCAATCCCCTTGGACTTGAGTCTGGGACCTAGTCTAACCTATTCTTTTGCCGCATTTAGGACTTACAAAGACAGAGTTCCAGTAGTTCTCAGGGTACCCAGTGCGTCCACCAGGATTTTCTTCGCGTCATAGACACGGAAAGTTACTAGCAGAGCGCATTCAGGTGCGTATACTAGGCCACACAGGACGGATCCTAGGGTCTTACCTTCGTGACCTTTTATGACCACGGCATTCAAGCTTTGTCGCGATGACTTAGCCTGAGAATTATTGAACTCCTTTGCAAGCCTTGTTTGGCTGTTGAGATGTGCAAAATATTTGAGTTGGTCTTCCTTCAAATAATCGTGAATAACTCCCGATGGGAGTAATCGATGTCATTTTGTCGACAATGTAGTCAAAGATTGTTGTCGACAAAGGCAGTCGATTATACTTTTGAACTTTTTACTCAATGTTATCCATTATCATCGGGTGCACGACCAGTGCTCCCGATGGGAGTAGCCCCTGAGGCTATAGCCGAAACTTTTCGGATATAGGCTCAAAAATATATTGTCGTCCAACTATGTTATTCTTGTGTTGATTCGTCGGGTGCGCATCAAGTGCTCCCAATGGTACCAGCCCCCGAGTCTGTAAGGAGGGGCTGCGTTGAAATCTTTTAGACTCAAATAACTTCCTTCTGCATCGCCTTTCATCTTTGGAGATTAGCTCAAATTTTCTTTTCTTCCTTTATATATGCTTCTGCTATTCCTTTCTCTTCTCCCAGCGAAATGTCAAGGCCCGTAACTTTAATTGGACCTGTAATTCATAAAGGCCCACTTAAGGTTACTTATAAATAAAGTACACAGGCTCGCCAGGGAAAACTCTAATCCCTTCATTGCCAACTTTTTCCGCTGCATCGTCTTCTTCCTCTAAATCTCATCTAGGGTTTTTCCTTTCCACCAAGCGCAACTTTCTGATGGCGGATGCTGGTGATGCCAATCTTGACACCGGCGTGCTGATGGAGAAGCGGGGACGCGGCCGTCCTCGCGGCATTAAGAACAAACCGAAGGACGCCTCCCTGGTGGCTTTGTCGTCCGCATTTGCAAAGCGGCGCCCTGTCCGCCCCATGGGGAGTAAAAATAAGCCCAAGGTATCTGCTGCTACCGCTCTAGGTTCCAGCGCTGCTCCCCGCAACGCCTCTCCTCCTGCTCCTGCCAAGATTTATTCTTTCTTCTATATTGCTGGTGCTCAATGCCGTGAGATACAGCGTGTTCCGCTGAAATTCACCAAGTTCATAGATGGGCGTGAGCTTCGTGAAGCAATTCTCTGTGAGCAGTCTGGAGGAGGAACTCCCTATGAAGTGGAAGTGTACTATGATGGGCGCGACGATATGTACTTCAGGGGTGGTTGGCCCCAGTTTGTGGAGGACCATGACCTGCATCAAGGGTTTTTCATGCTTTTCGACTACCACTATGGTACATCGAAGTTTGACGTGAAGATCTACGACTGCACTCAATGCCAGAAAGAGTACGAGGCTGAAGTGTACTTTCAGTAGATTTTCCGTTGATGTAATCCTTGGATTTGATGCTCCTTTAGCTTGTTTTATGTAATAAGTATATGTAATGAACTTTATGTTATGCCATCGTGTTTTAGTAATAGACTAGAGGAACTATCAACGTTCCGAGGTATGTTGGTTTACTTGCACGTTTCTTTTGACCGCGTTTGCTCTTCATTGAATATGGGGTTGTGAACAACCTTGCTATTACTCTTGAAGATACGTGAGTATATGAGCTCAATAATTTTTACATTTCTTTACGCGACTAGAGGGTTGAAGCCCCCTAGTCGAAAATAGTGGCATATTATACATATTGTCGAGTTGACCCAAGAAACCCGACCTGTGGCCTCATGTTCTAGGTGCAGAGAGTCATAACTCGCGATTTTCTGTCGTCGTTCTTCTTTTACGCGTAGAAATGCCGAAGTTGTTCTGCATTCCACGGGTTGCTCTCATATTTTCCTGTCTTCTTGACTTGTAGTCGATAAGCTCCTCCTGGGATCACTTCTGTAACGATTTAGGGTCCCACCCATGGGGACTCTAATTTGCCGTGGCCGTCCTGCTTGAGTCGTAAGACTAGGTCCCCTACTACGAAAGATCGGGGGTGAACTCGACTACTATGGTAGTTCCGTAGACTTTGCTGGTACTGCGTAGCTCTAGCTAGTGCTACGTCTCTTGCTTCGTCGAGTGCGTCGACGTCATCTTGGAGTGCGTTTGTAGAAGTTGTTTCGTCGTAAGCCGCAATTCTTGGAGCTTCATGAGTAATTTTGACTGGAAGCACGGCTTCTGCGCCATGAACCAGGAAGAAAGGTGTTTCTTGGGTAGCCGCATTGGGCGTAGTTCTCAGACTCCAGAGCACAGAGGGTAGCTCATCTACCCAGGCGTGTTTGGCTTTCTCCAGGGGCGCTAATAGCCTCTTTTTTATTCCATTGCATATTAAGCCGTTGGCTTTCTCGACTTGTCCATTTATTTTTGGATGTGCTACAGATGCGAATTTTAGTTTGATTCCCATACTCTCGCAATAGCTTTTGAACTTCTTTGATGTGAAATTTGTCCCGTTGTCTGTGATGATGCTATGCGGCACTCCGAAGCGAAATACGATGGACTTGATGAAATTGATTGCTGTTGTGGAATCTTGAGTTGTTATCGGGGCTGCTTCTACCCACTTGGTGAATTTGTCCACTGCCACCAACATGTAGACGTGCGCTCCTGGCCAAGATTTGTGCAGTTTCATACCATGTCCAGACCCCATTGTGCAAAGGGTCATGACAGTGGTATTGGTTGTAGTTCTGCTGCTAGTGCGTGTGATCGAGATGCGAATCGTTGACAAGCCTCACACCTTCGAACTATATCTTTTGCATCTTCGATGGCTGTTAACCAGTAGAATCCTGCGCGAAAAGCTTTGGCTGCAATAGCTCTGCTGCTAGCGTGATGCCCGCACACTCCTGCATGGATGTCTTTCAATATATCTTGTCCTTCTTGAGGGGTGACGCATCGCTGCAAGACGCCAGTTATGCTTTTCTTGTACAACTTCCCCTGTACTACGACAAAAGCCTTGGATCGTCGTATTATCCTTCTCGCTTCGACTGTATCTTCGGGTAGTGTCTTGTTTATCATATACGCCAAATATGGCTGCATCCAAGTTTCTTCGACCATCATGACTTCCTCTGGTTCTGCTGTGCTCCCGGTGCCAGACTTGCCAGCACCCGAGCCCGTCGTCGGGTAGTGGCTTGGTTCTCCTGGAGTCGAACTTTTGCTATTTTTTATTGATCTTTCTATGATTTCCTCCCAAAAGACTCCTGGTAGTATATGCAGGCATTGGGACCCGATGTTTGCTAGATTGTCGACTTCCTCATTGCTGGCCCTGCTGACGTGTGAAAATTCGCATCCATCGAAGGTTCCTTCTAGGTAGTAATATAAGTTTTTGTATGCCGTCATGTTGTCGCTAATGGCATCGCACCGATTCATCACTTGTTGGACGACGAGATTCGAGTCCCCAAATATTTTCAGTCGGGTTGCTCCACATGCTTTGGCTATTTTCATTCCATGGATGTAACAACTCAGAATTTGTAACCCAAGTCTTATTAAATAAAGTGCCACAAATTGGACCCAAATAAAACTTTTTATTCATTATTGTATGCATACATGTATTCTCTTTATTTGTATTTCTATGATTTTATGTGTGTTCATTTTGTTTGAGCATTGGATAGATCACTCCAAGTGAACCAACAGAATCAATTAAGAAGATTAGTAAGAAGCAAAGAAACCAGAAATGAAAATAAGTAAGAAAGAGATAAAGTTAATAAGATCTAGGATTTATTATTGACTACACCACTTTGAGCCCTCAGATTAAGAATTCTGTAATCCAAATCAGTAATTGGCCAACTAGTTGAGCTTAACCAAGTTATGGACTACCACAACCAACAAAGATCTACCAAAAATTTAAATTGGAACACCACACAAACTTGAGCAAAAGTTGGAATCTGAAACAGCAACCATTTCAATTTTGAAATATAAATTTTTGCAAAACTCATTCTTTCTCCAGAACAAAAATATGCCAGGGTACCTTATCCAATATGATGAGCACCCAAAGTGTCAAATTTGAAAAATTCGAATTTTGAGTTCTTGTAAGCATTTCGTCGAACACTGGCAGGAGCAAATCGAGTGAGATCAAACTTCACTGGTGCAGCACTGTTCTGGCTCGACCAAGTGTTGTAGCCATGCTCTCTGGCCGCGCCTCGATCGATTCCAGCCCCCTCTGCCCCGACCCAAGCCATGGAAGAAGGAGGAGAAGAGGAGAGAACACCCAGGACCCCCTCCCAGTAACCCACTGTCCCGCGCGATGCCGACCGTCTGGAAGGCGCCAGAGGAGACCCACAGTCCCCCGCGGCCGAACCAGAACCCTCCCAGCACGCGAGCGTGAACGCTGTGACCGGAGCGAGCTTGCAACGCCGCCAGGACCCCCGCAGCGTCGAGCTTCTGGTCGCCTTGCTCCCGGCCACCTGAGGCTATAAAAAGCCCCTCCGATCAAACGAAGGAACGCACCTCATCCCCAGCTACCTCCCAGACATCGCCGCTCACTCCCTCTCGCTCTGCTTCGCTGTAGCCAGCCTCGCCGGCGCAGTACTGGACGAGCGGAGCGCCGCCGCGTCCGACCACCCGGGAGCTCGCTGCTGCAGGGAATCGGAAGAGGAGGAGCACCGCCGCCGATCCCGCACGTCGCCGACGAGCTCTGCTTCCCCTACGCCCCGCCCTCGCCGTCGAACGATCGTCGCTGCTCGCAGGTGAGCTTCCGCCGTGCTGAGGATGACGATGCGTGTGAGCCGTCCGATCTTAATCCGACGCTAGCATACCGATTCGGGAATCGTTAAGTGAACTGACAGCGCGACCCCACCTGTCAGTTCCCCTTTTTATTTCTTTTCCCCGCGCGAAACGGTATCGGGCCGGCCCGTTCGGCTTTTGACTGAATTGGGCCCAGGAGGTTTAGAAGCGGTCCGTTTCGTTTTTAATTAATTCCCGCCCTTTTCATTTATTTCAAACCTGTTTCAAATGTCATTTTCAAACTTTAATTCCTAGAGTTTTACAAAGCCAAATCTAGCAAATAAATATTCGTTGGAAAGCTTATGAAATACTCTATCCAATAGTACTGGTTAGAATTCAAAATCAGTTAAGAATAAAATTGGATATGAATAGTGTGACCATAGCTTGTTAAATAATGAAGGACTTCTAGAAATTTATTTAAGCTATCAAAAATCATGAAAATAAAAATGTGAACTTGCTAATGACCCCTCTTACTGTTAGTCAACACTAATCTACCCCAACCCATGTTAGTGTGATCATTTAGACCCTAATCCCAACCTATTTGGTAGCATAGAATGACAAATCACAATTACACACTTAGAATGAAATGGTCCTCAATGCAATTCACTTAGTGGACCATTCCCACCTAAACTTGTCTTAGTAACCCTAACCCACCTCCAATGCTGCACCAATAAACCACCTTTGCTACTTAGTAGAGAATCTAGCTTGCACACTTGAAGAAAACTTAGAAGAAAGACTTACAATCCAACACCATAACAATGCAACATGAATGCTTGGGTTAACAAACAAAGATGTGTGCTTGGTGTGTTGTTAGCTTGGTGAAGTGATGGTGTGCTTTGTGTTTATTCGTTATTAGACGCTAGTGTTGCCGAGGAGGATATTGGAGGGGATTATTATTATCAAGAAGAAGAAGAGAACCCCGGACACTTTGCCAACCAAGGCAAGCCATCTTTTGATTCATACTCCCACTACCTAGTTTTAATATTGCATTCTACTTGTTTTAAGTAAATTGCATGATTGAATTGCTAGAGTAGAATGATAGAAGCATATTGATGTCTTGAATATCAAGAGCATCAAGCTGAGTTTATCCAACCCTAGTAGTAGTACTCTCACTCAATGTAGTTGCTTAGTCGCTAATAAAAGTTGAGGCTATCTCTGGAGGAACCCCATTTGAAAGGTGGTGACTTGACATTAAAACTTGAAATGGGAGATTGCTTCTACATGATGGCTTTCTAAAAGAAAGTAATCTTGACTAAGAACTATGAAATATATTTCTCAATGACAACGAGTGATGTACTATGGGAGCCAATTTTACCGTACAACCACATTACCCCTGTATGGGAAGGGGCTTAGTCCGTAGTTTGTTTATCTTAGTATGGGAGGCCTTGTATCAAAGCTTCATGGAAGGACTCCACGGGCGGATACTTCTTGACCAAGTGGATTCCACTAACCCGGTACCCGGGATGGGCAGAACTAGAGGCGTCGGAGCGGGAGATTCCGTATCCCGGGCTCTAGGGAAGGATCCTATACTAGGATGAGCAAGTGAAAGAATTTGTTTGACTATCTGAAACTCGCATACTTGTGTATGACGAACCGTGGATTTCTCCCGGCAGATGTATCGAATCTTGTGGGTAAAGTGTACCCCTCTGCAGAGGTTTTTAAACTATTCGAATAGCCGCGTCCGCGGTCATGGACGGTTGGTGAGCTGTACTTGACTTTTGTCAAACTAAAAATGACAATGGTGAACTTGGTGAATGACTTGTTGGAAATGTTCTTGACATACATGAAGTCCTCTCTAGATGGAACTTAGAGAACTAAACCTCTTTTCTACCAATGAACCTTCTTGGGAAATAAAACTAGCCTTTGCAAATAAACTTAGTGCTTAGTCCACTATTCCAAAATTGCATATCTACTTCATCCTTCATTTATAAGTTGGTTTGCGAGTGCATCCAATGTACTCACGGCTGTGTCCCTGGCTATCAACTTGGCCAGACTATGAGGAGGAGTACCAGAACTAAGATCATCTCCGTGAGTCGCCATTGCCTGTAGGTGAAGGCATGGGCCGAAGACGTTATTTTTCCGCTGCTATATTGTGTTGTAATATGACTTGGTCTATATGACCATTGTATTTGAACTATCGTATTGTAATGTCTATGGAACTGTGGTATCAACTACGTTATGTAAATCACAACAATGGTTCTGGGATTGTCATGGATTACATAACGGGCACTTCGAATTTGTGATCAAATTTGAGGTCGTCACAAGTTGGTATCAGAGCCTAGGCTGACCATAGGAGACCTTAGTTAGAATGGGCGTTAAACAAAACCTTGATAAAAGAAAGATACAAGAACGGTTGCAAAAATTGCTTAGTCTTTCCTCTCTAGTTGCAAAATTTTATACATACTTCAGTTTTGCTTACTTAAAATTTTGCACACTTGAGTTGATCACTAACTTGAACTAATTTAAAATTTTGTAGATGGCCCTGGTATTCACTGAGCAGTACCAGTTGGGCCAAGGTGGCAGCCTTTGTTTCGAGCGCGACCTCACCACCTTGACCTTGTTCCTGAACCGTTTGTACCCGGAGTTCAAGGGAGCCGTGCTCAATGAGCACCCGGATGGAGAGCTACGGTGGCTCATCCGAGCTAGTTGCCGTGGCAAGAAGGGGATGTTGGGTTCTCCAAGGGTCAAGTTTGAGCTTGTGGAGAACACTTGGGCCGATGGTTTGGTCCGAGCGATGCAGGAGATGCACGCCCGCTTGTGCGGACTGCATGTTGAGGAGGTTCAGGGAGGACGCTTCAAGGACTTTGCTCGGCGTGATGCGGATGGACGTCCCGCAAACATGCCCGGGCAGAATGAGCCGAGTACCTACATCGACCACATGGACTTCTTGCTGTACTCCACTCAGCAGGAGGCCGACCGTGCCCGTACTAGGGCCAACCTCGAGCACGTTGCACTGGTGGAGGCAAGGAGCACTATCAGGATTCTTGCGAAGGAGCGCAAGAGCCTTCGTCGCCAGCGCGATGAGAAGGAACAGGACCTTGAGGAGTTGAAGGCCAATGTGGCGGAGTTGACTGCGTACATTGAGAGTCTTGAGGATCACCTTGGTGAGGAGGAAGGCATTGATCTCCGCAAGGAGGATAATGCCCTCATTAGTGATGAGGATGACTTCATGGAGGACCTCGATGATCCGGAGGATGGTGGACACAATGGATTCATTGTGAGTGACGAGGAGGAAGACCCCGAGGAGCCCGCTGTTTAGACACGAGATGCATGTGTTATCTAGCTATGAGTTCCACTTTATGTTCACTTCGTGTAGGTGTGAGTTGTATCCCCCTCTCTAGTAGACGAGTCGCAATGGTTTGAGGTAAACCATTTGTAATACGTGAACTCGTGTGTATGATATGTTTGATGAGTGATGAATGAAATTTGAATTTGGCCTCTAAGGCCTTAGTAAAACAAAAATTGCATCATCCATGTTACCTTTAAATCTTAGCAAGTTAGCTTTTTCCCTCTTGTCTTACACACCTTATCTTCAGATGCCGCGAGCACCCCCACCCCCGAACCCGGAAATGGCCGAATTGCTAAGGTTGATCATGGAAGACCGGGAAGCAGCCCGAGCTGAGCGCCAAGCCAACTTGGCCACTCTTCAGCAACTAACCCAGATGGCGATGAACCACAACAATGGCAATGGTGAAGGAGAAAACCATGGCAATGGAGAGCACCGATCCAAGTTAAGGAGTTTCCAAAACACCAACCCTCCCATATTCACTAAGTCTGAAGAGCCCTTAGATGCCGATGACTGGCTTCGTACCATGGAGAACAACTTGGCAGTCGCCGAAGTTGGTGAAAATGAGAAGGTCTTGTATACCACCCACTATCTTGCTGGAGCAGCGAGAGCTTGGTGGGATAGCACCCGTGCAATGCAGGCCCCAGGATATGTGATGCCGTGGGAAGAGTTCAAGGGCAAGTTCAGCAAAGCCCATGTTCCTATGGGATTGGTGAAAAGGATGAGAGATGAGTTCAGAAATCTGAAGCAAGGTTCCCTGTCTGTGGTGGATTACCGTGACAAGTTCCTTACCTTGTCTAGGTATACCCCAGATGACACCAACACCACTGAGAAGAAGCAAGAAAGGTTTCTGGATGGACTTCACGATGAGATGCAATGTGTCTTGGTCAGCATTCCCTTTGCCGACCTGGAGTCATTGGTTGACTCTGCCATTCAGATGGAAGGCAAACTCAAGCAAGCTACCGAGAACCGCAAGCGCCGTATGATGTATCAAGGCAATTCGAGCAACTCGCAGAAGTCAAGGGGAAATGCACCAATGGGTTTCACCCCTCGACCTATGAGGCCGTCTGCACCTGCTCCGCGTCCCAACTATCCTAGCCGTCCACCCGGCAACAACTTTAACCGTGCACCCCCAAGACCTAGTGGCAACAACTTCAACACTAATACTCCAAGGCCAAATGGCGCCCCTGTGTTACCCAAGCCTGGTGACAAGTCTGGTGTTACATGTTATGAGTGTGGACTAAAAGGGCATTACTCCAATGAGTGCCCCAAGAAGCAGAATGATGCATCCAAGACTGCTGCCCCTGCTCAGCAACAGCGTCGTGTGGGAAATGGCAAGAACTATCCTCCGAGGAACCAGCCTCGCTCTCAAGGCCGTCTGAATCACATGAATGTTGAAGAAGCTCAGGAAGCAACCGACGTTGTGCTTGGTATGTTCCCTGTTAACTCAGTTCTTGCAAGAGTTCTGTTTGATTCCGGAGCATCACACTCATTTGTTACCCAATTATTCATTGATAAAAGTGGACTTCAACCCACACCCTTGAAAGATGTCATGTCTGTGCAAATTCCCGGGTCAGTAACCAAAGCTAGTTGTACATGTTTGGCAGTGCCCATAGAAATCCATGGGATCTCATTCCTAGCCAGTTTGATTGTGCTAGGAACCAAAGGATTGGAAGTAGTCCTAGGTATGGATTGGATGTCCCAACACCAAGGAGTTATAGATTGTGCCAAAAAGACCATCACCATGAGGAGTAGTCATGGAGTTTTCGTGAAGCATGTGTCCGTTAAACCCATTCCAATCCCCAGATGTCATAAGAGTATCTCAGGACAGACTTTGGAGCAAGTCCCCATCGTCTGTGAGTACCCGGATGTCTTTCCCGATGAGCTACCCGGAATGCCACCGGATCGGGATATTGAGTTTATCATTGAGCTTATCCCCGGAACTGGATCTATAGCCCAACGACCCTATCGCATGAACCCAGCTGAACTAGTTGAGTTGAAGAAGCAATTGGATGACCTTTTGAGCAAAGGATTGATACAGCCAAGCTCTTCTGCTTGGAGATCACCTGTTCTGTTTGTGGATAAAAGTGACGGTTCTAGCCGACTGTGCACTGATTATCGCAAGCTTAACGATGTGACCATCAAGAACAAGTATCCTCTCCCGAAGATTGAAGATTTGTTTGACCAATTGACTGGAGCCAGAGTATTCTCCAAGATAGATCTTAGAACTGGATACCACCAACTGAAGATCCGTGCAACGGATATCCCCAAAACAGCCTTCACTACCCGATACGGATTGTATGAGTACACCGTAATGTCATTTGGATTAACCAATGCCCCTGCGTATTTCATGAATCTCATGAATAAGGTTTTTATGGAGTTCTTGGATAAGTTTGTTGTCGTCTTCATTGACGACATTCTTATCTACTCCAAATCCGAAGAAGAGCATGCAACCCATTTGAGATTAATTCTAGAAACCCTAAGAGAGCATCAGCTGTATGCTAAGTTCAGTAAATGTGAGTTCTGGTTGAAGGAGGTTGGATTCTTAGGCCATGTGCTGTCAGCAGGAGGAATATCGGTAGATCCCAAGAAGATCAAATCAGTCCTGGAATGGGAAGCCCCTACCACTCAAACGGAAGTGAGAGGTTTTCTCGGATTAGCGGGATATTACCGCAAGTTTGTTGAAGGATTTTCCAGTATTGCCCGTCCGATGACCCAATTGTTGAAGAAGGACAAGAAGTTTGAATGGACCCCTAAGTGTGAAGAGAGTTTTCAAGAGCTCAAGAAGCGATTGGTGACCGCCCCTGTCCTAACCATGCCCGATATCACCAAAAACTTTGATGTCTATTGCGACGCTTCCAAACTTGGACTTGGTTGCGTATTGATGCAAGAAGGCAAGGTCATAGCTTATCTCTCTCGACAGCTTCGACCTCATGAAGAAAATTATCCAACCCATGATCTAGAGTTAGCGGCCGTGGTCCTAGCTTTGAAGACCTGGAGGCACTATCTGATGGGCAACAGATGTGAGATCTACACTGATCACAAGAGTTTGAAGTATATCTTCACCCAGAAGGAGTTGAACATGAGGCAAAGGAGATGGATAGAATTGATCAAGGATTATGATTTGGAAATTCACTATCACCCCGGTAAGGCCAATGTAGTGGCCGATGCATTGAGTAGGAAGCCTTGCTCATTGAATACGAGGATCAAGGAGGAGCAACCTATGTTGCACCAAGAGTTTGAAAAATTTGGATTGGAACTAGTCAGTCAAGGATTCTTAGCCAACCTGGAGTTTCAACCCACCTTGATGAGCCAAATCAAAGAAGCCCAGAAGGGAAATGAGAGTATTGAAGGAATTAAGCGCCGAATTAGTTCCGGTAAGGTGCCAGGATTTGAAGAAGATGATCAAGGAGTTCTTTGGTATAAAGGCCGTATTTGTGTGCCTGCTGATTCCGAATTGAAGGAAGTGATTATGAAGGAAGCCCATGAGACACCTTACTCCATCCACCCCGGTGGAACTAAGATGTACCAAGATTTGAAGAAACAATTTTGGTGGCATGGAATGAAGCGCGAGATTGCATCGTTTATATCCAAGTGTGATATCTGCCAAAGAGTCAAGGCTGAACATCAACGACCGGCAGGATTGCTGCAACCTTTGCAAGTGCCAGAATGGAAGTGGGAATCTGTTGGAATGGATTTCATCACTGGATTTCCAAGGTCTAGCCGTGGCAATGACTCTATCTGGGTCATTGTGGATAGACTAACCAAAGTTGCCCACTTTATTCCTGTCAAGACCACTTACAACTCGGGACAGTTAGCAGATCTGTATTTATCCAGAATTGTCAGTTTGCATGGAGTTCCTAAAACCATAGTTTCCGATCGAGGAACCCAATTCACCTCGAGATTTTGGAAGAGTTTACATCAAGCTTTGGGAACTAAATTAGCTTTCAGCACCGCGTACCACCCTCAGACTGATGGACAGACTGAAAGAGTAAACCAAATACTTGAAGATATGTTGAGAGCTTGTGTTCTAGCCTATGGAGCTAAGTGGGAAGATTGCCTGCCTTTCGCGGAGTTTTCCTACAACAACAGTTATCAAGCCAGTTTGCAAATGGCCCCATTTGAAGCTCTGTATGGAAGAAAGTGTCGTACCCCTCTGAATTGGTCAGAAACCGGAGACAGTCAGATATTTGGACCAGATATTCTGCAAGAGGCCGAAGAAAAAGTTCGCAGAATTCGTGAATACCTCAAGGCAGCCCAATCAAGACAAAAGAGTTATGCCGACAAGAGACGTCGAGAACTGACCTTCCCGATTGGAGATTTTGTTTATCTCAGAGTATCACCCCTCAAGGGAATGCGAAGATTCCAAGTCAAAGGAAAGCTCGCACCAAGATATATTGGACCCTTCAAGATACTAGACCGCCGAGGAGAAGTGTCTTATCAGTTGGAAATGCCTCCTGAACTGTCTGAAGTACACGATGTCTTTCACGTGTCTTTACTTCGGAAATGTCTTGAAGTTCCGGAGAAGCCCGAAATCTTCAAGAATATTGATCACCGTTCTGTGGACATCAACCAGGATTTGACCTACCGTGAAGTACCTACCCGTATCCTCGAAGAAGCTTATCGAACCACTCGAACCCGAAGCATCAAATTTCTGAAAGTTCAGTGGAGTAATCACACCGAAGAGGAAGCCACTTGGGAACGAGAAGATTACCTTCAGAAAGAGTTTCCCAATCTTTTCAGTTCTTAACTAGTGAATCTCGGGGACGAGATTCTTTTTAAGGGGGGAAGATTGTAACAACTCAGAATTTGTAACCCAAGTCTTATTAAATAAAGTGCCACAAATTGGACCCAAATAAAACTTTTTATTCATTATTGTATGCATACATGTATTCTCTTTATTTGTATTTCTATGATTTTATGTGTGTTCATTTTGTTTGAGCATTGGATAGATCACTCCAAGTGAACCAACAGAATCAATTAAGAAGATTAGTAAGAAGCAAAGAAACCAGAAATGAAAATAAGTAAGAAAGAGATAAAGTTAATAAGATCTAGGATTTATTATTGACTACACCACTTTGAGCCCTGAGATTAAGAATTCTGTAATCCAAATCAGTAATTGGCCAACTAGTTGAGCTTAACCAAGTTATGGACTACCACAACCAACAAAGATCTACCAAAAATTTAAATTGGAACACCACACAAACTTGAGCAAAAGTTGGAATCTGAAACAGAAACCATTTCAATTTTGAAATATAAATTTTTGCAAAACTCATTCTTTCTCCAGAACAAAAATATGCCAGGGTACCTTATCCAATATGATGAGCACCCAAAGTGTCAAATTTGAAAAATTCGAATTTTGAGTTCTTGTAAGCATTTCGTCGAACACTGGCAGGAGCAAATCGAGTGAGATCAAACTTCACTGGTGCAGCACTGTTCTGGCTCGACCAAGTGCTGTAGCCATGCTCTCTGGCCACGCCTCGATCGATTCCAGCCCCCTCTGCCCCGACCCAAGCCATGGAAGAAGGAGGAGAAGAGGAGAGAACACCCAGGACCCCCTCCCAGTAACCCACTGTCCCGCGCGATGCCGACCGTCTGGAAGGCGCCAGAGGAGACCCATAGTCCCCCGCGGCCGAACCAGAACCCTCCCAGCACGCGAGCGTGAACGCCGTGACCGGAGCGAGCTTGCAATGCCGCCAGGACCCCCGCAGCGTCGAGCTTCTGGTCGCCTTGCTCCCGGCCACCTGAGGCTATAAAAAGCCCCTCCGATCAAACGAAGGAACGCACCTCATCCCCAGCTACCTCCCAGACATCGCCGCTCACTCCCTCTCGCTCTGCTTCGCTGTAGCCAGCCTCGCCGGCGCAGTACTGGACGAGCGGAGCGCCGCCGCGTCCGACCACCCGGGAGCTCGCTGCTGCAGGGAATCGGAAGAGGAGGAGCACCGCCGCCGATCCCGCACATCGCCGACGAGCTCTGCTTCCCCTACGCCCCGCCCTCGCCGTCGAACGATCGTCGCTGCTCGCAGGTGAGCTTCCGCCGTGCTGAGGATGACGATGCGTGTGAGCCGTCCGATCTTAATCCGACGCTAGCATACCGATTCGGGAATCGTTAAGTGAACTGACAGCGCGACCCCACCTGTCAGTTCCCCTTTTTATTTCTTTTCCCCGCGCGAAACGGTATCGGGCCGGCCCGTTCGGCTTTTGACTGAATTGGGCCCAGGAGGTTTAGAAGCGGTCCGTTTTGTTTTTAATTAATTCCCGCCCTTTTCATTTATTTCAAACCTGTTTCAAATGTCATTTTCAAACTTTAATTCCTAGAGTTTTACAAAGCCAAATCTAGCAAATAAATATTCGTTGGAAAGCTTATGAAATACTCTATCCAATAGTACTGGTTAGAATTCAAAATCAGTTAAGAATAAAATTGGATATGAATAGTGTGACCATAGCTTGTTAAATAATGAAGGACTTCTAGAAATTTATTTAAGCTATCAAAAATCATGAAAATAAAAATGTGAACTTGCTAATGACCCCTCTTACTGTTAGTCAACACTAATCTACCCCAACCCATGTTAGTGTGATCATTTAGACCCTAATCCCAACCTATTTGGTAGCATAGAATGACAAATCACAATTACACACTTAGAATGAAATGGTCCTCAATGCAATTCACTTAGTGGACCATTCCCACCTAAACTTGTCTTAGTAACCCTAACCCACCTCCAATGCTGCACCAATAAACCACCTTTGCTACTTAGTAGAGAATCTAGCTTGCACACTTGAAGAAAACTTAGAAGAAAGACTTACAATCCAACACCATAACAATGCAACATGAATGCTTGGGTTAACAAACAAAGATGTGTGCTTGGTGTGTTGTTAGCTTGGTGAAGTGATGGTGTGCTTTGTGTTTATTCGTTATTAGACGCTAGTGTTGCCGAGGAGGATATTGGAGGGGATTATTATTATCAAGAAGAAGAAGAGAACCCCGGACACTTTGCCAACCAAGGCAAGCCATCTTTTGATTCATACTCCCACTACCTAGTTTTAATATTGCATTCTACTTGTTTTAAGTAAATTGCATGATTGAATTGCTAGAGTAGAATGATAGAAGCATATTGATGTCTTGAATATCAAGAGCATCAAGCTGAGTTTATCCAACCCTAGTAGTAGTACTCTCACTCAATGTAGTTGCTTAGTCGCTAATAAAAGTTGAGGCTATCTCTGGAGGAACCCCATTTGAAAGGTGGTGACTTGACATTAAAACTTGAAATGGGAGATTGCTTCTACATGATGGCTTTCTAAAAGAAAGTAATCTTGACTAAGAACTATGAAATATATTTCTCAATGACAACGAGTGATGTACTATGGGAGCCAATTTTACCGTACAACCACATTACCCCTGTATGGGAAGGGGCTTAGTCCGTAGTTTGTTTATCTTAGTATGGGAGGCCTTGTATCAAAGCTTCATGGAAGGACTCCACGGGCGGATACTTCTTGACCAAGTGGATTCCACTAACCCGGTACCCGGGATGGGCAGAACTAGAGGCGTCGGAGCGGGAGATTCCGTATCCCGGGCTCTAGGGAAGGATCCTATACTAGGATGAGCAAGTGAAAGAATTTGTTTGACTATCTGAAACTCGCATACTTGTGTATGACGAACCGTGGATTTCTCCCGGCAGATGTATCGAATCTTGTGGGTAAAGTGTACCCCTCTGCAGAGGTTTTTAAACTATTCGAATAGCCGCGTCCGCGGTCATGGACGGTTGGTGAGCTGTACTTGACTTTTGTCAAACTAAAAATGACAATGGTGAACTTGGTGAATGACTTGTTGGAAATGTTCTTGACATACATGAAGTCCTCTCTAGATGGAACTTAGAGAACTAAACCTCTTTTCTACCAATGAACCTTCTTGGGAAATAAAACTAGCCTTTGCAAATAAACTTAGTGCTTAGTCCACTATTCCAAAATTGCATATCTACTTCATCCTTCATTTATAAGTTGGTTTGCGAGTGCATCCAATGTACTCACGGCTGTGTCCCTGGCTATCAACTTGGCCAGACTATGAGGAGGAGTACCAGAACTAAGATCATCTCCGTGAGTCGCCATTGCCTGTAGGTGAAGGCATGGGCCGAAGACGTTATTTTTCCGCTGCTATATTGTGTTGTAATATGACTTGGTCTATATGACCATTGTATTTGAACTATCGTATTGTAATGTCTATGGAACTGTGGTATCAACTACGTTATGTAAATCACAACAATGGTTCTGGGATTGTGATGGATTACATAACGGGCACTTCGAATTTGTGATCAAATTTGAGGTCGTCACAATGGAGCAAAGCCTCGTATTTGGCTTCATTGTTGGAAGCTTGTGGGAAACTCATCCTTAACACATATTTTTATTTGTCGCCCTGCGGTGATATTAAGACTACTCCTGCCCCTGCGCCTTGGACCCTTTTTGATCCGTCAAAGTACATTGTCCACACACTCGACAAATCAGGTGGTCCTGTGTTTTGTAGTTTGAGCCACTCTGTTGTGAAATCTGGTAGTACCTGAGATTTGATTGCTTTTCGTTTCTCGTACGTGATTTCCAGGGGCGATAATTCGATTCCCCATAAGGAGACACGTCCTGTTGCTGCAGGGTTGTTCAATATATTTGATAGTGGGGCTTCGTTAACCACTATGATTGGGTGTACCATGAAATATTGTCGTAACTTTCGTGTTGTTGTGAATATGTGTTATGCAAGCTTCTGGTAGTGTGGGTACCTCTGCTTTGTTGGAGATAGGACTTTGCTGATGAAATATACCAGCCGCTGGACTCCGTGCGCCTTTCCTTCTTCACTTTGCTCGACTACGAGTACCGTGCTTACCATTTGATGTGTGGCTGCGATATATTATAGTAGTGGCTCTTTTTCTTTTGGTGCGACCAACACCGGTGGTGTGGAAAGCACTTTTTTCAGCTGCGCGAAAGCTGTATCTGCCTCTTCTGTCCACTCGAATTTGTCATCTAATTTTTTCATGAGTGCGTAGAAGGGGAGAGCTTTTTTCCTAATCGTGCGACAAATCGACTTAGTACCGTCACGTGTCCTGTGAGTTTCTGTATGTCGTGTAGCTTTGCTGGTTTCCCCATCGTTAATATTGCTTGGATTTTCTCTAGGTTTGCCTCTATACCTCTTGCTGACACCAGGAATCCTAGAAGTTGCCCTACGAACACGCTGAAAGAGCATTTTGTCGGGTTGAGCTTGAGCTTGTACCTATTGAGGTTGTTGAAAGCTTCCTGTAGATCGCTGATTAGAGACTCCTCCTTTCTTGTTGTGATGACTACGTCGTCGATATAGACTTGGATGTTGCGGCCTATTTGACTTCCGAGATAATTTTGCATCATCCGTTGGTAGGTTGCTCCTGCATTTTTTTAGACCGAAGGGCATGACTTGATAGCAGAAAACGCCATAGGGTGTGATAAAAGCTGTTTTTTCTTCATCTTCTCTCTTCAGCTTGATCTGGTTGTAGCCTGAATATGCGTCCAAAAAGTAAAGCCTTGCACACCCTGCTGTTGAGTCGATTATTTGATCAATGCGAGGCAGCGGAAAGGGATCCTTAGGGCAATGTTTTTTGAGAGACGTGTAGTCGACACATACTCTTTGTACGTCTGTATTCTTCTTAGGGACGATAACTGGGTTGGATACTTAAGTTGATGCTTTGATTTCTCTGATGAAGCCTGCGTTTTCTATCCTGTGTAGCTCAGCTCCCATTGCTTTTCTTTTGGGTTCATCAAACCATCGTAGAGGTTGCTTGACTGGCTTTGCTTTTGGGTCCACATTTAGTGCATGCTCCACGAGTTCCCTGGGAACCCCTGGCATGTCTGAAGGACACCAGGCGAAGATTTCCCAGCGCTCATGGAGGAACTCGACAAGCACGCTTTTCTATGCAGGGTCCAAGTTTACCGCTATTGAAGTGGTTTTGTTTGGGTCCGTAGGGTGAACCTGGACTTTCTTGGAGTCTTGGGTTGCGTCAAAAGTCTGGTCTGGCAGGGATTGACCGACGTCGGGTAGCACATTGTGATCAGTTTCTCCCTTGAGTCTTGCGTATTCAGCTGTCATGCCGAAAGTTTGTGCCATCTTATTGAATTCTTTATCGCGGGTGTTGGATACTTCGAAACTACCTTGTACTGTGATGGTCCCCTTGGGTCCTGGAATTTTGAGTGTTAAGTACGCGTAATGAGGGACTTCCATGAATTTTGCAAATGCTGGTCGCCCCAGGATTACATGGTATTGTGAGGGCCAGTCCATTACTTCGAACTCCAACTTCTCTCTGCGGTAATTGCCACTGTCGCCGAAGCAAACATCGAGTTCAATTTTCCCGAGGGGGTAGTTTGCGCTCCCTGGTACTATGCCGTGGAAAGAGCAGTCTGTTGGCTTCAAGTTTTCCTACGAGATGCGCATTGCCTTTAGAGTCCTTGCGTATATCAGGTTTATTCCACTGCCTGCGTCCATGAATACTCGCCCTATGTCATACCCTCCTATTTGTGCTTTTAACACCATTGGCGCGTGCCCTGGCCTGGGTACTTTCCTTGGGTGGTCTGCTCTACTGAACCTGATTGGTTGGTCGGACCACCGTAGGTATTCTGTGGTAGCTGGTGGGGATGATATTGCTAGGTTCACTTGCCTTGATATGCTTTTCTGCTCTTTTTAAGACTTCGGGACAGGTTGAATCATTATGGATGTGTACACTTTTGGCTCTGGATGCCTTGTGTTACGTTGGACTTGATATCCTTGACTTGTGTTCCTCCCTCCTTGATGTGCTCTTTGATCTAACTCCAGAGCACCTTGCAACCTTAGGAATGTTCTGCAGTCTTTCATCTGATGATTGGAAACTCTCTTCCCATCTAAGTACGTGTAGTGGATACGGTAGGGCCCATGGAGCATGTCCTCTACCGATGGGCCAGAATACTTCGGCTTTTCTCTTTCCCAACCGTTATTTTCTCGGTACTCTCTATTTTTGTTGCCTTTCTCGTTCCTCCTTTCGTATCCTGCTGCTATTTGGTTGCGTCTCGTGTGACTATCCTCGTTGCGAGACCTGCGCCTTTGCCTGCTTACTCTGTCGACTTCTGGTGAACGTGCCCTTTTGTTGTTGTAAGCGTCTTCTCCGTCGGTGAATTTGTTTGCTATCTCCATTAATTCCGACACTGTTTTGGGCCTTGTTCTCCCTAATTCTTCCATGAGATCCGCACGGCGAAGGCCAGCTGAGAAAGCATCTATTGCCCGCTCGTCGGAGACGTCTTCTGTGAAGTTTTTTATTATGCTCCACCATTGTATGTATGAACGTAGGGTTTTGCCCTTGCTCTGCATGCAGGACTTGACTTCTTCTAGGGATACTGGACACTTGTATGTCGAACGAAAGTTTCTTGCAAATCGACTCTCTAGTTCTCCCCAACTTCTAATGGAATCGTTGGGTAACTTGCTTAGCCAAGACCGTGTTGCGCCGTGAGGTGTAACTGCAAACTTTGCATCGCCGTTGCTCTTGTTCCTTCGAGTATTTGTACTGCTTGAAGGTAGTCTGATAACCACAGTTTAGGTTCTTGTGACCCATCGTACTTTTGCTGATCGTGTGGTAATTTAAATCCTTTGGGTACTCGTGTTCTGCGAGCCCTTCGGGTAAAGCATAGCTCGCTCATCTCTTTTTCGTCGTCCTCATAATTTTCTTCCTTCCACGTGTAGCGCGCGTTGTTTACTCTTGCTTGTGATATGATATTCCTTGCATCCTCCCTTCATGCCCTGCGCTTTTCGTCGCCTGATGAGTCGCTTGTTTGGCTTTGCGAGGATTGGTACTTGAAGTTTTCCTTTCCCTTGTCCTTGTAATATTTCGCCTTCTTCTCTAGGGAACTGTTTCCTTAATCTGTCTTCTACTAACCCGAGGCTTCTTATTGCGGCTTGATGCATGTGCTCCCGTGGGTCTCTGAGTTCTGGTTATGTAGTTAATAGGTACGCCTGTGCTGCTACTAGTGCTGCTTCTGGCGTTTCTTGCACAAAATCCTCCTCATCGTCTGATGGATGTGCGCTTATGCTCCTTGCGTGGTTCTCTTCCCTTGCCCACGATGTTGTCCTTCTACTGTGCTTTGGATCCCTATGTCTCTCTCTGCTGGATTTTGATGCTTCGCTATATTCATCCCAGTATGCTCCACTTGACACACTATTATTTTCTTGGCTCCTCCTGATATTGTCTTTTTCCTCCCTTAGCTTCTTTTTATGCTGATGCAGAGCATACTGGTACCCCATCAAGACTTCCCTTCTCGAATTGGCGGGTACCTCTATGCCGTGGTTGATGGCTGACATGATAATTCTCCACTCTCCGGTGGAAACTTGAATTTTCTCCTTTTCCTTTTTGTTGTTACTCCTTGATTTGTAGACTTATACGTGGGTTGCTGTATTGTCTGCAGGATCGTTGTCTTCTGCTGCTTATGTGATGATGACACATAGCTGGTGTATATTGCTGGAGACGCCACCGCTTTGGGTGATGAAGTCCTTCTGGCTAAGATATTATTGATCCACTGTTTCTCCTATGTCGAGTTTTTCCATGGTTTCGTCGAGTTCTTCGATTTTTTCTCCTGTGTTTTCTGCTATTGTGTAGCTGACCGGTGAGTTTACCTCGCTGGAGGAGCCCACTAATGATCCTGATATTGCGATTGTCTTGACTTCGCTTGCCGATGGATCCAGTTTTGCTGGATCTGAGAGGCGAGTTGAACCCGAAGATCCGACTAGAAATTTCAGGCTTATGATCGTTAGCTCCATCTCCTGGTTTCCGTCGACTTCTGGATTACTGTTAGCTAAGAGCGAAAAAGCTGTCGAATTCATGATTCCAACGCCCAGAGTCCCCACGGTCGGTGCCAATTGACGAGGGATAACTCGACAAATGTCCTGGATAAAGGACTTAGGATCGGGGGAATAGGGCGTCGGATGAACTCGAAGGTAGAGATCAGTCAAACAAGACGTGTATCGAGAATAAACGTGGTGGTCAACTTGGCTTATTCTCAATCTATCCCTGACCGGCCTGTCCTGGCCCCTATATATAGGTGGTCAGGTCTCAAGGATCCGGTCGGGTCCGATACATATTACAATATCGATATACGACATAGACTCGTACTTCGACTATGATTACACTTGGGCCTAGCTTAACGGGCCTCAGGGGTACACAAGTAATGGGCTCTATTATCTATAGCCTTGTCAGCCGTCGACCGCCGCTCTGGCGCCGTCGACCGCTGCCTTGGCGCCGCTGTTGAGCGCCCCCACTGCCACTTTTCCCTCCACCTCCGCCCCCACCACATAGTCTGCCCCCGCCATCGTGTCCTACTTTGGGGCCACCAGCGTTGCTCTGTCCTCCTTCGTCAGTCTCCCGGCAAATCTTCAAGCTCTTCTCTCCGGGAATCCCGTGAGCACCATGACTGGGCTGCAGCCGTACTCCTTCGGCTCGTCCCTGCCCTTCATGCCGACTCCGCCAAACATGGCGATCGCGCCGTTCGTCGCTCCTCTGGCCCCAGTGTCGGCGTCCTACTATGCGCCTCCTGGTGTGGTGCGCTCCCCTCCGCCGGCCACCGTCTACACTCTGCCGCCGTTCCCGTCGGCCCCGGTCGTCGAGACCCTGCCGTTGCCCGTGTCGCCCGCCGTGGCCGATACGGTCCATGATGCCGAGTCTGTCTCGGACTCCTCGTCAGGACCGGTTCACCTCACGAACATGATCACGGCGTGCTTGTCGCCGGACAACTACCTGTTGTGGCGCGTGATACGTCTCAAACGTATCCCTAATTTTTGATGCTCCATGCTTGTTTTTACACCATTTGCTTAGTGTTTCGTTACACTTCGTGGCACTTTTATGTATTTTCCGGAACTAACCTATTAACAAGTCGCCATAGTGCCAGTTCCCTGTTTTCTGTTGTTTTTGTGTTTCAGAAAAGTTACACAGGAAATATTCTCAGAATTGGACGAAACCAAAGCCAGTCGCCCAGAATTTCACCGAAGCTTCCAGAGAACCTAAGAGGATACGGAGTGGGGCCACAAGGGCCCCACACAACAAGGCGGCATGGCCCAGGGGTAGGCCACGCCCCCTATGTGTGAGGTCGCCTCGGTCCACTCCTGACGATGCCCCTTCGCCGATAAAGACCCCCGACGGGAAAAACCTAAAGACCCGATCACTTTTCCAGAACACATCGTGATCCGCCGCCGCCGTCGACCCGAAGATCGGGAGGGTTCAGAAGCTCTTCCCGGCACCCTGCCGGAGAGGGGAATCGCCACCGGAGGTCTTCTTCATCGCCATGCTTGCCTCCGGCGCGATGAGTGAGTAGTCTACCTTGGACTATGGGTCCATAGCAGTAGCTAGATGGTTGTCTTCTCCACCATGTGCTTCATGTTTAGATCTCATGAGCTGCCTTACATGATTGAGATCACCGTTATGTAATTCTATATGTTTGGTTTGTTGGGATCTGATGAATATTGGTGTTATCATTGAGTTGATGTACTGAATATTATCTTATGTTATCTCTATGTTGTTTATGATCTTGCATGCTCTCTGTTGTTAGTAGCTATCTTGGCCGAGTAGTTGCTAGTGACTCCAAGAGGTGGTATTTATGCTCGATAGTGGGTTCATGCCTCTATTTAATCTGGGGGAGTGACAGAAACCTCTAAAGTTGTAGATGTGCTGTTGCTACTAGGGGTAAAACAACATTCATATGCTCGAGGGCATATGCTTTGTTTACATTACACACTTTGCTTAATGCAATTATCTGTTGTTCACAACTTAATACTTGTGGAGTTCTCGGATTGATTCGCCACAAGTGGATTATTAGTCATAGATGCAGTTGGATGGCGGTCTATGTATTTTGTTGTAATGCCCAGAGTAAATCTCATAGTGATCCTCTCATCATATGCATGTTGTCTTTATTCTATCAATTGCCCAACTGTAATTTGTTTACCCAGCATGCATTATTTTATCTTATAGAGAGACACCACTAGTGAACTGTGGACCTCGGTCCTATTTCCATTATATTGCTATCACCTGTTTACTTTACTCGCACTGTTTACTTTACTCGCACTGTTTATTTTACTCGCATACTATTACTGTTTTCCACTCGATACGCTCATTCCTTTGTTTACAGCAAACCGGTGAGATTGACAACCTCATCGTAAGTTGGGAGCAAAGTATTTGGTTGTGTTGTGTGCAGGTTCTGCGTTCCAGCTGGCAAAGCAAAGCTTAGACGAGGCATCTTATAAATTGTCCAGAGCTGTCGCAAGCTAGCAAGCATCACCTTCAGTCGTTTGGCTTCTTCCCTTTCGGATCGATAAACCTTGGTTTCTTACTGAGGGAAAACCTTGCTGCTATATTCATCATACCTTCCTCTTGGGGTTCCCAACTGGACGGTGAACATTAACCGTACCGCAAGCATCAAGAATTTTATGGCGCCGTTGCCGGGGAGGAAAAAGAAGACTTCTGCGAGGGGAGTTTCGCACGCACATCCTTTACTTTGTTTTAAGTTTTGCTTTACTTTATTTTCGCTTGCATCGTTTTATCAAAAACCCAAAAAAAATTAGAATCCTTGGTAGTTGTTATTTCTTTACTTTAGTTCGTTATGTTGTTCCCTAAGTACGTTCTGGAGGACCTCTCAGTAGGTAGTGGTTCAATTATTGGGAAAGATAACATTGAGGAGTTCTTTAATCATATTAGTATGCATAAAGAAGTTGAGGAAAAGTCTTTGGTTGAGCTTGCTCCTAGTTATGAAGTTGCTTCCGCTTATTTAGTTCACATGTTAGAAGCTAGGTTTGCTAGCCTTAATCCTTTTATGCAATACATGTTCCTTAAGCTTCATGAAATTGAGGATCCTGAAAAGAAAGCTTTTATCTTGGAAACTTTGCGCATAGAATTTAGAGATGTTGCCATTGAGGCTAGGAAAGTTTTTAAGAAATTTAATAAGCTTGGCACGCCTGTAGCGGTTGTTGGTACACCCAATGAAGATTTTAGAGTGCCAATACCTTATAAACTTGTAGGAATTCATGATGCTTGGGAAAAGAATTCTAGTTGGATTTGTCCTGAAAATCCTTTCGATGAAAGTAGTGTACCAAAGCGTGATCATAAAGGATCTTCAAAAACACATCTGGACACAATTCCCTTCATTGTTGAAAAGACTCCTATAGTGGATCCTAATGCTTCTTTCATTATTACTTGATTCGCACTTTCTGCGCCTAGCTCAAAGGCGTTAAAGAAAAGCACTCTTGGGAGATAACCCAATGTTTTTACTTTCAGTTCTTTTTATTTTATTTGAGTCTTGGAAGTTATTACTACTGTAATGACCTCTCCTTATCCTTTTTATTTCGTTTTTGTGCCAAGAGAAGCCTTTAATTTGAGTGAGGTAAGATTTGGGGATGTTGCTGTCCTAAAACAGTTTTCGGTGCTGCATCCTAAAAATTCGTGAAAATTCTCTATATATCTTTTGGACCTGCGATTTCTTGTGCATATGCCCCAGGTTATATCCAAACTTTCATTAGTTGAACACTTTTTTATTTGAGCAAAAGAAAACCCTCTAAAAATTCGACCATTGACAGCTCTTCTATTTTGACAGATTTCTGTCAATATTTGTGTTTGCCGCTTTATCGCTTTCTTTTTTAGTTCTTTTGATCACGGAACTTTTGGGGAAGTTGCTACAGTAGTATATGCTTTATATGTGGTGGTTTTAGGTTGAAACCTGAAGCAAAAAGGGTTGATTCTATGTTATGCTTAAACTAATGTTGCTAATAGATTTGTGTTTAGTTTTGTATGAAGGAAGTTTTCAAGTGTAGGGATCGGAGAGTGATGAGATGAGTTGAAGAATGGACAAAAGCTCAAGCTTGGGGATGCCCATGCATCACCCCAAGAAATATCCAAGAAGTACAAGCTTCAAATCTTGGGGATGCCCCCGAGGCACCCCTTCTTCATCGGCAAAAATCAGGTCACCTTTTAATACACTATATTTTTATTGCTTCATGTATTATGCATTTTTCTTGGAGCGTCAGTTGTTTTAGTTTTCAGTTTAGTTTAGTTTTGTTTGCTGCAATAAATGGTTGGACCCCAACAAATTTCTTTTGGAGAAGTTGCCTTGCTTTTCATTTGCCAAGAACACTCCGTTTTTCACTCTATTCGTTTCAACGAGTGTTCTCTTTTTCTAGAACTGCGTTTAGCTTTCAATTTTTGCCTTGATTTGTGTTCAGATCTTATTATATCTTTTCATCAAGGTGTATTTTTGCCTCTGCTATTTATTGGTTTTCATCAAAAGAGGTGTTTATAAAAAGTTTGAATGGTGTTGGAAAAGAGAAAAAGCTTTATGCAAAAAACTGGTGCAAGAAGGAGCTTGTGTAGACTGCGGCCTAGGCTTTTGAATGTCGTGCTTGATGTCTTTTTTATAGTATGCTTAGTGGTTTTGCTGTAGCATGACTTGTTTCAAATGACTGAGATTGCTTAATGAGCCTTTGAAAAAAATCATGCGTTGTTTTAATTATTTGGAAGCATTATTTTGGTTTTCTCCTTGATGCTTTATTTGGGTTGACTTGGCGCATGCTCACACATGTTAGACTTATATAAAGTCACCAATAGCCTCTATGATCATTTAGTTTTTGACTTTTGATGCCATCTTATGCTTCTTTTAATGTCGCTTTGTCGCTTTGCATGATTATGGCCGTTATTGCTCTCTTAGTTGGTCGCTCCCAGTCTTTTGCTAGCCCTCGCCTTGTACAGAGTATGAGCTCTACTCGTGCATCCAACTCCTGAAAACCAAGTTGTTCCAAAGTGTCCACCATACATACCTATTAGCAATTTGCTATTCCAAAGTACATTTGACTTGCTTTTATCTACTCTTCAAATTAAACTCTTACCAGTGTTATGCAAAAATTGGTCAGTAAAGCTCTCACGAACCGGATGGCACACTTTACTTTTTCTCATTCTTAAAAATTTGACATTGTGGTCTCTTATGTTGAGTTGTTATGCTTGCAAGTTGTAAGTTGGGAATTAGCCCAGCCATGCCGTCATGGGGCAAGCTTTCAACATTGCACTTCTTATTTGAGTTGATATCGTGATCTTTTGTTTATGGATACTCGCGGTGTGAAATGAATTGAGAATCTTGCGGGATCATAGATTTTGTATATGTGTTAGAGAAACGCCTGGGCCACTAATCTAAGGCATGCATAATTCATGGTGGAAATTTGCAGCATGCCCATAGTGGACATTCGACGACGCATCTCAAAATAAAAAAGCTATACAAATGGTAAATAAAAGAGATGTCGAGGTGTTCATTGTCTGCTTGTCCTGTCATTTTGATGTGGGCTTGTTCCATGTCATCGGGCACGGTGGTACCCCGTTGGCGGTTCTCGATGATACGTGTATACTTACAATGACAAGAGCTTGCTTGGGACTCTAAGTAAAGTAGCATGAGGTTTGGGTACTCGTATTCACGGGACACGAGGTTTTCAACTTATGATTTGTCAAGCATATGCAGCATAAGTGTTCTCGCATTAACTCTAACCATTCAAGATGCTTATGAAGGGGGCAATGAGAGCTCAAAGCCAGTAAGTACCATAATTTTTGAAGGTTTATAAAACTTGCAATCACTGCTTCCCTCCGCGAAGGGCCTTTCTTTTACTTTTATGTTGAGTCACCACCTTCTACCTTTATGCACCATTAAGAGAGCATAGTTGTCATTCTGAGTATAATGTGCATTGTCCCAAAGTTTTCATTGATTGATTCATATTGTTGGTTTCACTTGTTCTAAAATTAGTTGTATTTAGTCGCCCTCTTAAACTTGAAGGTGTCCTATGCATTTATGTTTTGCTCTCTCATTAAGGACAAGCTGAAAACCATTTGTATGTTTTTCCTTATGATTTGAACACATGTTTGACTTTCATTGTTTCATTTTCATGATCTTTTGTTTGTGTTCATTTTCATGTTATAACATGGTTGCTAAGTTTCTTCTATCAAGATTATGTCTTTCATGCTCATGTTTTAAGTTCTTTGATCCCAGCGCACAACGCTTACATATATGATCAAGATTGTGTAGGTGCATGTCACCTCAAAAATTATTTCTTTTGTTATCACTTACCTACTCGAGGACGAGCAGGAGTTAAGCTTGGGGATGCTGATACGTCTCAAACGTATCCATAATTTTTGATGCTCCATGCTTGTTTTTACACCATTTGCTTAGTGTTTCATTACACTTCGTGGCACTTTTATGCATTTTCCAAAACTAACCTATTAACAAGTCGCCACAGTGCCAGTTCCCTGTTTTCTGCTGCTTTTGTGTTTCAGAAAAGTTACACAGGAAATATTCTCGGAATTGAACAAAACCAAAGCCAGTCGCCCAGAATTTCACCAAAGCTTCCAGAGAACCAAAGATGAGACAGAGTGGGGCCACGAGGGCCCCACACAATAGGGTGGCGCGGCCCAGGGGTAGGCCGCGCCCCCTATGTGTGAGGTCGCCTCGGTCCACTCCTGACGTTGCCCCTTCGCCTATAAAGACCCCCCGATGGGAAAAACCTAAAGACCCGATCACTTTTCCAGAACACATCGTGATCTGCCGCCGCCATCGACCCAAAGATTGGGAGGGTCCAGAAGCTCTTCCCGGCACCCTGCCGGAGAGGAGAATCGCCACCAGAAGTCTTCTTCATCGCCATGCTTGCCTTCGGCGCGATGAGTGAGTAGTCTACCTTGCACTATGGGTCCATAGCAGTAGCTAGATGGTTGTCTTCTCCACCATGTGCTTCATGTTTAGATCTCATGAGCTGCCTTACATGATTGAGATCACCGTTATGTAATTCTATATGTTTGGTTTATTGGGATCCGATGAATATTGGTGTTATGATTGAGTTGATGTACTGAATATTATCTTATGTTATCTCTATGTTGTTTATGATCTTGCATGCTCTCCGTTGTTAGTAGCTATCTTGGCCGAGTAGTTGCTAGTGACTCCAAGAGGGGGTATTTATGCTCGATAGTGGGTTCATGCCTCTATTTAATCTGGAGGAGTGACAGAAACCTCGAAGGTTGTAGATGTGTTGTTGCTACTAGGGGTAAAACAACATTCATATGCTCGAGGGCATATGCTTTGTTTACATTACACACTTTGCTTAATACAATTATCTGTTGTTCACAACTTAATACTTGTGGAGTTCTCGGATTGATTTGCCACAAGTGGATTATTAGTCATAGATGCAGTTGGATGGTGGTCTATGTATTTTGTTGTAATGCCCAGAGTAAATCTCATAGTGATCCTCTCATCATATGCACGTTGTCTTTATTCTATCAATTGCCCAACTGTAATTTGTTTACCCAGCATGCATTATTTAATCTTATGGAGAGACACCACTAGTGAACTGTGGACCTCGGTCCTATTTCCATTATATTGATATCACCTGTTTACTTTACTCGCACTGTTTACATTACTTGCACTATTTATTTTACTCACATACTTTTACTGTTTTCTACTCGATACGCTCATTCCTTTGTTTACAGCAAACCGGTGAGATTGACAACCTCATCGTAAGTTGGGAGCAAAGTATTTGGTTATGTTGTGTGCAGGTTCCGCGTTGCAGCTGGCAAAGCAAAGCTTGGACGAGGCACCTTATAAATTGTCCGGAGCTGTCGCAAGCTAGCAAGCATCACCTTCAGTCATTTGGCTTCTTCCCCTTCGGATCGATAAACCTTGGTTTCTTACTGAGGAAAAACCTTGCTGCTATATTCATCATACCTTCCTCTTGGGGTTCCCAACTGGACGGTGAACATTAACCATACCGCAAGCATAAAGAATTTTCTGGCGCCGTTGCCGGGGAGGAAAAAGAAGACTTCTGCGAGGGGAGTTTCGCACGCACATCCTTTACTTTGTTTTAAGTTTTGCTTTACTTTATTTTTACTTGCATCGTTTTATCAAAAACCCAAAAAAAATTAGAATCCTTGGTAGTTGTTATTTCTTTACTTTAGTTCATTATGTTGTTCCCTAAGTACGTTCTGGAGGACCTCTCAGTAGGTAGTGGTTCAATTATTGGGAAAGATGACATTGAGGAGTTCTTTAATCATATTAGTATGCATAAAGAAGTTGAGGAAAAGTATTTGGTTGAGCTTGCTCCTAGTTATGAAGTTGCTTCCACTTATTTAGTTCACATGTTAGAAGCTAGGTTTGCTAGCCTTAATCCTTTTATGCAATACATGTTCCTTATGCTTCATGAAATTGAGGATCCTGAAAAGAAAGCTTTTATCTTGGAAACTTTGCGCATAGAATTTAGAGATGTTGCCATTGAGGCTAGGAAATTTTTAAGAAATTTAATAAGCTTGGCACGCCTGTAGCGGTTGTTGGTACACCCAATAAAGATTTTAGAGTGCCAATACCTTATAAACTTGTAGGAATTCATGATGTTTGGGAAAAGAATTCTAGTTGGATTTATCCTGAAAATCCTTTCGATGAAAGTAGTGTACCAAAGCGTGATCATAAAGGAACTTCAAAAACTCATTTGGACACAATTCCCTTTATTGTTGAAAAGACTCCTATAGTGGATCCTAATGCTTCTTTCATTATTACTTGATTCGCACTTTCTGCGCCTAGCTCAAAGGCGTTAAAGAAAAGCACTCTTGGGAGATAACCCAATGTTTTTACTCTTAGTTCTTTTTATTTTATTTGAGTCTTGGAAGTTATTAATACTGTAATGACCTCTCCTTATCCTTTTTATTTCGTTTTTGTGCCAAGAGAAGCCTCTAATTTGAGCGAGGTAAGATTTGGGGATGTTGCTGTCCTGAAACAGTTTTTGGTGCTGCACCGTAAAAATTCGTGAAAATTCTCTGTATATCTTTTTGACCTGCGATTTCTTGTGCATATGCCCCAGGTTATATTCAAACTTTCATTAGGTGAACAATTTTTGATTTGAGCAATAGAAAACCCTCTAAAAATTCGACCTTTGACAGCTGTTCTATTTTGACAGATTTCTGCCAATATTTGTGTTTGCCGCTTTATCGCTTTCTTGTTTAGTTCTTTTGATCACGAAACTTTTGGGGAAGTTGATACAGTAGTATATGCTTTATATGTGGTGGTTTTAGGTTGAAACCTGAAGCAAAAAGGGTTGATTCTATGTTATGCTTAAACTAATGTTGCTAATAGATTTGTGTTTAGTTTTGTATGAAGGAAGTTTTCAAGTGTAGGGATCGGAGAGTGATGAGATGAGTTGAAGAATGGACAAAATCTCAAGCTTGGGGATGCCCATGAATCACCCCAAGAAATATCCAAGAAGTACAAGCTTCAAAGCTTGGGGATGCCCCCGAGGCACCCCTTCTTCATCGGCAAAAATCAGGTCACCTTTCAATACACTATATTTTTATTGCTTCATGCATTATGTGTTTTTCTTGGAGCGTCAGTTGTTTTAGTTTTCAGTTTAGTTTTGTTTTGTTTGCTGCAATAAATGGTTAGACCCCAACAAATTTCTTTTAGAGAAGTTTCCTTGCTTTTTATTTGCCAAGAACACTCCATTTTTCACTCTATTCGTTTCAACGAGTGTTCTCTTTTTCTAGAACTGCGTTTAGCTTTCAATTTTCGCCTTGATTTGTGTTCAGATCTTGTTATATCTTTTCATCAAGGTGTATTTTTGCCTCTGGTCTTTATTAGTTTTCATCAAAAGAGGTATTTATAAAACGTTTGAATGGTGTTGGAAAAGAGAAAAAGCTTTATGCAAAAAAGTGGTACAAGAAGGAGCTTGTGTAGACTGCGGCCTAGGCTTTTGCATGTCATGCTTGATGTCTTTTTGATAGTATGCTTAGTGGTTTTTTTGTAGCATGACTTGTCTCAAATGACTGAGATTGCTTAATGAGCCTTTGAAAAAAAATCATGCATTGTTTTAATTATTTGGAAGCATTATTTTGGTTTTCTCCTTGATGCTTTATTTGGGTTGACTTGGCGCATGCTCACACATGTTAGACTCATATAAAGTCGCCAATAGCCTCTATGATCATTTACTTTTTAACTTTTGATGCCAGCTTATGCTTCTTTTAATGTCGCTTTGTCGCTTTGCATGATTATGGCCGTTATTGCTCTCTTAGTTGGTCGCTCCCAGTCTTTTGCTAGCCCTCGCCTTGTACTGAGTATGAGCTCTACTCGTGCATCCAACTCCTAAAAACCAAGTTGTTCCAAAGTGTCCACCATACATACCTATTAGCAATTTGCTATTCCAAAGTACATTTGACTTGCTTTTATCTACTCTTCAAATTAAACTCTTACCAGTGTTATGTGAAAATTGGTCAGTAAAGCTCTCACGAACCGGATGGCACACTTTACTTTTTCTCGTTCTTAAAAATTTGACATTGTGGTCTCTTATGTTGAGTTGTTATGCTTGCAAGTTGTAAGTTGGGAATTAGCCCAGCCATGCCGTCATGGGGCAAGCTTTCAACATTGCACTTCTTATTTGAGTTGATATCGTGATCTTTTGTTTATGGATACTCGCGGTGTGAAATGAATTGGGAATCTTGCGGGATCATGGAGTTTGTATATGTGTTAGAGAAACGCCTGGGCCGCCAATCTAAGCCATGCATAATTCATGGTGGAAATTTGCAGCATGCCCATAGTGGATATTCGACGACGCATCTCAAAATAAAAAGCTATGCAAATGGTAAATAAAACAGATGTCGAGGTGTTCATTGTCTGCTTGTCCTGTCATTTTGATGTGGGCTTGTTCCATGTCATCGGGCACGGAGGTACCCCGTTGGCGGTTCTCGATGATACGTGTATACTTACAATGACAAGAGCTTGCTTGGGACCCTAAGTAAAGTAGCATGAGGTTTGGGTACTCGTATTCACGGGACACGAGGTTTTCAACTTATGATTTGTCAAGCATATGCAGCATAAGTGTTCTCGCATTAACTCTAACCATTCAAGATGCTTATGATGGGGGCAATGAGAGCTCAAAGCCGGTAAGTACCATAATTTTTGAAGGTTTATAAAACTTGCACACTGCTTCCCTCCGCGAAGGGCCTTTCTTTTACTTTTATGTTGAGTCACCACCTTCTACCTTTATGCACAATTAAGAGAGCATAGTTGTCATTATGAGTATAATGTGCATTGTCCCAAAGTTTTCATTGATTGATTCATACTGTTGGTTTCACTTGTTCTCAAATTACTTGTATCTAGTCGCCCTCTTAAACTTGAAGGTTTCCTATGCATTTATATTTTGCTCTCTCATTAAGGACAAGCTGAAAACCATTTGTATGTTTTTCCTTATGATTTGAACACATGTTTGACTTTCATTGTTTCATTTTCATGATCTTTTGTTTGTGTTCATTTTCATGTTATAACATGGTTGCTAGGTTTCTTCTATCAAGATTATGTCTTTCATGCCCATGTTTTAAGTTCTTTGATCCCAGCGCACAACGCTTACATATATGATCAAGATTGTGTAGGTGCATGTCACCTCAAAAATTATTTCTTTTGTTATCACTTACCTACTCGAGGACGAGCAGGAGTTAAGCTTGGGGATGCGGATACGTCTCAAACGTATCCATAATTTTTGATGCTCCATGCTTGTTTTTACACCATTTGCTTAGTGTTTCGTTACACTTCATGGCACTTTTATGCATTTTCTGGAACTAACCTATTAACAAGTCGCCACAGTGCCAGTTCCCTATTTTCTGCTGTTTTTTTGTTTCAGAAAAGTTACACAGGAAATATTCTCGGAATTGGACGAAACCAATGCTAGTCGCACAGAATTTCACTGAAGCTTCCAGAGAACCAAAGAGGAGACGGAGTGGGGCCACGAGGGCCCCACACAATAGGGCGGCGCGGCCCAAGGGTAGGTCGCGCCCCCTATGTGTGAGGTCGCCTCGGTCCACTCCTGACGATGCCCCTTCGCCTATAAAGACCCCCCAACGGGAAAAACCTAAAGACCCGATCACTTTTCCAAAACACATCGCGATCCACCACCGCCGTCGACCTGAAGATCGGGAGGGTCCCGAAGCTCTTCCCGGCACCCTGCCGGAGAGGGTAATCGCCACCGGAGGTCTTCTTCATCGCCATGCTTGCCTCCGGCGCGATGAGTGAGTAGTCTACCTTGGACTATGGGTCCATAGCAGTAGCTAGATGGTTGTCTTCTCCACCATGTGCTTCATGTTTAGATCTCATGAGCTGCCTTACATGATTGAGATCACCGTTATGTAATTCTATATGTTTGGTTTGTTGGGATCCAATGAATATTGGTGTTATGATTGAGTTGATGTATTGAATATTATCTTATATTATCTCTATGTTGTTTATGATCTTGCATGCTCTCCGTTGTTAGTAGCTATCTTGGCCGAGTAGTTGCTAGTGACTCCAAGAGGGGGTATTTATGCTCGATAGTGGGTTCATGCCTCTATTTAATCTGGGGGAGTGACAGAAACCTCTAAGGTTGTAGATGTGTTGTTGCTACTAGGGGTAAAACAACATTCATATGCTCAAGGGCGTATGCTTTGTTTACATTACACACTTTGCTTAATGCAATTATCTGTTGTTCGCAACTTAATACTTGTGGAGTTCTCGGATTGATTCGCCACAAGTGGATTATTAGTCATAGATGCAGTTGGATGGCGGTCTATGTATTTTGTTGTAATGCTCAGAGTAAATCTCATAGTGATCCTCTCATCATATGCACGTTGTCTTTATTCTATCAATTGCCCAACTGTAATTTTTTTACCCAGCATGCATTATTTTATCTTATGGAGAGACACCACTAGTGAACTGTGGACCCCGGTCATATTTCCATTATATTGCTATCACCTGTTTACTTTACTCGCACTGTTTACTTTACTCGCACTGTTTATTTTACTCGCATACTATTACTGTTTTCCACTCGATACGCTCATTCCTTTGTTTACAGCAAACCGGTGAGATTGACAACCTCATCGTAAGTTGGGACCAAAGTATTTGGTTGTGTTGTGTGCAGGTTCCGCGTTGCAGCTGGCAAAGCAAAGCTTGGACGAGGCGCCTTATAAATTGTCCGGAGCTGTCGCAAGCTAGCAAGCATCACCTTCAGTCGTTTGGCTTCTTCCCCTTCGGATCGATAAACCTTGGTTTCTTACTGAGGGAAAACCTTGCTGCTATATTCATCATACCTTCCTCTTGGGGTTCCCAACTGGACGGTGAACATTAACCGTACCGCAAGCATCAGCGCGCGCAGATTTTTCCGCTCCTCCGCAGTCGCCATCTTGATGGCTATATTGATGGCACCCTGCCATGTCCGCCCAAGCTCGTGTCGGCGGTCACTGCTGTGGGTTCCCGGGTCTCTGTGCCGAACCCCGTGTATCACGCCTGGGTCGCGCAAGACCAGGCTATACTGTCTGCTCTTCAGTCCTCCCTCACCGAGGGGGTTGCTGGCCTTGTGCCCTTTTCTCTCACATCGCAGGAAGTCTGGACGACGCTTGAAACCAGCTTCGCATTGCAGTCCACCGCTCAGTCCATGGCCATCCGTCGCCAACTTGGCGATATGAAGAAACGTGATCAAACTGCCTCGGTCTACTTCAACAAGATCAAAGCCCTCGCCGACACACTATCTTCCATTGGCGAGCCTCTTCGTGACTCAGAATTCACATGGTTTGTCATTGCCGGTCTCGACGTTGAATATGACTCTCTTGTTGAAGTTGTGGCTAATGCTGGCGGTATGTCGCCAAAGGAACTCTACAACCATCTCCTCTCCACGGAGCAACGTGTAGAGTCTCGCTGTGCGGTTGATGTCTATGGTGAGTCCTCGTCCAATGCGTCCTCTCGCGGTGGTGGCGGCTATCGCCCTGTTGCCCCGCGCCCTGTGCCAACCACGCCTGGTGGCGGGCGTCCTCCTGCTCCACCGGCACCCCAGCAGCAGTATCAGCAGCACCCTCCCTCCCCCTCCAACAACAACTCTAGGGGGCGGTCGCGCCCTACATGCCAGCTCTGCGGCATTATTGGCCACCTGGCCTCTCGAAGCCACAAGCGCTTCCGCCATGATTTTCTGGGTATTGGCAATGACGGTCATGGTAACGAGCGTCAGGCTGCCATGGCTACTCAAGGATATACTCAGTCCTTCCCTGTTGACGCCCCGTGGTACTTTGACAGTGGCGCCATGGATCACTTGACGAACTCCCTTGGTCGTCTCTTGACCCAGGAGCCCTATCGTGGCAATGACCGTGTCCACACCGCTGATGGTTCAGGTATGCGCATTACACATATTGGTCATGCATCCCTTCCTACATCATCCGCTTGCACTCTTCATCTTAACAATGTCCTCCATGTTCCCTCGGTCACTCGTAATTTACTCTCTGTTCGTAAACTTTCCCGAGATAATAATGTCTTTGTTGAATTTCACCCTTTTGATGTCTTTGTTAAGGACCAAGTCACAAGGGACGTTCTTCTTAGAGGTCGGTGCCGCCAAGATCTCTACTCTCCAGATGATCATGTCGTATCTCAGGTGTTCAGTGGCGTCCGCACTTTGTCTTTGCATTGGCATTCGCATCTTGGTCACCCAGCATCTTCGATAGTCAGTCATGTTCTTCAACGGCATGATCTCCCTACCACCCCTAGTCATAAGTCTTTAGCAGTTTGTGATGCCTGTCAACAAGGGAAGAGTCATCAACTTCCATTTGTTTCATCGAGTCGTGTGGTTAAACATCCTTTAGATCTTGTGTTTTCAGATGTATGGGGCCCTGCCCAAACCTCTGTGAGTGGTCATAATTACTATGTCAGTTTCATTGATGCCTACAGTCGCTTTACCTGGCTTTACTTGATCAAGCATAAATCTGATGTGTTTAATGTGTTTGTTCGGTTTCAGTTGCATGTTGAACGACTCCCTAAGCATAAAATTCTACATGTTCAGTCAGATTGGGGGGGGGGCGAGTATCGCAACCTCAACACCTTTTTCCAAAAGCTTGGGATCTCACATAGTGTTTCCTGTCCACATACACATCAGCAGAACGGTGCTGCTGAACGTAAGCACCGTCACTTAGTCGAAACTGGCCTTACTTTGCTTGCTCATTCATCTGTTCCCTTTCTGTTTTGGAGTGATGCTTTTTCCACAGCTTGTTTCTTGATAAATCGGCTTCCCACTCGTGTTCTCGATATGAAAACACCACTTGAGCTTCTCTTTCAAGAAGTTCCTGATTATACTTTTCTGAAGGTCTTTGGCTGCGCATGTTGGCCACACCTTCGTCCCTATAATCGTCACAAGCTGGAGTTCTGTTCTAAAAAGTGTGTTTTTCTTGGTTATAGCTCGCTCCACAAAGGTTACAAATGTCTCCATGTCCCTACCAACCATGTCTATATTTCTCGTGATGTCATCTTTGATGAAAATGTGTTCCTGTTTTCTGCACTACCATCCACTTCATCATCTCCACCTTTGCATTCCACACCTCTTGCATCTGACCAATTTATTGATGCTGCATATTCGCCTGTATTATTGCCTAATCATAGTGCAGGAACTGGTCGTGGTGCTCGTCTCGAGCTGCTTGATGAACCCTCTGAGCAGCCCGCTCCCGTGCCTCCGTCGCACGCTGCTCCTCCCGTGGCTTCGCCGCGGTTGCCCTCTAGCGAGGTTGCATCATCCTCGCCATGTCCTGCGACGTCATCTGCGGGGCTGTTTACGCCTTCTACGAGTGGGTCGCCGGTCGTCTCCTCAGCTGTGCCCTCGTCGCCCATGTCATCTGGGCCTCCGTCGCCCCTGCCTTTGCCTCCGCCTGGGTCTCTGTCTCTCTCGCCTGGGCCTCCGTCGCCCTCACCAAGCTCGTCGTCGCCCTGTGCGACACATGATGCTACTTCGCCCCCGCATGGGCTGCTGTCGCCAGTCACCTTTGTGGCTGCTTCACCCGTCGTGGCATCATCGGGTCCTTCCTCCTCTGCCCCGGATCCTCCTCCGGCTATGCATCGACCACATACACGGAGTCGCAATGGTATTATGAAGCGTCGTGAACATACTAATGGTACAGTTGCTTGGCTTACCGCGTGTGTTTCTCAAAGTCAGTCTGATCCTACAACTGAGACTCGTCATTACCTTGCTGCTATGCATATTCCACACTGGCGTGCTGCTATGGACCTCGAAATTCAAGCTCTTCGTCACAACGGCACGTGAACCTTGTTTCCACCTCGTCTAGGTATTAATCTTATTGACTCCAAGTGGGTCTTCAAAGTGAAGAAACATGTCGATGGGTCCATTGAGCGCTATAAGGCATGCCTTGTTGCCAAAGGTTTCAAACAGTGCTATGGCCTTGACTATGCGGATACCTTCAGTCCTGTCGTCAAGCATGCTACTATCTGTCTCCTTCTATCTTTGGTTGTTACACGAGGCTGGTCTCTACGTCAGTTGAATGTTCAGAACGCTTTTCTTCATGGTGTACTGGAGGAAGAAGTCTATATGCGCCAGCCTCCTGGCTTTGTTGATGCTGATCGTCCCCAGCATGGTGTCGCTTGGTTAAAGTGATCTATGGTTTGAAGCAGGCTCCTCATGCATGGCATGCTCGTCTTGGTGCTGCTCTTGTTGCTCTTGGTTTTCGAGCATCTACAGCTGACACATCCCTCTTTATTCTTTCTTCTGGTCTATGTTGATGATATTATCCTTGTCAGCTCCTCTGCTTCTGCCACTGATCGTCTCATAGCTGCTTTGAGTTCTGAATTTGCTGTTAAGGACTTGGGCAAGCTGCATTATTTTCTTGGATTGGAGGTTACTCACCATGATGTTGGTCTGACGCTTACTCAGAAGAAGTACTCACTTGACTTGCTTCGGCGCGTTGGCATGCTTGAGTGCAAAGGTACTTATACACCTATGTCCTCCACAGATCGTCTATCCGCACTTGATGGTGCGTTGCTATCCGCTGATGATGCCTCTGAGTATCGCAGTGTTGCTGGTGGTTTACAGTATCTTACTATTACTAGGCCAGACATCTCCTATGCGGTTAACCGTGTCTGTCAGTTTGTTCAGTCTCCACGGGAACCTCACAGGTCTGCTGTTAAGCATATATTGCGCTACGTCAGTCATACATCTGCTTACGGTCTGCACCTGCACCCTGCTTCTGCTGGTATGCTTTCAGCCTTCTCTGATGCAGACTGGGCTGGTAATCCTGATGACAGGCGATCCACGGGGGGACATGCTGTATTCTTTGGTCCTAATTAGACCGCCTGGAGTGCTCGCAAACAAGCTACAATTTCTCGGAGTAGTACTGAAGCTGAATATAAAGCTGTGGCCAATGCTACAGCTGAGATCATATGGGTGCAGTCCTTGCTTCGTGAGTTGAGAGTGTTCTCAACCTCGACCTCCTATACTTTGGTGTGACAACATCGGCGTTACATACCTCTCCTCGAATCCGGTATTTCATGCCCCAACGAAACACATCGAAGTTGATTATCATTTTGTGAGAGAACGTGTTGCACAGAAGCTTCTGCAAATCAAGTTTATCTCGTCCAAAGATCAGTTGGCGGACATCTTCACCAAGCCTCTGTCGCTTCCTCTTTTTGAGGGATGTCGACGCAATCTTAACCTCTTGAATACTTTAGGGCATGGTTAAGATTGAGGGAGGGTATTAGACATATATTATAGCTTCTGTGTATATACCCCTGTATTTTACAAACATTATTACTCTTTCTATTATAAATATACAAGACGACCGGACCCTAGAGGTTACGAGCTGTTCCCCAAAACCTATTATGTATTACAGGATTTGAACCCAATTCATATATATGAGCCCATTACCACTAAAAATACTTGATTTCTAGTCGCAACAAGTTTTCAAAGTTGCAACACTCAAACTCCCGGACGTCGGCTTCCGGGTATTATTCCTCTCATTCATCTATGGCAGTCTTTCTCTCCCCGCCCACAAATTCCTATGTGGGCTTCTCTGTCTATGGCGTGCAGCTGCATCAGCTCACGCCCTGCTCGCGGTCGGTGGCGGCGGTGCTAGACGGCGACACGGGAACGTGGCTTGATGGCCAGCAAGATGCAGCGGGATGTGGCAACAGCTACGGTGGCCTTGACCACATACGGCGGTGCTTCCTAGGGTGGACAGAGATGGGGGCGAGGGTTTTGGGCAGGGAGTGGCTTGGGTAGTTGGGGTGTGCCTAGGCCCGGGGAAGCCAAGGAAGGACAAGGGAGGACACGCGCGATGTCAAGGCCGATGCAAACTTGGTCCAAATTTAGTCCATGGAAAGGTCGGTCCGCGCGAGTCAGTCTGTATGGGTTACCCCGCTGGGATGCGCCACACCGATCCGCCAGTCCGTCAGCAGGACCAGAAGCGTCGGCCCGCTAGAGATGCCCTCACGGAATTTTCTACGGAGAAAAACTTACCCGCAGATGTGGAGCCTTGGAACGAAACCACATTACCAAAATCACCCAAGGTAAATAAAATGGGGGCGAGATCAGTCGTCTTCCTCCTCATGCCCCGTCTCCAACTCAGGCGAGCCCCCACACCCTAAACCCTAAGACCTGCCCTGACCTTCCTCTAAACCTCCCCTAACTCCGGTGAGCCCTCACACCCTAAACCCTAAGATCCCAACACCCGAAACCCTAAGTTTCTTTCCTCGCCTCCGTCAGCGACACCGCGGCCAGCCGCTCTATCCCTGGCTCCAGCGAGGTCCTTTCCTTGTCTCCGTCAGCGATGACGCGGCCAACCGTGCCGTCTCCATCTCCGGCGAGGTCGTCAACCATAGCATCTGGAGGTGGAGGTGGAAAAAACTAGAGGAGGAAGATGACTGATCTCTAGTTAAGAATCAGGCGCCTGATTTCAAGCAAATCTCAAATAAAATTGAACCACCGAGCTGCTTCCACCGTGCCCGTATGATGAAGAGCCTTGGAAGTTCCACGTCGGTCTGTATGTTTTTTTTTCCTAATAGAGTGCCCGTAATTCCCCTACCAAAAAGGTCGGTACTCCAAAAATAAACAAACATACCAAAAATAAACACGCGTAGCGGCGTAGGGATTTTACCTTCCGTAAAAATATGGCAACCGTGTTCAATTTTGACGCAAAATCAAACAAGTAGACTTGCCACGCACGGTTTTAGGAAATACGCAAATCAAATTTCGCCTATCAAAAGTCGGTAACAACGTCGCACGGATTTTACCTTCCACAGAAAGAATATAGGGCAACCGCGTTCAGTCGGACTTTTTTTTAGACGCGAAATCGAGCACAAAGCCTTGCCACGCACGGTTTTAGCCTTTTAGGAAATACGCAAATCAAAATCCTCTTGGCCTTCCTCTCTCGCGCGCGCCAATTTTTGGCAAGTCTTCTTCTATATATACGCGCTACAGTACCCCGCGTTGAGGCACAAAGCAAAGGAACCAAAGAACAGAGCAGCCGCCGCCGCCGCCGCCACCGCCACCGCCAATTTCCTTCTCTTTTGCTTTGGATCGATAGCGACCATGGTTCGTCCGCACGGCACACCGAGCACGGGGAAGCACCGCATCGAGATGAGCCTCAGGCTGAACAAGAACAGCCGCCAGATCACCTTCTCCAAGCGCCGCTCCGGCCTCTTCAAGAAGTGCTCCGAGTTCTCCATCCTCTGCGGCGCCCACGTCGCCGTCGTCGTCTTCTCCGAGGCCGACAACGTGTTCGCCCTCGGCAGCCCCTCCGTCGACGCCGTCCTGCGCCGCTACGTGCCCCTCCCCGCGGGCGCCCCTGTCCCTGCCAGCGACGACGCCGGCGTCGATGACGGTGACGACCTTAATGCACTGGAGGAGATGTGCCGCGCGAAGGAGGAGACCCAGAAGCAGCTAGAGGCAGAGGTCGCGCGGATGGATTTGATCGGGGACAAGGTGATTCAGGCACAGGGCGAGAGGAGGTTCTGGTGGGAGGCCGACGTGGAGCAGCTCGGAAAGGCGGAGCTGCCGGAGTTCACCAGGGCACTCGAGCGACTCAGGGACAACATGCGCCGCCATGTCGACAAGCTGCCGCCGCCCACTGCCGCGACAGCACCAGCACCTGCCATGGCAGCCATCGCTCCAGCCGGGGATGCCGCTTCTAGTTATTTGGCTTACTAGGCTTGATCTGCTTGCTTAATTTATGCCTTCAGTGTTAGCTTCTTTCTTCTAGCTAGCGGTTTTGGTGCTTGGATTCACCGCGTCAGTTTATGCGTTTGATGCTATGTTAGCACGAGACACTTATTTTCGATCGAAGGGAGTATATTTTATAATTAGAAAAAGTTTATCTGCTACTGCACGATTGTTACGCAGGGGCGAAATCCCTTGTTCAGTACCAGCATTACTCATTTTACTTGCTAATTACACTGCTGAATGTATGCTATTCAACCGAAATTGTTTTACCCTGCCAAATTCGTTGTACCGTTTTCTAGTCAAAAGATGCGCACTCGCACCAACTCTTCGTGGAAGACCCACAATGCCACGAGCAAACACTGAAACTGAATCTCTTCTCGCTTAGCACAATCAACTCTGCCATCGTCATGGCGCCGCGGGACATGGATAGATAAATCTTGATGATATCGTGATATAGAATCTGTGAACGGATCATAAACTGGGTAAATCAAATCAACGGGAGGGTAATGAGTTTGATCACCACGGCTCTGGAATGCAACCCTGTCTTCCTGCCTGCTCCCAGCCTCCCATCATGATAATCTTGTTTGTCAAACAAACTTGCACCAACTTTACCACTTGGTTAAATAACATTTTCTTACCTTTTGTGACATATCCACCACTGCACGGTTCATAAGAAGTAGGGCCAACATTGAGTTGAAATAGCGGACTGACACTTTGAGATCTCGAAGCTAGGGATTTGAACCCAATTCACATATATGAGCTCATTACCACTAAAAATACTTGATTTCTAGTCGCAGCAAGTTGTCAAAGTTGCAACAATCAAACTTTAATTATGAACTCAAAGAGTGTAATAACTTTTTTGCCGACCAAACAGACTTGGTCTTGATCAGCAGGTATTTTCATTATTTCATATTTATAGTCACAGGAGACACGTGGGCATGAGGCTGAATCAAAGTATTAGGCCAAATTGACCAGACAAAATCTTGTTGGGGGGTCTTACAATTACCCTCTCTGTTTCCTGTGCTTTTCACCTTAAATATCTTCCTTTTGGACGGTGATGGACAAAATTCGGTGGGATTTCAACACTCTTGTAACACAGGTATGCAGCGGGCATCATCTTATGATACACCAGATGCACAGGACGCCATTAACTTTCTGCATCACAAGAACAAAGTGTAAAAACCACGCGTCGCAGTCTCGCGGAATGACCAAAATACAAGTCCATATATGATTGTGCAAAGGTTTGCACGGTAGTCTTTTGAATATTCTGTGTACGAGATGGGTTTATGTATTTATTGTGATGGTTTAGCAAAACTCTCCAGTCTGATTTTTCCTTACTCTTTTGGAGGGTACTACAGTGCACCAGGAACGTGAGTTATTATCCTAGGTTTCTAAGAAAATATAGAGTTACTTTTTTATTTGTACCCAGTGTCATCTGTTAGCCTACTATACTAATATAGTTACTGGATAGAACTCTATGAGGACAAAAAAAAGTAAAAAAAAAAACTGGCATTCACCCCATCTCATAAGTAGATACAACCTGGAAGATCAGACAGAGATGACGAGCATCTCAAGCATATGAAGACTGAAGCGCCCAGTTCATGTATAACAAACCAAGTATTATTTGACAGAGAGCGTATTGACAGTTTAAGACAGAGGCAAGGCCTCAATGTTTTGCTATAGACAATAGAAAAACCTAGACGATGGAGTAGAAATAATCACAAAGCATCAGCAACAATACAGAGATCTGATGCTGGTGGTTGTTTTGATTCAATTGGATGCTCCATGCCTCCTGTAAGCTAGTAACGCCAGCATTTACTTTGAGGTTGCATTGAACACTTAAATGAGAAACAGGGCATCGTTTAAAAGACCAATAACACAGTAAACACATTTCATACTCAAACTCCAATGCTTACCTTTGCTTCCATCTTGCCTTGTTAAGGTTTCCCTTTACTTATAGCACACAGTTTCTCAACTCAATGTTGTCATGGAGTGGAAGCTTCAATCTGCTGAAGCCAAAGGTTCTCTTAACTGGGAACTGGCAGAAATTTTAAATAGGACCGTGCGCATCAGCAAAAAGGTCACCTTCCAAAGTTTTCTGGCCAACCAGTATGTCTTCAGTTGTATCATCAGGAATAATTCCCCTCTCAACCATTTCAGCATGCAACTGGAATGCTTCTTGCAGCTTACTATCACAGAGGTATCCATTTATCAGCATGTTATAGATATAAACATTAGGGTGTACATCCAATCTACTCATTTCATCCAATAACTTCTTAGCACCATCAATGTCTCCACTGCGGACAAGGCCATGTGTTAACGCCGTGAAAGTGATAACATCAGGAATGTTACCCTTAGCCAACATCTCTGAGTACAGTTCTAGTGCAAAGGCTACATTGCCATCTTTTGAGAAACCATCGATTAAGGTAGTGTATGTTACTGTGTCAGCAGCAATTCCTTCTTTAATCATGCTCTCGTAGAATTTGGAAGCTTCTTTCATCATTTTCAAATTCTTGTACCCAGTAATAAAACTATTGTAGACAGCAGCACTGGGTGTTAAACCATCTTTCAGTAGAATAACAAGAACCTGTGCTGCATGAGACATATTCCCTTCATGGCAAAACCCATTTATTAAAGCATTGTATGCAGCAATGTCAGGTTGAAGGCCCTTGCACCTCAAATTATTTAGCATTTTCAGTGCCAGATCACAACAACCGGTCCTACAGTAACCGTCAATGAAACTGGTATATGTTACTATGTTGGTGGGTATACCTTTTTCACACATCTGCTGATACATAGCGGATGCTGAGCCCATCATACAAGCTTTCACAAATCCATTGATGATACTATTGTATGTCATTGTGGTCAGGACAAAACCTTCACTTATGAAGTTGTTCAGCATTTCATCAACTTCAGAAATTCGGTCACCCATGCAAATGCCATTTATGAGAACGTTATATATGAACTCATTGCAAGAAACTCCATTCTGCTTCATTTCATCAAGGAGGGCATAGGCCTTGTCAAAATTGTTCCTTTTGATATACCCTTTCATCAAAGTTGTGTATGTGACCGCATTAGGCATGAATCCTTCCATGGGCATATCTGAGTACAATTTGACTGCTTCATCCATCCACCCCTTCTGACAGTAGCCCATTAACAGGCTGTGGTATGTCACAATAGATGGTTTCACTCCAGTTTCCTTCATCTTATGAAATAAGTTAAGTGCTTCACGGAGCTTGTGTCGCTGACAGAGCCAATGAATTATACTATTGTATGTCCAGACATCCGGTAGCCTAGAATCAACCATCTCCTCACACAAGCTTACAGCATCCTCCCACCGTTTGTCATGCGAAAGGCCGTTGATAACCAAATGGAGCTCAGACGAGGTTGGCAACAACCCCTGCCCTCTCATCTGGCGAAATAGCACATACGCCTTCTGTGCCATCCCCTCTTGATGACAGGCTCTGATTAACATCCCATACGTCAAATTAGTAGGCAATATACCACTGGCCACAGTCTCCTCAAAAAGATCCACCGCGGCCCCAACCTCCCGCTGCAGGCAATACCCATGCATCAAAATCGTGGCGAGAATCACGTCCATTTTCTTCCCAGCAGCCAGCATCTCGTCCTTGACCCGAAGAGCCTCCTCCACAGTGGCAGAGCTGCTCTTTATTTGTGATGTCAAGTGACATCACAAAAATTTGGTTAGCACCATTATGTTAGCTATGATACACATATTTTGACCCAAATAATATTGGATATTGACCTCACTAGCCTAATTTATCACTCAATTTGGTCTCTTGACATCACTCAGCGCCAATCCTAGCTCCGCCACTGCTCTTCCATCCTCCGCGCCTTCACGAGCACATCGACAACAGACCTGTAGGTGAAGTCCCACGCCTCGAAACCAGCCTCCTTCATCTCCCGGAGCAGGAGCAGCGCGCGGTCGGCGTCACGCAGCTTGCACAGCGCGACGATCACGAGCGCGTACACGCGCTGGTCGGGCTCGACCTGGGCACCGGCCATTTCGTCGAACAGCCTGACGACACCCTCGTGCATCCCTTCCTTGGCACACGCCCGCATCAGGGCGTCGAACATCCATGCGTCCACGTGGTAGCCCCTCTCCCTCATCTCCGAAAATAGCGCAATAGCGTCCGCGGCCGACGAGCACCGCGCGGTGAGGATGAGCAGGTCGGTGCGCGACTTGACGTCCGGGACAATGCCGCGGGCGACCATGTGGGCGTAGGCATCGGTGGCCAGCGCGACAGAGGGAGGCGAGGAGGCGGCTGAGGAGGAATACGGTAGAGGATGCGACGGGCGTGCCGGAGTCTGGGCCAGCGGTGGCGGAGAGGACGGCATCGACAAGGGCGGCCGGGGGGAAATCGAGCACGAAGCCTTGCCACGCACGGTTTTAGCCTTTTAGGAAATACGCAAATCAAAATCCTCTTGGCTTTCCTCTCTCGCGCGCGCCAATTTTTGGCAAGTCTTCTTCTATATATACGCGCTACAGTGCCCCGCGTTGAGGCACAAAGCAGAGGAAGGAACCAAGACAGAGCAGCCGCCGCCGCCGCCACCGCCAATCTTCTTCTCTTTTGCTTTGGATCGATAGCGACCATGGTTCGCCCGCGCGGCACACCGAGCACGGGGAAGCACCGCATCGAGATGAGCCTCAGGCTGGACAAGAACAGCCGCCAGATCACCTTCTCCAAGCGCCGCTCCGGCCTCTTCAAGAAGTGCTCCGAGTTCTCCATCCTCTGCGGCGCCCACGTCGCCGTCGTCGTCTTCTCCGAGGCCGGCAACGTGTTCGCCCTCGGCAGCCCCTCCGTCGACGCCGTCCTGCGCCGCTACGTGCCCCTCCCCGCGGGCGCCCCTGTCCCTGCAACCGACAACGCCGGCGTCGATGACGGCGACGACCTTAATGCGCTGGAGGAGATGTGCCGCGCGAGGGAGGAGACCGAGAAGCAGGTAGAGGCAGAGGTCGCGCGGATGGATTTGATCGGGGACAAGGTGATTCAGGCACAGGGCGAGAGGAGGTTCTGGTGGGAGGCCGACGTGGAGCAGCTCGGGAAGGCGGAGCTGCCAGAGTTCGCCAGGGCACTGGAGCGACTCAGGGACAACATGCGTCGCCATGTCGACAAGCTGCCGCCGCCCACTGCCGCGACAGCACCAGCACCTGCCATGGCAGCCATCGCTCCAGCCGGGGATGCCGCTTCTAGTTATTTGGCTTAATAGGCTTGATCTGCTTGCTTAATTTATGCCTTCGGTGTTAGTTGCTTTCTTCTAGCTAGCGGTTTTGGTGCTTGGATTCACCGCGTCAGTTTATGCGTTGATGCTATGTTAGCACGAGCTTATGTGCTTTTAAAGTAGAAAGAGTTTATTTGCTACTGCTACCCTGTACGAATTGTTACGCAGGGGCGAAATCCCTTATTCAGTCCTAGTATTACTCCTTTTACTTGCTAATTACACTGCTTAATGTATGCAATTCCAGCGAAATTGTTTTACCCTGCACTTGCACAGTTTTGCTAGTGGCCAAATTCGTTGTACCGTTTTCTAGTCAAAAGATGCGCACACCGAACCAACTGTTCGTGGAAAACCCACAATGCCATGAGCAAACACTGTGAAACTGAAGTCTCTTCTCTCTTAGCACAATCAACTCCGCCATCGTCAGGGCGACACGGGACATGGATAGATAGATAAATGTTGATGATATTGTGATATAGAATCTGTGATCGGATCATAAACTGGGTAAATCAAATCAACTGGAGGGTAATGAGTTCGATCACCACGCTCTGGAATGCCAACCCTGTCTTCCTGCCTGCTCCCAGCCTCCCATCATGATAATCTTGTTTGTCAAACAAACTTGCACCAACTCCTCCACTTGGTTAAATAACATTTTCTTACCTTTTGTGACATATCCACCGCTGCACGGTTCATAAGTAGGGCCAACATTGATTTGAAATAGCGGACTGACACTTGAGATCTCGAAGCCAGGATTTGAACCCAATTCACATACATGAGCTCATTAACACTAAAAATGGAGTACTTGATTTCTAGTCGCAGCAAGTTTGTCAAAGTTGCAACAATCAAACTTCTTTAAATTATGAACTCAGAGAGTGTAATAACTTTTTTGCCGATCAAACAGACTTGGTCTTGATCAGCAGGTCCTTTCATTATTTTTATATTTATAGTTACAGGAGACACGTGAGGAGTATGAGGCTGAATCAAAGTATTAGGCCAAAATTGACCAGACAAAATCTTGTTGGGGGGTCTCACAATTACCCTCTCTGTTTCCTGTGCTTTTCACCTTTAATATCTTCCTTCTGGGCGGTCATGGACAAAATTCGGTGGGATTTCAACACTCTTGTAACACATGTATGCAGCAGGCATCATCTTATGATACACCAGATGCACAGGACGCCATTAACTTTCTGCATCACAAGAACAGTGTGTAAAAAAACCACACGTCGCAGTCTCGCGGAATGACCAAAACATAAGTCCATATATGGTAGTCTTTTGAATATTCTGTGTACGAGATGGGTTTATGTATTTATTGTGATGGTTTAGCAAAACTCTCCAGTCTGGTTTTTCCGTACTCTTTTGGAGGGTACTACAGTGCACCAGGAACGTGAGTTATTATCCTAGGTTTCTAAGAAAATATAGAGTTGCTTTTTTATTTGTACCCAGTGTCATCTGTTAGCCCATCTCATAAGTAAAAAAGCAATATAGTTACTGGATAGAACTCTATGAGGACAAAAAAAAGTAAGCATTGGAGTCTGAGTATGAAAAAGGCAACATTTAGCCCATCTCATAACATGACAATATAGTTACTGGATAGAACTCTATGAGGACAAAAAAAAGAAAAAAGAAAAAAAACTGACATTCAGCCCATCTCATAAGTAGATACAACCTGGAAGATCAGACAGAGATGAGGAACATCTCAAGCATATGTAGACTGAAGCGCCCAGTTCATGTATAACAAACCAAGTATTATTTGACAGAGAGTGTATTGACAGTTTAAGACAGAGGCAAGGCCTCAATGTTTTGCTATAGACAACAGAAAAACCTAGACGATGGAGTAGAAATAATCACAAAGCATCAGCAACAATACAGATCTGATGCTGGTGGTTGTTTTGATTCAATTGGATGCTCCATGCCTCCTGTAAGCTAGTAACGCCAGCATTTACTTTGAGGTTGCATTGAACACTTAAATGAGAAACAGGGCATCGTTTAAAAGACCAATAACACAGTAAACACATTTCATACTCAGACTCCAATGCTTACCTTTGCTTCCATCTTGCCTTGTTAAGGTTTCCCTTTACTTATAGCACACAGTTTCTCAACTCAATGTTGTCATGGAGTGGAAGCTTCAATCTACTGAAGCCAAGGTTCTCTTAACTGGGAACTGGCAGAAATTTTAAATAGGACCGCGCGCATCAGCAAAAAGGTCACCTTCCAAAGTTTTCTGGCCAACCAGTATGTCTTCAGTTGTATCATCAGGAATAATTCCCCTCTCAACCATTTCAGCATGCAACTGGAATGCTTCTTGCAGCTTACTATCACGGAGGTATCCATTTATCAGCATGTTATAGATATAAACATTAGGGTGTACATCCAATCTACTCATTTCATCCAATAACTTCTTAGCACCATCAATGTCTCCATTGCGGACAAGGCCATGTGTTAACGCCGTGAAAGTGATAACATCAGGAATGTTACCCTTAGCCAACATCTCTGAGTACAGTTCTAGTGCAAAGGGTACATTGCCATCTTTTGAGAAACCATCGATTAAGGTAGTGTATGTTACTGTGTCAGCAGCAATTCCTTCTTTAATCATGCTCTCGTAGAATTTGGAAGCTTCTTTCATCATTTTCAAATTCTTGTACCCAGTAATAAAACTATTGTAGACAGCAGCACTGGGTGTTAAACCATCTTTCAGTAGAATAACAAGAAACTGTGCTGCATGAGACATATTCCCTTCATGGCAAAACCCATTTATTAAAGCATTGTATGCAGCAATGTCAGGTTGAAGGCCCTTGCACCTCAAATTATTTAGCATTTTCAGTGCCAGATCACAACAACCGGACCTACAGTAACCGTCAATGAAACTGGTATATGTTACTATGTTGGTGGGTATACCTTTTTCACACATCTGCTGATACATAGCGGATGCTGAGCCCATCATACCAGCTTTCACAAATCCATTGATGATACTATTGTATGTCATTGTGGTCGGGACAAAACCTTCACTTATGAAGTTGTTCAGCATTTCATCAACTTCAGAAATTCGGTCACCCATGCAAATGCCATTTATGAGAACGTTATATATGAACTCATTGCAAGAAACTCCATTCTGCTTCATTTCATCAAGGAGGGCATAGGCCTTGTCAAAATTGTTCCTTTTGATATACCCTTTCATCAAAGTTGTGTATGTGACCGCATTAGGCATGAATCCTTCCATGGGCATATCTGAGTACAATTTGACTGCTTCATCCATCCACCCCTTCTGACAGTAGCCCATTAACAGGCTGTGGTATGTCACAATAGATGGTTTCACTCCAGTTTCCTTCATCTTATGAAATAAGTTAAGTGCTTCACGGAGCTTGTGTCGCTGACAGAGCCAATGAATTATACTATTGTATGTCCAGACATCCGGTAGCCTAGAATCAACCATCTCCTCACACAAGCTTACAGCATCCTCCCACCGTTTGTCATGCAAAAGGCCGTTGATAACCAAATGGAGCTCAGACGAGGTTGGCAACAACCCCTGCCCTCTCATCTGGCGAAATAGCACATACGCCTTCTGTGCCATCCCCTCTTGATGACAGGCTCTGATTAACATCACATACGTCAAATTAGTAGGCAATATACCACTGGCCACAGTCTCCTCAAAAAGATCCACCGCGGCCCCAACCTCCCGCCGCAGGCAATACCCATGCATCAAAATCGTGGCGAGAATCACGTCCATTTTCTTCCCGGCAGCCAGCATCTCGTCCTTGACCTGCAGAGCCTCCTCCATCCTCCGCGCCTTCACGAGCACGTCGACCACAGACCTGTAGGTGAAGTCCCACGCCTCGAAACCGGCCTCCTTCATCTCCCGGAGCAGGAGCAGCGCGCGGTCGGCGTCACACAGTTTGCACAGCGCCGCGATCACGAGCGCGTACACACGCTGGTCGGGCTCGACCTGGGCACCGGCCATTTCATCGAACAGCCTGACAGCACCCTCGTGCATCCCTTCCTTGGCACACGCCCGCATCAGGGCGTCGAACATCCACGCGTCCACGTGGTAGCCCCTCTCCCTCATCTCCGCAAACAGCGCAATCGCGTCCGCGGCCGACGAGCACCGCGCGGTGGCGATGAGCAGGTCGGTGCGCGACTTGACGTCCGGGACAATGCCGCGGGCGACCATGTGGGCGTAGGCATCGGTGGCCGCGGTGATGCGGCCAGCGCGGCAGAGGGAGGCGAGGAGGCGGCTGAGGAGGAATACGGTAGAGGATGCGACGGGGGTGCCGGTGTCTGGGCCAGCGGTGGCGGAGAGGACGGCATCGACGAGGGCGGCCGGGGGGAGGCCGGAGTCGAAGGCGGCCGACTTGAGGAGCGGGAAGGCGCGCGGGTGGGACGGGGATTCGGCGAAGAGCGAGCGGAGGGTGGAGGTGAGGCTCTCCGCGACGGCCGGAGCTGCGGCAGCCTGGTGGTTTGAGAAGCAGGCGGAAAGGGGCTCGGTTGGCTGGGCTGGCGCCGCGGGAGTGGTGGTGCTGAGGGAGCGCCATGGGAGCAGGACCGAGGTGCCTCCTCGGAGGCGTGGCGGGCGCATGGCGGCGGCCGGCGAGGAGGAAAGGGTTTAGGGTTTGAGCGGAATGACGACTGGATTGCAGAATCTGCTCTCGGATCGTGCGTTTTTTGCTCGTCACGCTGCAGACTTGAACTGTACACGATATTCGGGGGTGGGAATGAGATCACTGCAGTCTGTACACGATTCGAGTAGAAAGGAATGACCTGAAATTTTCACAAATTACTACTACGAGTATACTTCAAACTCAAGTAAAATTATCTGCCCGACGGGGTACATTGTTCACAGTGGTTGAAGGAAAAATTTCGTCAGTTGAAAGTTGAGGTTCATGCTCATATATAAAACGTCGTTCAGGTACATTACTGGGCTTTGCATCCCAGACATATCACACTATAATTCCCCTCAAAGAAAACACCACATTACACTTCAAAACACTGGAACGTTGCAACATATATGGCTGTGGGATGAAGGCCTAAGGCAGAAGCAGACTTCCAGGTCGAAGGCGTACTAGATCCGCAGCAGACCTTCTCTGGTGCATGCCACCTTGGTGTGCACACATCCTCCTCTTCGCTATGCTACTCGCTACACCATCAGCAAATTGAACGTAGGGTCTTCAAACCCTATGAAATTGTACCCTGGCGTGAAAATCCTTCGAAATAGCATGGTCACAACTCCCAATGAAGCAATCGGCTTTGCACATTGGTGACCAACAGTAGTAGGCAGATCAACATTCGATGGATAACATGTTGTACTCGCAACTCAGGTATAGCAAAAACTTTGACTAGTATCAGAACTCAGAAGGCAGGCCAAGGTGAATATCAACTGCCAACTGACTAGACTTCTCTATGTCTCGGCAAATAGATAGTGTAGCAAAGGACCCACAACCGCTACGCTCAGACTATTACCCAGCATAGCATACCTGCAAAATGAGGATCTCATAAGCTAAGTGAAATCATTCCAGTAGGAGATTTTGATTTCTAGAACCAATAATTCCAGCTTTCAAGTTACTACATGGATCGCGATAAAGAAAATGTAGCTTCATGAATTGACATCAAAGAGAGGTGGTGTGAACTAAGACTTACTGTTGTCTGAGGCTTACGTGATCCGGAAAACAGAAACTCGAAGGAAAAGAGTGCAAATTAGCGACCTGAAAATTCATGAATACCCCATGCTATGAAGCATAGACAACAGAAGGATGTACATATGTGAAACTATGAGCAAGTATTTACCTCTCGAGGGGTGAAAAATCGTAGACCCAACTCATTTAGTGAAGAAAGTTCAAGGTTCTCTTTTGGAACTGGTTTGAGATCCTACAATTTGAAGAACATCATCACGAGCAATTTGTGGAAATTAAGAGGTAACACCAGAGGCTATGTGGTATAAACGACTGAAGATTGGAAACAAAGACAGGCAAAAGCTGCGGAGAAGAACCTTACTTTGGATGTAGCCAGTAGAGAGCCCGTGCCCTTTACATAGCGATAATAACTTTTAGTAAAACAGCAGCACCGCTTTGATTCAGGGTATACAATGTCTTGCAAACAGTCAAGGAGTCACCAACACAACACAGTTAAGCAATGATTAAAGTGTACCCAAATACACAGTTCAGTAAATAAAAATAGTACTCAATTAATATGACAAGTGTCTCAATCAAGGAACAAAGGATACCCATAGCATTTCCCCACCGTTCAATCAAGCTTACTGGAACTGTGTAATCAAGTGAAGAAGTTTCACTTGGAGTGCATCCACCAGCCTCCTTAACTGCATATTATATAGTGGCGTTAAAAACTATATTCGTGAAAGTGCTTCAAACTAACATCCTGACAATTTATACAAACTGCAGGCTTGAACTTACCGTCAGAGATGGTGTCTGAACAATCCTGGTCGACAGTATCCATAATTTGTGTCTGAAGGAAGTCCCTTATTGGCTTACATACTACTTCCAGCACATCTTCATTCGATTTATAGCCATTCTGAGTTGTAGCGCTGTTCAATGTTAGGCAAGCAGGTGTCCGGAGAAGCTTGTTATTGACTGATGGATCATGAAAACACAGAGATTCTTGTTTCGCCTGCAGATAAAGTACGGTTAAATAGTTACAGCTTGCAGAATCCCTCCACTCGAAAATAACTGAAATCTCGGATGGTGCAACATTTTTTTTCCAGGACTGGCATCATGTAGTTTCGCATTTCTGAAGAAAGTGGAAACCCAGGCTAATTTCCTGTGGTTAGCTATGATCTCTTCTAGTTGCTTGCTAGACACACTCATATTTTACCAATTTTAAGGAACATATTCTATCAAAGGTTCTCACCCTCATTTTGGCATTTCAGAAGTGGTGAATGGCAGCAGAAAATAAGATTAATGACATGTTGCGGCTACAGAAATGCCAATTACTGAAGCAATGAAAGAAAGCAAAGATACTCGAAGTTCCTACCAAACAGAAGTAGCGTGGTCTAGAATATGGGACACCAAACTGCAAGGGACTTAGGATGAATTCTTGTGTGTTGAACTTGAGACTTGAAAGGACCTCTAGCAACTGGTCGTGTGTATCAGAGACCTGTCACAAGAAATTAATACTGACGAAAGTTAAAAACTACAGTCAACAACTGTGATTGAAAGTAACTGAAGCTTAAGCCAACCTCGAATCCGACAACATTTTCCACAAACAACAATTGTGGAGGAAAGCGCATGTTCTGCATAAGATTAAGAATCTTTATGAATGAAAATGCCCGAGCATCAGCTGAATGCTTCTGAAGTCCTGCATGAATCGCATGATAATCACCCATTAATTAGTTCAAAAACTTAAACAGATAAAGTTTAAAGGAAGCTATTCCAGAAGAAAACCTTGCCGTGTGTATGGTTGACATGGAGGAGAAAGAAGCCATGCATGTGCCTTGTACTTGTCTAAGTCACTAGCAGTGAGTGTTTGAATGTTTCCCTGCAGTGACATTATACAGGTAAGTTTACTTTGTTTTGCTATGTATCTAAGGATGACAGGATGCACCATCAGCAAAACTCCAACCAGCCTATAGTCAACTTTGTTTTATAATGTAGTCAGTTCAAATAAATACTCCTACCCACTTTGTAATCATATATACAATACTCCTAGCGAAATTGTGCATATAAACGATGCATACATACTACTGTAAGTACTAAGAAGGGTAGTTGCAGTGTCTAAAAATCCGATGGCGCAGTTATTCTGAATCCTCAGTGCCCGCAGAGGTACTGATAATACATACGGATACCGATTTGCTAGCCTAAAATCTTCACCAGCATAAATGAGAAGTGCTTAACCCAGCAAGAAACTTTCGGTTGTCGCCTGAGATCCAAGTTTGGAGGCTTATAGATTTTTGGGGGAACAGAGCGCACCTGGCAGGGGCGGTGGCCAAAGTTGCGCTCGTAGACGTCGTTGGCGACGTCGTTGATGTCGAAGGCCTCCACCACCTCCGCTCGAACGGCCGACGACGCCAGCGAGTACCGCTGCGAGCACAGGAGGGGGCAGCAATACGAAACCCTAGCCGCCGTTAGATATGCAGCGGGATTCAGGTGCAGTACGGGAAGTAGAAGGAAGCCGGATGTGCGTACCATGCCGCCGATGCCACTGTAGAACTCGAGGACTCTCCATGGGGCCTGCGTCTCCATTGCCTCCGACGGTCGCGCGGGGCGGCGGCGGCTGGTCTGGTTCTCGTAGGCAAAAAGGCTTCTACAATACAGAGTGGCTTCTTTTTTCAGAAGAAATGCAGTGCACGGTTTTTTCATTTTAGGAATACTAGGTATTTGTCCGTGCGTTGCAACAGGTCAAAAGCATTCTAATGATTTTAAAATAATCATGTCAAATATGTAATTTTACATTTTTACTGCACGTCAAACATAATTGTCAAGTTTTTAGCAAATACATAATACTCCCTCCGTCCACTTTTATAAGATCTTATAGGAAGTGGACTAGATACATACCAAAATGCATGTATGTAGACTTATTTTATGTGTAGGTTCACTCATTTTAGTTTATATCTAGATTACACTAAAATTTCTACAAGATCTTATAAAAGTGGACGGAGGGAGTACTATTTGACAACTTTCTTTTTTAGCTAAGGCATGCTCACCCTTTTTGGTTGCATCACAAAACATATTGTAGTATATTTCATACCTATCGACTATCGTCACCCCTCCCCCCGCCGCGCAACACCGTATTTCCCTCGTTGTTCCTCCTTCCATGTGTGTGTGTGAGTTCCACGACGTAAGATTGCACTTCGTATTCTTTTATTCATGAACTTGTATTAATTTCAAGTGGTTCTCTGATCGATAGACATACCGTGATGGAAAACTTTTCTTCCACATTTAGTAATGTCAAAAAATGGAGAGGTGGAAATAGGACGACATACGAAAATGTTTGTGAGAAAAACATACGATCAAATCAATGGAGTGATATATTCATGCTCCTCACTATAATTTAGTGTAAATGGTTAAGTGATTAGACATATATGTATGTATATGGGCATCAAGATCACTAACATATATTATTACCATAGAGTCAAGCAAAATATATGCATCACTTACTTTATTTTGTTAGGAGCAAGTGTGCAACATATATTAATTTCCTCACCACTACAAAGCTATGAACACAGATTTATTTATTTTGCTCTCTCCCCATTACCAGTAAGTGCACCCTTTCTAGCTCCTTCGCTACCCTTATTGTACAAAAATTCCCCATGCGCATGTTGAGCGGGATTGTTAATACTTGTCACATGCTTCTACGGTCACATTTTTTAATCCATATGTATTGCTCAAAAGTAACAAATTATACGACCTAAAAAAACATGACAAAACAATATGGCTTAGTGCGATAATTCTATGTGAAGAGATAATTAATTAACCAAGAGATGAAAATTACCCATCGATAACTGCCTAATAAAGAGGCTACAAACTTGAGAAGTCGGGATAACAAAAATGAAATGAAATCTTGCATAGAAGATGATCAAAAGAACAAGGGCAATTATCATCTTCTATGATCCATGTCGCCTGCTGAGCTTAGCCTCATGCAAAAGACAGTACTTGTAGGAGATCAACGAGCTACTGTTGGCTGATGTTGCATTCTATGTTGTTGTGATTAGTTGAGCAGAGCATCTACATAGCAGTGGCACTTGTCAGATTGTTGTGTTACCTCGGGGGTTGCTGAACGGATCGTAAGGACACCTAGAGGGGGGTGAATAGGTTCTACTCAAATTTTAATTATTTTTTTCAATTTAGGCTTGATACAAAAGGTAAATTCTTTAGATATGCAACTAAGGTGAATTTACCTATATGACAATTAACAAGCTAAGCAAGATACAACAAGTAAAGGTGATAAAGGATAGAAGTAACCGAGAGTGGAGCACGTGAAGGCAAGGATGTGATTCTCGTAGTTCCTTCCTTTTTAGGGGAAATACGTCTATGTTGGAGGGGTGTGGTTGCCACAAAGGCCTAACCAACGCCACAAAGGCTCACACTTATTCTCCGGTGCAAGCTTCCGCCACTAAAGGTCTAGCTCACTTTCCACTAAGGGGTTCCTCAAGGCAGAATCGGCCTTTACAAGCTTGGGGCATGCATCCACAATCGAATTGGAGGCTCCCAAGAACAACACAATGCTGTCAAACAACAAGTAGCAAGTTTATCAATATACAAATCAAGGTCTAGGGTTCCAAGGAAACCCAAGACACAAATCCCTCAAGCAAATGAGAGGGGAAAGTAAATCGCTTCGGTGAGGATGTAGATCAAGGCCTCCTCCTTCGATTCTACAAAGATCAAGAGCTTTGGTGGGTTGAGAAGGGAGATCTTGTGACTTTTGTGGCTCTAACAATAGAGTTTTGAAGCTTGGGACGAGTAGCTATTAAGGAAGAAGAAGGGGGTATTTATACCCCCCCCCCAATCTGACTGTTGCCTGCTCGACGGGTCCGGCTAAAGCCGGACTTAACTCCGGCTAAAGCCAGTCTAGACACTGGCTAAAGACGACCAGAGACTGGGGGCTGGCTATTCTGCCCAGAATAGCCGAACAAATAACCGGTTGGAGGCAGAGAGGCATTCGCCTCAATTTTTGTTGGAATCCCAGGCACACCGGCTAAAGCCGGCCTTGGGCCAGCTAAAGCCGGCCTGGCCTAGTAAATTCTGACTTCCTCTCTTCAAGACTTTCCTCTTCATCATCCTCCTCAATGGCTTCCTTGCCCTTGGAAGTGACCTCCACCAACTCCTTCCAATCAAAGGAGGCTCCTTCATTCCACTTGCCAAAGGAGAAGGTGTCCTCAGAGTTGACTTGCTCTTTGGTCTCTTCTTGAGTGCTTGCACCCTTGCCCTTCTCCGCAACCCTCAAACGAGCATCTAAGTCATGCTGCTTCTTCCGGAGGTGCTTGCGCTCAACATAGTCATCATATTGGGTGCGGCGGACATCATTGTTCATGCAAAACAATGCCTTTTGCCACCACTTGAGATTCTTGATTTCTTGACCCATGCCACCACTTGGAGGATCCACATTCTTCCTTCTACAACCACTAGCATAGCGGTTGCCACCCAAATCTCCACTCGAAGCACTAGGAGTGAATGCACGTGAGGTGCTAGACATCAAATGTGCGATCTTCTTGTAGAGCTTGTTGAGCTTGTGGACTTCCATATCTTCAAACTGAGCATCTTCCTCAATCTCAAACTCTCCTTCAATCCCCTTATCCAAAATGAGCCTCATGATGTATGGAGCATAAGGGGGAATCTCAAGCATAGCAATCCGCATCTGTGAGATAATGAAGTGCATCACATCTATCTCCGTCCCTTCACACTCCACACCGGCCTCAAAGGTTAGGCGGGCATGGTGGAGAAGATGCACTAGCCCACCTCTAATAGAGTCATTATTGCCACCACTTGGAGAAATGTTGACACGGAACATCCGGAGCAATATATCATAAAGGGGAAGGAGATTGGAAGTCTCACCCGCTTTGCCCCCGGGGTAGTAGAGACACTGGATCTTCTTCTTGTTGTACTCGGAGGTGTCAAGATGCAAGCGGGCACCTCTAGGAAAGTGAATACCATCGAATGTGTAACCCAAGAGCTTCCCAAAATGAGTGAAGGTAGAGTGCCTCCTCACCTCATCAGTCATCCATGTGAAGCCAATATGATCCTGAGTATCAAACTCCAAAGTGGCAAAGAACTGTTGGATCAACCGTGGACAATAGTCTTGCTTGATGACCATTAGCTTGTGCAACCCCATCTTCTCAGTGACCCACAATGCATCTCAAAAGTACTCATCCTTGGACAAGAGCTCAATCTTTGTATACTTTGTGGGGCAATTTTGGTGGAAATGGCAGCATAAATCTGCTCATAGATCCTCTCGTTCTCAGAGCGGTAGAAGTAAGTGCTGGTGATATCCTTGGGCATGGTGTAGAACTTCTGACCGCAGAACTCATGGTATTCTTGCTTTGACAGGGTCTTGAGGTCACGAACATTTGCAAACAAAGCTTTCTTCTTTCTTTCCTTCAATCTCTGCTTCTTGGCGGCTGATACGTCTCAAACGCATCTATAATTTTTGATGCTCCATGCTTGTTTATGCATCATTTGCTTTGTGTTTTGTTACACTTTGTGGCGTTTTTATGCATTTTCTGGAACTAACCTATTAACGAGATGCCATAGTGCCAGTTCCCTGTTTTCTGCTGCTTTTGTGTTTCAGAAAAGCTACACAGGAAATATTCTCGGAATTGGACGAAACAAAAGCCGAAGTTCCTATTTTTTCTGACACGAGACTGATACGTCTCCAACGTATCTATAATTTTTGATGCTTCATGCTTGTTTTTACACCATTTGCCTACTCTTTCGTTACACTTCGTGGCACTTTTATGCATTTTCCGGAACTAACCTATTAACAAGTTGCCACAGTGCCAATTTCCTGTTTTCTACTATTTTTGTGTTTCAGAAGTGATACACAGGAAATATTCTCAGAATTGGACGAAACAAGTTCCTGAAGTCTTATTTTACCCGGAAGCTTCCAGAGATCCGAAGAGGAGTAGGAGGGGGGCCACCAGGGCCCACACGCAGGGGTGGTGCGGCCAGCCCCCTGGCTGCGCGGGCCCCACGTGAGGGCGCCTGGCTCCTCCTCTGACATCGCCCCTTCGCCTATAAAGACCCCCCGACGGAAAAAACTTAAGTACCCGATCAGATTTCTAGAACACATCGTGATCCGCCGCCACCGTCGACCCGAAGATCGGGAGGGTCCAGAAGCTCTTCCCGGCACCCTGCCGGAGAAGGGAATCGCCACCGGAGGTCTTCTTCATCGCATGCTTGCCTCCGGAGCGATGAGTGAGTAGTCTACCTTGGACTATGGGTCCATAGCAGTAGCTAGATGGTTGTCTTCTCCACCATGTGCTTCATGTTTAGATCTCATGAGCTGCCCTACATGATTGAGATCACCGTTATGTAATTCTACATGTTTGGTTTGTTGGGATCCGATGAATATTGGTGTTTATGATTAAGTTGTTGTACTGAATATTATCTTTTGTTATCTCTATGTTGTTTATGATCTTGCATGCTCTCCGTTGTTAGTAGCTATCTTGGCCGAGTAGTTGCTAGTGACTCCAAGAGGGGGTATTTATGCTCGATAGTGGGTTCATGCCTCTATTTCACCTGGGGGAGTGACAGAAACCTCTAAGGTGGTAGATGTGCTATTGCTACTAGGGAGAAAACAACATTCATATGCTCAAGGGCATATGCTTTGTTTACATTACACACTTTGCTTAATGCAATTATATGTTGTTCGCAACTTAATACTTGTGGAGTTCTCGGATTGATTCACCACAAGTGGATTATTAGTCATAGATGCAGTTGGATGGAGGTCTATGTATTTTGTTGTAATGCCTAGAGTAAATCTCATAGTGATCTTCTTGACATATCACGTTTATCTTTATTCTATCAATTGCCCAACTGTAATTTGTTTACCCAGCATGTGTTATTTATCTTATGGAGAGACACCACTAGTGAACTGTGGACCCCGGTCGTATTTCCATCATATTGCTATCACCTGTTTACTTTACTCGTACTGTTTACTTTACTCGTATACTATATTGTTTTCCACTCGAGACGCTCATAATCTTTGTTTCAAGCAAACTGGTGAGATTGACAACCTCATCGCAAGTTGGGAACAAAGTACTTGGTTGTGTGTGTGCAGGTTCCGCGTTGCTACTGGCCGAAGACGAGTCAACAAGTATCATTAACGGCGCCCTTGTTGGAGTGTTATTAAGCCAGTCTGCATCACCTTCAGTCGTTTGTCCCTCCTCTCCTGATCGATATTAAACCTTGGTTTCTTCACTGAGGGAAGACTAGCTGCTATACTCATCATACCTTCCTCTTGGGGTTCCCAACGGGCTGGTTATCCACCATGCACAAGGACAGTCTGCTCCCACGTCAACTTGGCACCATCAGTAATTTCCTGGCGCCATCAACAAGTAGCAGCTAATTTTCTGGCGCCGTTGCCGGGGAGGAAGAGAAGACTTCTGCGAGGGGAGTTTTTCGCACACACATCCTTTACTTTATTATTGTTTTGCTTTACTTTATTTATTTTACTTGCATTGCTTTTTATCAAAAACCCAAAAAAATTAGAATCCTTGGTAGTTGCTATTTCTTTACTTTTAGTTTATTATGTCTAGTTCAGTTGCTACTACTATGTCGCCCGAGGACATGATTTTTACTTTTAAGCAGAAAGATGAGGAAAGCTTTAAAGAAGCTTGGTCTAGAATTTATGATTGGCATGAAAAAACTGAACCTAAAATGACTTTGAGTTTGTTTCTTAGTAGCTTTTACTTTGGACTTTCTCCTCGTTATAGATATGCTTTGGATGCTACAGCAGAAGGAGATTTCCTTCATTGTGATGGAGATCAAGCCTTCAATATTATAAAAAAGTTGATTACAATTTGTAGCATGCCAACCTATTTTGATTCCTCTCTTGTGTGCATTTTTAATAGACTTAATACTCTTGAGACTCGCACTGCTAGTTTGAACTCTTGCTACAATACTTTGCGCCAGCATTTTGATTATGTGCCAACAAATACTGAACCTTCGAGTTGGTATCCTACGATAAAAATCACCATTAGTGGTGAAACTTTTCATGCTCGTTGTGATATTATGTCTGAATTTTGTCTCATGCCAAAGGATGTTTATGAATCTTTGAGCCTTTGGAAGCTTTCTGAGGGAGGAGAAGGAATTTCTCTTACTAACAATGCCACTATATTTCCCCTTGGAATAGTTGAAGGAGTTTTTACAAAAGTCCTAGGAAGAATGATATCTACTGATTATCTTGTTATTGAATGTGTAGGAAAAGGACAAATCACACTTGGAAGATCCATCCTGAAGCTCCTAGGCGCCGTCATCGATGTGGGAAAAGGCAATAAAAGATTTATCTCTCCACCTTGCAATAATCATGTCTTTCCTAGAGTCAAGAGCAAAGGTAAGAAAGGAAGACATAAGGCACGTGCTGATCCTAGCACTTCATCACTTGATATTACTTGATTCGCAATTTTCTGCGCCTAGCTCAAAGGCGTTAAAGAAAAGCACTCTTGGGAGATAACCCAATGTTTTCTTTTCAGTACTTTTTCTTTTATTTGAGTCTTGGAAGTCATTATTACTGTAATGACCGCTCCTTATCCTTTTTATTTCGTTTTTGTGCAAAGAGAAGCCTCTAATTTGAGTGAGGTAAAGATTTGGGGATGTTGCTGTCCTGAAACTGTTTTCGGTGCTGCACTGTAAAAATTCGTATAAATTCTCTGTATATCTTTTGGACCTGTGATTTCTTGTGCATATGCCCCAAGTTATATCCAAACTTTTGTTAGTTGAACACTTTTTGATTTGAGCAACAGAAAATCCCTCAAAAATTCGACCTTTGTCAGCTGTTCAGTTTTGACAGATTTCTGCCAATATTTGTGTTTGCCACTTTATCGCTTTCTTTTGAGTTCTTTTGATCATGGAACTTTTGGGGAGGTTGCTACAGTAGTATTTGCTATATATGTGGTGGTTTTGAGTTGAAACCTGAAGCAAAAGGAGGTTGATTATATGTTATGCTTGCACTAATGTTGCTAATAGAATTGTGTTTAGTTTTGTATGAAGAAAGTTTTCAAGTGTAGGGATTGGAGAATGATGAGATGAGTTGAAGAATGGACAAAAGCTCAAGCTTGGGGATGCCCATGCATCACCCCAAGAAATATCCAAGAAGTACAAGCGTCAAAGCTTGGGGATGCCCCCGAGGCACCCCTTCTTCATCGGCAAAAATCAGGTCACCTTTCAAGACACTATATTTTTATTGCTTCATGCACTATGTGTTTTTCTTGGAGCGTCAGTTGTTTTAGTTTTCTTAGTTGGTTTAGTTTGTTTGTTTTCTGCAATAAATGGTTGGACCCCAACAAATTTCCTTGGGAGGAGATGTACTCGTTTTCATTTGCAAAGAACGCTCTAGTTTTCACTCTTATTAAAAATCGAGCGTTCTTCTCTTTCTGCTACTGCTTTTGGTTTTCGTTTTCGCCTTGATTTGTGTTCAGATCTTGTCATATCTTTTCATCAAGGTGTATTTTTGCCTCTGATCTTTATTGGTTTTCATCAAAAGAGGTGTTTATAAAAATTTCCAATGGTGTTGGAAAAGAGAAAAAGCTTTGTGCGAAATAGTGGTACAAGAAGGAGCTTGTGTAGACTGCGGCTTAGGCTTTTTCATGTCATGCTTGATGTCTTTTTGATAGTATGCTTAGTGGTTTTTCTGTAGCATGACTTGTCTCAAATAACTGAGATTGCTTAATGAGCCTTTGAAAAAATCATGCGTTGTTTTTATTATATGGAAGCATTATTTTGGTTTTCTCCTTGATGCTTTATTTGGGTTGACTTGGCGCATGCTCACACATGTTAGACTCTTACAAAGTCGCCAATAGCCTCTATGATCATTTAGTTTTTGACTTTTGATGCCATCTTATGCTTCTTTTAATGTCGCTTTGTCGCTTTGCATGATTATGGCCATTATTGCTCTCTTAGTTGGTCGCTCCCAGTCTTTTGCTAGCCCTCGCCTTGTACTGAGTATGAGCTCTACTCGTGCATCCAACTCCTAAAAGCCAAAGTTTTCCAAAGGGTCCACCATACATACCTACTAGCAATTTGCTATTCCAAGTAAATTTGACTTGCTTTTATTTTCTCTTCAAATTAAACTCTTACCAGTGTTATGCGAAATTCGGTCAGTAAAGCTCTCACGAACTGGAAGGCACACTTTACTTTTTCCTGTTCTTAAAAATTTGACATTGTGGTCTCTTATGTTGAGTTGTTATGCTTGCAAGTTGTAAGTTGGATTCTAGCCCATCCATGTTGTCATGGGGCAAGCTTTCAATATTGCACTTCTTATTTGAGTTGATATCGTGATCTTTTGTCTATGGATGCCCGCGGTGTGAAATGAATTGGGAATCTTGTGGGGATCATGGAGTTTGTATATGTGTTAGGGAAACGCCGGGCCGCCAATCTAAGCCATGCATAATTCATGGTGGAAATTTGCAGCATACCCATGGTGAACATTCGACGACGCATCTCACAATAAAAAGCTAAACAAAAGGCAAATAAAGAGATGTCGATGTGTTCATTGTCTGCTTGTCCTGTTATTTTGGTGTGGGCTTGTTCCATGTCATCGGGCACGGAGGTACCCCATTGGCGGTTCTCAATGATATGCATATACTTACAATGACAAGAGCCTTGCTTGGGACTCTAAGTAAAGTAGCATGAGGTTTGGGTACTCGTATTCACGGGGCACGAGGTTTTCAACTTATGATTTGTCAAGCATATGCATCATAATTGTTCTCGCATTAACTTTAACCATTCAAGATGCTTATGATGGGGGCAATGAGAGCTCAAAGCCGGTAAGTACCATAATTTTTGAAGGTTATAAAACTTGCAATCACTGCTTCCCTCTGCGAAGGGCCTTTCTTTTACTTTTATGTTGAGTCACCACCTTCTTTCTTTATGCACCATTAAGAGAGCATAGTTGTCATTCTTAGTGTGATATGCATTGTCCCAAAGTTCATTGATTGACTCATATTGTTGGTTTCACTTGTTCTTAAATTATTTGTATCTAGTCGCCCTCTTAAACTTGAAGGTGTCCTATGCATTTATGTTTTGCTCTCTTTGAAGGACAAGCTGAAAACCTTTTGTATGTTTTTCCTTATGATTTGAACACACGTTTGACTTTCATTGTTTCATTATCATGATCTTTTGTTTGTGTTCATTTACATGTTTACAACATGGTTGCTAAGTTCTTATTGTCAAGATTATATCTTCATGCCCATGTTTTAAGTTCTTATGATCCCAGCTCACAAATGCTTACATATATGATCAAGATTGTGTAGGTGCATGTCACCTCAAAAATTATTCTTTGTTATCACTTACCTACTCGAGGACGAGCAGGAGTTAAGCTTGGGGATGCTTGATACGTCTCCAACGTATCTATAATTTTTGATGCTCCATGCTTGTTTTTACACCATTTGCCTACTGTTTCGTTACACTTCGTGGCACTTTTATGCATTTTCCGGAACTAACCTATTAACAAGTTGCCACAGTGCCAGTTTCCTGTTTTCTGTTGTTTTTGTGTTTCAGAAGTGATACACAGGAAATATTCTCGGAATTGGACGAAACAAGTTCCTGAAGTCTTATTTTACCCGGAAGCTTCCAGAGATCCGAAGAGGAGTAGGAGGGGGGCCACCAGGGCCCCACACGCAGGGGTGGCGCGGCCAGCCCCCTGGCCGTGCGGGCCCCGCGTGAGGGCGCCTGGCTCCTCCTCTGACATCGCCCCTTCGCCTATAAAGACCCCCCGACGGAAAAAACCTAAGTACCCGATCAGATTTCCAGAACACATCGCGATCCGCCGCCACCGTCGACCCGAAGATCGGGAGGGTCCAGAAGCTCTTCTCGGCACCCTGCCGGAGAAGGGAATCGCCACCGGAGGTCTTCTTCATCGCCATGCTTGCCTCCGGAGCGATGAGTGAGTAGTCTACCTTGGACTATGGGTCCATAGCAGTAGCTAGATGGTTGTCTTCTCCACCATGTGCTTCATGTTTAGATCTCATGAGCTGCCCTACATGATTGAGATCACCGTTATGTAATTCTACATGTTTGGTTTGTTGGGATCCGATGAATATTGGTGTTTATGATTAAGTTGCTGTACTGAATATTATCTTTTGTTATCTCTATGTTATTTATGATCTTGCATGCTCTCCGTTGTTAGTAGCTATCTTGGCCGAGTAGTTGCTAGTGACTCCAAGAGGGGGTATTTATGCTCGATAGTGGGTTCATGCCTCTATTTCACCTGGGGGAGTGACAGAAACCTCTAAGGTGGTAGATGTGATGTTGCTACTAGGGAGAAAACAACATTCATATGCTCAAGGGCATATGCTTTGTTTACATTACACACTTTGCTTAATGCAATTATCTGTTGTTCGCAACTTAATACTTGTGGAGTTCTCGGATTGATTCACCACAAGTGGATTATTAGTCATAGATGCAGTTGGATGGCGGTCTATGTATTTTGTTGTAATGCCCAGAGTAAATCTCATAGTGATCTTCTTGACATATCACGTTTATCTTTATTCTATCAATTGCCCAACTGTAATTTGTTTACCCAGCATGTGTTATTTATCTTATGGAGAGACACCACTGGTGAACTGTGGACCCCGGTCCTATTTCCATCATATTGCTATCACATGTTTACTTTACTCGTACTGTTTACTTTACGCGTACTATATTGTTTTCCACTCGATACGCTCATAATCTTTGTTTCAAGCAAACCGGTGAGATTGATAACCTCATCGCAAGTTGGGAACAAAGTACTTGGTTGTGTGTGTGCAGGTTCCGCGTTGCTACTGGCCGAAGACGTGTCAACAAGTATCGTTAACGGCTCCCTTGTTGGAGTGTTATTAAGCCAGTCTGCATCACCTTCACTCGTTTGTCCCTCCTCTCCTGATCGATATTAAACCTTGGTTTCTTAACTAAGGGAAGACTAGCTGCTATACTCATCATACCTTCCTCTTGGGGTTCCCAACGGGCTGGTTATCCACCACGCACAAGGACAGTCTGCTCCCACGTCAACTTGGCACCATCAGTAATTTCCTGGCGCCATCAACAAGTAGCAGAGACAGAGTCCAAAGTAGAGACGGAGGGGGCCAGCAGGCAGGCGCACCATAGGGTGGCGCGGCCTACCCCTGGCCCGCGCCACCAGGTGGTGTGGCCACCTGGCCCACCTCCTGACGCCGCCCTTCCGCCTATATATTCTCCTCGGCGATAAAACCTAAAAGACCCAATCAATTTTCCATGAAACATACTGCAAGCCGCCGCCGTCGTCGACGCGAGATCGGGAGGGTCCAGAAACTCTTCCCGTCACCCTGCCGGAGAGGGGAATCACCACCGGAGGCCTTCTTCATCACCATGCCTGCCTCCGGAGTGATGCGTGAGTAGTCTACCTTGGACTACGGGTCCATAGTAGTAGCTAGATGGTTGTCTTCTCCTCCATATGCTTCATGTTTAGATCTTGTGAGCTGCCTATCATGATCAAGATCATCGTTGTGTAATTCTACATGTTGTGTTTGTTGGGATCCGATAAATATTGGTACTTTGTCAAGTTGATTTATTGATTTATCATCTCTATGTTGTTTATGATCTTGCATGCTCTCCGTTGCTAGTAGATATCTTGGCCGAGTAGATGCTAGTGACTCCAAGAGGGAGTATTTATGCTCGATAGTGGGTTCATGCCTCTAGTAATCTGGGGGAGTGACAGAAACCTCTAAGGTTGTAGATGTACTGTTGCTACTAGGGAGAAAACAACAATCTTGTGTTCAAGGACATTTGTATTGTTTACATTACACACTTTGCTTAAGGCGATAATCTGTTGCTTGCAACTTAATACCCAACGGTTGCTCAGATGACATCTGGCGGGTGGATTATTAGTCATAGATGTAGTTGGATTACGGTCTATGTATTATGTTGTAATGCCCAAGTGAATCTCATAGTGATCCTCATGACATTTGTATGCTTGCTTTATTCTATCAATTGTCCAACTGTAATTTGTTTACCCAGCATGTTATTTATCTTATGGAGAGACACCTCTAGTGAACTGTGGACCCCGGTCCATTCTTTTACATTGTTATTGCCGTTTACTATTTACTCGCATTTTTTACTTTCTCGCAAACTACTATCTTTTACCACACGATATGTTTAATCCTTTATTTACAGCAAACCGGTGAGATTGACAACCTCACTGTAAGTTGGGGCAAAGTACTTGGTTGTGTTGTGTGCAGGTTCCATGTTGCTGCTGGTGCAAAGCTACGCCCCAGATGAGGCACCATATATAAATTGTCTGGAGCTGTCGCGAAGCTAGCGAGCATCAACCTTCGGAAGTTGGTTCTTTCTCCTACTGGTTCGATAAACCTTGGTTTCATACTGAGGGAAGACTTGTTGGTGTGCTCATCATACCTTCCTCTTGGGGTTCCCAACTGGGCGGTCATCTACACGCCATCAGCGGCAGCAGCCACATGAGCATCTTGAGCATCCTTGCGACGGCCAAGAGAGGAATCAACAAATTGAGTCCTCTTGGGACGAGACCCACCTGTGAAACAACAGTAGAAAGATAGCACATAAGTAAGCATGCATGCCAGATGATCAAATACACTATCCTAGAAAGAAAACCAAGAATGAAACTGATGATCTATACCGGCTTTTTCCGGCCTCAGACCGGCTTTAGCCGGTGTGACACCAGCTTTAGCCGGACCGAACAAAGAACTGCAGAAAAAGCCACGGATAGGCCACCAAATTGATTCCAAATTTTTGATCTACGCTAAGCAGGGAATGGCCAAGGATCCTACACATCCCAAAGCATCAATGGTACCAAGAAAATTGTCTTCCCCTAACCCCAGGTCAAACCTAGAGAGAGAGAAAGTGAGGGAGGTACCCTGGTCCATGGGGGAGGAGGCGCTGGGGAGGGGTGCCGGCCGGGGAAGGATCTCTGGCGGCCATAGTGGATGCATACGGTGGCGACGGCGGTGCTCCTAGGGAAGGTGACAAAGGAGGCGGATACTGGGTGGAGGGGCATGTGGGAAAATGAGGTTAACCCTCACCCCACAGCCCTAAGAGGGGAATAGCCGGACCGCCATGGGGACCGGCTTTAACCGGGGTTTAGACCGGCTTTAGCCGCCCCACCGGCTATTTCTGGACTGAGTCCGGTAATAGCCGGTCTAGATCGCCAGGAACAGGATTTTGATTGTGGAGTTGGCAATTCTGAGCATGCATGAAGAGAAACAATGGTGCTAGGATTAGATAAGTAGGCTTAGGATAGAATGCACACATGGAGTGGTTCTCGGCACTTGATGTTGCAAGAATCAAGAAATCATCGGCAAAACCAACACAAGTGCCTTCCCACGTCAAAGATAAAGATAAAGAAGGATAAGGTTCAGTAAATCCCAAGTAAGATTGATGTCTACGCACTTCTATTCTTGTAGACACTTGTTGGGCCTCCAAGTGCAGAGGTTTGTAGAACAGCAGCAAGTTTCCCTTAAGTGGATCACCCAAGGTTTATCGAACTCAGGGAGGTTAGAGGTCAAAGCTATCCCTCTCAAACAACCCTGCAATTACGATACAGAAAGTCTCTTGTGTCCCCAACACACCCAATACACTTGTCAGATGTATAGGTGCACTAGTTCGGCGAAGAGATAGTAAAATACAAGTGGTATAGATGATTATAAGTAGCAAACATGATGTGAAATAAATATTGCTGCGAGCAAACAAGTAACTAAATAGCAAGTAAACGGTATGCAATGCTTGGAAACAAGGCCTAGGGATCATACTTTCACTAGTGGACACACTCCCAACAATATAACATGAATGAACAAGTAACTTCTCTTTGCTAAGGCACTCTGAATTACTCTCCTATTGAATAACACTAATCATTGTGTAGTGGCTACAGAAGCACCCCTTAAAGTTCATCAAGTACTTGACAAACACCACTCATAGAGATATCCAAATCAGATCACAATTCAAGATAGAAATCATTGCAACTTAGACCAAGTACTAACACGGTGCACACACTGTCAACATTACACCATGAAAGGAGGAATAGATCACTCAAACTATCATAGCAATAATTATTCTCATAATCCACAAGAGATCACAATCATAGCCTAAACCAAGTACCACCATGATGCACGCACTATCACCGTTACACCATAGCAGGAGGAATAGATTACTTTAATAACATTGCTAGAGTACACAAAATATCTGAATAATAACATGTACTTGTTCAACATGATACAAAGCTCACGATCACATAAAGATCACATCATGGGAGAGAGAGGTGAACCACATAGCTACCGGTAGAGCCCTCAGCCCCGGGGATGAACTACTCCCTCCTCATCATAGGAGACAGCAAGGTTGATGGAGATGGCGGTGAGGTCGATGGAGACGGCGGAGACGGCAATGGAGACCGATGGAGATGGCTCCGGGGGCACTTCCCCGTCCCGGCAGGGTGCCGGAACAGAGACTTCTGTCCCCCGAAATTTGTCGGTGGCGGCGGCGGAACTACGGAACTCTTTCTGGAAAATTGCCGAATCCCCTAGGGTTTTCCGTCCCGAGGCTTTATGTAGGCGAAGGGGCACCATCGGAGGAGGGGCCAGGTGCCCACACGCGGGCCCCGCGCGGCCAAGCCCCTGGCCGCGCCGGGCATGTGTCTGGGGCCCTGGTGGCCCCCCTCTGACACCTCTTCGGATGTCTGGAAGCTTCCGGGTAAAATAAGACTTCAGGAACTTGTTTCGTCCAATTCCGAGAATATTTCCTGTGTATCACTTCTGAAACACAAAAACAGCAGAAAACAGGAAACTGGCACTGTGGCACTTCGTTAATAGGTTAGTTCCAGAAAATGCATAAAAGTGCCACTAAGTGTAACGAAACAATAGGCAAATGGTGTAAAAACAAGCATGGAGCATCAAAAATTATAGATACGTTTGAGACGTATCAAGCATCCCCAAGCTTAACTCCTGCTCGTCCTCGAGTAGGTAAGTGATAACAAAAGAAATAATTTTTGAGGTGACATGCACCATCACAATCTTGATCAAATATGTAAGCGTTGTGAGCTGGGATCAAAAGAACTTAAAACATGGGCATGAAGATATAATCATGACAATAAGAACTTAGCAACCATGTTGTAAACATGTAAATGAACACAAACAAAAGATCATGATATTGAAACAATGAAAGTCAAACGTGTGTTCAAATCATAAGGAAAAACATACAAAAGGTTTTCAGCTTGTCCTTCAAAGAGAGCAAAACATAAATGCATAGGACACCTCAAAGTTTAAGAGGGCGACTAGATACAAATAACTTAAGAACAAGTGAAACCAACAATATGAGTCAATCAATGAACTTTGGGACAATGCATATCACACTAAGAATGACAACTATGCTCTCTTAATGGTGCATAAAGAAAGAAGGTGGTGACTCAACATAAAAGTAAAAAAAGGCCCTTCGCAGAGGGAAGCAGTGATTGCAAGTTTTATAACCTTCAAAAATTATGGTACTTACCGGCTTTGAGCTCTCATTGCCCCCATCATAAGCATCTTGAATGGTTAAAGTTAATGCGAGAACAATTATGATGCATATGCTTGACAAATCATAAGTTGAAAACCTCGTGTCCCGTGAATACGAGTACCCAAACCATGCTAATTTACTTAGAGTCCCAAGCAAGGCTCTTGTCATTGTAAGTATATGCATATCATTGAGAACCGCCAATGGGGTACCTCTGTGCCCGATGACATGGAACAAGCCCACACCAAAATGACAGGACAAGCAGACAATGAACACCTCGACATCTCTTTTATTTGCTATATTGTTTAGCTTTTTATTGTGAGATGCGTCGTCGAATGTTCACCATGGGTATGCTGCAAATTTCCACCATGAATTATGCATGGCTTAGATTGGCGGCCCGGCGTTTCCCTAACACATATAAAAACTCCATGATCCTCACAAGATTCCCAATTCATTTCACACAGCGGGCATCTATAAACAAAAGATCACGATATCAACTCAAAAAGAAGTGCAATGTTGAAAGCTTGCCCCATGACAGCATGGCTGGGCTAGAATCCAACTTACAACTTGCAAGCATAACAACTCAACATAAGAGACCACAATGTCAAATTTTTAAGAACAGGAAAAAGTAAAGTGTGCCTTCCGGTTCGTGAGAGCTTTACTGACCGAATTTCGCATAACACTGGTAAGAGTTTAATTTGAAGAGAAAATAAAAGCAAGTCAAATTTACTTGGAATAGCAAATTGCTAGTAGGTATGTATGGTGGACACTTTGGAAAACTTTGGCTTTTAGGAGTTGGATGCACGAGTAGAGCTCATACTCAGTACAAGGCGAGGGCTAGCAAAAGACTGGGAGCGACCAACTAAGAGAGCAATAATGGCCATAATCATGCAAAGCGACAAAGCGACATTAAAAGAAGCATAAGATAGCATCAAAAGTCAAAAACTAAATGATCATGAAGGCTAATGGCGACTTTGTAAGAGTCTAACATGTGTGAGCATGCGCCAAGTCAACCCAAATAAAGCATCAAGGAGAAAACCAAAATAATGCTTCCATACAATAAAAACAACGCATGATTTTTTCAAAGGCTCATTAAGCAATCTCAGTTATTTGAGACAAGTCATGCTACAGCAAAACCACTAAGCATACTATCAAAAAGACATCAAGCATGACATGAAAAAGCCTAAGCCGCAGTCTACACAAGCTCCTTCTTGTACCACTATTTTGCACAAAGCTTTTTCTCTTTTCCAACACCATTTGAAATTTTTTTAAGACCCCTCTTTTGATGAAAACCAATAAAGATCAGAGGCAAAAATACACCTTGATGAAAAGGTATGACAAGGTCTGAACGCAAATCAAGGCGAAAACAAAAACCAAAAACAGTAGCAGAAAAAGAAGAACACTCGGTGAACGATAAGAGTGAAAAACTGAGTGTTCTTAGCAAATGAAAACGGATTCATCTCCTCCAAAAGAAACATGATGTGATCTAACCATTTATTGCAGCAAACAAACAAACCTAACCAACTAAGAAAACTAAAACAACTGACGCTCCAAGAAAAACACATAGTGCATGAAGCAATAAAAATATAGTGTTTTGAAAGGTGACCTGATTTTTGCCGATGAAGAAGGGGTGCCTCGGGGGCATCCCCAAGCTTTGACGCTTGTACTTCTTGGATATTTCTTGGGGTGATGCATGGGCATCCCCAAGCTTGAGCTTTTGTCCATTCTTCAACTCATCTCATCATTCTCCAATCCCTACACTTGAAAACTTCCTTCATACAAAACTAAACACAATTCTATTAGCAACATTAGTGTAGCATAACATATAATCAACCTCTTTTTGCTTCAGGTTTCAACCTAAAACCACCACATATAAAGTATATACTACTGTAGCAACTTCCCTAAAAGTTCCATGATCGAAAGAACTCAAAAAGAAAGCGATAAAGCGGCAAACACAGATATTGGCAGAAATCTGTCAAAACAGAACAGCTGACAAAGGTCGAATTTTTGAGGGGTTTTCTGTTGCTCAAATCAAAAAGTGTTCAACTAATGAAAGTTTGGATATAACCTGGGGCATATGCACAAGAAATCTCAGGTCCAAAAGATATACAGAGAATTTTCACGAAGTTTTACGGTGCAGCACCAAAAACTGTTTCAGGATAGCAACATCCCCAAATCTTACCTCGCTCAAATTAGAGGCTTCTCTTGGCACACAAACGAAATAAAAAGGATAAGGAGCGGTTATTACAGTAGTAATAACTTCCAAGACTCAAATAAAAGAAAAAGTACTGAAAGTAAACAATGGGTTATCTCCCAAGAGTGCTTTTCTTTAACGCCTTTGAGCTAGGCACAGTGATTTGCAAAGATGCTCATATGGGCGCTATATGAGAGCTTGAGGCAAAGGCGCCATATAGGAACTTAAAGCAATAGAGAGCATCAAAAAGCAAATGTGAAAGACATTTATATCTGAACCACTTCCTATACATAGGAATCTTGTAAGAAAATAAATCAGCGAGGCACATAGTAGCAAGCATGGATAGATAAAACAAGTGCCACTTCAAGATTTGCAACATAAAGAGGGGAAACTTAATATTGTTGAGATCCATCAAACCATGTTTCCCTCTCTCATAATAACTTTCAGTAGCATCATGAATAGAATTAATAATATAACTATCACATAAAACATCACTATCATGAGCCACATGCATAAAAGGATTAATACTCACCACAGGAACAATAGTAGTAGGAGCAGATTTAAGAGAATAATTATTCTCATCACCATAATCATCATAAATAGGAGGCATATTGTAATCATAACTAATTTTGTCCTCAAAAGTAGGTGAACTGAAAATATTATAACCATCATCATAGCCATCATAAACTAGAGGTTTAGTATCATCGCAAGCTAAAGAACAGCTATTTCGCAAAGCATATTCTTCAAACATATCATCATAAGAAGGAACATCACATATGGGAGATAAAATATTATCAGAACAAACTTTCTCCACTAAAGCTGGGGAACTAAAAATATCATGCTTAACAAAACCAGCTTCCCCAAGCTTAGACTTTTCTATAGCATTAGCAACAACGGTGTTCAAAGCATTCATACTAACAACACTATTAGCATGCGAATAAAGCTCCAAAGGTTTTTCAATTTTCTCTTCAAACACTTCATATCTAAACTCAGGAAAAAGACTACAGAACTCTTTGTTTTCCATTAAGCCTAACTAGTGAAAATAAAAACAAGAAATAAAAAGATGTAATTGCAGAATCTAAAGGAAATAACTCCGAGCACTCACACAGGAGGATGCGAGTACCTTTTACCTTACCTCCCCGGCAACGGCGCCAGAAAAGAGCTTGATGTCTACGCACTTCTATTCTTGTAGACACTTGTTGGGCCTCCAAGTGCAGAGGTTTGTAGAACAGCAACAAGTTTCCCTTAAGTGGATCACTGCTACTCGTGTGATGATGTGGGAGCAGTGAGTCCTTGTGCGTGGTGATGACCAGCCCGTTGGGAACCCCAAGAGGAAGGTATGATGAGTGTAGCGGCTAGTCTTCTCTCAATTAAGAAACCAAGGTATGTCGATCAGGAGAAGGGAGACGATGACGACTGAAGGTGATGTGGACTGGCTTAGTGACACTCCAACAAGGGCGCCGTTTAACGATACTTGTTGACTCGTCTTCGGCCAGCAGCAACGCGGAACCTGCACACACACAGACAAATACTTTGTTCCCAACTTACGATGAGGTTGTCAATCTCACCGGTTTGCTTGAAACAAAGGTTATGAGTGTATCGAGTGGAAAACAGTAGTAAAATGCTAGTAAAGTAAACAGTGCGGGACAAGTAAACAGGTGGTTGCAATATGATTAAAATAGGACCAGGGTCCACAGTTCACTAGTGGTGTCTCTCCATAGATAAACATGCTGGGTAAACAAATTACAGTTGGCCAATTGATAGAATAAAGATAACGTGATATGTCAAGAAGATCACTATGAGATTCACTCTGGGCATTACAACAAAATACATAGACCGCCATCCAACTGCATCTATGACTAATAATCCACCCCCAGGGATATCATCCGAACACCCCGAAAGTATTAAGTTGCGAACAACAGATAATTGCATTAAGCAAAGTGTGTAATGTAAACAAAGCATATGCCCTTGAGCATATGAATGTTGTTTTCTCCCTAGTAGCAACAGCACATCTACCACCTTAGAGGTTTCTGTCACTCCCCCAGGTGAAATAGAGGCATGAACCCACTATCGAGCATAAATACCCCCTCTTGGAGTCACTAGCAACTACTCGGCCAAGATAGCTACTAACAACGGAGAGCATGCAAGATCATAAACAACATAGAGATAACAAAAGATATAATTTAGTACAGCAACTTAATCATAAACACCAATATTCATCGGATCCCAACAAACCAACATCATAGTATTACATAACGGTGATCTCAATCATGTAGGGCAGCTCATGAGATCTAAACATGAAGCACATGGTGGAGAAGACAACCATCTAGCTACTGCTATGGACCCATAGTCCAAGGTAGACTACTCACTCATCGCTCCGGAGGCAAGCATGGCGATGAAGAAGACCTCCGGTGGCGATTCCCCTCTCCGGCAGGGTGCCGGGAAGAGCTTCTGGACCCTCCCGATCTTCGGGTCGACGGCGGCGGCGGATCGCGATGTATTCTGGAAAACTGATCGGGGCCTTAGGTTTTTCTCGTCAGGGGGTACTTATAGGCGAAAGGGGACTGTCAGAGGGGGTCCCACGCCCCCTCACACGGGGCCGGCGTGGCCAGGGGCCTGGCCGCGCCACCCCTGTGTGTGGGGCCCACGTGGCCCCTCTCCTTCTCTCCTTCGGATGTTTGGGAGCTCCCTGGTGAAATATGACTTCAGGAACTTGTTTCGTCCAATTCCGAGAATATTTCCTGTGTATCACTTCTGAAACACAAAAACAGCAGAAAACAGGAAACTGGCACTGTGGCACTTCGTTAATAGGTTAGTTCCGGAAAATGTATAAAAATGCCACTAAGTGTAACGAAACAATAGGCAAATGGTGTAAAACAAAGCATGGAGCATCAAAAATTATAGATACGTTTGAGACGTATCAATCACCCAAGGTTTATCGAACTCAGGGAGGTTAGAGGTCAAAGCTATCCCTCTCAAACAACCCTGCAATTACGATACAGAAAGTCTCTTGTGTCCCCAACACACCCAATACACTTGTCAGATGTATAGGTGCACTAGTTCGGCGAAGAGATAGTAAAATACAAGTGGTATAGATGATTATAAGTAGCAAACGTGATGTGAAATAAATATTGCTGCGAGCAAACAAGTAACAAAATAGCAAGTAAACGGTATGCAATGCTTGGAAACAAGGCCTAGGGATCATACTTTCACTAGTGGACACACTCCCAACAATATAACATGAATGAACAAGTAACTTCTCTTTGCTAAGGCACTCTGAATTACTCTCCTATTGAATAACACTAATCATTGTGTAGTGGCTACAGAAGCACCCCTTAAAGTTCATCAAGTACTTGACAAACACCACTCATAGAGATATCCAAATCAGATCACAATTCAAGATAGAAATCATTGCAACTTAGACCAAGTACTAACACGGTGCACACACTGTCAACATTACACCATGAAAGGAGGAATAGATCACTCAAACTATCATAGCAATAATTATTCTCATAATCCACAAGAGATCACAATCATAGCCTAAACCAAGTACCACCATGATGCATGCACTGTCACCGTTACACCATAGCAGGAGGAATAGATTACTTTAATAACATTGCTAGAGTACACAAAATATCTGAATAATAACATGTACTTGTTCAACATGATACAAAGCTCACGATCACATAAAGATCACATCATGGGAGAGAGAGGTGAACCACATAGCTACCGGTAGAGCCCTCAGCCCTGGGGATGAACTACTCCCTCCTCATCATAGGAGACAGCAAGGTTGATGGAGATGGCGGTGAGGTCGATGGAGACGGCGGAGACGGCGATGGAGACCGATGGAGATGGCTCCGGGGGCACTTCCCCGTCCCGGCAGGGTGCCGGAACAGAGACTTCTGTCCCCCGAAATTTGTCGGTGGCGGCGGCGGAACTACGGAACTCTTTCTGGAAAATTGCCGAATCCCCTAGGGTTTTCCGTCCCGAGGCTTTATGTAGGCGAAGGGGCACCATCGGAGGAGGGGCCAGGTGCCCACACGCGGGCCCCGTGCGGCCAAGCCCCTGGCCGCGCCGGGCATGTGTCTGGGGCCCTGGTGGCCCCCTCTGACACCTCTTCGGATGTCTGGAAGCTTCCGGGTAAAATAAGACTTCAGGAACTTGTTTCGTCCAATTCCGAGAATATTTCCTGTGTATCACTTCTGAAACACAAAAACAGCAGAAAACAGGAAACTGGCACTGTGGCACTTCGTTAATAGGTTAGTTCCAGAAAATGCATAAAAGTGCCACTAAGTGTAACGAAACAATAGGCAAATGGTGTAAAAACAAGCATGGAGCATCAAAAATTATAGATACGTTTGAGACGTATCAAAGATTTACAAGGAATCAATTCTTTGAAAAGAAGAGGTCGGTGACCAAGGCCACCATGTATGAGTGTTTTGGCATTGGACCACACGAAGATGTATCTTGGGTCCATAACCAATACTCATCATTGAAGCTCATATATCACAAAATGATATTAAGAGAATGATTTGTTACTGTCGACATTATGGGGGAGGGATATCCCAATTAATTAGAACCGCACTCCCCCTATCTCCATGCCCACACCTAAACCAAACAAGTATTGAAATATAGGTGTATTTGCAAGATGCTCAAGCCACACTCCTTGAATCAATGATATTTAGCTGATTCCTCAAATATCCAAATATTGCTTCATCAAGGGGCTTCGTGAATATATCGACAAGTTGATCCTTGGTGTAAAGATATGCAAGCTCAATATCACCACGAGCAACATGATCTCTAATAAAATGATTCTGGATCTCAATATGCTTGGTTCTTGAATGTTGCACCGGATTATAGGCTATCTTGATAGCACTCTCATTGTCACATAAAAGAGGCACTTTGTCCAAATGGACACCATATTCCTTTAAAGTTTGCCTTATCCACAATAATTGAGTGCATCCACTTGCGGCGACAATGTATTCGGCTTCAGCGGTGGAGAGAGATATACAATTTTGCTTCTTAGAAGACCAACACACCAAAGACCTACCAAGAAATTGGCAAGCCCCGGAGGTTGATTTCCTATCATCCTTGTCACCGGCCCAATCCGAATTCATGTAGCCACAAAGAGAGAAAGTTGAGCCTTTAGGATACCAAAGCCCATAAGTTGAGGTATGAACTAAATATCGAAAGATTCTCTTGACCGCACTAGGTGGCTTTCTTTAGGAGCGGCTTGATACCTTGCACACACAACTACACTCAACACAATATCGGGTCTAGATGCGCAAAGGTAATGCAAAGAACCGATCATAGAGCGGTATACCTTTTGATCCACAACTTTACCACTGGGATAAAGTTCAAGATGACATTTAGTGGCCATTGGTGTGGCAGTCCCATTTAGTTCCTTCATCTTTAACCTCTTGAGCATGTCTTGGACATATTTGGCTTAATTAATAAAAGTCCCTTCTTTCAATTGCTTGATTTCAAAACCAAGAAAGAACTTCATTTCACCCATCATAGACATCTCAAACCTATCGGTCATTAGCTTTGAAAATTCATCATTAAAAGCTTTGTTAGTAGAGCCAAAGATAATATCATCAACATATAGTTGGCATACAAAAAGCTCCCCATTGACCCTCTTAGTAAAAAGAGTGGGATCGATCTGCCCAACTTCAAACCCACGGTCTAACAACAACTCCCTAAGGTGCTCATACCACACACGTGGAGCTTGTTTAAGTCCATGGAGTGCCTTATGGAGTTTGTAGACATGGTTAGGGAAGTTGAGTCCTCAAATCCTGGGGGTTGCTTAACATGCACCTCCTCTTTCAATGGACCATTAAGAAAAGCACTTTTAACATCCATTTGTTGCAACTTAAAATTATGATGAGTGGCATATGCAAGAAGGATATAGATAGACTCAAGGCGAGTCACGGGAGCATAAGTTTCTCCAAAGTCAATGCCTTTAACTTGAGAGAAATCTTGAGCTACCAATCTTGCCTTGTTCCTCACAACAATTCCATGCTCATCTTGCTTGTTCTTGAATATCCACTTTGTGCCAATCACATTGCAGCACTCTCTTGGATTCTCTACTAACACTCACACATTATTGCGCTTGAAGTTATTGAGTTCTTCATGCATAGCATCCAACCAGTCCAGATCTTCAAGTGCTTCAAATACTTTCTTGGGCTCAACCATGGAGATATAGGCTTGATGATTGCTAAATTTTGCCAATTGACCCCGGGTTTGCATGTTGCCTCTTAAATCTCTAATAACCCTCTCAAGGGTATGACCTCTAAGTTCCAAGTTCCTTTCAATTCTTCTCTTGCGAAGGGCTTCAATCTCCTCATTTGAACTTTGAGGGATCACTTGATCATCTTGATCATTTTGGTCCCCGTCTTGACCATCAACTTGACCTTGATCATCATTGAGCACATCATCACTCTCTTCATGAGTAGATTGATCTTGGTCTTGGGAAGAATTAGAGGCGGTTGGAATACCTAGAGAGGATGGTGGCGCCCCTTCTTCTTCATGAAGGTCCTTGTCTTGTTCTTCAGTTGGTGCATTATTTGCTTCTTCGAGAGAGGATTGTTGAACTTGTGTATATGAGGGCTCCACTTGAGTAGAGCATAGTTCTTCTCAGTCCACCACAAGGTGTCCCTTAATGGGGCGGATAAATCACACGCCCATACTTCTTATGACATCTTGAGGTATTTCATCATCTACATCGCAAGTAACATCTCGCCCCCCTTGGGAGCTATCATTTTCTTCGAACACCACACTACAAGATTCTTCAACACGTCCGGTGGACTTGTTGAAGACTCTATAAGTGTGGGATTCAACACCATAACCAACAAAAATACCTCCTAATGTTTTTGGATCAAATTTACCTAAGCAAACTCCTTTTCTAAGAAAGAAACACTTACAACCGAAAACCCAAAAGTACTTGATGTTGGGCTTGCTTCCGGTGAGCATTTCATATGGAGTCATGTTCAAGCCTTTGCGAAGGAAGAGCCGGTTTGATGAATGACAAGCGGTAGAGATAGCTTTGGACCAAAAGTTGTATGAAGACTTAAACTCTGCCAACATGGACCTAGCCATATCCATAAGAGTTCGGTTTTTCCTCTCGGCTACACCATTTTGTTGAGGGGTGTATGCAGCGGAATATTGATGTCGTATCCTCTCATCACTAAGAAAACCATTCAAGGTGTAGTTCTTGAACTCAGAGTCATTGTCACTTCTTATTGCTAATATATTTTGCCCAAATTGGCGTTCAACTTCTTTGGCAAAGTCGATGATAGTTTGTTGAGACTCACTCTTGTATTCAAAGAAATAAACCCATGTATATCTTGAATAGTCATCAACAATCACGAAGCAATATTTCTTCCCACCAAGACTTCATGAGAAGGAAGACCAAAGAGATCCACCTGAAGGAGCTCCAAACCTCTTGGAAGAAATAATAGTCTTGCTTGAGTGGGGAGAGTCATGCATTTTTCCTTGAACACAAGCCCTGCAAACACGATCTTTGGCAAAAGAAACATTTTCTTTTAGTCCAAGAATGTGACCTCCTTTGTGAAGACTTTGCAAAGTTCGCATGTTGACATGGGCTAGTCGGCGATGCCAAAGCCAACCCACATCGGCCTTTCCAAATAGGCACATTGCACTTGTAGTGGTTTTCCCCAAGAAGTCCACCACATACAAGTTGTTTTCAATATGCCCAACAAAAGTGACCTTTAGAGACTGGCTCCATAAGAGTACTAGAATATCATAATCAATGAAGACGGCAAAGCTCATCTTTCCAAGTGCACGAACTGAAAGTAAATTATAACCAAAAGTCTCAACAAGCATGGCGTCCACAAGGGAAATATCTGGTGCGACCACCACCTTGCCAAGACCCAATACCTCAGATTGTGACATATCTCCATAGGTGATGGTGATATTATTAACATTAGGCCTCATCTCCATCATGATCTTCTTGCTTCCGGTCATATGACTTGTGCATCCACTATCAAACACCCATTTTGAACCACCGGAAGCATAGTCCTACAAGAGATTAATGCTTGGTTTTAGGTCCCCATTTCTCAATAGGTCCTCTTTTGTTAGCAACAAGGGTCTTTGGAACCCAAATAGACCAAGCAACATAACCATCATTTGGACCAACATATTTTGCATACACATCACCATAATAATCACGAAATAAAACATAGTGAGGGTTAGCAATTCCCGCAAGATCATCACGAGTGGATTTGCCACCCATGATGGGATCCTTCTTTGCTTGTGCAGGCTTGGCCTTCCTTTTATTCTTATTGTTGTTCTTCTTCTTTGAGACAAAACCAAGTCCCGCTTTATCATTGTTTAACCTTTGCTTACTCAAAAGGCCATTCAATTTTTTCTCACCTATGGGGATGTTGGACTTGGCAAGCTCATCTTTCAACCTAGCATTTTCTTCAATAATATTTGCATGCTCACAAGAGGAAGTAGAAGAACTAGGCACATCATTTTTAGTCAATTGAATTTGAAGTTGTTCATGTGACTTGGCAAGAATAGAGTGTTTACTTTTCAAGGCCTTGTGAGCCTTGTCAAGATCTTCTAAATCCTTAACAAGTTTATCATGACCAACACCAAATTCAATCTTTTCCTTTTAAGCACTTTTACTTTGGCACGAGCATGGTCACGCTCTTTAATGAGTTTGGAGACTACTTCATTATTAGTTTCCTCAATGGAATCGAGCTTCTCTTCAAGAGTAGCTCGTTCCTCTTCCTCTCCTTCAAGGGAGTCTTTTAGTCAGGCAATTTTATGAGCATACTCCTTTTCAAGCCTTATTTGTTCATCAAGTTTTTCAAGAGTTTGACCATATTGACTCATTGGGATTTAAAGTGTAACTTGTGTACACCTTGCACACTAGACACATATTCATCGAAAGCTATAATTTCTTCCTTTACTCTAAGACTAGCAAGATCATTCAGAGAAGGATCATTTGTCTTAGAGATGAAGAAGGAAGGGATGGGTGATACCTAGAAAGACTTGGCCATAAGGCATTTGACATTCTTGATGGGAGAGTCCTCATTGGGGGATTCAAAGAGTGATATGGGAGGAGTGGAGGTGGTTGCAATTGCGGCCACTTCACTAGTAGAGGTTTCTTCTTCATCACTCTCACTTCCGGAGTACTACTCTTGAGTCAAGAACACAAACTTTGGTTGCTTCTTCTTGGGTCCACCCTTCTAATGGAGACTTGGTCTTGTTCTTGAGAATGAGCTTCCCATCATGATCTTCTCTCCTCTCATAAGGACATTTGGCAATAAAGTGAAATCTATCATTGCAATTATAGCATGTCCTCACTCTTTGACCATTGTTGTCATTCCTTTGAAATCCACTTGACTTGCTTCTTCTTTGATTATCTTCTTTAGCCTTGTTTTTTTTTTGACACAAATATAGTAGGGAAAAACTCCCTACTGTGCCAAAAAAATTATCTCTACTAATAATATTGCTACAGGTATGGTCCGTGACCGTCATAAGTACGCTTTCAATTCACCTAAAATACGTTTTCCACCCTCAGCTCGAAACATTTTCTATTTCTTTTTTTTCTATCGTTGGTTTCGTTCGTGTCTATTTCCTTGCGTAAGTCGCACGGAATCCACACACCCATATATAGAGAACCAATCGCTCCAAACCCTGCCTCGATTTTGATCCAAACCCTACCATAGCAGCCGGCCCCGACACCGGCAAGGTGCACCAGAAGGCGTGGGGGCGACAAGGAACGAGCGGGTCGTCCTCTTCCGTGTCCGATGGCTCCATCAGGACGGACGGCTCAACATCGTCAAGGACAAACGCCTATCAGTTCTCCCCAAATGCCTGATCACGAACGTAATGTCCATGTGAGACCTCGCCGACGACCTGCTGGCTCAGCTCGCTACGTGCCGGCTTGACGTCTGCCTCGGCGCCCTACAGTTAGCCCCGTTCCACCGCTAACTCCCCTGGATATGGCGATCAGGTGTCTCCCTGTCTTTCCGCCTACCGGTCGTCGGCACCGCGTCGCTCCCGGCCGTCCCGCTCGACAGCGCCGCCATCGGTATGCTGTTCTCTGTAGAGGCCCAGCGCGTCGTGCCAAGGCTTAACCTCCTCACGATTTGTTCTGCATGGATATGTCCTGGATAGATGTTCATGGGTCCTATTGGTTCTTCGTGAAGGCGATGCAGGAGTGCAGGACGTGGTATAGTTGGAACTTAATCCAGTACTTGCTCATCTCTTTTTTCCCTGAATTTTTGGTTGCACATTTTGAAAGAATTAATCACTTTTTGATTGAGATGCCTTTTGATTTTGCCGTCTTCACTGTGTTCATGGCTTTATGCAGACTAACAACAAAGGATCAAAAGTACACCTGAAGGACATGCCACCCATTGAGCAGATCGGATAGATTGCATCTGACCGAATGCAACTCAATATATGCACGCACAACACAACTCACACTAGGAGGGAAGTAGGATACACATACGAGCTAGCGCCATGATGGTTGGTGAAATCGTCATACTGGACAACACCAGTATGTGTCACCGGAGCCCTCAAACATGGCTAACACCAAGTCCAGAATACTTCATCGACGGTGGTAAGTGAAAAAGGTGAATCCCATCACGTTCCCCATCGATGAGGCCGGGTACACGAAGCTGACTCCGAACCAGATGACCTCCATGCTGTTCAGCCTCCGGGGGCAGGACATCATCGACGTCAAGACCGCCGTCTTCGTGCTCCTCATGTTGCCGCCAATCGACAACTAGGCAGATGCGGTCGCGGGTCCGTACGTCTATCCGCAAGTTCTGTTGTTGATCAATCCGTGCGCTTGCGTGGCGAGGAAAGTGGAATTAAGAGGAATTAATGCAAGGCGAGCTGTCAAGTCTCGGTGGGCACGACGGCTGGAGGCCGAGCTTACGGGAGGGGCGCTCAATCTCCAGCCGGATCCTCTCTAATCCATACCTACACGGGAACTTCCTCAACTCTCTGCACATCGCCTCTAGATCCAACTGTGAGGATGGGGCTCAAAAATTTGAGGATCTTCATTTTTTTTCAACAGAAAGTTAAGGAGATTTTTGCCTTCTGAACTGGACATCTACCTTTCCAAGTGAGCCAACCTTGTCCTTATCTTACTCTCGAAACAGGCTTTCGCCCCGCTATATATTATATAGCAATCACACCAACGATACAAGGGTTCGAGATCAAACAAAAGGAAAAATGCTGGGGCAATAGCAAAACATGCCCAAGATAAAAGAAATGAAGACAACGGCGAGACAACGAAACGATGACGACCCGCAACCGCTGTGCCCTCCGACTATTCCCACCACGCTCAAAGCACTCCAAAGCGACCAGAGCCAAGCAACACCTTCAAGAAGGAAACACCGTCGACACGGCGCTGCTGCCCGGACCAGATGGTCCTAGGGTTTCCCCCGGCTCCGAGTAAAGTAGACGAAGGCTTCCCACGACGCCCCCCAAGAAGGAAAGGTGCCACTCGAAAGCGGCACCGCGTCAGGGTCGGACAAGCCGACAGGGATTTCTCCCGACCCAGCCCACAAAAAAACCCAGTCGCGAAGGAGCACCACCACCAAGCTTCACCGCCCACCAGCACGCGCCACCACGGTCTTGCAGTCATCATCCCCGTCGCTTCGAGACCAATGACGCGTGGCCTGCAAGGAGCCGACACACGACATCGCCGGGACAAGGACAACAGCTCTGCAGCCGCACGGGAGGAGCCCACCTCCACCGCCGATCGGCAGTCATTGACCGGACAGAGCAGCAGGGGCACACAAGGCCCAGACTAGCCCGGCCGGACCCAGATGGGCCCGTAAAGCCCCGGCTACCCTGCTGCAACACATAGGCCACGCCGCCGTCCTTACCCTAGCTATGTCGTCGTCAACCCCTGCAGAACGCACCACGAAGCGCAGCGACCCAGCCCACCAAAGCCCATCTGGGCCCGCCCGAGCCCATCTGGGGCCCGGGTTGCCAGATCGGGGCCAGGCAGCCGTCGGAGGCCACCAGCGCCGCGCGGTACCCCGCCCCGCGCGCCACCGCGAGACACCACCGCACCACCACCTCCCGGCCGCGCCGGACCGAGGACTTCCGAGGGGCACCGCCGCCAGGGACGAGCAGGGCCCCGACCCTCTCTCCAAGGCGCGGGTAGAGGCAGGCCGCCGCCGCCGGCGTCGCCAGGGCTTTGCCCGACGACCACAGCCGGCGGCGGCGACGGAGAGAGGGGGTGGAGGGAGGGGGCGGCGGCCGGAGGCGGGTGGAGGCCCCGTCGCCCTCGGGGGGGCGAGAGGGCGAGAGAGATATGAGATCCCAAATGGTCCTTCTATGAGCAATCCGTCCTTATCTTACCATACGGTGTTTTATAGGAAAGGGATAAGTCGAGTTAGCGAATTTCTAGATCAAGCTCAGAACTATAAAAAGATAGACAAAAGTAAGCGCGCGGGACTACGAAAGGATGACCTGTACCTGTACAGCCCGTGTACAAAGAGGTTGGGCAATGCAAGACAAACCACTATTTAATGTTAATGTTGGGTTATATTCAGAACATATGCTGGGATGAAACTCTTCAACTTTTCTGAAGGTGATCACGGCGGCACGGACCTGGCTCTGAATTTCAAAGATTTATTTGGAAACATGGTGCTTCGCGTTTCGGTGAGTGAGAGCAGCAGCCAAACGATTAAAACAACCATCGACCGAGAGGACTGCACAAGAGAAGGCAGAGGAGTGAAGCTTCTGCTTGATAAGCTTGCTAATTGCTATGTAGACAAAGGTGAGACGTTTTCAATTTTTTTCGTATGATCAAAGCTGGCGAGGGTTGCTAATTCAGCCGCAAAAACATAAGCATAAATTCATTGACATGCATCTTGGGTTTGTGCAGTTTCTGGATTCATAAAAACTTATTTCTATCTTGGTCATATGCCGTTCCAGCAGTTTTGTATATTTCGCTGGTTCATGTATCTCATAAAGATATTTTTCTTTGATAAACTTTACTATATTATATATTCATGTAGGTCAATAATGTTGTCCTTATCTCTACTAATAATATTGCTACAGGTATGGTCCGTGGCGGTCGCAAGTACACTTTCAATCCACCTAAAATACGTTTTCGTTTGATTTTTAAGACATTACAAATAATGCCACCGCTCAGGCTCAGCCAAAAAATGGTTCGTTGATATGTAACTATACCGTGCTCACGAGAAAACAATCTCGCACCGTCTCTATTGCAAACCTGGAAAAGGTAGTAATGAACGGACGCTCGATTGATCCGGGACCGGGTCGAGGCGCGCCGGGATGGCGGCGCTGCAGCTCCTGTCGAGGACACCCTCTCCGAATCCCACACAAGGAGACCCCCGGCGCCTTCGCAGACGAACGCGGACACGAGCAGGGCGGCAGGTGGTGCGTGCGCGGGTGCACGTCGGGCCGCCGCCGGAGGCTGTCTAGGATACGCATACGTAGCAAGAGGGCCTAACCAGCTTCATCCCGGGCTTCTGTGAGTGCTGCCTGTTCCGCCAGGACGCCGCCTTCGCCTGCCTCTACTGTCGTGCATTTCATCGAGCAGTCATCTGCGGCGTCAGAGACACTGAGTTTGCTTGATTTGTGCAGGTCGGGGAGCAGGATATGGCGTTGGATTAAAGTTCCACACTAGAGGCAACATAGACTGCTACTAGGAGGTGCTGGGAGCATCGGTTCGTCGTGTGACTGTATTTAATTTGTCTATGATCCATGTCAAGTACTCACCACGAGTAAATAGCACCCGCGGTCTCATAACTTGTAACGTGCGTGAACTTAAGTCTCACAACTTGCAAAACAGATTAACCGGTCACTTAACTTGTCAATCGTGTGCATGCCTGGTCACAAAATGGTCTGAGCCCGGTTTTTAACCCAAAAAAACGTGGATGGGGATGTCAGGGACTGGTATTTTTCATTTAATCCCTGCTCCAAACATTTTTTTGTAGTTTACTCCCTGACTTACAAGAGGATACCACCTGTCAGTAGTTGAAGAAAAAATAAATAATTAAAAAATAGTGCTGTATATGGGGTTCGAACTCAGGACCTACAGCTCATGGACATGCGTGCTAGCCAACCAATCAAGAATACACTTGGCGATAAGACTTCACATCGTAATATTTTTATACTTAATCTATGACAGTCATAACAAAACAAACACATCAGTAGTTCAGTACTTTCAAAACCAAAGAGAAAGACATGGCGAACCAAATGTGATTGGAAGTTGCAGGCAGATGAGATGCAGAAGGTGAAAAATCTGTAGATGGAGGCGAATGCTTCTACAACAAAAGTCCAAAGCTGTCCGGCACATCGTCCATTAACCTTGCCATTTAGCCACAAATGTATAAAACGGCAGAGTCAGTTGCGTACTAGATCACCTTGTGAGGTGTAGTGGCAAGTGGCGTGTTGCTTTGATCTATAAAGATCCTGAGTTCGAATCCCTATCCTGCACATGCATTTTAATTATTTCTTCTCTAATTGACACGTGGGTCCCACTTGCAAGGACTCGACCTGTGACAGATCATACGCTTACAAGGGGGTTTCTATAAAAAAAATCTATTTGTACTAACCTCACATGGCGTGCATGTGATTGGTTTTTGTCAAAAACCGGGCTCAGACCGTTTTGTGACTATGCATGCACATGATTGACAAGTTGAGTGATCGGTTAATCTGTTTTATAAATTGTGTGACTTAAGTGCACGCACGTTACAAGTTGTGAGATCGCGGGTGCTATTTACTCTACTCACCACGCCCATCCATCATATTTCACATGGAGTAGTGGCCTTAATATCCATTGGTAACTCTCAGTCAAAAATATTTCACTTGGAGAGAGAGAGAGAGAGAGAGAGTTTGAATCAAAGTATCTGCATAGATTTTGTCATGTAACTCTATTAGGTTGATTTGCTATGTGCATAGATCTTAAAATTGCAACAAGCTTAGGCTGAATTTATCTCCTTCTTTTCTCCTTTTGAGATGAGACTGGAGCCTAGAGAATGTTGGAGTAAAGGGCTAGAGGCGGACGCCATGGCTAATGCAGGGTTCAAGTGGGAGTTACAGTTAAGAGAAAGAAAGGAAAGATAAGGCCTTTAAGAGTTTTGTGTGCGATTTGCTACTCTCACGGTGCTTGATTGGCCGATTGGTGCACTCAATGGACGACTATTCTGAGTATTCCAATTTGCAATTTGTTCAGCCCCATGATATGTAGTTTTTTCATCTTGAAAGGATACATGAAGCTGTACCATGAGTACTTTTCTGTGTCTCAGCAAAAAGTTGGTGTCTCAGCAAAAAAGATGCAGAAAATTATGTTACAATCACACAAGGAGCGGGGCGGAGCCGTGCACTCGTGGAAGGTGGAGGGCGCGGAGCCAGCACGCTGGTGGAAAGGATGGTGTGCTGTGGAAACCTTCTCTGGCGTTTGATGGGGAGGACAAAGGGAATGGGTAATGGGATTTTCTTCACACGGGTGGGACAGTTCGATTTGGTCCATATGATTTTTTTTAGTATCATTGTTTTATGGTTTTATGAGAAAGAACAAATTATATATTTTTATGCATGTTGTCATTAAAAAAGGTAATACTTTTATGCATGTTACCTTTAAAATGATAATTAAAATATATTAAATTTTATATAATAATGAGTTTTAAGAGCCCGTAGCAACGCACGGGCATTCAACTAGTATATATAAGATGGAAATGTACAGGGATGAGTGTTCAATTACAAATACATAAGTTCATAAAGTATCAAGCCAAGATTGCATTCCCTCTCGAAGACTAGGCTTAGCCCTATGAATGTTGAGTGAAAAGAAGTTTTTGAATTTAATCATACATCTTCTGAGATCTGGTATTTTTTCATTGAATATAGCATCATTCCTCTGATCCCATAAGCTCCAACAGCCAGATATGATTATGTCCATAATAAAATGTAGTGAGTATCTAGCTTTGGCATCTCTAATCATGTCATGGATGTTCATATCCACATTCCATTCAAAACCAATTGCCCACCAGAAGCTTTGGCTAAAGCTGCATTCAAAGAATAAGTGCATGATAGTTTCTTGTGGGCATTCCTCACAAAGTATGCAATCATTGAACTCCACAAAGAAATTTTTTCTTCACATCATATCTTTGGTATTTAATCTGCCATGAAGCATTAGCCATGCAAAAAACTTTTGTCTCGAAGTATTGCTTGTTTTCCATATATCCAGGATAGATTGTGGGGCCTGATGTGTTTCACCAATTAAATTATAAATCCTTTTGACAGAGTATCTATCTCCCCAAGCAAAATCCCATCTGTCATGCCCATTTGTGATATTCAGAAGGTTTAGTTCCTCCTGCAGTAGGAAGAATTCCTCATGGGCAGTGATAGACAATGGCAGGTTAAAAAGATCATATAAGTCCACATTGTTCTTGTTCCATGCTTCCAGGACTGTGATATCTTTATTCTTTGCAAAGGAGTATAAGTGTGGGAGATCATCTTCTCTAATGGAATCCTTCCAATTGGCAGACCATAATAGACAGGATTTCCCACTGGTGATATTAATTGAGGTGTGCTCTTTATATAGGTCATCATATAGAAGACAGTCCCTCCACCAGAAAGAGCCTTTATTGGCATTCTTACTAGGAACTTGGCCATTAGCATAATAAGCTCTCCAAAGAAGATTTACCCAAGGTAGGTCATGACCATTGTAGAATTTGTGGAGGTTTTTGATCAGTAATGCTTTGTTCTGTTTTCTAAGGTCAATAACACCAAGACCTCCTTCCTCTTTTGGTCTGCATATCAAATCCCAGCTTGCAAGACATTTCCCCTGTATCTTATCTTCTCTATCAGCCCATAGGAATTGCCTTCCACTTTTTTCAAAGTGAATGAAGATAATTATTGGTACTTTTAAGGAGCACATGGCAAACATGGGAAGTGAATTAATAACTGAGTTCAGCAGTGTTAGTCTCCCAGTATATGACATGAGTGATGAGATGCCAGACAGCTTCTTATCTAGTCTTGAGACCAGTGGCATGAAATTAGCAACAGATGGTCTTGTGGTTCCCAGGGGTAGTCCCAGATATGTGAAAGGAAGGCTTTCAACTATGCAACCAAATGTGTTTGCTAGTGAATTTGCTTGAGTTGTGTCAATATTAATAGGAACCAGAGTGGTTTTATTAAAATTGACCTGAAGACCAGTAGAGGCACTGAAGTTAGCCAGAATTTCCTTGAGACTGAGTAGTTGAGCTTGGTCAGCAGGCATAATCATAAGAGTATCATCTGCATGTTGCAGTATTGGGTATTTTTGGCCAAAATCATCATCAATAGGAAGATTTAATATTCCTATGTTCCAGGCATCATTTATAACAGATTGTAACAATTCAGATGTGTTGACAAATAACAGTGGGGATAATGGGTCACCCTGTCTGACACCTCTTTTACATAAAATCTTCTTTCCAGGAACACCATTCAGTAAAACAGAGGTGGAAGCAGATAATAGAATTGATTTGACTAATGAGATCCATTTGGGTCCAAAACCTTTTGCTTGCAACATGGCAAGAATGGCAGGGTATTCCACTTTATCAAATGCCTTTTCAAAATCTATCTTGAGGATTATAATTGGCTTCTTAGAGAGATGGCAAATATGAAGGTATTCAAAAGCCCATGCAATACAATCTTGGATATTTCTGGTTTTGATAAATCCATATTGGTTCTGGTGCAAAATAGGAATAATATCTTTCTGGAGCCTGTTTGCCATGAGTTTAGTAATAAATTTCAAAGGGAGACTCACAAGGGAAATTGGCCTATAATCATTCATGTCCATAGGAACACTCTTTTTTGGAATAAGAGTGATATAAGCAGTGTTTATGGAATCCAGCACAATATTCTCATTGTAGAAGTCATTTACCAATTTGACAAAGTCATCCTTGATAATTGACCAACATTTTTTCATGAATAATCCATTGAAACCATCTGGTCCAGGGGCTCTATCAGTGGGCATTTCTTTAACAACAGAATTAATTTCCTCCATAGTGAATGGATCATCAAGATGAGATAAATCATGACTTTGGACAATTTGTGATAGGGGGAATAGCATTATAGGGTTATCAAAAATTCCAACTCTTTCTTTATATGAATTCCATATAATGGCAGCTTTGTGCTCATGGTTGGTGATTGCTGAGCCATCTTGGTTGACAATAGATGCAATGGTATTTCTTCTGTAATTCTTGGTGGCAATAGTATGAAAAAAAATTGTGTTCTCATCACCAAGTTTGGTCCATCAGATTTTTGCCCTGTTTCTCCAGTAAATCCTTTTGGCCTCCATGAGTTTTCTTGTATGATTTTCCAGTATTCTCATGAAATTCTTCTCAATAATGGATAATTGTCTCTGTTCTTCAATACCATCCAGCATGGTCAGAGTGAAACTGCAATTGTTGATGGTCTGATTCAAATTAGAAAGATGTTTACTCCATTTCTTTAGACCATATCTGAGATCTTTGAACTTAGCAGTAATTTGTTTGGCAGAGTCACTAAAATAGGGCTGCATTGTTCCATTTTGAGCTGACAACATCCATGAAACCATCAAAATCCATCCAGTAATTTTCAAATCTGAAGAGATTTGATTTGGGAATGTTATTACCAATCTGAATATGTATAGGAGTATGATCAGAACCCAGCCTTGCAAGAGGAGAAGACATAGTATTGGGAAATTCAGTTGTCCAGTCTGGAGAGGTGAAAATCCAATCTAACTTTTCAAGTAGTGGAGCATCTTGCATATTTGACCATGTGTAATTTCTTCCTTTCAGAGGTATTTCCTCCAGGTCATGAGCTTGAATGACAGTATTGAAGGCCATCATGTTGTTACTATCTCCTCCAGGTCTATTTCTATCTTCAGGAGCTCTTATTAGGTTAAAATCTCCCAAAATCATCCATAAATTCATATTGGATGAATCCAAATCTGATAACCAGGTGAAAAAGTCTTGTCTATCTTCATTGTGAGCAGGCCCATAAATATTAGTTAAATACCATTTTCTGCCAGAAGCTTTGCATATAAGTTCAGTAGTGACATGATGAGTGTCTTGGCTGATTAAAGTGCCATTGAATAGACCTCCATTCCATATGGTGATAATCCCACCAGAATTGCCAATAGAGGGAGTGTAGTTGAAATGTGAAAAAAAAATTGGACAGAAATTTCTCAAGTATGAATGGTCAAAATATTCCCTTTTAGTTTCCTGGAGGCATATGATATTGCAGTTACTTTCATTGATTCTCTGCCTTATGTCATCCCATCTATTCTGGGAATTAATCCCTCTAATATTCCAATCAAGTATGTTCCAGCAATTCATTAATCGGATTGGAAATATCAGGGCAGAAAATAGTGAGACAGCATAACTGTTCACTATTATGATTAAGATGGCACTTGAATAACCAGATAGTTTTGTCATTATGAGAAGTGGGAGCCCTCATGAACAAAAAAGGAACAGGAGAATAGAATCTCATCACAGATAATAGGCAGTAGAGCTGATAATTCAACCATAAGTTGTTCAGAGCACATAAAAGTAACACCATCCACCAAGCATAGGTCTTATAGATTATTACAATACCAGAGAGTAGTTCATGAAAGAAGTAACAAAGCAGAGACTGGCTATGATTGGCCATACTGTCATACAGACAGTACAAAATAAGTGCTAGATTGACACGATGCATTAGTCACATGGGGCAATAAGCTTCTCCACATAAACCTCACTAGGAGGTATCTTGCAGTTGTCAATACCAATGGCTTGAATGGTGTCAATGGGGAGCTCAGGTGGATGAGGGGCATCATCTTGAATGACTTCAGCTAAAAAGGAGCCAGTGAGGGTGGCTGAGTCATGTTTCTTTCTTCCTCTAGTACTTTTAGGGACTTTGACAGTCTCAGAAATTTTCTCTTTGTCTTTAGCTCGGCTAGCAACTTCTTTGTCCTTGAAACCATCACAGATTTTGGCAATCCTTTGGCTGCGTCTGACTTCAGACACATCTTTAATGATTTTCTTTTGCTTTTTCTTAGCAGGAGCAGTCTGAGATGAGAGAATATCAGTCTAAGCCTCTGGTTCAGTTAGCATTGCATCAGAAAACTCATGATCATCAATAGGGTCATAGGAGAACTCAGAGGTTTCATCATTGTGCTCTTCCTCAATCTCCTGAATGATACACTTTAGCCTTGTTGGGATCAACCCAAAAGGTTTTTTTCCATAGAAAGCCATGTGCTCATGGTACTCATGCCTCATGTCTTTGAGGCACATCTCTAGTCTTGCATCAACACTTGCTTGAAGAGGAACTTCTCTCTCAACCACACTTGCCTTCAAAGCAAGGTTGGAACTCTTTTGCATTCCAATGGCACGAGCACGAGCATCTTCCGCATTTTGTACGGCAACCTTGTAGGCTTGCATCTCTTGAATCACTTGATTGAAGGTCATCTCATGATAGTTGTGTCTTCCTTGGACACTCTTCAAATCCGCGGGCTCAAACGGCATGTAAGCGAGCACATACTTCATCTTGATCCACTCATCATCAATATGGTGAGCACCAAGGTTCTTGAAAGTGGTAGCAATGGCCTTGAGCCTTCGGTACATCTCTTGATGGTCCTCACCATCCTTCATAAAGAATCCCTCCGCTTGATTGCTAAATGACACATATCTTGTTCTCTTCATGCTCTCATTGCCAACAAACACATTGGAGAGCCCTTACCAAGCTTCTTTGGCGGTGGAGAAATGTTGGATATGTGGCAAGTCCTTGGACCCAATGGCAATTTGGATCATGTGAAGAGCGGTTGCATTGAGTTGGCTATCAACCACCTCTCTTCTTGTCAAGTTGTTGGGATCCACAACCTTGAATCCTTCTTCAACAATTCTCCAAAGCTCAATGCAAGAACTGTGCATATGAGAGATCATTTGATACTGCCATTGACCAAAGTTTAATGCATCTAGCTTAGGAGGGTCACCTCTATTATTAATATGAGGATGAGGGATCTGTGGGTCGGGATAATACCAATGAAGAAATTCACCTTTCCTGACGCCCTTAGTGGAAGACCTAGCCTCGTTGGTTTTATCTTTGTCGGCATCCTCTTCTTCCAACCCCGCATTTTCTACATTTAGAGAAGCGGGGATTTCTGGAAGAGGAGTAGCACTAGGAAATTTAGCTTGCATGAGTTGCGCCATCATTTCACGCAACTCGTTCATTTGAGATGTCATGGTAGATTCCAAAGATTTGAAATCAACCATGGTCACCTGTGTGGCCGACATCTCACTATTGTCGGTGCCCATACTCTTAGGCGGTTGAGCCCGAATTAAGAGCCGAGGCTCTGATACCAATTGAACGGATCATAAGGGCACCTAGAGGGGGGTGAATAGGTGCTACTCAAATTTTAATTCCTTTTAAATTTAGGCTTCACACAAAAGGTAAATTCTCTAGATATGCAACTAAGGAGAATTTACCTATATGAAAATTAATAAGCTAAGCAAGATACAACAAGTAAAGGTGATAAAGGATAGAAGTAATCGAGAGTGGACCACACGGAGGCAAGAATGTGATTCCCGTAGTTCCTTCCTTTTTAGGGGAAGTACGTCTACGTTGGAGGGGTGTGGTTGCCACAAAGGCCTAACAAATGCCACAAAAGGCTCACCCTATTCTCCGATGCAAGCTCCCGCAACAAAGTCCTAGCTCACTTTCCACTAAGGGGTTCCCCAAGGTAGAACCGGCCTTTACAAGCTTGGGGCACACATCCACAACCGAATTGGAGGCTCCCAAGAACAACACAATGTTGTCAAACAAAAAGTAGCAAGTTTATCAATACACAAATCAAGGTCTAGGGTTCCAAGGAAACCCAAGACACAAATTCCTCAAGCAAATGAGAGGGGAAAGTAAATCGCTTCGGTGAGGATGTAGATCAAGGCCTTCTCCTTCGATTCTCCAAAGATCAAGATCTTTGGTGGGTTGAGGGGGGAGATATTTGTGACTTTTGTGGCTCTAACAATGGAGTTCTTGAAGCTTGGGATGAGCAGATCTTGAGGAAGAAGAAGGGGTATTTATACCCCCCCCAAATATCTGACCGTTGCCTGCTCGACAGGTCCGACTAAAGCCGAACTTAACTCCAGCTAAAGTCGGTATGGACACCGGCTAAAGACGGCCAGAGACTGGGGGCCAGCTATTCTGCCCAGAATAGCCGAGCAAATAGCCGGTTGGAGGCAGAGAGGCATTTGCCTCAATTTTCGTTGGAATCCCAGGCACACCAGCTAAAGCCGGCATGGGGTCGGCTAAAGCCGGTCTGGCTTAGTAAATTCCGACTTCGCCTCTTCAAGACTTGATAAAAAACCATCTATAGAATTTCCTTTGATGAATGATTATGACAAATAATAATATAGGAAACCTAATATCTTGTGCATGTAAATATTAAAATCTTGCAAAGATCAACACACACTATTAATAGATAGGGATTTCTATTTTTGTGCCCCTGGGTCGTTAGTTGTACTCAGTTTTCCCCAGCCGCTTAACTTTTCCTCAGTTTTCCCCTCGCTCTAGTTTGAAACCCCTCGCGGACGGGAGGGTTGCCATTTAGTTGACCGTTCCGTGCTGACGTGTGGGGCCGCGTCGTGTGGGGCCGCGTCGCGTGGGGCTGGTAGAACGGGACCGCATGGGACAGGACGAGACCGCGTTTGGTTGTATGTGAGAGCTCGGTTTTGTCTCTCTCGGCCCAAATTGGCATTTTTCAGAGCGCCTTTTTTCCCTCTCTCTCTGTAACAGTTCTCTCTCTTTTCACCAAATTAGTATCAAATCTAGAGAAGCTTCTATTTCTGTCTTTCTTTAATGATTGTTGCCTTTTGGCCCTCGTTTTTTGCCCAATATGTTAACAAATCTAGTAGCAAATCTAGAAGCTAGTAGAGGATAAATTCACAGCAGCATAATAAATCGAGAAAATATAGGATAAGCTGCATACAGCAGCCAACATAGCATATATATATATATTCAGGACAGATCCAACAGTACTACCGATCCCTAGATCCAACATAAGCTACATTTTACATGGGATTAAGCTTGGAGGCTGCGCAGGTGAATCCCAAGTGCTTTGTGTTTGGCCATGAACGCATGCACATTCACGGTCGTTCCAACTCTAGCGCCGCCAGGGGCACTGCCAAGGGATTCGGCATGGTTCACCAGGCAGTTGAAGTCGGTGGCGCGGAGCCTCCTATTGCAGAAGGGGCACCTATAAACGCCTCGAGCAAAGTGGCGATCGTAATGGCCGGACTGTAGCCTCCTGAGGACGTGACGAGTCTTGGTGTGGAAGGACTCGTCGTCGCTGTCGACGTCGCTGCTCTGCACCTGTCACGTAGCACCAAAGATCGAAAAACACGGAGTCAATTGCAGCGATGATGGAACAGAGAGTGAACAAAAGATCATGCATGATAATATGGGCACACAAAAAAGAAGCCTCAGTTACATTGGACACACTTATATCCAGGATTTGGGTCAGTGAACCAAAGATCATGCACAACAAATTTGTATACACCAATTGTTCACAGACCAAACCCTGAATCAATTTGTGCCCAAATATTCATCATCATCGGCACAAATTAACGGGATGGGATTGATTACTCACATAAGTTAACCGAATCTTAAACAAAAGCAAATCACAAACACTAATAATGCTAGATCTATCATAATAACGCTAGATCTATCATAAAAGGATTGAACTAGGAACAGACTAACCCTAATAATGCTAGATCTATCATAAAAGGATTGAACTAGGAACAGACGAACCCTAATAACGCTAGATCTAACACAAAAGGATTGAAATGGCATAAGAACAAGGGAACAAAGGGTTACCTCCGGGTAGTCATCGAAGATGCTGGTGTCGTAGGGGTTCGTCGGCGCGACGTACGGCACTGGTTGGTATGGGTCTTCGTACAGGTCCCAATCGAAGGCGCCTGGACGGGGCCTGGACGGGGGCGGCGGCCATTGCGCCGGCGGCTAATGCGCCGGCGCCTACGTCGGAAGCAGTGACGGGGGCCTGGACGGGGGCGGTGGCCGATGCGCCGGCGGCCGATGCGCCGGCGGCCGATGCGCCGGCGGCTACGTCGGCAATGGGCATCTCATGCTTCTCCATCGCCGGGTTTTTTTCTTAGGGGGTTTTTCGACGTGAAGTAGAGAAGATGATGGGACAGGACAGGCGATTGCAGTGAGAATGAGATAGTGGGCAAGCGTCGAGAGAGAGAGAGGGGCTCTATAAAGACGAAGGTGGCGTTTGGTGTACCGCAACACGTGTCCGCTATGCACGGCTGCAGCGTGCACCGCGACACGAGGCTAACCCTTCGACGTTTGGTGTACTCAGTTCTACCCTCGGGCCTTATTCAGAAATTTTATATGTACTCAGTTTTCCCCTCGAGTACTTAGACTGGCAAGTGCAATATACTCAGTTCTACCCTCAAGTAGCTGGTCAACAGAGAGTCAACAAATGAGATTAACATAGCTAATTGAGTCATTTCATGCGCAAAAAAATCCAAAAAAATAAAAACATAGTGGCACCTACTCATGGAATCTTCCTATGCAACCTGCCACCTTAACAAACATAGATAAATCATGTTTTACCACAAATTGCCACTTCTCATAATCACTAGTAGCTATGAAGATGCATGGTTTTCCACTCAAACCCCTTTGCAAAACATCTTCCCCAAAACATAGTTTGTCTAAATGAGGCCATAATTGTCACACTCATGTATATTTGAATTGCAAATAATTTGATGTAGCCCAATATGAATTATATTGTACAAAACACGCATTTTTTATTTTGTAATTATTTTGTTTGAATCCCTTAGTCTATTTACTATTTACGTGCCCTTGGTTTCTTAGTACTACTCAATTTTGCCCTCAAGTACTGTCACAAATGCTCACAGAAACCCAAACTTATCCTGATTGGTTGAGCAGTTGTCACACGGATCGACTCCACCAACCGTTGATCCACTGATCTAACGGGCAGTATACCCCTATCCGTCTCTTCGTGGCCACCCCTCTCTCTCTCTGTCGGTGGATCAACGGTTGGTGGAGTCGATCCGTGTGCATTTATGGATTATTTTGCTACGTAACTATATTCCCTCTATTTATGCATTATTTTCCATGATTTAAAAATGTTAAACTAAAAAGTGGTAAACAAGAGACATACATATTTATCACCCCTCTAACAATTATCAACTATCTTTAGCATTCCTTTTCTTTTAGGGAATTTAGTTTTGGTAATTTGAAACGGCCCAAAAGTGGTATAATTTTGGTAGAAACATGAGACATACATATTTATCACCCCTCTAACAATTATCAACTATCTTTAGCATTCCTTTTCTTTTAGGGAATTTAGTTTTGGTAATTTGAAACGGCCCAAAAGTGGTATAATTTTGGTAGAAACATGAAACATACATATTTATCACCCCTCTAACAATTATCAACTATCTTTAGCATTCCTTTTCTTTTAGGGAATATAGTTTTGGCAATTTGAAACAGCCCAAAAATGGTATAATTTTGGTAGAAACATGATACATACATATTTGGCATATTTGTGGGATTTCGGTGAATGGATTATTTATCACCCCTCTAACAATTATCAACTTTCTTTAGCATTCCTTTTCTTTTAGGGAATATAGTTTGGGATATAGTTTTGGTTATTTGAAACGTCCCAAAAGTGGTATAATTTTGGTATAAACATGAGACATACATATTTGTGGGATTTTGGTGAATGCATTATTTGTCACCCCTCTAACAATTATCAACTATCTTTAGCATTCCTATATTCCCTAACACTTATTTTTTTTGGTAATTTCGGTGAATGCACACACTAACTTTGAAAACAACTACAAGTACATGTAACTGAATAATGGATTTGTAACAAGGGATCCCTTGTAACAACTTCTAGCGCTTGACGAGCAATGATAAGAATCCGATCACAATTATACAAAAAAAAACAACCAACCATCAGATTAGCGTGCTTCTTCAACTCGATCAGCTGCTTTAACTGCTTGTTCATTTTCTTCAGTTCTCCCTTCACTTCCACCAGTTCTGCATTGGGAGCATTAGGCATAATCGGGACGGCCCCTCTCTCCACCGCATTCTCTACAGCAAGTACCCCCCCTCCCAAATTGCACTCCCCAATACCGCCAATTGATTCCTGCAATTTAAGCCTCTGAACGTACACATCGATCCACTCGAAATACCTGCATTTCTTCAGGATCTGAAAACAACAACGTGAACCCTAAATCCCAAATTCGAGGGAATAACAAGAAAATCGAGAGAAAATAGAGCAATTGGAGCAAGATCTAACCTTATCCCCCTCTCTATATGGCAAGCTCTCGCATGCAAGGAACTCACGTCCATGGTTGCCATTGTCGTTCGTCTTACAGATCAACCGCTTCAGAGGCTCTTGGCGTGGGCAGTCAGGGCATCTTGTCAAAGGCATGGGTCCATACTGCGGCCATGAAGAACGGGAGGTCGAAGAAACTAGACATCACCCGCCTGCCGGGGAAGGGCTGCCGCTGCCGGAGAAGAAGAACAATGGGGCGCGGGGAAAGAAGGGGGAAGCAATGGCACGGGCGCGGGGCTGGCTCGGGCTCCCATTTTGCAACGGGCACCTGGGTAAGCTGTGGGTCCGGCGCGCTAACGTGGACAAGTTGCGGGTCCCACGATGATCTGGATAAGTGGAGGCATGTCCACTGCGGGGCACAAACAGTGGCCCCACTTGCCAGCACCAACCAACGGTCAACTTAACAGGGATTCCTCCCGTCCGAGCTCCTTGTGAGAGTTTCAGACAAGGGCTTGGGTAAAACTGAGGAAAAACTAAGCGGCTGGGGAAAACTGAGCACAACTAAGGACCCGAGGGCACGAAAATAGAAATCCCTAATAGATAATGTATTGTTAACAAACACAAAAATCATTTAGGCAGGAAATGCTCTTTCAGTTGCCTCGTCATATATTTTGCTTCATCGCCCGAAATATCTCCTTGAACCCATGGGGTTGTTCGGTGAACCCATGGTGTTGGCCTTCAAGATAGGGAATTCTGGCATGGAAGCTTGGACATCAAGAAGACCTCTCAATCATAAACGTGAAATTGAATCGATTGTGCATGTTGGGCATCAATCAATCAGAGAATAGTGGTGCTACCTTGGACGGACTTGTCACAGACTGGCGTGGAGCCCGCACTTGAGGCAGTCATGTGGGCGACCTCGAAGACGAACACGATCTCGATCGCCGTCCCTGTCATGCCATGAAGAATGGAGGTGGCCGCTCCATGTGTCCTGGAACTCGGACCTCCCTGCATGCTCCCAGTCATACGGTGCCGCGGGCAGACAACAACTATAATATCCTAGGATTAGAGGTCCTAAAATAGAGATAACAGATGGGTGCATTGCATTCAAGCATAGAAAATCCAGGTAATTTTCATGCTTTTAAATAAAACCTATCAAAGTGATTAGAGTTTCACTTGAGTTGATGGAACTGAAGGAGCTCATCAACTGGAGCGCGATAAATTTTGGTTAGAGGTACAACCATAGTTAAAAGAGAGTAAAGTGATGCACAACAATATTATTACATTATCTATGAACCCTAATGTGATAAGCAGATATCATCCTAAAAACCATAGTGGAGTAGGAATCTAACTTAAGTATATCTCACTTAGGAGAAATCCATCTTATATAAGCTATAATGGAGACCTTGATCTATGTGCAAGCTTCCATTAAGCAAATCAACGTGATATAGGTTGAGTAGATCCTAAGCCTTGACCTAGAATCTTATTTAGTCTATAGAGCATTTGTTACATTGATCACATCTTAGAGGAGAGCACTATTTTCATGATGAGTGTAATAACATTCTATCAAATTCCATATCCTCTTGTTCATCTATTTGGAGATTCATTCCAAAATATCATTATAACTTATGTATCATCTTGTGATCATAATCAAAGCCCTAGAACCATGTACTATCCCTAAATCCAAGAGTGGTGTCTAAACAATGATCTTTCTAATACCAAACCAAATCCGCCCTTTAGAGATCAAATGACATGTGATTATGTGTATTTAGGTCTTAATCTTAGATCATCTTCAAAATAGGAAGATCTGAAACATATTTGTGAAATCAAAATCAAGGATTTAAGAACTGTTAATGACCTTGAGATTGTTCTAAAAATATTTTACAAACCGATGGCTTGTAAGAATAGCTCGTTGGGAACCCCAAGAGGAAGGTATGATGAGCACATCAGCAAGTCTTCCCTCAGTTGTGAAACCAAGGTTAAATCGAACCAGTAGGAGAAAGCCAAACTTCAGAAGGTGATGCTTGCTAGCTTTGTGACACTCCGAACAAGGGCGCCAGATAAACTGCTTGTCGGCGTGTAGCTTTTCACCAGCAGCAACGTGAAACCTACACACAACACAACCAAGAACTTTGCTCCCAACTTACGATGAGGTTGTTAATCTCACCGGTTTGCTGTAAATAAAGGATTGAGTGTATCAAGTGGTAATAGGATAATAGTATGAAAGAAAGTAAACCATGCGAGTAAAAGTAAAACGGTACAGCAATGTAAAGGAAATTAGACCGGGGTCCACAGTTCACTAGTGGTGTCTCTCCATAAGATAAATAACACATGCTGGGTAAGCAAATTATAGTTGGGCAATTGATAGAGTAAAGGTAACGTACATATGTCATGAGGATCACTATGAGATTCACTCTGGGCATTACGACAAAATACATAGACCGCCATCCAACTACATCTATGACTAAAAATCCACTCACGGAGAATCATCCGAGGACCCCTTGAGTATTAAGTTGCGAACAACAGATAATCACATTAAGCAAAGTGCGTAATGTAAACAAAGCAAATGTCCTTGTACACAAGAATGTTGTTTTCTCCCTAGTGGCAACAGCACATCTACAACCTTAGAGGTTTCTGTCACTCCCCCAGATTAAATAGAGGCATGAACCCAACTATCGAGCATAAATACTCCCTCTTGGAGTCACTAGCATCTACTCAGCCAAGATAGCTACTAGCAACGGAAAGCATGCAAGATCATAAACATCATAGAGATAACATAAGATAAATATTCAGCACATCAACTTAACATAACACCAATACTCATCGGATCCCAACAAAGACAACATGTATGATTACATAAAGATGATCTTAATCATGTAGGGCAGCTCACAAGATCTAAACATGAAGCACATGGTGGAGGAGACAACCATCTAGCTACTGCGATGGACCCGTAGTCCAAGGTAGACTACTCACACATCACTCCGAAGGCGACCATGGTGGTGTAGAAGGCCTCCGGCAGGGATTCCCCTCTCCGGCAGGGTGCCGAGAAGAGCTCCTGGATCCTCCCGATCTCGCGATGGCGACGACTTGCAGTATGTTTCATGGAAAAGAGATCCATCCCCTAGGTTTATCCTGTCGAGGGGAACTTATAGGCGAAAGGACATCATTTGAGGTGGGGCCAGCTGGCCTCATGATGCGGCACGGTGTTGATGTAGATCACCGTCCAGTTGGGAACCTGATACGTCCATTTTGCATCACTATTTTGTATCATAATTTACTGTTATTCATTGATATATTTCATATTTAGAGATGATACTTATGTTATTTCCTCTGTTTTTACATGTTTGATGATCATTGAAGGATTTGCTGCCGGAGTCAGGATTCTGCTGGAAAAAGGACCGTCAAGGCACCATATTTCAAAGATTAGGAAAATACCAGAAAATTATATTTTGCCGGAGGACTGAAGAAGCCAGAAGAAGGAGGCGAGAGGGGCCACAGGGCAGCCTCACCACCAGGGGGCGCGGCCCTGCTGGTGCCAAGTTGACGCGTAGCAGACGGTCCTTGTGCGTGGTGAATAACCAGCCCGTTGGAAACCCCAAGAGGAAGGTGTGATGAGTATAGCAGCTAGTTTTCCCTCAGTTAAGAAACCAAGGTTTAATCGTTCTTGGAGAGGAGAGATAAATGACTGAAGGTAATGCTTGCTAGTTTGCGACAGCTTCGGACAATTTATATATGGCGCCTCGTCCAAGCTTTGCTTGCTAGCTGCAATGCGGAACCTGCACACAACACAACCAAGTACTTCGTTCCCAACTTGCGGTGAGGTTGTCAATCTCACCGGTTTGCTTGAAACAAAGGTTATGAGCGTATCGAGTGGAAAACAATAGAGTATGCGAGTAAAGTAAACAGTGCGAGAAAAGTAAACAGGTGATAGCAATATGATGGAAATAGGACCGGGGTCCACAGTTCACTAGTGGTGTCTCTCCATAAGATAAATAACACATGCTGGGTAAACAAATTACAGTTGGGCAATTGATAGAATAAAGATAAACATGATATGTCAAGAAGATCACTATGAGATTTACTCTGGGCATTACAACAAAATACGTAGACCGCCATCCAACTGCATCTATGACTAATAATCCACTCACGGGGATATCGTCCGAACACCCCATGAGTATTAAGTTGCGAACAACGGATAATTGCATTAAGCAAAGTGTGTAATGTAAACAAAGCATATGCCCTTGAGCATATGAATGTTGTTTTCTCCCTAGTAGCAACAGCACATCTACCACCTTAGAGGTTTCTGTCACTCCCCCAGGTGAAATAGAGGCATGAACCCACTATCGAGCATAAATACCCCCTCTTGGAGTCACTAGCAACTACTCGGCCAAGATAGCTACTAACAACGGAGAGCATGCAAGATCATAAACAACATAGAGATAACAAAAGATATAATTCAGTACAGCAACTTAATCATAAACACCAATATTCATCGGATCCCAACAAACCAACATCATAGTATTACATAACGGTGATCTCAATCATGTAGGGCAGCTCATGAGATCTAAACATGAAGCACATGGTGGAGAAGACATCCATCTAGCTACTGCTATGGACCCATAGTCCAAGGTAGACTACTCACTCATCGCTCCGGAGGCAAGCATGGCGATGAAGAAGACCTCCGGTGGCGATTCCCCTCTCCGGCAGGGTGCCGGGAAGAGCTTCTGGACCCTCCCGATCTTCGGGTCGACGGCGGCGGCGGATCGCGATGTGTTCTGGAAAAGTGATCGGGTACTTAGGTTTTTTCCGTCGGGGGGTCTTTATAGGCGAATGGGTGATGTCAGAGGAGGGGCCAGGTGCCCTCACGCCAGGGTGGCGCGGCCCAGGCCCTGGCCGCGCCAGCCCTGCGTGTGGGGCCCTGGTGGCCCCCCTCCTACTCTCCTTCGGATGACTGGAAGCTCCCGGACAAAATAAGACTTCAGGAACTTGTTTCGTCCAATTCCGAGAATATTTCCTGTGTATCACTTCTGAAACACAAAAACAGCAGAAAACAGGGAACTGGCACTGTGGCGACTTGTTAATAGGTTAGTTCCGGAAAATGCATAAAAGTGCCACGAAGTGTAACAAAACAGTAGGCAAATGGTGTAAAAACAAGCATGGAGCATCAAAAATTATAGATACGTTGGAGACGTATCAAGCATCCCCAAGCTTAACTCCTGCTCGTCCTCGAGTAGGTAAGTGATAACAAAAGAATAATTTTTTAGGTGGCATGCACCTACACAATCTTGATCATATATGTAAGCATTTGTGAGCTGGGATCATAAGAACTTAAAACATGGGCATGAAAGATATAATCTTGACAATAGAAACTTTGCAACCATGTTGTAAACATGCAAATGAACACAAACAAAATATCATGAAAATGAAACAATGAAAGTCAAACGTGTGTTCAAATCATAAGGAAAAACATACAAATGGTTTTCAGCTTGTCCTTCAAAGAGAGCAAAACATAAATGCATAGGACACCTTCAAGTTTAAGAGGGCGACTAGATACAAATAATTTGAGAACAAGTGAAACCAACAATATGAATCAATCAATGAACTTTGAGACAATGCATATTACACTAAGAATGACAACTATGCTCTCTTAATGGTGCATAAAGATAGAAGGTGGTGACTCAACATAAAAGTAGAAGAAAGGCCCTTCGCAGAGGGAAGCAGTGATTGCAAGTTTTATAACCTTCAAAAATTATGGTACTTACCGGCTTTGAGCTCTCATTGCCCCCATCATAAGCATCTTGAATGGTTAAAGTTAATGCGAGAACAATTATGATGCATACGCTTGACAAATCATAAGTTGAAAACCTCGTGCCCTATGAATACGAGTACCCAAACCTCATGCTACTTTACTTAGAGTCCCAAGCAAGGCTCTTGTCATTGTAAGTATATGCATATCATTGAGAACCGCCAATGGGGTACCTCCGTGCCCGATGACATGGAATAAGCCCACACCAAAATGACAGGACAAGCAGACAATGAACACCTCGACATCTCTTTTATTTGCCATTTGTTTAGCTTTTTATTGTGAGATGTGTCGTCGAATGTTCACCATGGGTATGCTGCAAATTTCCACCATGAATTATGCATGGCTTAGATTAGCGGCCCGGCGTTTCCCTAACACATATAAAAACTCCATGACCCCCACAAGATTCCCAATTCATTTCACACCGCGGGCATCCATAAACAAAAGATCATGATATCAACTCAAATAAGAAGTGCAATGTTGAAAGCTTGCCCATGACTGCATGGCTGGGCTAGTCTCCAACTTACAACTTGCAAGCATAACAACTCAACATAAGAGACCACAATGTCAAATTTTTAAGAACAGGAAAAAGTAAAGTGTGCCTTCCGGTTCGTGAGAGCTTTACTGACCGAATTTCACATAACACTGGTAAGAGTTTAATTTGAAGAGAAAATAAAAGCAAGTCAAATTTACTTGGAATAGCAAATTGCTAGTAGGTATGTATGGTGGACACTTTGGAAAACTTTGGCTTTTAGGAGTTGGATGCACGAGTAGAGCTCATACTCAGTACAATGCGAGGGCTAGCAAAAGACTGGGAGCGACCAACTAAGAGAGCAATAATGGCCATAATCATGCAAAGCGACAAAGCGACATTAAAAGAAGCATAATATGGCATCAAAAGTCAAAAACTAAATGATCATAGAGGCTATTGGCGACTTTGTATGAGTCTAACATGTGTGAGCATGCGCCAAGTCAACCCAAATAAAGCATCAAGGAGAAAACCAAAATAATGCTTCCATACAATAAAAAACAACGCATGATTTTTTCAAAGGCTCATTAAGCAATCTCAGCTATTTGAGACAAGTCATGCTACAGCAAAACCACTAAGCATACTATCAAAAAGACATCAAGCACGACACGAAAAAGCCTAAGCCGCAGTCTACACAAGCTCCTTCTTGTACCACTATTTTGCACAAAGCTTTTTCTCTTTTCCAACACCATTTGAAATTTTTAAAGACACCTCTTTTGATGAAAACCAATAAAGATCAGAGGCAAAAATACACCTTGATGAAAAGATATGGCAAAGTCTGAACGCAAATCAAGGCGAAAACGAAAACCAAAAGCAGTAGCAAAAAAAGAAGAACACTCGATTTTTAATAAGAGTGAAAACTAGAGCGTTCTTGGCAAATGAAAAGCAAGGCAACTTCTCCAAAAGAAATTTGTTGGGGTCCAACCATTTATTGCAGCAAACAAAACAAACTAAACTAACTAAGAAAACTAAAACAACTGACGCTCCAAGAAAAACACATAGTGCATGAAGCAATAAAAATATAGTGTTTTGAAAGGTGACCTGATTTTTGCCGATGAAGAAGGGGTGCCTCGGGGGCATCCCCAAGCTTTGACGCTTGTACTTCTTAGATATTTCTTGGGGTGATGCATGGGCATCCCCAAGCTTGAGCTTTTATCCATTCTTCAACTCATCTCATCATTCTCCAATCCCTACACTTGAAAACTTCCTTCATACAAAACTAAACACAATTCTATTAGCAACATTAGTGCAAGCATAACATATAATCAACCTCTTTTTTGCTTCAGGTTTCAACTCAAAACCACCACATATATAGCAAATACTACTGTAGCAACTTCTCCAAAAGTTCCATGATCAAAAGAACTCAAAAGAAAGCGATAAAGTGGCAAACACAAATATTGGCAGAAATCTGTCAAAACAGAACAGCTGACAAAGGTCGAATTTTTGAGAGGTTTTCTGTTGCTCAAATCAAAAAGTGTTCAACTAACAAAAGTTTGGATATAAACTGGGGCATATGCAAATGAAATCGCAGGTCCAAAAGATATATAGAGAATTTATACGAATTTTTACGGTGCAGCACCGAAAATAGTTTCAGGACAGCAACATCCCCAAATCTTTACCTCACTCGAATTAGAGGCTTATCTTGGCACAAAAACAAAATAAACAAGATAAGGAGCGGTCATTACAGTAGTAATGACTTCCAAGACTCAAATAAAATAAAAATTACTGAAAATAAAAACATTGGGTTATCTCCCAAGAGTGCTTTTCTTTAACGCCTTTGAGCTAGGCGCAGAAAATTGTGAATCAAGTAATATCAATAGATGAAGTGCTAGTTACCTCAGTAGGCTTTTTGAAGGTTCCCGAAGATGATTCAACCTGCAAGTCACCCTTAGTGGAACTAAGAGTCTTACCAATTTTAAAAACATGTTGAGATTTAAGCGCAGAAACCTTGGGAACATACATAAATTTTTGCTCTTTTCCAACAAACACTTTCTCTTTCTTAAATTTAAGAGAATAGAAGATTAAGCTAAGAGTTTCCATAGACTCCTCTAGTTTACCAATCCTTAATTTTTGATTATCAAGAGTAGTGCTAGCCTCTAAAACGGTAATTCTCTTACTGATGTTTTCTATTAATTCACTAACTCGGCTTGCATTTTCTAGGATACTTGGCAAACTTTTCTCTAAAGAGCTGAGCCTTTCTACCACCTCCTCCAAGGTGGTCTCGGTTTTAGCAACATAAATAGGTGGTATTCCCACTAAACTTTCAATTATAGTGCATGCTTCTCCAGCGGGAGTACCCAAAAAATTACCTCCTGTAAGAGTATCGAGAACATACCTATTCCAACTAGATATACCAACATAATTTCTAAGGTGGATCATGGTAGAGTGCTTTTTGGTACACCTATGATGAGCATTGTTAATACGATACCAAGCATCTTTTAAACTTTCTCCCCCTTGTTGCTTAAAACTACGAACTTCTACTTCAGGATTACTCATTTTAACAAAACTAAAAGCAAACAAATAAAAACAGCTACCAAGGATTCTAATTTTTTTGGGTTTTTTATATAAAACGATGCAGGTAAAATAAATAAAGTAAAGCAAAACAATAACAAAGTAAAGGATGTGCGTGCGAAAACTCCCCTCGCAGAAGTCTTCTACTTCCTCCCCGGCAACGGCGCCAGAAAAGAGGCTGCTGGTGCCAAGTTGACGCGTAGTAGACTGTCCTTGTGCGTGGTGAATAACCAGCCCGTTGGGAACCCCAAGAGGAAGGTGTGATGAGTATAGCAGCCAGTTTTCCCTTAGTTAAGAAACCAAGGTTTAATCATTCTTGGAGAGGAGAGATAAACGACTGAAGGTAATGCTTGTTAGTTTGCGACAACTTCGGACAATTTATATATGGCGCCTCGTCCAAGCTTTGCCTGCTAGCTGCAACGCGGAACCTACACACAACACAACCAAGTACTTCGTTCCCAACTTGCGATGAGGTTGTCAATCTCACCGGTTTGCTCGAAACAAAGGTTATGAGCGCATCGAGTGGAAAACAATAGAGTATGCGAGTAAAGTAAACAGTGCGAGTAAAGTAAACAGGTGATAGCAATATGATGGAAATAGGACCGGGGTCCATAGTTCACTAGTGGTGTCTCTCCATAAGATAAATAACACATGCTGGGTAAACAAATTACAGTTGGGCAATTGATAGAATAAATATAAACGTGATATGTCAAGAAGATCACTATGAGATTTACTCTGGGCATTACAACAAAATACATAGACCGCCATCCAACTGCATCTATTACTAATAATCCACTCACGGGGATATCGTCCGAACACCCCATGAGTATTAAGTTGCGAACAACGGATAATTGCATTAAGCAAAGTGTGTAATGTAAACAAAGCATATGCCCTTGAGCATATGAATGTTGTTTTCTCCCTAGTAGCAACAGCACATCTACAACCTTAGAGGTTTCTGTCACTCCCCCAGGTTAAATAGAGGCATGAACCCACTATCGAGCATAAATACCCCCTCTTGGAGTCACTAGCAACTACTCGGCCAAGATAGCTACTAACAATGGAGAGCATGCAAGATCATAAACAAAATAGAGATAACAAAAGATAATATTCAGTACAGCAACTCAATCATAATCACCAATATTCATCGGATCCCAACAAACCAAACATGTAGAATTACATAACGGTGATCTCAATCATGTAGGGCAGCTCATGAGATCTAAACATGAAGCACATGGTGGAGAAGACAACCATCTAGCTACTGCTATGGACCCATAGTCCAAGGTAGACTACTCACTCATCGCTCTGGAGGCAAGTATGGCGATGAAGAAGACCTCCGGTGGTGATTCCCCTATCCGGCAGGGTGCCGGGAAGAGCTTCTGGACCCTCCCGATCTTCGGGTCGACGGCGGCGGCGGATCGCGATGTGTTCTGGAAAAGTGATCGGGTACTTAGGTTTTTTCCGTCGGGGGGTCTTTATAGGCGAATGGGTGATGTCAGAGGAGGGGTCAGGTGCCCTCACGCCAGGGTGGCGCAGCCCAGGCCCTGGCCGCGCCAGCCCTGTGTGTGGGGCCCTGGTGGCCCCCCTCCTACTCTCCTTCGGATGACTGGAAGCTCCCGGACAAAATAAGACTTCAGGAACTTTTTTCGTCCAATTCCGAGAATATTTCCTGTGCATCACTTCTGAAACACAAAAACAGCAGAAAACAGGGAACTGGCACTGTGGCGACTTGTTAATAGGTTAGTTCCGGAAAATGCATAAAAGTGCCACAAAGTGTAACGAAACAGTAGGCAAATGGTGTAAAAACAAGCATGGAGCATCAAAAATTATAGATACGTTGGAGACGTATCAGGCCCAGCCCCTGGCCGCGCCGCCCTGTGGTGAGAGCCCCCTGGCCCACCACTGCCATCACCCCTTCGTGTATTTCATCGTCTTTGAAAACCTAAGTGAAGGGGGGGCTCAGAGATAGACACCGCCGCCTCTGCGGGGCAGAAAACACCAGAGAGAGAAAAGCTCTCCGGCAGGCAGGAATCTTCCGGGGAAATTCCTTCCCGGAGAGGGGAGATCATCGCCATCGTCATCGCCATTATACCGGACCTCATCGGGATCATCATCATCATCATCATCTCCATCACCAGCACCTCCATCTCCACCATCACCACACCATCCCGCTGTAACATCTTGAGTTGGATCTTGTTAAATTCTTAGGGAAAACTTTCCCGGTGTTGATTACTCTTGTGGTTGATGTATTGAGTGGAACCGTTGAATTAAGGTTTATGTTCAGATTGTTATTTACCATTATTTCACCTCTGATCATGATCCATATGATGTCTTGTGAGTAGTTCGTTTAGTTCTTGAGGACATGGGAGAAGTCAAGATGTTAGTAGTGGATTATTGTTGAGTAATATTTGATGGTTTGATATTTATTTGTTGTTGTGCTATTTCACTAGTGGTGTCATGTGAACATCGACTACATGATACTTCACCATTTATGGGCCTAGTGAGATGCATTGTATATTTGGCTACTAATTGTGGGGTTGCTGGAGTGACAGAAACCTAAACCTCCGTTAGGAAACCATTACACCAGGGAGCGTAGGATCTTAGAGTTTAAGGCTGTGGTTAGATTTATCTTAATTACTTTCTTGTATTTGTGGATGCTTGCAAGGGGTATAATCACATGTGTGTATTTATCCTAGTAAGGGTAGTGCGCTAGCACAGGTTCACCCCCATAACACTTATCAAACCAATAAAGATTATTTAGCGGCATGAAGCGAAAGCTCTTGACAGAAACTCCTGTGTGTCCTCAAGAACGTTTGGTCATCATAAGTTACACAACCGGCTTGTCCTTTGTTTCAAAAAGGATTGGGCCACTTGCTGCAATTATTATTACTGTCTTTTATTTACTCGTACTTTATTTATTTGCATTACCAAATACCCCTAAAAACCCGTTTGCTAGTATTTACAGTGAATCCTTGATCAAAACCACTTGTCAACACCTTCTGCACCTCGTTGGGTTCGACACTCTTATTTATCGAAAGTACTACGATACACCCCGTATACTTGTGGGTCATCAAGACTATTTTCTGGCGCCGTTGCCGGGGAGTGAAGCGCTATTGAAGAGTGGAATTGGTAAAGGTAACCGTCGCTGTGAGTATTGTTTTTATTTCTATTTTATTTTGCTATGGAGAGTTCTCCATTTGGTTTCCTATTCGGGAATACTACTACCACTGCTGCACATGTGGATGAACCACCACCACCACCACCTGCTCAATTAGATCCTTTTAAAATACCTATGAAAATTGTTGAACGTGTTATGGATAACTGCTATTCAGGAGATGGAACTGTCCATCCGGGTGATCACTTAATTTTTATACATGAATTATGCGAGTTGTTCAAGTGTGCAGGTATTTCGCCAAGCCAGGTCAAGAGGAAGCTATTCTCTTTATCACTGAAAGGCAGAGCTGAGGAGTGGTATCGATTGCTTAAAGATGGTCCATCTATTGCTTGGGAGGAAATTATGCCTCTCTTTTATTCCAAGTTTTATCCTCCAAGTGAAATTCATAAAGATCGTAATCGAATATATAACTTTTGGCCTCATGATGGAGAAAGTATTGCCCAAGCATGGGGGGAGGTTGAAGTTACTAATGCTCAAATGCCCCATTCATGAGCTCCCCAATAATATTGTTATTGATAATTTTTATGCGAGGCTTACTCTTCGTGATAAGGCTTATTTGGATGCTTCTTGTTTTGGATCATTTACTCATATGAAAGAAGATGCTAAGTGGAAACTTCTTGACCGTATCCAAGAGAATGCTGAAGGATGGGAAAACGACAAAGGTAGGAAGTCAGGTATAAATTATGATTATGAATGCATTAAAACTTTTATGGGAACCGATGACTTTCATAATGTTAGCACTGCTTATGGTCTTGATTCTCAAATACTTGCTAACTGTTTTAAGGCCTTTGCCTCTTATCTTGATGTTCCAAAGAAAGATTGGAACAAATATCATGCGCCTTATAAAGATTCCATTAGTCATATTCCTGCTGCAGCTACTGAAGTTTGTACTGTTGATAACATTTTGCCTGAACCTTATTTTGAGAAGACACCTTTCCCTGCTAAGGTAAAAGAGCATTCTACTTCGGTAAGTGTGTCTAATAAAAGTACTAAGAAAGCTGTAGAACCTGATGAGCAAATTACTATTAAGTCTCCTGTAGCTATAGTTAAGGACCTTGTTACTAAAGATGTAGGGGATGAATATATTATCTTTTGTGAAGATGCTACTAACATTATTTCACATCCTAATAGGCGTAGGAAAACAAGTGTTCCTGTTATTTCTGTCAGGATTGGAGATCACTGCTATTATGGTTTATGCGACATTGGTGCAAGTTCAAGTGCCATTCCTTTAGAGCTTTACAAAGAAATTATGCATGAGATTGGCCCTTGTGAACTTGAGGATATTGATGTGGTTGTTCAGCTTGCTAACAGAGAGACTGTCTGGCCTCTTGGTATTGTTTGAGATGTGGAAGTTCTATGCGGTAAGACTAAATATCCTACTGATTTTCTTGTACTGGGTAAGGAAGCTAGTAAAACTTGTCCTATTATTTTTGGTAGACCCTTTTTGAATACTTGTGGTGCTGTGATAGACTGTAAGAAGGAGAAAATTTTCACTAAGTTTAATGGAGAATCTTATGAGTTTATTTTTTCTAAGTTTGCTAAGACTTCTTATGAAAATGACATGCCTAATGAAAATTTTCGAGTTGAACAACTTGCTTCTATTGCCCTTGCTCCTAATAATGCTTTGCAGCAATTCATGAAGGACCATGAAAGTGATGTTTATAGGAAGGAAAGGGAAGAGATTGACGATATTTTCCTTCGTCAACCACCGCTGATTAAGCACAATTTACCTGTGGAGGATCTTGGTACCACTTTGCCACCTAAGGAAGATCCTGTGTTCAAATTAAAACCTTTACCTGATGATCTTAAATATGCTTATATAGATGATAAGAAAATATATCTTATTATTATCAGTTCTAAGCTTTCAAGAAAAGAAGAAGAAAGGTTATTGGAGATATTGAGGAAACATCGAGGAGCTATGGGATATACTCTTGATGATTTAAAAGGGATTTGTCCCACTTTATGTCAGCATGCTATTAACATGGAGGAAGACGCGAAGCCAGTTGTGGAACATCAGCGCCGCTTAATTCCCAAGATGAAGGATGTGGTAAGAAATGAGGTATTGAAGCTCCTTGATGCTGGTATTATTTATCCTATTGCTGATAGTAGATGGGTTAGTCCTGTTCATTGTGTTCCTAAGAAAGGAGGTATGACTGTCATGCCTAATGAGAATAACGAGCTTATTCCTCAAAGGGTAGTAGTTGGTTATAGGATGTGCATTGACTATAGAAAGGTTAACAAAGTTACTAAGAAAGATCATTATCCTTTACCATTTATAGATCAGATGTTAGATAGGTTATCTAAGAAGACTCATTTTTGTTTTCTTGATGGTTATTCTGGTTTCTCTCAGATTGCTGTTAGAAAGGAAGATCAAGAGAAAACCACTTTTACTTGTCCTTATGGAACTTATGCTTATAGACGTATGCCGTTTGGTTTATGCAATGCTCCTGCTACTTTTCAAAGATGCATGTCTGCTACTCGTGTGATGATGTGGGAGCAGTGAGTCCTTGTGCGTGGTGATGACCAGCCCGTTGGGAACCCCAAGAGGAAGGTATGATGAGTGTAGCGGCTAGTCTTCCCTCAGTTAAGAAACCAAGGTATGTCGATCAGGAGAAGGGAGACGGTGACGACTGAAGGTGATGCGGACTGGCTTAGTGACACTCCAACAAGGGCGCCGTTTAACGATACTTGTTGACTCGTCTTCGGCCAGCAGCAACGCGGAACCTACACACACACAGACAAATACTTTGTTCCCAACTTGCGATGAGGTTGTCAATCTCACCGGTTTGCTTGAAACAAAGGTTATGAGTGTATCGAGTGGAAAACAGTAGTAAAATGCTAGTAAAGTAAACAGTGCGGGAAAAGTAAACAGGTGATTGCAATATGATTAAAATAGGACCGGGGTCCACAGTTCACTAGTGGTGTCTCTCCATAAATAAAATAACATGCTGGGTAAACAAATTACAATTGGGCAATTGATAGAATAAAGATAACGTGATATGTCAAGAAGATCACTATGAGATTCACTCTGGGCATTACAACAAAATACATAGACCGCCATCCAACTGCATCTATGACTAATAATCCACCCCCAGGGATATCATCCGAACACCCCGAAAGTATTAAGTTGCGAACAACAGATAATTGCATTAAGCAAAGTGTGTAATGTAAACAAAGCATATGCCCTTGAGCATATGAATGTTGTTTTCTCCCTAGTAGCAACAGCACATCTACCACCTTAGAGGTTTATGTCACTCCCCCAGGTGAAATAGAGGCATGAACCCACTATCGAGCATAAATACCCCCTCTTGGAGTCACTAGCAACTACTCGGCCAAGATAGCTACTAACAACGGAGAGCATGCAAGATCATAAACAACATAGAGATAACAAAAGATATAATTCAGTACAGCAACTTAATCATAAACACCAATATTCATCGGATCCCAACAAACCAACATCATAGTATTACATAACGGTGATCTCAATCATGTAGGGCAGCTCATGAGATCTAAACATGAAGCACATGGTGGAGAAGACATCCATCTAGCTACTGCTATGGACCCATAGTCCAAGGTAGACTACTCACTCATCGCTCCGGAGGCAAGCATGGCGATGAAGAAGACCTCCGGTGGCGATTCCCCTCTCCGGCAGGGTGCCGGGAAGAGCTTCTGGACCCTCCCGATCTTCGGGTCGACGGCGGCGGCGGATCGCGATGTATTCTGGAAAACTGATCGGGGCCTTAGGTTTTTCTCGTCAGGGGGTACTTATAGGCGAAAGGGGACTGTCAGAGGGGGTCCCACGCCCCCTCACACGGGGCCGGCGCGGCCAGGGGCCTGGCCGCGCCACCCCTGTGTGTGGGGCCCACGTGGCCCCTCTCCTTCTCTCCTTCGGATGTTTGGGAGCTCCCCGGTGAAATATGACTTCAGGAACTTGTTTCGTCCAATTCCGAGAATATTTCCTGTGTATCACTTCTGAAACACAAAAACAGTAGAAAACAGGAAACTGGCACTGTGGCACTTCGTTAATAGGTTAGTTCCGGAAAATGTATAAAAATGCCACTAAGTGTAACGAAACAATAGGCAAATGGTGTAAAACAAAGCATGGAGCATCAAAAATTATAGATACGTTTGAGACGTATCAAGCATCCCCAAGCTTAACTCCTGCTCGTCCTCGAGTAGGTAAGTGATAACAAAAGAATAATTTTTGAGGTGACATGCACCTACACAATCTTGATCATATATGTAAGCATTGATGAGCTGGGATCAATAGAACTTAAAACATGGGCATGAAAGATATAACCATGACAATAAGAACTTAGCAACCATGTTGTAAACATGCAAGTGAACACAAACAAAAGATCATGATAATGAAACAATGAAAGTCAAACGTGTGTTCAAATCATAAGGAAAAACATACAAGTGGTTTTCAGCTTGTCCTTCAAAGAGAGCAAAACATAAATGCATAGGACACCTCAAAGTTTAAGAGGGCGACTAGATACAAATAATTTAAGAACAAGTGAAACCAATCAATATGAGTCAATCAATGAACTTTGGGACAATGCATATCATACTAAGAATGACAACTATGCTCTCTTAAAGGTGCATAAAGAAAGAAGGTGGTGACTCAACATAAAAGTAAAAGAAAGGCCCTTCGCAGAGGGAAGCAGTGATTGCAAGTTTTATAACCTTCAAAAATTATGGTACTTACCGGCTTTGAGCTCTCATTGCCCCCATCATAAGCATCTTGAATGGTTAAAGTTAATGCGAGAACAATTATGATGCATATGCTTGACAAATCATAAGTTGAAAACCTCGTGTCCCGTGAATACGAGTACCCAAACTATGCTAGTTTACTTAGAGTCCCAAGCAAGGCTCTTGTCATTGTAAGTATATGCATATCATTGAGAACCGCCAATGGGGTACCTCCGTGCCCGATGACATGGAACAAGCCCACACCAAAATGACAGGACAAGCAGACAATGAACACCTCGACATCTCTTTTATTTGCTATATTGTTTAGCTTTTTATTGTGAGATGCGTCGTCGAATGTTCACCATGGGTATGCTGCAAATTTCCACCATGAATTATGCATGGCTTAGATTGGCGGCCCGGCGTTTCCCTAACACATATAAAAACTCCATGATCCTCACAAGATTCCCAATTCATTTCACACAGCAGGCATCCATAAACAAAAGATCACAATATCAACTCAAATAAGAAGTGCAATGTTGAAAGCTTGCCCCATGACGGCATGGTTGGGCTAGAATCCAACTTACAACTTGCAAGCATAACAACTCAGCATAAAAGACCACAATGTCAAATTTTTAGAACAAGAAAAAGTAAAGTGTGCCTTCCGGTTCGTGAGAGCTTTACTGACCGAATTTCGCATAACACCGGTAAGAGTTTAATTTGAAGAGAATATAAAAGCAAGTCAAATTTACTTGGAATAGCAAATTGCTAGTAGGTATGTATGGTGGACACAATGGAAAACTTTGGCTTTTAGGAGTTGGATGCACGAGTAGAGCTCATACTCAGTACAAGGCGAGGGCTAGCAAAAGACTGGGAGCGACCAACTAAGAGAGCAATAATGGCCATAATCATGCAAAGCGACATTAAAAGAAGCATACGACGGCATCAAAAGTCAAAAACTAAATGATCATGAAGGCTAATGGCGACTTTGGAAGAGTCTAACATGTGTGAGCATGCGCCAAGTCAACCCCAAATAAAGCATCAAGGAGAAAACCAAAATAATGCTTCCATACAATAAAAACAACGCATGCTTTTTTCAAAGGCTCATTAAGCAATCTCAGTTATTTGAGACAAGTCATGCTACAGCAGAACCACTAAGCATACTATCAAAAAGACATCAAGCATGACATGAAAAAGCCTAAGCCGCAGTCTACACAAGCTCCTTCTTGTACCACTATTTTGCACAAAGCTTTTTCTCTTTTCCAACACCATTTGAAACCTTTATAAACACCTCTTTTGATGAAAACCAATAAAGTTCAGAGGCAAAAATGCACCTTGATGAAAAGATATGACAATATCTGAACGCATATCAAGGCGAAAACGAAAACCAAAAGCAGTAGCAGAAAAACTAGAATGCTCGATTAATAAGAGTGAAAACTAGAGCATTCTTTGCAAATGAAAACGAGTACATCTCCTCCAAAGGAAATTTGTTGGGGTCCAACCATTTATTGCAGCAAACAAACAAACTAAGCAAACTAAGAAAACTAAAACAACTGACGCTCCAAGAAAAACACATAGTGCATGAAGCAATAAAAATATAGTGTCTTGAAAGGTGACCTGATTTTTGCCGATGAAGAAGGGGTGCCTCGGGGGCATCCCCAAGCTTTGACGCTTGTACTTCTTGGATATTTATTGGGGTGATGCATGGGCATCCCCAAGCTTGAGATTTTGTCCGTTCTTCAACTCATCTCATCATTCTCCAATCCCTACACTTGAAAACTTCCTTCATACAAAACTAAACACAATTCTATTAGCAACATTAGTGTAAGCATAAAATATATTCAACCTCTTTTAGCTTCAGGTTTCAACCCAAAACTACCACATATAAAGTATATACTACTGTAGCAACTTCCACAAGAGTTCCATGATCAAAAAGAACTCGAAAGAAAGCGATAAAGTGGCAAAAACAAATATTGGCAGAAATCTGTCAAAACTGGACAGCTGATAATGGATGAATTTTTGAGGGATTTTCTGTTGCTCAAATCAAAAAGTGTTCAACTAAGAAAAGTTTGGATATAACCTGGGGCATAAGCACAAGAAATCGCAGGTCCAAAAGATAAACAGAGAATTTTAACGAATTTTTACGGTGCAGCACCGAAAACAGTTTCAGGACAGCAATAACCCCAAATCTTTACCTCACTCAAATTAGAGGCTTCTCTTGGCACAAAAACGAAATAAACAAGATAAAGAGCGGTCATTACAGTAGTAATGACTTCTAAGACTCAAATAAAAGAAAAATTACTGAAAAGTAAACAATGGGTTATCTCCCAAGAGTGCTTTTCTTTAACGCCTTTGAGCTAGGCGCAGAAAATTGCGAATCAAGTAATATCAAGTGATGAAGCATCAAGCTCATAATTTGCTCTAAGAATAGAGTCAAAAAGCAATTTCTTTCTTTTCCTAGGGAAGTGTTCCATACCTTTCTTTAGTGGAATTGATACTTGATAGTGCCTTCCCTCATATCAATAATGGCACCTACAGTTCGAAGAAAGGGTCTTCCCAAAATAATAGGACATGAAGCATGGCATTCAACGTCCATAACAAGAAAATCAACAGGAACAAGGTTATTGTTAACCACAATAAGAACATCATTAATCCTTCCCAAAGGTTTCTTCTTAGCAACATCAGCAATAGGAACATCAAAATAACATTTTTCAAGCGGTGGTAAATCAAGCATGTCATAAATCTTTCTAGGCATGATGGAAATACTAGCACCTAGATCACATAAAGCATGGCAATCATAACCATTAACATGCATATCAATGATGGGTTCCCAACCATCTTCTAACTTCTTGGGAACAGAGGCTTTTTGCTTCAACTTTTCATCCCTAATCTTTATGAGAGCATTGGTAATATGCTTAGTAAAAGAAATATTTAAAGAACTAGCATTGGGAGTCAAAGCAAGCTTTTGCAAGAACAAAATAACTTCAGATATATTGCAGCCATCAACATCAAAATCATTAAAGGAAATAGAGCTATCATCTCCCACACTCCGAAAAATTTCAGCACTCTTTTGAGAAAAAGTTTTGGCAGTTTTAGGCTTTTTAGCACAAGGAGTGGGAGTTTTCTCTACACCAATCAAAGTAAGAGGATTGCTATCAGTAGGAGCAACATCATTAGAGGTAGTAATAGTACATACCTTCATCTCTCTAGCCATCTCATCTTCTCTTTCCCACCTGGCATGCAATTCCGCTAACAATCTAATATTTTCATCAATTCTAACTTGGGTAGCATTAGCGGCAGCAACAATATTGCTCACATTCACATCATTAGGAAACACTTTTAGTTTCAGAAGTTCAACATCATGAGCAAGGCTATCAACTTTAGAAGCAAGAATATCAATTTTGCCTAACTTTTCCTCAACAGACTTATTAAAAGCAGTTTGTTTACTGATGAAGTCCTTGAGCATTACTTCAAGCTCGGAGGGCGCGGCCCTAGTGTTGTTGTAGGAGTTACCATAAGAGTTGCCATAACCATTACCATTGGTAGAAGGATACGGCCTATAATTGTTACTAGCAAAATTGTTCCTATAAGCATTGTTATTAAAATTGTTGTTTCTAATGAAATTCACATCAACTTGCTCTTCTTGAGCAACCAGAGAGGCCAAAGGAACATTATTAGGATCAACATGAGTCCTATCATTAGCAAGCATAGCCATAATTGTATCAATCTTATCACTCAAGGAAGAGGTTTCCTCAACAGAATTTACCTTCTTACCTTGTGGAGCTCTCTCGGTATGCCATTCGGAATAATTTACCATCATGTTGTCGAGTAGCTTTGATGCGGCGCCCAATGTGAGGGACATAAAAGTGCCTCCAGCAGCTGAATCAAGTAGGTTCCTTGAAGAAAAATTCAGTCCTGCATAAAAAGTTTGGATGATCATCCAAGTAGTCAGTCCATGAGTGGGGCAATTTTTAATCATAGATTTCATTCTTTCCCAAGCTTGAGCAACATGTTCATTATCAAACTGAGTAAACTTCATAATATTGCTACGCAACGATATAATCTTAGCAGGAGGATAATATCTACCAATAAAAGCATCCTTACACTTAGCCCATGAATCAATACTATTCTTAGTCAAAGACAGCAACCAATCTTTAGCCTTTCCTCTCAAAGAAAAAGGAAACAACTTGAGTTTAATAATATCACTATCAACATCCTTATATTTCTGCATCTCACATAGCTCAACAAAATTGTTGAGATGAGCTGCAGCATCTTCAGTACTAGCACCAGAAAATTGCTCTTTCATAACAAGGTTCAATAAAGCAGGCTTGATCTCATAAAAAGTAGTAGCAGGAACAGTTGGTGCAATAGGAGTGCAGATAAAATCACTATTGTTCGTACTAGCAAAGTCACACAACTTGGTGTTTTCAGGAGTACCCATTTCAGCAAAACAAAAGTAAACAAGTAAAAATAGCTACCAAGGATTCTAATTTTTTTGGGTTTTTGATATAAAGCAATGCAGGTAAAATAAAATAAAGTAAAGCAAAACAAATAACAAAGTAATGGATGTGTGTGCGAAGAACTCCCCTCGCAGAAGTCTTCACTTCCTTCCCTGGCAACGGCGCCAGAAAATTAGCTGCTACTCGTGTGATGATGTGGGAGCAGTGAGTCCTTGTGCGTGGTGATGACCAGCCCGTTGGGAACCCCAAGAGGAAGGTATGATGAGTGTAGCGGCTAGTCTTCCCTCAGTTAAGAAACCAAGGTATGTCGATCAGGAGAAGGGAGACGGTGACGACTGAAGGTGATGCGGACTGGCTTAGTGACACTCCAACAAGGGCGCCGTTTAACGATACTTGTTGACTCGTCTTCGGCCAGCAGCAACGCGGAACCTGCACACACACAGACAAATACTTTGTTCCCAACTTGCGATGAGGTTGTCAATCTCACCGGTTTGCTTGAAACAAAGGTTATGAGTGTATCGAGTGGAAAACAGTAGTAAAATGCTAGTAAAGTAAACAGTGCGGGAAAAGTAAACAGGTGATTGCAATATGATTAAAATAGGACCGGGGTCCACAGTTCACTAGTGGTGTCTCTCCATAAATAAAATAACATGCTGGGTAAACAAATTACAATTGGGCAATTGATAGAATAAAGATAACGTGATATGTCAAGAAGATCACTATGAGATTCACTCTGGGCATTACAACAAAATACATAGACCGCCATCCAACTGCATCTATGACTAATAATCCACCCCCAGGGATATCATCCGAACACCCCGAAAGTATTAAGTTGCGAACAACAGATAATTGCATTAAGCAAAGTGTGTAATGTAAACAAAGCATATGCCCTTGAGCATATGAATGTTGTTTTCTCCCTAGTAGCAACAGCACATCTACCACCTTAGAGGTTTCTGTCACTCCCCCAGGTGAAATAGAGGCATGAACCCACTATCGAGCATAAATACCCCCTCTTGGAGTCACTAGCAACTACTCGGCCAAGATAGCTACTAACAACGGAGAGCATGCAAGATCATAAACAACATAGAGATAACAAAAGATATAATTCAGTACAGCAACTTAATCATAAACACCAATATTCATCGGATCCCAACAAACCAACATCATAGTATTACATAACGGTGATCTCAATCATGTAGGGCAGCTCATGAGATCTAAACATGAAGCACATGGTGGAGAAGACATCCATCTAGCTACTGCTATGGACCCATAGTCCAAGGTAGACTACTCACTCATCGCTCCGGAGGCAAGCATGGCGATGAAGAAGACCTCCGGTGGCGATTCCCCTCTCCGGCAGGGTGCCGGGAAGAGCTTCTGGACCCTCCCGATCTTCGGGTCGACGGCGGCGGCGGATCGCGATGTATTCTGGAAAACTGATCGGGGCCTTAGGTTTTTCTCGTCAGAGGGTACTTATAGGCGAAAGGGGACTGTCAGAGGGGGTCCCATGCCCCCTCACACGGGGCCGGCGCGGCTAGGGGCCTGGCCGCACCACCCCTGTGTGTGGGGCCCACGTGGCCCCTCTCCTTCTCTCCTTCGGATGTTTGGGAGCTCCCCGGTGAAATATGACTTCAGGAACTTGTTTCGTCCAATTCCGAGAATATTTCCTGTGTATCACTTCTGAAACACAAAATAGCAGAAAACAGGAAACTGGCACTGTGGCACTTCGTTAATAGGTTAGTTCCGGAAAATGTATAAAAATGCCACTAAGTGTAACGAAACAATAGGCAAATGGTGTAAAACAAAGCATGGAGCATCAAAAATTATAGATATGTTTGAGACGTATCAATGTCTGCTATTTTTCATGGGTTTTGTGAAGAAATTGTGGAGGTTTTCATGGACGATTTTTCCGTCTATGGAACTTGTTTTGATAATTGTTTGCACAATCTTGATAAAGTTTTATAGAGGTGTGAAGAAACTAATCTTGTTCTTAATTGGGAGAAATGCCACTTTATGGTGAATGAAGGAATTGTCCTTGGACATAAAATTTCTGAAAGAGGTATTGAAGTTGACAGGGCGAAAGTGGAAGCAATTGAGAAAATGCCCTGTCCTAGAGATGTTAAAGGTATTCGTAGTATTCTTGGTCATGCTGGTTTCTATAGGAGGTTTATTAAAGATTTCTCTAAGATTTCAAAGCCTCTTACTAATCTTCTTCAAAAAGATGTACCATTTGTCTTTGATGATGATTGTAAGGAAGCTTTTGAAACTCTTAAGAAGGCTTTAACTACTGCTCCTATTGTTCAACCACCTGATTGGAATTTACCCTTTGAAATTATGTGTGATGCTAGTGATTTTGCTGTTGGTGCTGTTCTTGGACAGCGCATAGATAATAAGTTGAATGTTATTCATTATGCTAGTAAGACTCTTGATGCTGCTCAGAAGAATTATGCTACTACTTAGAAAGAGTTTCTTGCTGTTGTTTTTGCTTGTGATAAGTTTAGACCTTATATTGTTGATTCTAAAGTTACTATTCATACTGATCACGCTGCTATTAGATATCTTATGTCTAAGAAGGATGCTAAGCCTAGGCTTATTAGATGGGTGTTGCTTTTACAAGAGTTTAATCTGCATATTGTAGATAGGAAAGGTGCTGAAAATCCTGTTGCTGACAATTTGTCAAGATTGGAAAACATTTCTTTTGATCCTATTCCTGTTAATGATAGTTTTCCAAATGAGCAGTTGGCTTCTATAAATGTAACTTCGCGAGACCTTCCTTGGTATGCTGATTATGCTAACTTTATTGTTTCCAAGTATTTGCCTCCAACCTTTACAGCTCAGCAAAGAAGAAAATTCTTCTATGATTTGAGGCATTATTTTTGGGATGACCCACACTTATATAAAGGAGTTGATGGTATTATGCGAAGATGTGTTCTGGAATATGAGCAATAAGAAATATTAAGAAAATGCCATGGCAGTGCTTATGGAGGACATCATGCTGGAGATAGAACTGCGCAAAAGGTTCTACAATCAGGTTTTTATTGGCCAACCCTCTTTAAAGATGCTAGAAGGTATGTTTTATCTTGCGATGAATGTCAAAGAGTTGGTAATATTTCTAGACGCAATGAAATGCCTATGAGTTACACTCTTGTTATTGAACCATTTGATTGTTGGGGATTTGACTTTATGGGTCCTTTTCATCCTTCAAAAGGCTATACTCACATACTTGTTGTTGTTGATTATGTTACCAAGTGGGTAGAAGCCATACCTACAAAGAGTGCCGATGGTGAGACCTCGTTAAAAATGCTTAAGGATGTTATTTTTCCTAGGTTTGGTGTGCCTAGATATCTTATGACTGATGGAGGTTCTCATTTTATTCATAGCGGTTGTAGAAAAACTCTTGCTAGATATGACGTTAATCATAGAATTGCTTTTGCTTATCATCCCCAAACTAGTGGGCAGGTAGAGCTTTCAAATAGAGAGATCAAGTCTATCTTGCAGAAGACTGTCAATAGATCTAGGAAAAACTAGGCTAGCAAGTTAAACGATGCTTTATGGGCTTATAGAACTGCTTATAAGAACCCCATGGGCATGTCTCCTTATAAAATGGTTTACGGAAAAGCGTGTCACTTGCCCTTAGAATTAGAACACAAAGCTTTTTGGGCAGTGAAAGAGCTTAATAGAGATTTTAAACTTGCTGGTAAGAAAAGGTTTCTCGATTTGAGTACCCTAGATGAGTGGAGAAACGAAGCTTACGAGAATGCCAGACTTTTCAAAGAGAAAGTCAAACAATGGCATGATAAGAGAATTCTTAAGAGAGAGTTTCATGTTGGTGAGAAAGTTCTATTGTATAGGTGTCGTCTCAGATTTTTTGCAGGAAAATTACTCTCAAAATGGGAAGGACCACATGTTATTGTGGAAGTATACCGTTCAGGTGCTATAAAGATTGCTTCATTGAAAGATGACACCACACAAGTGGTGAATGGTCAAAGACTCAAACATTATATTGCTGGAGATTCTTATAATGAAGATGTTGATGTTATTCAAACTGTTTCTACAGAAGAATTCATCCAGGACAATATGCAGGAACCTGTAGAGTTCATTTTCAAATAGGTAACAGTTCTAGTCAGAAAAGGTTCGCGAAAAACTTTTCTATCAATATTTTTATTGTTTTTGCTAAATATGAAAAATCACGAGACGAAAACAGACAGGAGACAGAGTCCGGTGGCTCCTCACCACCAGGGGGCGCGGGCCCATCCCAGGCCGCGCCGCCCTATGGTGAGACCACCCCGGAGCTCGTCTCCGTCCTGGTTTCCTCCTGTGATTTCCTCTCGATGTTTGATTTTTGCCTATATAACCCCCCGGAATACCCGAGGTCTGTATATCGTGTTTTCGTAGTGTTTGTGTTTCGAGCTATTTCTGTCAGGAGTTGATCTCTGTTTTGAGAGCACCATGGCCTCTTCAAGCGATGACAAGGAGAAGACACCTCCGGAAGCTGACAACCAAGACCTTCAGCTGGAGGAAGAAGTTGAAAGTGAGGCCAAGGAAGAAGAGATGGAAGAAGACCAAAGTTCACGCCCGAGCACCATGATCGCAAGCATTGGGGTGGTGTCAAGTCATGACAAGTTCAAGAAGAGTGCACGTATAAGAACCGGAGGGGGTGTGCCGCGTCACATCTTAGCTCCACGGACATCTCCGTCAGGGAAAGAAAGTTCCAAGAGTGAAGAAGGATGGGGAAATAATTCCAAGAGCTGGGATTCTCTGGCTGACAGGTTCATGAACCGTATTGAGCACAATTCAGAGATGATTCGTAACCTCAGTCACAAGATCGATGACTTGAAAGATTTGATTGAGAAGCTCATTAAAGACTCACAACCACCGCCAAAGGAGTAATTCGTCATGGTATTGGCATCCCCTTGGCTTGTTCCAAGCTTGGGGGAGTGCCGCGGTATCACATCATTATCTTTTACTCATTTACTTTTCAAGTAGAGTCATATCATGAATAGAGAAGTTATCTTATAGAATAGTTTGCAGTGTGGAAGTATCCTCCTTAGTTGGTTATCTATGTATCCCTTGGTGTGAGTTGCGGTAATGAAATATTAATGAGAAGTTTTATCGTTTACTTTTCACACACTTTATTTTAGTTTGCAATCTTTCTTATATAACTAGTCTTGTTGATTAGTATTGGTATCACTTTGGGAGCATGAGTAAATTTAGTTGGTTTTGGCAAACTTAGCTTGGTCAATAGCAACATTACCTTGAGGTTTGAGTAGAAAAGAAGAAAGAAGTGCTTGTAGTTACATCACTTCAGTTTTCCTTCATGATTGACTTATAAGCATTATTATTCTCAAAGTTAAAATCGTTGTACCTTCAAGGAAGATTGCATGATTGTTCCTATTATATGTATGTTTGTTTGTTTCATGCAACTCTTATGCTTGCTACCCAGCCTTGCTAGCCCAAAACCTGTACTGAGAGGGAATACTTCTCGTGCATCCAATTCCTAAAAACCAAGTTACTTCCAAAGAGTCCACTATAAATCCCTATGCATGGTATTTCAAGTCATTCCAAGTAAATTTTCATGTGCTACCTTTCAAAAACCTTCAAATACTTCTCATTTTGTGCCACTGTTTTTAGCTCATGAGGACGTAGTGGATGGGTTTGTTATCTTCCATACTAAATTAAGTACCCCTCGACTAGGCAGCTTCATCAGCTCGTCATTAATTTTGCAAGGGATCTGGTCAGACCATTGTAATCTAAATAAGAAAAAAAGCACTCCTCCATGGTATGTGAAAGTTGGTGGGCACCCGATGGAATCGGTTAGCCATGATTTGAGAAAGGAAAAGGTGGGGAGGAGTGCAAAGCTATAAAAGAGCACCAATGTGCCAATTAATCAAACATCTCGGAACCGCTCTCACTTGTTTAGTATGGAAGATATCAAGAACTCCGTTGCTAGTCGTTGACAAAAGCAACCACCTCTCAAAATAACTTTTTACCTCTGTTTTATAAATGAAAAGCTCTAGCACATGTTTAATCCCTGCTTCCCTCTGCGAAGGGCCTGTCTTTTACTTTTATGTTGAGTCAACCTATTCCTCTCTATCTCAAGCAAGCATTTGAGTTGTTATGTTTCACTCATCCATATGTTGATCTGTTTAATCATGTTTACTAACTTCTTTTGTTAGTACAATGCTTTTATCTGAAGGAATATATCTTTGAAAGCTTTCTATGAATACAAAGAGTATGTTTCATTGAGCATATGGTTTTTGCTATATTAGCTCTGTTTTAAAAAAGGCTCTGTTCAAAAGAAAGAATAGCTTGTTCATCGTTCTCTGACCAAGAACTAAGGTTTGCCACCACCAATTATAATTTACCTTGTGCATCCTTATTTGTGATTCCCTTTTACTTATTGCAAGTCTTTATCATATAAAGGGAAGTTGCTGTCTATTATACCTTGTGCCTTGGTAAATGTGATGCTTCTTGTCCGTATTTTGATTATCGACACTTCACTCCATAAACCTGTGGTCATGTTTACTGAGTTCAGTTTTCGCTTGGGGACAAGCGAGGTCTAAGCTTGGGGGGTTGATACGTCCATTTTGCATCACTATTTTATATCATAATTTACTGTTATTCATTGATATATTTCATATTTAGAGATGATACTTATGTTATTTCCTCTGTTTTTACATGTTTGATGATCATTGAAGGATTTGCTGCCGGAGTCAGGATTCTGCTAGAAAAAGGACCGTCAAGGCACCATATTTCAAAGATCAGGAAAATTCTAGGAAAATACCAGAAAACTATATTTTGCTGGAAGACTGAAGAAGCCAGAAGGAGGAGGCGAGAGGGGCCACATGGCAGCCTCACCACCAGGGGGCGCGGCCCAGCCCCTGGCCGCGTCGCCCTGTGGTGAGAGCCCCCTGGCCCACCACTGCCATCACCCCTTCGTGTATTTCATCGTCCCCGAAAACCTAAATGAAGGGGGGGCTCAGAGATAGACACCGCCGCCTCTGCGGGGCGGAAAACACCAGAGAGAGAAAAGCTCTCCGGCAGGCAGGAATCTGCCGGGGAAATTCCTTCCCAGAGAGGGGAGATCATCGCCATCGTCATCGCCATTGCACCGGACTTCATCGGGATCATCATCTCCATCACCAACACCTCCATCTCCACCATCACCACGCCATCCCGCTGTAACATCTTGAGTTGGATCTTGTTAAATTCTTAGGGGAAACTTTCTCTGTGTTGATTACTCTTGTGGTTGATGCTATTGAGTGGAACCGTTGAATTAAGGTTTATGTTCAGATTGTTATTTACCATTATTTCACCTCTGATCATGATCCATATGATGTCTTGTGAGTAGTTCATTTAGTTCTTGAGGACATGGGAGAAGTCAAGATGTTAGTAGTGGATTATTGTTGAGTAATATTTGATGGTTTGATATTTATTTGTTGTGGTGCTATTTCACTAGTGGTGTCATGTGAATGTCGACTACATGATACTTCACCATTTATGGGCCTAGTGAGATGCATTGTGTATTTGGCTACTAATTGTGGGGTTGCTGGAGTGACAGAAACCTAAACCTCCGTTAGGAAACCATTACACCAGGGAGCGTAGGATCTTAGAGTTTAAGGCTATGGTTAGATTTATCTTAATTACTTTCTTGTATTTGCGGATGCTTGCAAGTGGTATAATCACAAGTGTGTATTTATCCTAGTAAGGGTAGTGCGCTAGCACAGGTTCACCCCCATAACACTTATCAAACCAATAAAGATTATTTAGCAGCATGAAGCGAAAGCTCTTGACAGAAACTCCCGTGTGTCCTCGAGAATGTTTGGTCATCATAAGTTACACAACCGGCTTGTCCTTTGTTTCAGAAAGGATTGGGCCACTTGCTGCAATTATTATTACTGTCTTTTATTTACTCGTACTTTATTTATTTGCATTACCAAATACCCCTGAAAATCCGTTTGCTAGTATTTACAGTGAATCCTTGATCAAAACCACTTGTCAACACCTTCTGCTCCTCATTGGGTTCGACACTCTTATTTATCGAAAGTACTATGATACACCCCCTATACTTGTGGGTCATCCGAACCCCAAGAGGAAGGTATGATGAGCACAGTAGCAAATTTTCCCTCAGTAAGAAACCAAGGTTTGTCGGTCCAGTAGGAAAAAGCCAAACTCCAGAAGGTGATGCTTGCTAGCTTCGTGACACTCCGACAAGGGCGCTGTTAACGATACTTGTTAGCGCGTCTTCAACTAGTAGCAACGTGGAACCTGCACACAACACAACCAAGAACTTTGCTCCCAACTTACGATGAGGTTGTCAATCTCACCGGTTTCCTGTAAACAAAGGAATGAGCGTATCGAGTGGAAAGCAATAGTAGTATGCAAGAAAGTAAACAGTGCGAGTAAAGTAAATAGGTGATAGCAATGTAAAGGAAATTGGACCGGGGTCCACAGTTCACTAGTGGTGTCTCTCCATAAGATAAATAACAACATGCTGGGTAAACAAATTATAGTCGGGCAATTGATAGAATAAAGATAACGTGCATATGTCAAGAGGATCACTATGAGATTTACACTGGGCATTACAACAAAATACATAGACCGCCATCCAACTGCATCTATGACTAATAATCCACCCACGGGGAATCATCCAAGGACCTCATGAATATTAAGTTGCGAACAACAGATAATTGCATTAAGCAAAGTGTGTAATGTAAACAAAGCAAATGTCCTTAGACACAAGATTGTTGTTTTCTCCATAGTGGCAACAACACATCTGAAACCTTAGAGGTTTCTGTCACTCCCCCAGATTAAATAGAGGCATGAACCCAACTATCGAGCATAAATACCCCCTCTTGGAGTCACTAGTATCTACTCGGCCAAGATAGCTACTAACAACAGAGAGCATGCAAGATCATAAACGACATAGAGATAACATAAGATAAAATTCAGAACATCAACTTAATTATAACACCAATATTCATCGGATCCCAACAAACACAACATGTAGAATTACATAACGGTGATCTCGATCATGTAAGGCAGCTCACGAGATCTAAACATGAAGCACATGGTGGAGAAGACAACCATCTAGCTACTGCTATGGACCCATAGTCCAAGGTAGACTACTCACTCATCGCGCCGGAGGCAAGCATGGCAATGAAGAAGACCTCCGGTGGCGATTCCCCTCTCCGGCAGGGTGCCGGGAAGAGCTTCTGGACCCTCCCGATCTCGGGTCGACGACGGCGGTGGATCGCGATGTGTTTCTGGAAAATTGATCGGGTCTTTAGGTTTTTCCCATCGGGGGGTCTTTATAGGCGAAGGGGCAGCGTCAGAGGTGGACCAGGGCGGCCTCACACATAGGGGGTGCGGGCCAGGGGCTGGCCACGCCGCCCTATTGTGTGGCCGGCTGATACGTCTCCAACGTATCTATAATTTTGATGCTCCATGCTTGTTTTTACACCATTTGCCTATTGTTTCGTTACACTTCGTGGCACTTTTATGCATTTTACGGAACTAACCTATTAACAAGTTGCCACAGTGCCAGTTTCCTGTTTTCTGCTGTTTTTGTGTTTCAGAAGTGATACACAGGAAATATTCTCGGAATTGGACGAAACAAGTTCCTGAAGTCTTATTTTACCCGGAAGCTTCCAGAGATCCAAAGAGGAGTAGGAGGGGGGCCACCAGGGCCCCACACACAGGGGTGGCGCGGCCAGGGCCCTGGCCGCGCGGGGCCCGTGTGAGGGAGCCTGGCTCCACCCCTGACATCGCCCCTTCGCCTATAAAGACCCCCCGATGGAAAAAACCTAAGTACCTGATCAGATTTCCAGAACACATCGCGATCCGCCGCCGCCGTCGACCCGAAGATCGGGAGGGTCCAAAAGCTCTTCCCGGCACCCTACCGGAGAGGGGAATCGCCACCGGAGGTCTTCTTCATCGCCATGCTTGCCTCCAGAGCGATGAGTGAGTAGTCTACCTTGGACTATGGGTCCATAGCAGTAGCTAGATGGTTGTCTTCTCCACCATGTGCTTCATGTTTAGATCTCATGAGCTGCCCTACATGATTGAGATCACCGTTATGTAATTCTACATGTTTGGTTTGTTGGGATCCGATGAATATTGGTGTTTATGATTAAGTTGCTGTACTGAATATTATCTTTTATTATCTCTATGTTGTTTATGATCTTGCATGCTCTCCGTTGTTAGTAGCTATCTTGGCCGAGTAGTTGCTAGTGACTCCAAGAGGGGGTATTTATGCTCGATAGTGGGTTCATGCCTCTATTTAACCTGGGGGAGTGACAGAAACCTCTAAGGTTGTAGATGTGCTGTTGCTACTAGGGAGAAAACAACATTCATATGCTCAAGGGCATATGCTTTGTTTACATTACACACTTTGCTTAATGCAATTATCTGTTGTTCGCAACTTAATACTTGTGGAGTTCTCGGATTGATTCACCACAAGTGGATTATTAGTCATAGATGCAGTTGGATGGCGGTCTATGTATTTTGTTGTAATGCCCAGAGTAAATCTCATAGTGATCTTCTTGACATATCACGTATATCTTTATTCTATCAATTGCCCAACTGTAATTTGTTTACCCAGCATGTGTTATTTTATCTATGGAGAGACACCACTAGTGAACTGTGGATCCCGGTCCTATTTCCATCATATTGCTATCACCTGTTTACTTTACTCGCACTGTTTACTTTACTCGCATACTATATTGTTTTCCACTCGATACGCTCATAACCTTTGTTTCATGCAAACCGGTGAGATTGACAACCTCATCGCAAGTTGGGACCAAAGTACTTGGTTGTGTGTGTGCAGGTTCCGCATCACCTTCAGTCGTTTGTCCCTCCTCTCCTGACCGATATTAAACCTTGGTTTCTTAACTGAGGGAAAACTCGCTGCTATACTCATCATACCTTCCTCTTGGGGTTCCAAACGGGCTGGTCATTCACCACGCACAAGGACTTACTGCTCCACGTTAGCAGCCTCTTTTCTGGCGCCGTTGCCGGGGAGGAAGAGAAGACTTCTGCGAGGGGAGTTCTTCGCACACACATCTTTTACTTTGTTTTATTGTTTTGCTTTACTTTATTTATTTTACTTGCATTGCTTTAAATCAAAAACCCAAAAAAATTAGAATCCTTGGTAGTTGTTTTTACTTGTTTACTTTCGTTTTGCTGAAATGGCCAATCCTGAAAACACCAAGTTGTGTGACTTTACTAGCACAAACAATAGTGATTTTATCTGCACTCCTATTGCACCACCTGCTACTGCTGCAAACTTTTATGAGATTAAGCCTGCTTTATTGAACCTTGTTATGAAAGAGCAATTTTCTGGTGCTAGTACTGAAGATGCTACAGCTCATCTCAACAATTTTGTTGAGCTATGTGAGATGCAGAAATATAAGGATGTTGATAGTGATATTATTAAGCTCAAGTTGTTTCCTTTTTCTTTGAGAGGAAAAGCTAAAGATTGGTTGCTGTCTTTGACAAAGAATAGTATTGATTCATGGGCTAAGTGTAAGGATGCTTTTATTGGTAGATACTATCCTCCTGCTAAGATTATAGCTTTGCATAGCAATATTATGAAGTTTACTCAGTTTGATAATGAACATGTTGCTCAAGCTTGGGAAAGAATGAAATCTATGATAAAGAATTGCCCCACTCATGGACTGACTACTTGGATGATTATCCAAAAAAATTATACAGGACTGAATTTTTCTTCAAGGAACCTACTTGATTCAGCTGCTGGAGGCACTTTTATGTCCCTTACCTTGGGCGCCGCATCAAAGCTGCTCGACAACATGATGGTAAATTATTCCGAATGGCACACCGAGAGAGCTTCACAAGGTAAGAAGGTAAATTCTGTTGAGGAAACCTCTTCCTTGAGTGATAAGATTGATACAATTATGGCTATGCTTGCTAATGATAGGACTCATGTTCATCCTAATAATGTTCCTTTGGCCTCTCTGGTTGCTCAAGAAGAGCATGTTGATGTGAATTTCATTAGAAACAATAATTTTAATAACAATGCTTATAGGAACAATTTTGCTAGTAACAATTATAGGCCGTATCCTTCTACCAATGGTAATGGTTATGGTAACTCTTATGGTAATTCCTACAACAACACTAGGGCCGCGCCCTCCGAGCTTGAGGTAATGCTCAAGGACTTCATCGGTAAGCAAACTGCTTTTAACAAGTCTGTTGAGGAAAAGTTAGGCAAAATTGATATTCTTGCTTCTAAAGTTGATAGCCTTGCTCATGATGTTGAACTTCTGAAATTAAAAGTGTTGCCTAATGATGTGAAAGAGAACAATGTTTTTGCTACCGCTAATGCTATCCAAGTTGGAATTGATGAAAATATTAGATTGTTCGCGGAATTGCATTCCAGGTGGGAAAGAGAAGATGAGATGGCTAGAAAAATGAAGGTATGTAACATTACTACCTCTAATGATGTTGCTCCTAATGCTAGCAATCCTCTTACTTTGATTGGTGTAGAGAAAACTCCCACACCTTGTGTTAAAAAGCCTAAAACTGCCAAAACTTTTTCTCAAAAGAGTGCTGAAATTTTTCAGAGTGTGGGAGATGATAGCTCTATTTCTTTTAATGATTTTGATGTTGATGGCTGCTATATATCTGAAGTTATTTTGTTCTTGCAAAAGCTTGCTTTGACTCCCAATGCTAGTTCTTTAAATATTTCTTTTACTAAGCATATTACCAATGCTCTCATAAAGATTAGGGATGAAAAGTTGAAGCAAAAAGCCTCTGTTCCCAAGAAGTTAGAAGATGGTTGGGAACCCATCATTGATATGCATGTTAATGGTTATGATTTCCATGCTTTATGTGATCTAGGTGCTAGTATTTCTATCATGCCTAGAAAGATTTATGACATGCTTGATTTACCACCGCTTGAAAAGTGTTATTTTGATGTTCCTATTGCTGATGTTGCTAAGAAGAAACCTTTGGGAAGGATTAATGATGTTCTTATTCTGGTTAACAATAACCTTGTTCCCATTGATTTTCTTGTTATGGACGTTGAATGCCATGCTTCATGTCCTATTATTTTGGGAAGACCCTTTCTTCGAACTGTAGGTGCTATCATTGATATGAGGGAAGGCACTATCAAGTATCAATTCCCACTAAAGAAAGGTGTGGAACACTTCCCTAGGAAAAGAAAGAAATTACTTTTTGACTCTATTCTTAGAGCAAATTATGAGCTTGATGCTTCATCACTTGATATTACTTGATTCGCAATTTTCTGCGCCTAGCTCAAAGGCGTTAAAGAAAAGCACTCTTGGGAGATAACCCAATGTTTTCTTTTCAGTAATTTTCCTTTTATTTGAGTCTTGGAAGTTATTACTACTGTAATGACCGCTCCTTATCTTGTTTATCTCGTTTTTGTGCCAAGAGAAGCCTCTAATTTGAGTGAGGTAAAGATTTGGGGATGTTGCTGTCCTGAAACTGTTTTTGGTGCTGCACCGTAAAAATTCGTATAAATTCTATGTTTATCTTTTGTACCTGCGATTTCTTTTGCATATGCCCCAGGTTATATCCAAACTTTTGTTAGTTGAACACTTTTTGATTTGAGCAACAGAAAATCCCTCAAAAATTCGACCTTTGTCAGCTGTTCAGTTTTGACAGATTTCTGCCAATATTTGTGTTTGCCACTTTATCGCTTTCTTTTGAGTTCTTTTGATCATGGAACTTTTGGGGAGGTTGCTACAGTAGTATTTTCTATATATGTGGTGGTTTTGAGTTGAAACCTGAAGCAAATAGAGGATTGATTATATGTTATGCTTGCACTAATGTTGCTAATAGAATTGTGTTTAGTTTTGTATGAAGGAAGTTTTCAAGTGTAGGGATTGGAGAATGATGAGATGAGTTGAAGAATGGACAAAAGCTCAAGCTTGGGGATGCCCATGCATCACCCCAAGAAATATCCAAGAAGTACAAGCGTCAAAGCTTGGGGATGCCCCCGAGGCACCCCTTCTTCATCGGCAAAAATCAGGTCACCTTTCAAAACACTATATTTTTATTGCTTCATGCACTATGTGTTTTTCTTGGAGCGTCAGTTGTTTTAGTTTTCTTAGTTGGTTTAGTTTGTTTGTTTGCTGCAATAAATGGTTGGACCCCAACAAATTTTCTTTGGAGGAGATGTACTCGTTTGCCAAGAATGCACTAGTTTTCACTCTTATTAAAAATCGAGCATTCTTCTTTTTCTGCTACTGCTTTTGGTTTTCATTTTCGCCTTGATTTGCATTCAGATCTTGTCATATCTTTTCATCAAGGTGTATTTTTGCCTCTGATATTTATTGGTTTTCATCAAAAGAGGTGTTTATAAAAATTTCAAATGGTGTTGGAAAAGAGAAAAAGCTTTGTGCAAAATAGTGGTACAAGAAGGAGCTTGTGTAGACTGCGGCTTAGGCTTTTTCATGTCATGCTTGATGTCTTTTTGATAGTATGCTTAGTGGTTTTGCTGTAGCATGACTTGTCTCAAATAACTGAGATTGCTTAATGAGCCTTTGAAAAAATCATGCGTTGTTTTTATTGTATGGAAGCATTATTTTGGTTTTCTCCTTGATGCTTTATTTGGGTTGACTTGGCGCATGCTCACACATGTTAGACTCTTACAAAGTCGCCAATAGCCTTCATGATCATTTAGTTTTTGACTTTTAATGCCATCGTATGCTTATTTTAATGTCGCTTTGTCGCTTTGTCGCTTTGCATGATTATGGCCATTATTGCTCTCTTAGTTGGTCGCTCCCAGTCTTTTGCTAGCCCTCACCTTGTACTGAGTATGAGCTCTACTCGTGCATCCAACTCCTAAAAGCCAAAGTTTTCCAAAGTGTCCACCATACATACCTACTAGCAATTTGCTATTCCAAGTAAATTTGACTTGCTTTTATTTTCTCTTCAAATTAAACTCTTACCAGTGTTATGCGAAATTTGGTTAGTAAAGCTCTCACGAACCGGAAGGCACACTTTACTTTTTCATGTTCTTAAAAATTTGACATTGTGGTCTCTTATGTTGAGTCGTTATGCTTGCAAGTTGTAAGTTGGATTCTAGCCCATCCATGCTGTCATGGGGCAAGCTTTCAACATTGCACTTCTTATTTGAGTTGATATCGTGATCTTTTGTTTATGGATGCCCGCGGTGTGAAATGAATTGGGAATCTTGTGGGGATCATGGAGTTTGTATATGTGTTAGGGAAATGCCGGGCCGCCAATCTAAGCCATGCATAATTCATGGTGGAAATTTGCAGCATACCCATGGTGAACATTCGATGACGCATCTCACAATAAAAAGCTAAAACAAAAGGCAAATAAAAGAGATGTCGAGGTGTTCATTGTCTGCTTGTCCTGTCATTTTGGTGTGGGCTTGTTCCATGTCATCGGGCACGGAGGTACCCCATTGGCGGTTCTCAATGATATGCATATACTTACAATGACAAGAGCCTTGCTTGGGACTCTAAGTAAAGTAGCATGAGGTTTGGGTACTCGTATTCACGGGGCACGAGGTTTTCAACTTATGATTTGTCAAGCATATGCATCATAATTGTTCTCGCATTAACTTTAACTATTCAAGATGCTTATGATGGGGGCAATGAGAGCTCAAAGCCGGTAAGTACCATAATTTTTGAAGGTTATAAAACTTGCAATCACTGCTTCCCTCTGCGAAGGGCCTTTCTTTTACTTTTATGTTGAGTCACCACCTTCTTTCTTTATGCACCATTAAGAGAGCATAGTTGTCATTCTTAGTGTGATATGCATTGTCCCAAAGTTCATTGATTGACTCATATTGTTGGTTTCACTTGTTCTCAAATTATTTGTATCTAGTCGCCCTCTTAAACTTGAAGGTGTCCTATGCATTTATGTTTTGCTCTCCATGAAGGACAAGCTGAAAACCTTTTGTATGTTTTTCCTTATGATTTGAACACACGTTTGACTTTCATTGTTTCATTATCATGATCTTTTGTTTGTGTTCATTTACATGTTTACAACATGGTTGCTAAGTTTCTTATTGTCATGATTATATCTTCATGCCCATGTTTTAAGTTCTTATGATCCCAGCTCACAAATGCTTACATATATGATCAAGATTATGTAGGTGCATGTCACCTCAAAAATTATTCTTTTATTATCACTTACCTACTCGAGGACGAGCAGGAGTTAAGCTTGGGGATGCTTGATACGTCTCCAACGTATCTATAATTTTTGATGCTCCATGCTTGTTTTTACACCATTTGCCTATTGTTTCGTTACACTTCGTGGCACTTTTATGCATTTTCCGGAACTAACCTATTAACAAGTTGCCACAGTGCCAGTTTCCATGTTTTCTGCTGTTTTTGTGTTTCAGAAGTGATACACAGGAAATATTCTCGGAATTGGACGAAACAAGTTCCTGAAGTCTTATTTTACCCGGAAGCTTCCAGAGATCCGAAGAGGAGTAGGAGGGGGCCACCAGGGCCCCACACACAGGGGTGGCGCGGCCAGGGCCCTGGCCGCGCGGGGCCCGTGTGAGGGAGCCTGGCTCCACCCCTGACATCGCCCCTTCGCCTATAAAGACCCCCCGACGGAAAAAACCTAAGTACCTGATCAGATTTCCAGAACACATCGCGATCCGCCGCCGCCGTCGACCCGAAGATCGGGAGGGTCCAGAAGCTCTTCCCGGCACCCTGCCGGAGAGGGGAATCGCCACCGGAGGTCTTCTTCATCGCCATGCTTGCCTCCGGAGCAATGAGTGAGTAGTCTACCTTGGACTATGGGTCCATAGCAGTAGCTAGATGGTTGTCTTCTCCACCATGTGCTTCATGTTTAGATCTCATGAGCTGCCCTACATGATTGAGATCACCATTATGTAATTCTACATGTTTGGTTTGTTGGGATCCGATGAATATTGGTGTTTATGATTAAGTTGCTGTACTGAATATTATCTTTTGTTATCTCTATGTTGTTTATGATCTTGCATGCTCTCCGTTGTTAGTAGCTATCTTGGCCGAGTAGTTGCTAGTGACTCCAAGAGGGGGTATTTATGCTCGATAGTGGGTTCATGCCTCTATTTAACTTGGGGGAGTGACAGAAACCTCTAAGGTTGTAGATGTGCTGTTGCTACTAGGGAGAAAACAACATTCATATGCTCAAGGGCATATGCTTTGTTTACATTACACACTTTGCTTAATGCAATTATCTGTTGTTCGCAACTTAATACTTGTGGAGTTCTCGGATTGATTCACCACAAGTGGATTATTAGTCATAGATGCAGTTGGATGGCGGTCTATGTATTTTGTTGTAATGCCCAGAGTAAATCTCATAGTGATCTTCTTGACATATCACGTTTATCTTTATTCTATCAATTGCCCAACTGTAATTTGTTTACCCAGCATGTGTTATTTTATCTATGGAGAGACACCACTAGTGAACTGTGGATCCCGGTCCTATTTCCATCATATTGCTATCACCTGTTTACTTTACTCGCACTGTTTACTTTACTCGCATACTATATTGTTTTCCACTCGATACGCTCATAACCTTTGTTTCAAGCAAACCGGTGAGATTGACAACCTCATCGCAAGTTGGGAACAAAGTACTTGGTTGTGTGTGTGCAGGTTCCGCATCACCTTCAGTCGTTTGTCCCTCCTCTCCTGACCGATATTAAACCTTGGTTTCTTAACTGAGGGAAAACTCACTGCTATACTCATCATACCTTCCTCTTGGGGTTCCCAATGGGCTGGTCATTCACCACGCACAAGGACTTACTGCTCCACGTTAGCACCGGCCCGTGGCCCCCCTCCGTCTCCTCTTTGGTCTTCTGGAAGCTTCGTTAAATAATAGGAGGTTCGGCTTTTGTTTCGTCCAATTCCGAGAATATTTCCTGTGTAACTTTTCTAAAACACAAAAACAGTAGAAAACAGGGAACTGGAACTATGGCATCTTGTTAATAGGTTAGTTCCGGAAAATGCATAAAAATGCCACGAAGTGTAACAAAACACTAAGCAAATGGTGTAAAAACAAGCATGGAGCATCAAAAATTATAGATACGTTTGAGACGTATCAAGCATCCCCAAGCTTAACTCCTGCTCGTCCTCGAGTAGGTAAGTGATAACAAAAGAATAATTTTTGAGGTGACATGCACCTACACAATCTTGATCATCTATGTAAGCATTGAGTGCTGGGATCAAAAGAACTTAAAATATGGGCATGAAAGATATAATCTTGATGTAAGAAACTTAGCAACCATGTTATAACATGAAAAAGAACACAAACGAAAGATCATGAAAATGAAACAATGAAAGTCAAACGTGTGTGTTTCGACCATATGGAAAAACATAGCAAATGGGTTTCAGCTTGTCCTTCATGGAATAGCAAAACATAAATGCATAGGACACCTTCAAGTTTAAGAGGGCGACTAGATACAAATAATTTAAGAACAAGTAAAACCAAAATCATGAATCAATCAATGATAACTTTGGGACAATGCACATTATACTAATAATGACAACTATGCTCTCTTAGACGGTGCATAAAGATAGAAGGTGGTGACTCAACATAAAAGTAAAAGAAAGACCCTTCGCAGAGGGAACCAATGATTGCAAGTTTTATAAACCTTCAAAAATTATGGTACTTACTAGCTTTGAGCTCTCATTGCCCCCATCATAGGCATCTTGAATGGTTAAAGTTAATGCGAGTACAATTATGAAGCATATGCTTGACAAATCATAAGTTGAAAACCTCGTGTCCCATGAAGTACGAATACCCAAACCTCATGCTACTTGACTTAGAGTCCCAAGCAAGCTCTTGTCATTGTAAATATATGTGTATCACCGAGAACCGCCAATGGGGTACCTCCTGCCCGATGACATGGAATAAGCCCACATCAAAATGACAAGACAAACAGACAATGAACACCTTGACATCTTTTTTATTTACCATTGGTATAGCTTTTTATTTTGAGATGCGTCGTCGAATGTCCACTATGGGCATGCTGTAAATTTCCACCAAGAATTATGCATGGCTTAGATTAGCGGCCCAGACGTTTCTCTAACACATATAAAAACTCCATGATCCCGCAATATTCCCAATTTATTTCACATCGCGAGTATCCATAAACAAAAGATCACGATATCAACTCAAATAAGAAGTGCAATGTTGAAAGCTTACCCCATGACGGCATGGTTTGGCTAATTTCTAACTTACAACTTGCAAGCATAACAACTCAACATAAGAGAGCCACAATGTCAAAATTTTAAGAACAAGAAAAGTAAAGTGTGCCATCAGGTTCGTGAGAGCTTTACTGACCAATTAGAGTTTAATTTGAAGGATAGATAAAAGCAAGTCAAATGTACTTTGGAATAGCAAATTGCTAATAGGTATGTATGGTGGACACACTGGAATAACTTGGTTTTTAGGAGTTGGATGCACGAGTAGAGCTCATACTCAGTACAAAATGAGGGCTAGCAAAAGACTGGGAGCGACCAACTAAGAGAGCAATAACGGCCATAATCATGCAAAGCGACAAAACAACATTAAAAGAAGCGTAAGATGGCATCAAAAGTCAAAAAATAAATGATCATAGAGGCTTATGGCAACTTTGTATGAGTCAAACATGTGTGAGCATGCGCCAAGTCAACCCAAATAAAGCATCAAGGAGAAAACCAAATTAATGCTTCCAAATAATAAAAACAACGCATGATTTTTTCAAAGGCTCATTAAGCAATCTCAGTCATTTGAGACAAGTCATGCTACAGCAAAAATCACTAAGCATACTATCAAAACAAAATCAAGCACGACATGCAAAAGCCTAAGCCGTAGTCTAAACAAGCTCCTTTTTGTACCACTTTTTTGCATGAAACTTTTTCTCTTTTCCAACACCATTCGAACCTTTTTAAAACAACTCTTTTGATGAATGCCAACATGGACCAGAGGTCAAAATACACCTTGATGCAAAGATATAACAAGATCTGAACAAAAATCAAGGCGAAAAATGAAAGCTAAACGCAGTTCTAGAAAAAGAGAACACTCGTTGAACGATAAGAGTGAAAAACGGAGTGTTCTTGGCAAATAAAAAGCAAGGCAACTTCTCCAAAAGAAATTTGTTGGGGTCCAATCATTTATTGCAGCAAACAAAACTAAACAAAACTGAAAACTAAAGCAACTGACGCTCCAAGAAAAACGCATAGTGCATGAAGCAATAAAAATATAGTGTGTTGAAAGGTGACCTGATTTTTGCCGATGAAGAAGGGGTGCCTCGGGGGAATCCCCAAGCTTTGATGCTTGTACCTCTTGGATATTTCTTGGGGTGCGTGGGTATCCCCAAGCTTGAGCTTTTGTCCATTCTTCAACTCATCTCATCATTCTCCAATCCCTACACTTGAAAACTTTATTCATACAAAACTCAACACAATTCTATTAGCAACATTAGTGTAAGCATAGTAATGAATCAACTCAAAACCACCACATATAAAGCATATACTACTGTAGCAACTTCCCCAAAAGTTTCGTTATCAAAAGAACTTAAAAAGAAAGCGATCGAGAGGCAAACACAAATAGTGGCAGAAATCTGTCAAAACAGAACAGCTGAGAAAGGTCGATTTTTTAGAGGGTCTTCTGTTGCTCAAATCAAAAAGTGTAAAACTAATGAAAGTTTGGATATAACCTGGGGCATATGCACAAGAAATCGCAGGTCAAAAAGATCTTCTGATAATTGTCACGAATTTTTATGGTGCAGCACCAAAATCTGTTTCAGGACAGCAACAGCCCCAAATCTTACCTCACTCAAATTAGAGGTTTCTCTTGGCACAACAACGAAATAAAAAGGATAAGGAGAGGTTATTACAGTATTAATAACTTGCAAGACTCAAATAAAATAAAAAGAACTAAAAATAAAACAATGGGTTATCTCCCAAGAGTGCTTTTCTTTAACGCCTTTGAGCTAGGCGCAGAAAGTGCGAATCAAGTATTTTCGAAAGAAGCATTAAGATCAACTGTTTCCTCAAGATCACCACTTACCACACTAGGCACTTTAGAGGTTCCCGAAGATGATTCAACCTGCAAGTCACTCTTCGTTGAACTAAAAGTTTTACCAACCTTAAAAACATGCTGCGGTTTAGGCACAGACACCTTGGGAACATACATAAATTTTTGCTCTTTTCCAACAAAAGCTTTCTACTTCTTAAACTTAAGAGAAGAGAAGATTGAACTTAAAGTTTCCTTAGATTCCTCCAGTTTCCCAATCCTAAGGTTTTGACTATCAAGAGTAGTGCTAGCCTCTAAAACGGTGATTCTCTTACCGATACTTTCTATCAATTCATTAACCCGGCTAGCATTATCAAGGATATTTGGCAAACTTTTTTCTAAAGAGCTAAGCTTTTCTAAAACTTCCTCCAAAGTGACCTAAGTTTTAACAACATGAATAGGTGGTACTCCCACTAAAATTTCAATTAAAGTGCATGCTTCAAGAGCGGGGGTACCCAGGAAAAAGCCAAACTCCAGAAGGTGATGATTGCTAGCTTCGTGACACTCCGACAAGGACGCCGTTAACGATACTTGTTAGCGCGTCTTCAACTAGTAGCAACGTGGAACCTGCACACAACACAACCAAGAACTTTGCTCCCAACTTACGATGAGGTTGTCAGTCTCATCGGTTTGCTGTAAGCAAAGGAATGAGCGTATCGAGTGAAAAGCAATAGTAGTATGCAAGAAAGTAAATAGTGTGAGTAAAGTAAACAGGTGATAGCAATGTAAAGGAAATTGGACCGGGGTCCATATTTCACTAGTGGTGTCTCTCCATAAGATAAATAACAACATGCTGGGTAAACAAATTACAGTTGGGCAATTGATAGAATAAAGATAATGTGCATATGTCAAGAGGATCACTATGAGATTTACTCTGGGCATTACAACAAAATACATAGAGCGCCATCCAACTGCATCTATGACTAATAATCCACCTACGGGGAATCATCCAAGGACCCCGTAAATATTAAGTTGCGAACAACAGATAATTGCATTAAGCAAAGTGTGTAATGTAAACAAACAAATGTCCTTACACACAAGATTGTTGTTTTCTCCCTACTGGCAATAACACATCTACAACCTTAGAGGTTTCTGTCACTCCCCCAGATTAAATAGAGGCATGAACCCAACTATCGAGCATAAATACCCCCTCTTGGAGTCACTAGTATCTACTCGGCCAAAATAGCTACTAACAACGGAGAGCATGCAAGATCATAAACGACATAGAGATAACATAAGATAAAATTCAGAACATCAACTTAATCATAACACCAATATTCATCGGATCCCAACAAACACAACATGTAGAATTACATAACGGTGATCTCGATCATGTAAGACAGCTCACGAGATCTAAACATGAAGCACATGGTGGAGAAGACAACCATCTAGCTACTGCTATGGACCCATAGTCCAAGGTAGACTACTCACTCATCACGCCGGAGGCAAGCATGGCAATGAAGAAGACCTCCGGTGGCGATTCCCATCTCCGGCAGGGTACCGGGAAGAGCTTCTGGACCCTCCCGATCTCGGGTCGATGACGGCGGCGGATCGTGATGTGTTTCTGGAAAATTGATCGGGTCTTTAGGTTTTTCCCATCGGGGAGTCTTTATAGGCGAAGGGGCAGCGTCAGAGGTGGACCAGGGCGGCCTCACACATAGGAGGCGTGGGCCAGGGGCTGGCCGCGCCGCCCTGTTGTGTGGCTAGCCCGTGGCCCCCTCCATCTCCTCTTCGGTCTTCTGGAAGCTTCGTTAAATAATAGGAGGTTCGGCTTTTGTTTCGTCCAATTCCGAGAATATTTCCTGTGTAACTTTTCTGAAACACAAAAACAGCAGAAAATAGGGAACTGGCACTGTGGCATCTTGTTAATAGGTTAGTTCCGGAAAATGCATAAAAATGCCATGAAGTGTAACAAAACACTAAGCAAATGGTGTAAAAACAAGCATGGAGCATCAAAAATTATAGATACGTTTGAGACGTTTCACCTCACCATAGGGCGGCGCGGCCAGGGGCTGGGCCGCGCCCCCTGGTGGTGAGCCTGGCTCCTGGCCCCCCTCCGTCTCATCTTCGGTGTTCGTAAAGCTTCGGTAAAAATAGGAGGTTTGGCTTTTGTTTCGTCCAATTCTGAGAATATTTCCTGTGTAACTTTTCTGAAACACAAAAATAGCAGAAAAAAGGGAACTGACACTGTGGCATCTCGTTAATAGGTTAGTTCCGGAAAATGCAAAAAAATGCCACAAAATGTAACAAAACACAAAGCAAATGGTGTGTAAACAAGCATGGAGCATCAAAAATTATAGATACGTTTGAGACGTATCAAGCATCCCCAAGCTTAACTCCTGCTCGTCCTCGAGTAGGTAAGTGATAACAAAAGAATAATTTTTGAGGTGACATGCACCATCACAATCTTGGTCATCTATGTGAAGCATTGAGTGCTAGGATCAAAGAACTTAAAACATGGGCATAAAAGACATAATCTTGACAATAAGAACTTATCAACCATGTTATAACATGAAAAGAAACATAAACGAAAGATCATGAATAATGAAACAATGAAAGTCAAATGTGTGTTCAAATTATATGGAAAAACATAGCAAATGGTTTTTAGCTTGTCCTTCATGGAATAGCAAAACATAAATGCATAGGACACCTTCAAGTTTAAGAGGGCGACTAGATACAAATAATTTAAGAACAAGTGAAACCATAATCATGAATCAATCAATGATAAACTTTGGGGCTATGCACATTATACTCAGAATGGCAACTATGCTCTCTTAGACGGTGCATAAAGGTAGAAGGTGGAGACTCAACATAAAAGTAAAAGAAAGACCCTTCGCAGAGGGAAGTAGTGATTGCAAGTTTTATAAACCTTCAAAAATTATGGTACTTACAAGCTTTGAGCTCGCATTGCCCCCATCATAGGCATCTTGAATGGTTAAAGTAAATGCGAGAACAATTATGAGAATATGCTTGACAAATCATAAGTTGAAAACCTCGTGTCCCGTGAAGTATGAATACCCAAACCTCATGCTACTCGACTTAGGGTCCCAAGCAAGCTCTTGTCATTGTAAGTATATGCGTATCATCGAGAACCGCCAATGGGGTACCTCCTTGCCCAATGACATGGAACAAGCCCACATCAAAATGATAGGACAAACAGACAATGAACACCTCGACATCTCTTTTATTTACCATTGGTATAGCTTTTTATTTTGAGATGCGTCGTCGAATGTCCACTATGGGCATGCTGTAAATTTCCACCATGAATTATGCATGGCTTAGATTAGCGGCCCAGGCATTTCTCTAACACATATATAAACTCCATGATCCCGCAAGATTCCCAACTTGTTTCACATCGCGAGTATCCATAAACAAAAGATCACGATATCAACTCAAATAAGAGAAGTGCAATGTTGAAAGCTTTCCCCATGACGGCATAGTTTCGCTAATTCCCAACTTACAACTTGCAAGCATAACGTCAACATAAAAGAGCCACAATGTCAAAATTTTAAAAACGAGAAAAGTAAAGTGTGCCATCAGGTTCGTGAGAGCTTTACTCACTAATTTCTGCATAACACTGAAAAAAGTTTAATTCGAAGGATAGATAAAAGCAAGTCAAATGTACTTGGAATAGCAAATTGCTAATATGTATGTATGGTGGACACATTGGCATAACTTGGTTTTATGCACGAGTAGAGCTCATACTCAGTACAAAGTGAGGGCTAGCAAAAGACTGGGAGCGACCAACTAAGAGAGCAATAACGGCCATAATCATGCAAAGCGACAAAACATCATTAAGAGAAGCATAGAATGGCATCACAAGTCAAAAACTAAATGATCATAGAGCCTTATGGCGACTTGTTTGAGTCAAACATGTTGTAAGCATGCGCCAAGTCAACCCAAATTAAGCATCAAAGGAGAAAACCAAATAAATGCTTCCACATAATAAGAACAACACATGATTTTTTCAAAGGCTCATTAAGCAATCTCAGTCATTTGAGACAAGTCATGCTACAACAAAAATAACTAAGCATTCTATCAAAACGACATCAAGCATGGCATGAAAAAGTCTAAGCCGCAGTCTAAACAAGCTCCTTTTTGTACCACTTTTTTGCATGAAACTTTTTCTCTTTTCCAACACCATTAGAACCCTTTTTTAAAACAACTCTTTTGATGAATACCAACATAGACCAGAGGTCCAAATACACCTTTATGCAAAGATAAAATAAGATCTGAACAAAAATCAAGGCGAAAAACGAAAGCTAAACGCGGTTCTAGAAAAAGAGAACACTCGTTGAACGATAAGAGTGAAAAACGGAGTGTTCTTGGCAAATGAAAAACGAGTACATCTCCTCCAAAAGAAATTTGTTGGGGTCCAACCATTTATTGCAGCAAACAAATCAAAACAAAACAAAACTGAAAGCAAAATTAAAGACGCTCCAAGAAAAACACATAGTGTATGAAGCAATAAAAATATAGTGTTTTGAAAGGTGACCTAATTTTTGCCAACGAAGAAGGGGTGCCTCAGGGGGCATCCCCAAGCTTTGACGCTTGTACCTCTTGGATATTTCTTGGGGTGACATGGGCATCCCCAAGATTGAGCTTTTTTCCATTCTTCATCTCATCTTATCATTCTCCAATCCCTACACTTGAAAACTTCCTTCATACAAAACTTAACACAATTCTATTAGCAACGTTAGCATAAGCATAATAGTAGATCAACCCTTTTTGGTTCAGCTTATAACTCAAAAACACTGCATATAAAGCATATACTACTGTAGCAACTTCCCCAAAAGTTCTGTGATCAAAAGAATTCAAAAGGAAAGCGATCGAGAGGCAAACACAAATAGTGGCAGAAATCTGTCAAAACAGAACAGCTGACAAAGGTCGATTTTTTCAAGGACTTTCTGTTGCTCAAATCGAAAAGTGCAAAACTAATGAAAGTTTGGATATAACCTGGGGCATATGCACAAGAAATTGCAGGTCAAAAATATATTATGAGAATTTTCACGAATTTTTATGGTGCAGCACCGAAATCTGTTTGACGACAGCAACTTCCCCAAATCTTACGTCACTCAAATTAGAGGTTCTTCTTGGCACAACAACGAAATAAAAAGGATAAGGAGTGGTTATTACAGTAGTAATAACTTCGAAGACTCAAATAAAATAAAAAGTACTGAAAATAAAATAATATGTTATCTCCCAAGAGTGCTTTTCTTTAACGCCTTTGAGCTAGGCGCAGAAAGGTGCAAATCAAGTAATATCAAATGATGAAGCATCAAGTTCATAATTTGCTCTAAGAATAGAGTCAAAAAGTAATTTATTCCTCCTTCTAGGGAAGTGTTCCATACCTTTCTTAAATGGGAATTGATATTTGATGGTGCCTTCCTTCATATAAACGATGGCACCTACAGTTCAAAGAAAAGGTCTTCCCAAAATAATAGGACATGAAGCATTGCATTCAACATCCATAACAAGAAAATCAACGGGAACAAGGTTATTGTTAACCATAATAAGAACATCATTAATCCTTCCCAAAGGTTTCTTCTTAGCAACATCAGCAAGAGGAACATCAAAATAACACTTTTCAAGCGGCGGTAAACCAAGCATGTCATAAATCTTTCTAGGCATAATAGAAATACTAGCACCTAGATCACATAAAGCATGTCAATCAAAACCCTTAACATGCATATCAATGATGGGCTCCCAACCATCTTCTAACTTCTTGGGAATAGAGGCTTTTTGTTTCAACTTTTCCTCCCTAATTTTCATGAGAGCATTTGTAATATGATTTGTAAAAGCAATATTCAAAGAACTAGCATTAGGACTCAAAGCAAGCTTTTGCAAGAACAAAATAACTTCAGATATATTGCAGCTATCAACATCAAAATCATTAAAAGAAATAGAGCTATCATCTCCTACACTCTTAAACATTTCAGCACTCTTTTGAGAAAAAGTTTTTGCAGTTTTGGGCTTTTTCGCACAAGGAGTAGGAGTTTTCTCTATACCAATCAAAGTAAGAGGATTGATAGTATTTGGAACAACATCATTAGAGGTAGTAATAGTACATACCTTCATCTTTCTAGCCATCTCATCTTCTCTTTCCCACCTGGCATGCAATTCTGCTAACATCCTAACATTTTAACTTGTATGGCATTAGTAGCGGCAAAAGTATTGCTTTCTTTCACCTCATTAGGCAACACTTTTATTTTCAGAAGTTCAACATCAAGAGAAAGGCTATCAACTTTAGAAGCAAGAATATCAATTTTACCCAACTTTTCCTCAACAGACTTGTTAAAAGCAGTTTGCTTACCGATGAAGTCCTTGAGCATGACTTCAAGCTCAGAGGGCGCGCCCCTAGTGTTGTTGGAGGAATTACCATAAGAGTTACCATAACCAGTACCATTGGTAGAAGGATACGGCCTATAATTGTTGCTAGCAAAATTGTTCCTATAAGCATTATTGTTGAAATTATTATTTATAATGAAGTTTACATCAACATGCTCTTATTGAGCAACCAAAGAGGCCAAAGGAACATTATTAGGATCAACTTGAGCTCTATCATTAGAAAGCCTAAGCATAATAGCATCAATCTTATCACTCAAGGAAGAGGTTTCCTCAACAAAATTTACCTTCTTACCTTGTGGAGATCTCTCGGTGTGCCATTCAGAATAATTTACCACCATGTTGTCGAGAAGCTTTGTTGCGGCGCCCAAGGTAAGGGACATAAAAGTGCCTCCAGCAGCTGAATCTAATAGATTTCTTGAAGAAAAAATCAGTCCTGCATAAAAGGTTTGGACAATCATCCAAGTAGTAAGTCCATGAGTGGGACAATTCTTTATCATAGATTTCATTCTTTCCCAAGCCTGAGCAACATGTTCATTATCAAACTATCTAAACTTCATAATATCACTACGCAAAGCTATAATCTTAGCAGGAGGATAGTATTTTAAAATAAAAGCATCCTTACACTTATCCCAAGAATCAATACTATTTCTAGGCAAAGATAGCAACCAATCCTTAGCTCTTCCTCTTAAAGAGAAAGGAAACAACTTAAGCTTAATAATATTACCGTCTACATCCTTATACTTTTGCATATCACATAGCTCAACAAAATTGTTGAGATGAGCTGCAGCATCATCAGAACAGGCACCAGAAAATTGCTCTTTCATAACAAGATTTAACAAAGCAGGTTTGATCTCATAAAAATTTGCCTCAGGAGCAGGTAGCGCAATAGGAGTATAGATAAAATCATTGTTTTTGGTGCTAGTAAAGTCACACAACTTGGTGTTTTCAGGAGTGCCCATTCTAGCAAAACTAAAAGCAAGTAAATAAAAGCAACTGTAAAGGAAACTAATTTTTTTTTGTATTTTTGATAAAATGATGCAAGCAAAAATAAAATAAAGCAAAACAAAAACAAAGTAAAAGATTGTGCATGCGAGACTCCCCTTGCAGAAGTCTTCTTCCTCCCCGGCAACGGCGCCAGAAAACTCGTTGATGGCTTGTAAGAACAGCTCGTTGGGAACCCCAAGAGGAAGGTATGATGAGCGCATCATCAAGTCTTCCCTCAGTTGTGAAACCAAGGTTAAATCGAACCAGTAGGAGAAAACCAAACTTCAGAAGGTGATGCTTGCTAGCTTCGTGACACTCTGGACAAGGGCGCCAGATAAACTACTTGTCTGCATGTAGCTTTTCACCAGCAGCAACGTGAAACCTGCACACAACACAACCAAGAACTTTGCTCCCAACTTACGATGAGGTTATCAATCTCACTGGTTTGCTGTAAACAAAGGATTGAGCGTATCGAGTGGTAATAGGATAATAGTATGCAAGAAAGTAAACCATGCGAGTAAAAGTAAAATGGTACAACAATGTAAAGGAAATTGGACCGGGGTCCACAGTTCACTAGTGGTGTCTCTCCATAAGATAAATAACACATGCTGGGTAAACAAATTACAGTTGGGCAATTGATAGAGTAAAGATAATGTACATATGTCATGAGGATCACTATGAGATTCACTCGAGGCATTACGACAAAATACATAGACTGCCATCCAACTGCATCTATGACTTAAAATCCACTCGCGAGGAATCATCCGAGGACCCCTTGAGTATTAAGTTGCGAACAACAGATAATCGCATTAAGCAAAGTGCATAATGTAAACAAAGCAAATATCCTTGGACACAAGAATGTTGTTTTCTCCCTAGTGGCAACAGCACATCTACAACCTTAGAGGTTCCTGTCACTCCCCTAGATTAAATAGAGGCATGAATCCAACTATCGAGCATAAATACTCCCTCTTGGAGTCACTAGCATCTACTTGGCCAAGATAGTTACTAGCAACAGAAAGCATGCAAGATCATAAACATCATAGAGATAACATAAGATAAATATTCAGCACATCAACTTAACATAGCACCAATACTCATCGGATCCCAACAAAGACAACATGTATGATTACATAAAGATGATCCTGATCATGTAGGGCAGCTCAGAAGATCTAAACATGAAGCACATGGTGGAGGAGATAACCATCTAGCTACTGCTATGGACCCGTAGTCCAAGGTAGACTACTCACACATCACTCTAGAGGCAACCATGGTGGTGTAGAAGGCCTCCGGCAGAGATTCCCCTCTCCGGCAGGGTGCCGGGAAGAGCTCCTGGATCCTCCCGATCTTGCAACGGCAACGGCGGCGGCTTGCAGTATGTTTCATGGAAAACAGATCCGTCCCCTAGGTTTATCCCATCGAGGGGAACTTATAGGTGAAAGGGTATCGTCAGAGGTGGGGCCAGCTGGCCTCACCATAGGGCAGCGCGGCCAGGGGCTGGGCCGCGCCCCCTGGTGGTGAGCCTGGCTCCTGGCCCCCCTCTGTCTCATCTTTGGTCTTTGCGAAGCTTCGGTAAAAATAGGAGGTTTGGCTTTTATTTTGTCCAATTCTGAGAATATTTCCTGTGTAACTTTTCTGAAACACAAAAACATCAGAAAATAGGGAACTGGCACTGTGGCATCTCGTTAATAGGTTAGTTCTAGAAAATATATAAAAATGCCACAAAGTGTAACAAAACACAAAGCAAATGGTGTGTAAACAAGCATGGAGCATCAAAAATTATAGATACATTTGAGACGTATCACAAACCATTAGTAAGTATCAAAATCTTAGAAAATAATGGAAACCCCAAATGAAGGTGTATTTGAATCATCCCTAATAAGATCCTTAATCAAGTCCTAATAATTCTTTGAAATAGTTTATGTGCAAATTCACCTATAAGATCTATTTAATAACTTATGTTGGACCAGTAATATCATCTTCATATCCGAGAAGTAGCCCTAAATTCAAAATCCCGCAAAACGATTTGGAATTGAAATCAGAAATTACAACACAGGAAACAGAGAAGAAAAGAAAGGGAAAGAGGTAGAAAAAAGGAGAACACGGTCGGTGGACCAAAGTCCACCAAACCGGCCCACTTACTAGCCCACGATAGAACTTGCACTGATACCGCTCTGGGAGGAGTCGTCGTCTTCCTTCCGCTGAGGAAGCAGTGATACGTCTCAAACGTATCTATAATTTTTGATGCTCCATGCTTGTTTTCACACCATTTGCCTTGTGTTTCGTTACACTTCGTGGCGTTTTTATGCGATTTCCGGAACTAACCTATTGACAAGATGCCACAGTGCCAGTTCCCTGTTTTCTGCTGTTTTTGTGTTTCAGAAGTGATACACAGGAAATATTCTCGGAATTGGATGAAACCAAATCCAGAAGTCTTATTTTTCCCGGGAGCATCCAGACATCCGAAAGAGAGCTGGAGAGGGGCTAGGGCCTGCCCTCACACTAGGGTGGCGCGGCCCTGGCCCTGGCCGCGCCACCCATGTGTGAGGAGCCCCTGGCTGCCCTCTCGCGACGCCCCTTCGCCTATAAGAAGCCTCGGGACAGAAAACCCTAGAGGAGTCGGCAATTTTCTAGAAACAGTTCCGCAGCTCCGCTGCCATCGTCGACGAATTTCGGGGGACAGAAGTCTCTGTTCCGGCACCCTGCCGGGACGGGGAAGTGCCCCCGGAGCCATCTCCATCGATCTCCATCGCCGTCTCCACCGTCTCCATCGACCTCACCGCCATCTCCATCAACCTTGCTGTCTCCTATGATGAGGAGGGAGTAGTTCATCCCCGGGGCTAAGGGCTCTACCGGTAGCTATGTGGTTCACCTCTCTCTCCCATGATGTGATCTTTATGTGATCGTGAGCTTTGTATCATGTTGAACAAGTACATGTTATTATTCAGATATTTTGTGTACTCTAGTGATATTATTAAAGTAATCTATTCCTCCTGCTATGGTGTAACGGTGACAGTGCGTGCATCATGGTGGTACTTGGTTTAGGCTATGATCGTGATCGCTTGTGGATTATGAGAGTAATTATTACTATGATAGTATTGAGTGATCTATTCCTCCTTTCATGGTGTAATGTTGACAGTGTGTGCACCGTGTTAGTACTTGGTTTAAGTTGCAATGATTTCTATCTTGAGTTGTGATCTGATTTGAGTATCTCTATGAGTGGTGTTTGTCAAGTACTTGATGAACTTTAAGGGGTGCTTCTGTAGCCACTACACAATGATTAGTGTTATTCAATAGGAGAGTAATTCAGAGTGCCTTAGCAAAGAGAAGTTATTTGTTCAGTCATGTTATATTGTTGGGAGTGTGTCCACTAGTGAAAGTATGATCCCTAGGCCTTGTTTCCAAGCTTTGCATACCGTTTACTTGCTATTTTGTTACTTGTTTGCTCGCAGCGATATTTATTTCACATCACGTTTTGCTACTTATAATCATCTATACCACTTGTATTTCACTATCTCTTCGCCGAACTAGTGCACCTATACATCTGACAAGTGTATTGGGTGTGTTGGGGACACAAGAGACTTTCTGTATCGTAATTGCAGGGTTGCTTGAGAGGGATAGCTTTGACCTCTAACCTCCCTGAGTTCGATAAACCTTGGGTGATCCACTTAAGGGAAACTTGCTGCTGTTCTACAAACCTCTGCACTTGGAGGCCCAACAAGTGTCTACAAGAATAGAAGTGCGTAGACATCAAGCTCTTTTCTGGCGCCGTTGCCGGGGAGGTAAGGTAAAAGGTACTCGCATCCTCCTGTGTGAGTGCTCGAAGTTATTTCCTTTAGATTCTGCAATTACATCTTTTTGTTTCTTATTTTTATTTTCACTAGTTAGGCTTAATGGAAAACAATGAGTTCTGTAGTCTTTTTCCTGAGTTTAGATATGAAGTGTTTGAAGAGAAAATTGAAAAACCTTTGGAGCTTAATTTGCATGCTAATAGTGTTGTTAGTATGAATGCTTTGAACACCGTTGTTGCTAATGCTATAGAAAAGTCTAAGCTTGGGGAAGCTAGTTTTGTTAAGCATGATATTTTTAGTTCCCCGGCTTTAGTGGAGAAAGTTTGCTATGATGATATGTTTGATGAATATGCTTTGCGACATAGTAGTTCTCTAGCTTGTGATGATACTAAACCTCTAGTTTATGATGGTTATAATGATGAGTATAATATTTTCAGTTCACCTACTATTGAGGATAAAATTAGTTATGATTACAATATGCCTCCTGTTTTTGATGATTATGGTGATGAGAATAATTTTTCTGTTAAATCTGCTCCTACTACTATTGTTCCTGTGGTGAGTATTAATTCTTTTATGCATGTGGCTCATGATAGGGATGCTTTACATGATAGTTATATTGTTAATTCTATTCATGATGCTACTGAAAGTTATTATGAGAGAGGGAAACATGGTTTGATGAATCTCAACAATATTGAGTTTCCCCTTTTTATGTTGCAATTCTTGAAGTTGTACTTGTTTTGCCTTCCTATGCTTTTTGCTTTGCGCTTTCATGACTTGTCTCTTTACAAGACTATTTTTCATAGGAAGTGGTTCAGATATAAATGTTTTTCATACTTGCTTTTTGATGCTCTCTATTGCTTTAAGTTCCTATATGGCGCATTTGCCTCAAGCTCTTATATGGCGCCCACATGAGCATCTTTGCAAATTACTGCGCCTAGCTCAAAGGCGTTAAAGAAAAGCACTCTTGGGAGATAACCCATTGTTTTATTTTCAGTACTTTTTCTTTTATTTGAGTCTTGAAAGTTATTACTACTGTAATAACCGCTCCTTATCCTTTTTATTTCGTTGTTGTGCCAAGAGAAGCCTCTAATTTGAGTGAGGTAAGATTTGGGGATGTTGCTGTCCTGAAACTGTTTTTGGTGCTGCACCGTAAAAATTCGTGAAAATTCTCTGTATATCTTTTGGACCTGCGATTCCATGTGCATATGCCCCAGGTTATATCCAAACTTTTGTTAGTTGAACACTTTTTGATTTGAGCAACAGAAAACCCCTCAAAAATTCGACCTTTGTCAGCTATTCAGTTTTGACGGATTTCTGCCAATATTTGTGTTTGCCGCTTTATCGCTTTCTTTTGAGTTCTTTTGATCATGGAACTTTTGAGGAAGTTGCTACAGTAGTATATGCTTAATATGTGGTGGTTTTAGGTTGAAACCTGAAGCAAAAAGGGTTGATAATATGTTATGCTACACTAATGTTGCTAATAGATTTGTGTTTAGTTTTGTATGAAGGAAGTTTTCAAGTGTAGGGATTGGAGAATGATGAGATGAGTTGAAGAATAGACAAAAGCTCAAGCTTGGGGATGCCCATGCATCACCCCAAGAAATATCCAAGAAGTACAAGCGTCAAAGCTTGGGGATGCCCCCGAGGCACCCCTTCTTCATCGGCAAAAATCAGGTCACCTTTCAAGACACTATATTTTTATTGCTTCATGCACTATGCGTTTTTCTTGGAGCGTCAGTTGTTTTAGTTTTCAGTATTAGTTTTGTTTTGTTTGCTGCAATAAATGGTTTGATCACATCATGTTGTTTTGGGGGGAGATGAACTCCGTTTTTCATTTGCCAAGAACACTCTGTTTTTCACTCTTATCGTTCATCGAGTGTTCTTCTTTTTCTGCTACTGCTTTTGGTTTTCGTTTTCGCCTTGATTTGCATTCAGACCTTGTCATATCTTTTCATCAAGGTGTATTTTTGCCTCTGGTCTTTATTGGTTTTCATCAAAAGAGGTGTTTATAAAAAAGTTTGAATGGTGTTGGAAAAGAGAAAAAGCTTTATGCAAAAAAGTGGTACAAGAAGGAGCTTTTGTAGACTGCGGCTTAGGCTTTTTCATGTCATGCTTGATGTATTTTTGATAGTATGCTTAGTGGTTTTGCTGTAGCATGACTTGTCTCAAATGACTGAGATTGCTTAATGAGCCTTTGAAAAAATCATGCGTTGTTTTTATTATATGGAAGCATTTATTTGGTTTTCTCCTTTGATGCTTTATTTGGGTTGACTTGGCACATGCTTACACCATGATGACTACAAAATAAGTCGCCAATAGCCTCTATGATCATTTAGTTTTTGACTCTTGATGCCATCTTATGCTTCTTTTAATGTCGCTTTGTCGCTTTGCATTATTATGGCCGTTATTGCTCTCTTAGTTGGTCGCTCCCAGTCTTTTGCTAGCCCTCGCCTTGTACTGAGTATGAGCTCTACTCGTGCATCCAACTCCCAAAAACCAAGTTTGCCATTGTGTCCACTATAAATTCCTATGCATGGTATTTGTAAGCCATTCCAAGTAAATTTTCATGTGCTACCTTTCAAAAACCTTCAAAACACTTCTCGTTTTGTGACACTGTTTTCAGCTCATGGGGACGTAGTGGTCGGATTTGCTATCTTCCATATTGCTTATTCCAAAAAGGAAAAAAAAAGAGAAAAAATAAATAAAAAAAGGAACTCCTCCAAGGAATGTGAATGTTGGTGGGCACCCGATGGAATCGGTTAGCCATGGTTTGTGAAAGAAAAAAGGTGGGGAGGAGTGCCAAGCTTTATAAAAGAGCACAAAAGTGCCAATCTCTCTCAAAAACTTGCTTCATTTTTGTATGGAAGATAGTAAGAACCCCATTGCCAGTCGTTGACAAAGATAACCACCTCTCAAAATCAAGTTTTATCTCTCTGTTTTACAAATGAAAAGCTCTAGCACATGTTTAATCACTGCTTCCCTCTGCGAAAGGCCTTTCTTCTACTTTTATGTTGAGTCACCACCTTCTTTCTTTATGCACCTTTAAGAGAGCATAGTTGTCATTCTTAGTGTGATATGCATTGTCCCAAAGTTCATTGATTGATTCATATTGTTGGTTTCACTTGTTCTTAAATTATTTGTATCTAGTCGCCCTCTTAAACTTGAAGGTGTCCTATGCATTTATGTTTTGCTCTCTTTGAAGGACAAGCTGAAAACCATTTGTATGTTTTTCCTTATGATTTGAACACACGTTTGACTTTCATTGTTTCATTTTCATGATCTTTTGTTTGTGTTCATTTGCATGTTTACAACATGGTTGCTAAGTTCTTATTGTCAAGATTATATCTTTCATGCCCATGTTTTAAGTTCTTATGATCCCAGCTCACAAATGCTTACGTATATGATCAAGATTGTGTAGGTGCATGTCACCTCAAAAATTATTCTTTTGTTATCACTTACCTACTCGAGGACGAGCAGGAGTTAAGCTTGGGGATGCTAGATACGTCTCAAACGTATCTATAATTTTTGATGCTCCATGCTTGTTTTCACACCATTTGCCTTGTGTTTCGTTACACTTCGTGGCGTTTTTATGCGATTTCCGGAACTAACCTATTGACAAGATGCCACAGTGCCAGTTCCCTGTTTTCTGCTGTTTTTGTGTTTCAGAAGTGATACACAGGAAATATTCTTGGAATTGGACGAAACCAAAGCCAGAAGTCTTATTTTTCCCGGGAGCATCCAGACACCCGAAAGAGAGCCGGAGAGGGGCCAGGGCCTGCCCTCACACTAGGGTGGCGCGGCCCAGGCCCTGGCCGCGCCACCCATGTGTGAGGAGCCCCTGGCTGCCCTCTCGCGACACCCCTTCGCCTATAAGAAGCCTCGGGACGGAAAACCCTAGAGGAGTCGGCAATTTTCCAGAAACAGTTCCGCAGCTCCGCCGCCGTCGTCGACGAATTTCGGGGGACAGAAGTCTCTATTCCGGCACCCTGCCGGGACGGGGAAGTGCCCCCGGAGCCATCTCCATCGATCTCCATCGCCGTCTCCGCCATCTCCATCGACCTCACCGCCATCTCCATCAACCTTGTTGTCTCCTATGATGAGGAGGGACTAGTTCATCCCCGGGGCTAAGGGCTCTACCGGTAGCTATGTGGTTCACCTCTCTCTCCCATGATGTGATCTTTATGTGATCGTGAGCTTTGTATCATGTTGAACAAGTACATGTTATTATTCAGATATTTTGTGTACTCTAGTGATATTATTAAAGTAATCTATTCCTCCTGCTATGGTGTAACGGTGACAGTGCGTGCATCATGGTGGTACTTGGTTTAGGCTATGATCGTGATCTCTTGTGGATTATGAGAGTAATTATTACTATGATAGTATTGAGTGATCTATTCCTCCTTTCATGGTGTAATGTTGACAGTGTGTGCACCGTGTTAGTACTTGGTTTAAGTTGCAATGATTTCTATCTTGAGTTGTGATCTGATTTGAGTATCTCTATGAGTGGTGTTTGTCAAGTACTTGATGAACTTTAAGGGGTGCTTCTGTAGCCACTACACAATGATTAGTGTTATTCAATAGGAGAGTAATTCAGAGTGCCTTAGCAAAGAGAAGTTATTTGTTCAGTCATGTTATATTGTTGGGAGTGTGTCCACTAGTGAAAGTATGATCCCTAGGCCTTGTTTCCAAGCTTTGCATACCGTTTACTTGCTATTTTGTTACTTGTTTGCTCGCAGCGATATTTATTTCACATCACGTTTTGCTACTTATAATCATCTATACCACTTGTATTTCACTATCTCTTCGCCGAACTAGTGCACCTATACATCTGACAAGTGTATTGGGTGTGTTGGGGACACAAGAGACTTTCTGTATCGTAATTGCAGGGTTGCTTGAGAGGGATAGCTTTGACCTCTAACCTCCCTGAGTTCGATAAACCTTGGGTGATCCACTTAAGGGAAACTTGCTGTTGTTCTACAAACCTCTGCACTTGGAGGCCCAACAAGTGTCTACAAGAATAGAAGTGCGTAGACATCAAGCTCTTTTCTGGCGCCGTTGCCGGGGAGGTAAGGTAAAAGGTACTCGCATCCTCCCGTGTGAGTGCTCGAAGTTATTTCCTTTAGATTCTGCAATTACATCTTTTTGTTTCTTATTTTTATTTTCACTAGTTAGGCTTAATGGAAAACAATGAGTTCTGTAGTCTTTTTCCTGAGTTTAGATATGAAGTGTTTGAAGAGAAAATTGAAAAACCTTTGGAGCTTAATTTGCATGCTAATAGTGTTGTTAGTATGAATGCTTTGAACACCGTTGTTGCTAATGCTATAGAAAAGTCTAAGCTTGGGGAAGCTAGTTTTGTTAAGCATGATATTTTTAGTTCCCCGGCTTTAGTGGAGAAAGTTTGCTATGATGATATGTTTGATGAATATGCTTTGCGACATAGTAGTTCTCTAGCTTGTGATGATACTAAACCTCTAGTTTATGATGGTTATAATGATGAGTATAATATTTTCAGTTCACCTACTATTGAGGATAAAATTAGTTATGATTACAATATGCCTCCTGTTTTTGATGATTATGGTGATGAGAATAATTTTTCTGTTAAATCTGCTCCTACTACTATTGTTCCTGTGGTGAGTATTAATTCTTTTATGCATGTGGCTCATGATAGGGATGCTTTACATGATAGTTATATTGTTAATTCTATTCATGATGCTACTGAAAGTTATTATGAGAGAGGGAAACATGGTTTGATGAATCTCAACAATATTGAGTTTCCCCTTTTTATGTTGCAATTCTTGAAGTTGTACTTGTTTTGCCTTCCTATGCTTTTTGCTTTGCGCTTTCATGACTTGTCTCTTTACAAGACTATTTTTCATAGGAAGTGGTTCAGATATAAATGTTTTTCATACTTGCTTTTTGATGCTCTCTATTGCTTTAAGTTCCTATATGGCGCATTTGCCTCAAGCTCTTATATGGCGCCCACATGAGCATCTTTGCAAATTACTGCGCCTAGCTCAAAGGCGTTAAAGAAAAGCACTCTTGGGAGATAACCCATTGTTTTATTTTCAGTACTTTTTCTTTTATTTGAGTCTTGAAAGTTATTACTACTGTAATAACCGCTCCTTATCCTTTTTATTTCGTTGTTGTGCCAAGAGAAGCCTCTAATTTGAGTGAGGTAAGATTTGGGGATGTTGCTGTCCTGAAACTGTTTTTGGTGCTGCACCGTAAAAATTCGTGAAAATTCTCTGTATATCTTTTGGACCTGCGATTCCATGTGCATATGCCCCAGGTTATATCCAAACTTTTGTTAGTTGAACACTTTTTGATTTGAGCAACAGAAAACCCCTCAAAAATTCGACCTTTGTCAGCTATTCAGTTTTGACGGATTTCTGCCAATATTTGTGTTTGCCGCTTTATCGCTTTCTTTTGAGTTCTTTTGATCATGGAACTTTTGAGGAAGTTGCTACAGTAGTATATGCTTAATATGTGGTGGTTTTAGGTTGAAACCTGAAGCAAAAAGGGTTGATAATATGTTATGCTACACTAATGTTGCTAATAGATTTGTGTTTAGTTTTGTATGAAGGAAGTTTTCAAGTGTAGGGATTGGAGAATGATGAGATGAGTTGAAGAATAGACAAAAGCTCAAGCTTGGGGATGCCCATGCATCACCCCAAGAAATATCCAAGAAGTACAAGCGTCAAAGCTTGGGGATGCCCCCGAGGCACCCCTTCTTCATCGGCAAAAATCAGGTCACCTTTCAAGACACTATATTTTTATTGCTTCATGCACTATGCGTTTTTCTTGGAGCGTCAGTTGTTTTAGTTTTCAGTATTAGTTTTGTTTAGTTTGCTGCAATAAATGGTTTGATCACATCATGTTGTTTTGGGGGGAGATGAACTCCGTTTTTCATTTGCCAAGAACACTCTGTTTTTCACTCTTATCGTTCATCGAGTGTTCTTCTTTTTCTGCTACTGCTTTTGGTTTTCGTTTTCGCCTTGATTTGCGTTCAGACCTTGTCATATCTTTTCATCAAGGTGTATTTTTGCCTCTGGTCTTTATTGGTTTTCATCAAAAGAGGTGTTTATAAAAAAGTTTGAATGGTGTTGGAAAAGAGAAAAAGCTTTATGCAAAAAAGTGGTACAAGAAGGAGCTTTTGTAGACTGCGGCTTAGGCTTTTTCATGTCATGCTTGATGTATTTTTGATAGTATGCTTAGTGGTTTTGCTGTAGCATGACTTGTCTCAAATGACTGAGATTGCTTAATGAGCCTTTGAAAAAATCATGCGTTGTTTTTATTATATGGAAGCATTTATTTGGTTTTCTCCTTTGATGCTTTATTTGGGTTGACTTGGCACATGCTTACACCATGATGACTACAAAATAAGTCGCCAATAGCCTCTATGATCATTTAGTTTTTGACTCTTGATGCCATCTTATGCTTCTTTTAATGTCGCTTTGTCGCTTTGCATTATTATGGCCGTTATTGCTCTCTTAGTTGGTCGCTCCCAGTCTTTTGCTAGCCCTCGCCTTGTACTGAGTATGAGCTCTACTCGTGCATCCAACTCCCAAAAACCAAGTTTGCCATTGTGTCCACTATAAATTCCTATGCATGGTATTTGTAAGCCATTCCAAGTAAATTTTCATGTGCTACCTTTCAAAAACCTTCAAAACACTTCTCGTTTTGTGACACTGTTTTCAGCTCATGGGGACGTAGTGGTCGGATTTGCTATCTTCCATATTGCTTATTCCAAAAAGGAAAAAAAAAGAGAAAAAATAAATAAAAAAAGGAACTCCTCCAAGGAATGTGAATGTTGGTGGGCACCCGATGGAATCGGTTAGCCATGGTTTGTGAAAGAAAAAAGGTGGGGAGGAGTGCCAAGCTTTATAAAAGAGCACAAAAGTGCCAATCTCTCTCAAAAACTTGCTTCATTTTTGTATGGAAGATAGTAAGAACCCCATTGCCAGTCGTTGACAAAGATAACCACCTCTCAAAATCAAGTTTTATCTCTCTGTTTTACAAATGAAAAGCTCTAGCACATGTTTAATCACTGCTTCCCTCTGCGAAAGGCCTTTCTTCTACTTTTATGTTGAGTCACCACCTTCTTTCTTTATGCACCTTTAAGAGAGCATAGTTGTCATTCTTAGTGTGATATGCATTGTCCCAAAGTTCATTGATTGATTCATATTGTTGGTTTCACTTGTTCTTAAATTATTTGTATCTAGTCGCCCTCTTAAACTTGAAGGTGTCCTATGCATTTATGTTTTGCTCTCTTTGAAGGACAAGCTGAAAACCATTTGTATGTTTTTCCTTATGATTTGAACACACGTTTGACTTTCATTGTTTCATTTTCATGATCTTTTGTTTGTGTTCATTTGCATGTTTACAACATGGTTGCTAAGTTCTTATTGTCAAGATTATATCTTTCATGCCCATGTTTTAAGTTCTTATGATCCCAGCTCACAAATGCTTACGTATATGATCAAGATTGTGTAGGTGCATGTCACCTCAAAAATTATTCTTTTGTTATCACTTACCTACTCGAGGACGAGCAGGAGTTAAGCTTGGGGATGCTAGATACGTCTCAAACGTATCTATAATTTTTGATGCTCCATGCTTGTTTTCACACCATTTGCCTTGTGTTTCGTTACACTTCGTGGCGTTTTTATGCGATTTCCGGAACTAACCTATTGACAAGATGCCACAGTGCCAGTTCCCTGTTTTCTGCTGTTTTTGTGTTTCAGAAGTGATACACAGGAAATATTCTTGGAATTGGACGAAACCAAAGCCAGAAGTCTTATTTTTCCCGGGAGCATCCAGACATCCGAAAGAGAGCCGGAGAGGGGCCAGGGCCTGCCCTCACACTAGGGTGGCGCGGCCCAGGCCCTGGCCGCGCCACCCATGTGTGAGGAGCCCCTGGCTGCCCTCTCGCGACACCCCTTCGCCTATAAGAAGCCTCGGGACGGAAAACCCTAGAGGAGTCGGCAATTTTCCAGAAACAGTTCCGCAGCTCCGCCGCCGTCGTCGACGAATTTCGGGGGACAGAAGTCTCTATTCCGGCACCCTGCCGGGACGGGGAAGTGCCCCCGGAGCCATCTCCATCGATCTCCATCGCCGTCTCCGCCATCTCCATCGACCTCACCGCCATCTCCATCAACCTTGTTGTCTCCTATGATGAGGAGGGACTAGTTCATCCCCGGGGCTAAGGGCTCTACCGGTAGCTATGTGGTTCACCTCTCTCTCCCATGATGTGATCTTTATGTGATCGTGAGCTTTGTATCATGTTGAACAAGTACATGTTATTATTCAGATATTTTGTGTACTCTAGTGATATTATTAAAGTAATCTATTCCTCCTGCTATGGTGTAACGGTGACAGTGCGTGCATCATGGTGGTACTTGGTTTAGGCTATGATCGTGATCTCTTGTGGATTATGAGAGTAATTATTACTATGATAGTATTGAGTGATCTATTCCTCCTTTCATGGTGTAATGTTGACAGTGTGTGCACCGTGTTAGTACTTGGTTTAAGTTGCAATGATTTCTATCTTGAGTTGTGATCTGATTTGAGTATCTCTATGAGTGGTGTTTGTCAAGTACTTGATGAACTTTAAGGGGTGCTTCTGTAGCCACTACACAATGATTAGTGTTATTCAATAGGAGAGTAATTCAGAGTGCCTTAGCAAAGAGAAGTTATTTGTTCAGTCATGTTATATTGTTGGGAGTGTGTCCACTAGTGAAAGTATGATCCCTAGGCCTTGTTTCCAAGCTTTGCATACCGTTTACTTGCTATTTTGTTACATGTTTGCTCGCAGCGATATTTATTTCACATCACGTTTTGCTACTTATAATCATCTATACCACTTGTATTTCACTATCTCTTCGCCGAACTAGTGCACCTATACATCTGACAAGTGTATTGGGTGTGTTGGGGACACAAGAGACTTTCTGTATCGTAATTGCAGGGTTGCTTGAGAGGGATAGCTTTGACCTCTAACCTCCCTGAGTTCGATAAACCTTGGGTGATCCACTTAAGGGAAACTTGCTGTTGTTCTACAAACCTCTGCACTTGGAGGCCCAACAAGTGTCTACAAGAATAGAAGTGCGTAGACATCAAGCTCTTTTCTGGCGCCGTTGCCGGGGAGGTAAGGTAAAAGGTACTCGCATCCTCCCGTGTGAGTGCTCGAAGTTATTTCCTTTAGATTCTGCAATTACATCTTTTTGTTTCTTATTTTTATTTTCACTAGTTAGGCTTAATGGAAAACAATGAGTTCTGTAGTCTTTTTCCTGAGTTTAGATATGAAGTGTTTGAAGAGAAAATTGAAAAACCTTTGGAGCTTAATTTGCATGCTAATAGTGTTGTTAGTATGAATGCTTTGAACACCGTTGTTGCTAATGCTATAGAAAAGTCTAAGCTTGGGGAAGCTAGTTTTGTTAAGCATGATATTTTTAGTTCCCCGGCTTTAGTGGAGAAAGTTTGCTATGATGATATGTTTGATGAATATGCTTTGCGACATAGTAGTTCTCTAGCTTGTGATGATACTAAACCTCTAGTTTATGATGGTTATAATGATGAGTATAATATTTTCAGTTCACCTACTATTGAGGATAAAATTAGTTATGATTACAATATGCCTCCTGTTTTTGATGATTATGGTGATGAGAATAATTTTTCTGTTAAATCTGCTCCTACTACTATTGTTCCTGTGGTGAGTATTAATTCTTTTATGCATGTGGCTCATGATAGGGATGCTTTACATGATAGTTATATTGTTAATTCTATTCATGATGCTACTGAAAGTTATTATGAGAGAGGGAAACATGGTTTGATGAATCTCAACAATATTGAGTTTCCCCTTTTTATGTTGCAATTCTTGAAGTTGTACTTGTTTTGCCTTCCTATGCTTTTTGCTTTGCGCTTTCATGACTTGTCTCTTTACAAGACTATTTTTCATAGGAAGTGGTTCAGATATAAATGTTTTTCATACTTGCTTTTTGATGCTCTCTATTGCTTTAAGTTCCTATATGGCGCATTTGCCTCAAGCTCTTATATGGCGCCCACATGAGCATCTTTGCAAATTACTGCGCCTAGCTCAAAGGCGTTAAAGAAAAGCACTCTTGGGAGATAACCCATTGTTTTATTTTCAGTACTTTTTCTTTTATTTGAGTCTTGGAAGTTATTACTACTGTAATAACCGCTCCTTATCCTTTTTATTTCGTTGTTGTGCCAAGAGAAGCCTCTAATTTGAGTGAGGTAAGATTTGGGGATGTTGCTGTCCTGAAACTGTTTTCGGTGCTGCACCGTAAAAATTCGTGAAAATTCTCTGTATATCTTTTGGACCTGCGATTCCATGTGCTCATCGAAATTCGTGGCAGTGAGCTCATCTCCGGCCATAATCATCGACTTTGAGCCTCCTGCAAGTCCCGCGGTGAGCATATGCACCTTTGGAAACCCTAATCGCATCTCGCAGTGGTCCGTAGCACGATACCGTAGACCGCCGTCGTGCACCGTCGTAGTGAAGCTCGCCGGAGGCAGCTCCGCTGACCATTTCTTGGCGGCACATGCACTAGAAGACTCCCCATCGTCTCCTGGTTCGCACACAACCATCCACACCTCCTGAATCGCTTGCAATCATCGACTCCGGTGATCACCGGCGTTGAGCCTGCCCAGTCAACATATTGACCGAGTCAACTACCAACGTGGCAGGTGACCTGGCTCGTGGCCCACTAGTTAGTGACCTTGGCTAGGATCACTGCGGGTGTAACTAGCATTTCCCTGTTAATGAAACTCCATGAAATAGTTAGATAAAATTTCAGAAAATACCCCAAACTCTAGAATTCCATATCTAAATCATTTTAAATCAGAAAAATACAAACATTATATCAAAATGTTCACAAAACATTATCTATGGGTTTAAATTATAATATAGAATGCTTGTGTGAAATTATTTTGAACCAAATTTGAAAACTTGTTTAAGTAGTGTTTGAATTCAAACTCAACTATGATAATTCAAATACAATTGTCCAATACCAAATAAATTTTTATAACTTCAAGAATGTTATTTCAATTAATATTTTATTATTCCAAAAAAGTAAAATGTAAACTTTATTATTAGGATTTTAAACCCTAAAATGATTTGTCCAAAATAATTTTAAATACTAAATTTTAGGAGAAATCATAAATAAATTAAAACTAGTGTATTAGAATTGTTTCTTAATTCTAAAATAATTATTCATCATTTGTTTCATTTAGGGTTAAATTTTAAACTCTTGAATCAATTTGAACCACTTAAAATTGAATTCAAACCCTAGCAACTAATAATATAGGGAATTGTGTTTTCTTAATTACTCAAATGCTCCTATAAAGAGAGGATCACTCAATGAAGTTTTGTACTGAATGTCCATTAGGGATTGTGTTCTTTAAATGTTATTCTTTTTAGGAACATACCAAATAAGCATCACCCCAATTTTTATGCATGGATGTAAATAACTACTTATGCATGTTAAGAATGATGTCAACTATAAAAATAGCTATATATGGTAGCAACAATGTAAACTACTTTGAGTGAACATGCTCAACTAGCACTGTACAAGTACTATATGAATTTAGTTTATTCCTTGATGTGTTCCACCTAATAACTACTTCCTGATTATGATAGAACTATGTTAAACCCTAGAACACCAAACCTTATTTGTAGAACTTTTATTTCTTAAGAATTGTGTTCTTCAAAAGTTATTCTTTCAATATACCTTTAAAGTAAATATCAACCATTCCATTAAGCCTTAACATCAACAATTTCTATTTGTGTGTTAAGATTGTTGTCAACCCTAAGACTAACTAGGTATTCTTATAAAATAAGAATTACTTCAACTTTGCATATCCATAATCAACTACTTGTTTGCGAATAATAAGATACCACTTTAAAAGTGTTACTTTCAAGTCCTCACCTATTTATAAAATTTTGCAATAACAACCAAACACGGTAAACTCAAACACTTTAACTCTTGTTTCAAGCTTTATTCCGCTTCTTATGAAGAATAGCCAACTAACTTAAAACCCATAACAACCTTGTGTGTGTAATTGAACTTAAAACTGCAACAATCACAAAGAAGTCACCACAACTCAATATTAAAAAATCATCGGGGTTAGGTTATGCTTAGAGAGATGCATAGCATATGATTTGCATATCATGCTGCAGATCTTTTTACATCATCTTTACCAGAGGATGGTGCTATTTCAGAATTTGGATTTCTTTCGCATCGAAGACTTTGACTTGCATAATCTTGCAGTCAAAAAGGAAAGTTCACTCTTGCTCATGCCTCTTGATTATTTTTATCAAATTACTTGCAGATATATACCTGTGGTATTACTACTGCATCTAAAAGCAAAAGGTTCTCTTTTCATAATTAATATGACTATCTTGTTATCGACCCGAGTGGTGGTAACCTAGGATGGCTGGCAAATGGAACCATGGTATGATTGTTGTGGTGGAGGTTCCATTTGCACGGGAAAGTAAACCCTAGGACTTAACAACCAATATCGCTGTTACTCTTGCACCGTAAAAACCACGTTGTCCAAGAGACTTGGAATGGGACGGGAAAGTCATCTGTCTCTTCTTCCATTCGCATGTCAATGGGCACTCAACTACCGTATGATGTATGTCTTGCGGGAATACATGCACATGGGTGGGACCCCTTAGTGCCCACGGCCATTGGTGTCTAGGATGGTCTGCAAGAGGCGTCTAGGTACTTCATCGGGAGGGGTGAATATCGGGGGCTAAACCTGCTTGGCAGAATTGGGTGGGCATGCGTTGTGCGGAGAAGGACGGTGAATGGCTTGGATCAATGACTGGGCCCCACACCAAGGAAGTGTGGACTAGCAAGCTACTCGGTTGTGCAGCAAGGCTTTGATCTCTTTTGGAATGACGCACCTCTGCAGGGCGTAAAAGGATGTGACATGTTACCCCTTGTTCCAGAAGAAGCTACGAACGCTGCAGGAAAGGTGCTCTCAAGGCACTAGTAACCTGTGTTGGCTATCGGGCATAGTTTTCAGAATAAAAGCAACCTCCTGAAGAAATGTTTATGAAAACTTGCATTGCCAAACGACTCTTGGGTCTAAGGCTTTAGTTAGTGCATCAAATACCTTATTCCCTATATGAACTTGCTGGGTAACGCTCGTTACTCACCCCACTCCCTCGTAACCCTTGCTTAGATTGGAGGCAACTCAAGGAGGCAACCTTAAGACACTAAAGATGAAGATGAAGCATTCTACCAACGTCAGGGTTATCATTGGAGTCAATAACTATACCAAAGCTTGGTGGAAAACTAGCATATGAATAGAAGGGAACTAGTTCCCGAATCCTAGAACCTAAGTAGTTAGAGTAGTTCTGTAGATGAGTAGTAAGCCAACTGCACTAGTTGTAGTTTAGTTTAGTCTTCCTTGTATTCTTTCCTGTTTGTAGTTGCCAGGACTAAACCTCTATCTGTTGAGGAGGTTTTGAAGATCATCTGTATGCTGAAAATTGTAATCCTATAGACATACCGTGGACCTGCGATGTTTCTGTTGTACCACTCTGATGGATGTAATACTAGTGAGACGGTGTTTCATTGGTGTTATGTCAATGACTTGCATACTACACATGAAGTGGTATGCTGGGTCACCACAGCTGGTATCAGAGCAAACGCTTTGACCCTAGGATTAAAACCCTTTAATAGGAGACCTATAGGTTTGTTAGTGACTATAGGAAGCCTTCTTATGTAAACCAGTTCTTCTTATGACTTGGGATGGATATTCAACAAAACAATAATCCTGACACACTCGAGTCAAATGTTCTTATCTATTTTTCATAAGTGAAGTTAGATATCTTGTTCCATACCATGTATTTATGACATCATTTGAGCTTTACACAATGGATGGAAGTAGATTATAATTGGTATACAATACATGGTAGTCCAAAGAGAGGATACTACCAGAATGGGAACTATCCTATTGGAAGAAGTATACCAAGGTCGTTATGTTAAACTTAAGTCATCTGAAACTGTAGTAAGATGATGTTAAGTGATGAAGTGAAGCTATATGAAGTAGTAGGTGTCGTGGGTGCGTTCGCGGACACCGGGGGTAACACCCCCTAGATTGTTTGGTAAGTGCACGGGTAAGACGTCCTCGTCCCTCCACAGAGCAAACACAAGAACACACGGCAATTTACCCTGGTTCAGGCCACGAGAGGGGATCTCACGTAAAACCCTATGTCCAGCATGTCTGAGCTCATTGAAGAAGATGTCGTCGGTGGGTGTACAAGGGGGGGTCAGAGGCAAAGCCTGGAGGCGTCTATCCTTTGAAGAAAGCTCTCTACTCCTATGCTACTCAACCTCTCAAGGGCTGAGAGATCGATCTCTAGATCAGTAGATGAACCCTCCCACATCCTCTCTACGAGGCTCACAAGATGTAGATCTTGTAGGTCTCTACGCTCTTCTCTCTGGAGAACAGCTTCACTGTTGCTCTACTACCTATCTACTCTGCTCTTCGCATTCGACTTGACTGGTGTGAGCTGAGCCTCCCCCTCCTCAAACTCTTCTCTCTACCGTGGCCTGGCCCTCCTTTTATACTCAAGGGGATACCACAATGGCCAGTCTGCATGCGTGATAGATGTCACACAGCTCTGAGCGGTGGTGTAGCCCTGCAGGGCTAGGCTCTGAGTTGTCCTTCCGCTCCGTCTGGCGTGCTGCACTGATGGGACTTGACCAGCCGGTCCAGTCCATCATTACCGCCTCTGGCGCGTTAATGATGCCTTTTACAAGCCTGCCGCAGAGGGCTTTGATACGTCTCAAACGTATCTATAATTTTAGATGCTCCATGCTTGTTTATGCACCATTTGCTTTGTGTTTTGTTTACACTTCGTGGAGTTTTTATGCATTTTCCGGAACTAACCTATTAAGGAGATGCCATAGTGCCAGTTCCCTATTTTAGTGTTTCAGAAAAGTTACACAGGAAATATTCTCGGAATTGGACGAAACGAAGCCCGAAGTTCCTATTTTCCCCCGACACGAGACAGAGTCCAAAGAAGAGTCAGAGGGGGGCCAGGAGGCAACCACACCTGGTGGTGGCGTGGGTGGACCCCTGGGCATGCCACCCTATGGTGTGGGGCCCCTAGGTGCCCTCTGACATTGCCCCTCTGCCTATAAAAAGTCTCCGACACGAAAACCCTAAATCAATCGGTGTTTTTCCTAGAAAAGTTCCGCAGCGGCGCTGCCATCGAAGACCAATTTTGGGGGACAGAAGTCTTTGTTCCGGCACCCTGCCGGGACGGGTAAGTGCCCCCGGAGCCATTTCCATTGACTCCATCGCCTCCACCGCTGTATCCATTGACTTCACCATCATCTCCATCGACGTTGTTGTCTCCCATGATGAGGAGGGAGTAGTTCTCCCCCAGGGCTAAGGGCTCTACCAGTAGCAATGTGGTTCACCTCTCTCTCTCCCATGATGTGATCTATATGTGATCATGAGCTTTGTATCTAGTTGATTTGGTAGATGTTGTTCTTCATATATAATGCTACTCCAGTGCTTTATTATTGTAATCTCCGGAGACACCTTGTACCATGATGTGAAGTTGACAGTGTGCACATTATGTGTGTCTCTTTGGCTAGTGTCTCTATGAATTGTTAGTGTTTGTTGGAACCATCTAGTGCGCTCGAGGTGATAGTGTGGGGCAATCTAGTTTGGGGAAATGCGAACTTTGAGGAGTGCTTCATAGCCCTACACATGATTAGTGTTCATTATTGATACGTCTCCAACATATCTATAATTTTTGATGCTCCATGCTTGTTTTCACACCATTTGCCTAATGTTTCGTTACACTTAGTGGCACTTTTATGCATTTTCCAGAACTAACCTACTAACAAGTCGTCACAGTGCCAGTTCCCTGTTTTCTGCTGTTTTTGTGTTTCAGAAGTGATATACAGGAAATATTCTTGGAATTGGACAAAACAAGTTCCTGAAGTCTTATTTTGTCCGGGAGCTTCCAGAGATCCGAAGGAGAGTAGGAGGGGAGCCACAGGGGCCCCACACGCCAGGCCGGCGCGGCCAGGGCCTGGCCCGCGCCGCCCTGGTGTGAGGCCACCTGGCTCCACCTCTGACATCGCCCCTTCGCCTATAAAGACCCCCCGACGGGAAAAACCTAAGTACCCGATCAATTTTCTAGAACACATCGCGATCCACCGCCGCCGTCGACCCGAAGATCGGGAGGGTCCAGAAGCTCTTCCCGGCACCCTGCCGGAGAGGGGAATCGCCACCGGAGGTCTTCTTCATTGCCATGCTTGCCTCCGGAGCGATGAGTGAGTAGTCTACCTTGGACTATGGGTCCATAGCAGTAGCTAGATGGTTGTCTTCTCCACCATGTGCTTCATGTTTAGATCTCATGAGCTACCCTACATGATTGAGATCACCGTTATGTAATTCTACATGTTTGGTTTGTTGGGATCCGATGAATATTGGTGTTATGATTGAGTTGCTGTACTGAAATATATCGTTTGTTATCTCTATGTTGTTTATGATCTTGCATGCTCTCCGTTGTTAGTAGCTATCTTGGCCGAGTAGTTGCTAGTGACTCCAAGAGGGGGTATTTATGCTCGATAGTGGGTTCATGCCTCTATTTAACCTGGGGGAGTGACAGAAACCTCTAAGGTTGTAGATGTGCTGTTGCTACTAGGGAGAAAACAACATTCATATGCTCAAGGGCATATGCTTTGTTTACATTACACACTTTGCTTAATGCAATTATCTGTTGTTCGCAACTTAATACTTGTGGAGTTCTCGGATTGATTCGCCACAAGTGGATTATTAGTCATAGATGCAGTTGGATGGCGGTCTATGTATTTTGTTGTAATGCCCTGAGTAAATCTCATAGTGATCTTCTTGACATATCACGTTTATCTTTATTCTATCAATTGCCCAACTGTAATTTGTTTACCTAGCATGTGTTATTTATCTTATGGAGAGACACCACTAGTGAACTGTGGACCCCAGTCCTATTTCCATCATATTGCTATCACCTGTTTACTTTACTCGCATTGTTTACTTTACTCGCATACTTCTACTGTTTTCCACTCGATACGCTCATAACCTTTGTTTCAAGCAAACCGGTGAGATTGACAACCTCATCGCAAGTTGGGAACAAAGTACTTGGTTGTGTTGTGTGCAGGTTCCGTGTTGCAGCTAGCAAGCAAAGCTTGGATGAGGCGCCATATATAAATTGTCCGAAGCTGTCGCAAACTAGCAAGCATCACCTTCAGTCGTTATTGTATGCTCTTCTCCTGATCGACATACCTTGGTTTCTTAACTGAGGGAAAACTAGCTGCTATATTCATCACACCTTCCTCTAGGGGTTCCCAACGGGCTGGTTATTCACCATGCATCAAGCTCTTTTTCTGGCGCCAGCCCTGCGTGAGGCCGCCCTGGCCCACCTCTGGTCTCGCCCTTTCGCGTACATCATCGTCCCCGAAAACCTAAGTCAAGGGGGGGCTCAGAGTTAGACACAGCCGCCTCTGCGGGGTGGAAAACACCAGAGAGAGAAAAGCTCTCCGACAGGCAGAAATCTGCCGGGGAAATTCCTTCCCGGAGAGGGGAGATCATCGCCATCGTCATCACCATCGCACCGGACTTTATCGGGATCATCATCATCATCCCCATCACCAGCACCTTCATCTCCACCATCACCACGCCATCCCGCTGTAACATCTTGAGTTGGATCTTGTTATATTCATAGGGGAAACTTTCCCGGTGTTGATTACTCTTGTAGTTGATGCTATTGAGTGGAACCTTTGAGTTAAGGTTTATGTTCAGATTGTTATTTACCATTATTTCACCTCTGATCATGATCCATATGATGTCTTGTGAGTAGTTCGTTTAGTTCTTGAGGACATGGGAGAAGTCAAGATGTTAGTAGTGAATTATTGTTGAGAAATATTTAATGGTTTGATATTGTTGTGGTGCTATTTCACTAGTGGTGTCATGTGAACGTCGACTACATGATACTTCACCATTTATGGGCCTAGTGAGATGCATTGTGTATTTGGCTACCGATTGTGGGGTTGCTGGAGTGACAGAAACCTAAACCTCCGTTGGGAAACCATTGCACCAGGGAGCGTAGGATCTTAGAGTTTAAGGCTGTGGTTAGATTTATCTTAATTACTTTCTTGTATTTGCGGATGCTTGCAAGGGGTATAATCACAAGTGTGTATTTATCCTAGTAAGGGTAGTGCGCTAGCACAGGTTCACCCCCATAACACCTATCAAACCAATAAATACTATTGGCTCTATGAAGCGAAAGCTCTTGACAGAAACTCCCGTGTGTCCTCGAGAACGTTTGGTTATTATAAGTATACAATCGGCTTGTCCTTTGCTGAAGAAAGGATTGGGCCACTTGCTGCAATTGTTACTGCTGTCTTTTATTTACTCGCACTTTATTTACTCGTATTACCAAATACCCCTGAAAACCTGTTTGCTAGTATTTATAGTGATTCCTTGATCAAAACCGCTCATCAACACCTTCTGCTCCTCGTTGGGTTCGACACTCTTATTTATCGAAAGTACTACGATACACCCCCTATACTTGTGGGTCATCAAGACTATTTTCTGGCGCCGTTGCCGGGGAGTGTAGCGCTATTGAAGAGTGGAATTGGAAAAGGTAAACGTCGCTGTGAGTATTGTTTTTATTTTGTCTTTTATTTTTGTTTTACTCTGCTATGGAGAACTCTCCGTTTGGTTTCCTATTTGGAAACACATCTACTACTACTGCTGCACATGCGGAGGAACCACCACCGCCACCGCCTGCTGAAATTGATCCTTTTAAAATACCTATGAAAATTGTTGGGCGTATTATGGATAACTGCTATTCAGGAGATGGAACTGTCCATCCGGGTGATCACTTATTATTTATACATGAATTATGCGAGTTGTTCAGACGTGCAGGTATTTCACCAAGCCAGGTTAAGGAGAAATTATTCTCATTATCATTGAAAGGCAGAGCTGAAGAGTGGTATCGACTACTCCAAGATGGTCCATTTATGGCATGGGAGGATATTGTACCTCTCTTTTATTCCAAGTTTTATCCTCCAAGTGAAATTCATAAAGACCGTAACCGGATATATAATTTTTGGCCTCATGATGGAGAGAGTATTGCCCAAGCGTGGGGAAGATTGAAGTTACTAATGCTCAAATGCCCCATTCATGAGCTCCCCAATAATATTGTTATTGATAATTTTTATGCGCGGCTTACTCTTCCTGATAAGGATTATTTGGATGTTTCTTGCTTTGGATCATTTACTCATATGAAAGAAGATGCTAAGTGGAAACTTCTTGACCGTATACAAGAGAATGCTAAAGGTTGGGAAAATGACAAAGGTAGGAAGTCAGGTATAAACTATGATTATGAATGCATTAAATCTTTTATGGGAACCGATGACTTTCATAGTGTTAGCACTGCTTATGGTCTTGATTCACAAATACTTGCTAATTGTCTTAAGTCTTTTGCCTCTTATATTGATATTCCAAAGAAAGATTGGAACAAATATCATGCGCCTTATAAAGATTCTATTAGTCATATACCTGCTGCAGCTACTGAAGTTTGTACTGTTGATAGCATTGTGCCTGAACCTTATTTTGAGAAGACACCTTTCCCTGCTAAGGTAAAGAAGTATTCTACTTTGGTAAATGTGTCTAATAAAAGTACTAAGAAAGCTGCAGAACCTGATGAGCAAATTACTATTAAGTCTCCTGTAGCTATATTGAAGGATCTTGTTACTAAAGATGTAGGGGATGAATATATTCTTTTTTGTGAAGATGCTTCTAACATTCTCTCACATCCTAAAAAGCATAGGAAAACAAGTGTTCCCGTTATTTCTGTCAGGATTGGAGATCATTGCTATTATGTTTTATGTGATATTGGTGCTAGTGCAAGTGCTATTCCTTTAGAGCTTTACAAAGAAATCATGCACGAGATTGGCGCTTGTGAACTTGAAGATATTGATGTGGTTGTTCAGCTTGCTAATAGAGAGACTGTTTGGCCTCTTGGTATTGTTCGAGATGTGGAAGTTCTATGCGGTAAGACTAAATACCCCACTGATTTTCTAGTACTTGGTAAGGAGGCTAGTAAAACTTGTCCTATTATTTTTGGTAGACCATTTTTGAACACTTGTGGCGCCGTGATAGATTGTAAGAAGGAGAATTTTTTTACTAAGTTTAATGGAGAGTCTTATGAGTTTAATTTTTCCAAGTTTGCTAAGACTTCTTATGAAAATGAAACGCCTAATGAAAATTTTCGGGTTGAACAGCTTGCTTCTATTGCTCTTGCTCCTAATAATGCCTTGCAGCAATTCATGGAAGATCACGAAAGTGATGTTTTTAGCAAGGAAAGAGAAGAGATTGACGACATTCTTCTTCGTCAACCACCGTTACTCAAACATAATCTACCTGTGGAGGATCTTGGTACCACTTTGCCACCTAAGGAAGATCCTATGTTTGAATTAAAGCCTTTGCCTGATAATCTCAAATATGCTTATATAGATGATAAGAAAATATATCTTGTTATTATTAGTTCTAAACTTTCAGGAAAGGAAGAAGAAAGATTATTGGAGATATTGAGGAAACACCGAGGAGCTATGGGATATACTCTAGATGATTTAAAAGGGATTTCTCCCACTTTATGTCAGCATGCCATTAATATGGAGAAAGATGCGAAGCCAGTCGTGGAGCATCAACGCCGCCTAATTCCCAAGATGAAGGATGTGGTAAGAAACGAGGTATTAAAACTCCTTGATGCTGGTATTATTTATCCTATTGCTGATAGTAGATGGGTTAATCCTGTTCATTGTGTTCCTAAGAAAGGAGGCATGACTGTTGTGCCTAATGAGAATAACGAGCTTATTCCTCAAAGGGTAGTTGTTGGTTATAGGATGTGCATTGATTATAGGAAGGTAAACAAAGTTACTAAGAAAGATCATTACCCTTTACCGTTTATAGATCAAATGCTAGAAAGGTTGTCTAAGAAGACTCATTTTTGTTTCCTTAATGGTTATTCTGGTTTCTCTCAAATTGCTGTTAAGAAGGATGATCAAGAGAAAACCACTTTTACTTGCCCTTATGGAACTTATGCTTATAGACGTATGTCGTTTGGTTTATGCAATGCTCCTGCTACTTTTCAAAGATGTATGTCTGCTATTTTTCATGGCTTTTGTGAAGAAATTGTGGAGGTCTTCATGGACGATTTCTCCGTCTATGGAACTTCTTTTGATAATTGTTTGCACAACCTTGATAAAGTTTTGCAGAGGTGCGAAGAAACTAACCTTGTTCTTAATTGGGAGAAATGCCACTTTATGGTAAATGAAGGAATTGTCCTTGGACATAAAATTTCTGAAAGAGGTATTGAAGTAGACAGAGCAAAAGTGGAAGCAATTGAGAAAATGCCCTGTCCCAGAGATGTTAAAGGTATTCGTAGTATTCTTGGTCATGCTGGTTTCTATAGGAGGTTTATTAAAGATTTCTCTAAGATTTCAAAGCCTCTTACCAATCTTCTTGAAAAGGATGTACCATTTGTCTTTGATGATGATTGTAAGGAAGCTTTTGAAACTCTTAAGAAGGCTTTAACTACTGCTCCTATTGTTCAACCACCTGATTGGAATTTACCTTTTGAAATTATGTGCGATGCTAGTGATTTTGCTGTTGGTGCTGTTCTTGGACATTGCATAGATAATAAGTTGAATGTTATTCATTATGCTAGTAAGACTCTTGATGCTGCTCAGAAGAATTATGCTACTACTGAGAAAGAGTTTCTTACTGTTGTTTTTGCTTGTGATAAGTTTAGATCTTACATTGTTGATTCTAAGGTTACTATTCATACTGATCACGCTGCTATTAGATATCTTATGACTAAGAAAGATGCTAAGCCTAGGCTTATTAGATGGGTGTTGCTTTTACAAGAGTTTGATTTGCATATCGTAGATAGGAAAGGTGCTGAAAATCCTGTGGCTGACAATTTGTCTAGATTGGAAAACATTTCTTTTGATCCTATTCCTGTTAATGATAGTTTTCCAAACGAATAGTTGGCTGCAATAAATGTAACTTCGCGAGACCTTCCTTGGTATGCTGATTATGCTAACTTTATTGTTTCCAAGTATTTGCCTCCAACCTTTACAGCTCAGCAAAGAAGAAAATTCTTTTATGATTTGAGGCATTATTTTTGGGATGACCCACATTTATATAAAGAAGGAGTTGATGGTATTATGAGAAGATGTGTACCAGAATATGAGCAACAAGAGATATTAAGGAAATGCCATGGCAGTGCCTATGGAGGGCATCATGCTAGAGACAGAACCGCACAAAAGGTTCTACAGTCAGATTTTTATTGGCCAACCCTCTTTAAAGATGCCAGAAGGTATGTTTTATCTTGCGATGAATGTCAAAGAGTTGGTAATATTTCTAGACGCAATGAGATGCCTATGAATTACACTCTTGTTATTGAACCGTTTGATTGTTGGGGATTTGACTTTATGGGTCCTTTTCCTCCTTCAAAAGGCTATACCCATATACTTGTTGCTGTTGATTATGTTACTAAATGGGTAGAAGCCATACCTACAAAGAGCGCCGATGGTGAGACCTCGTTGAAAATGCTTAAGGATGTTATTTTTCCTAGGTTCGGAGTGCCTAGATATCTTATGACTGACGGGGGTTCTCATTTTATTCACGGTAGTTTTAGAAAAACTCTTGCTAAATATGATGTCAATCATAGAATTGCTTCTGCTTATCATCCCCAAACTAGTGGGCAGGTAGAGCTTTCAAATAGGGAGATCAAGTCTATCTTGCAGAAGACTGTCAATAGATCTAGGAAAAACTGGGCTAGTAAGTTGAATGACGCTTTATGGGCTTATAGAACTGCTTATAAGAACCCCATGGGTATGTCTCCTTATAAGATGGTTTACGGAAAAGCGTGTCACTTGCCCTTAGAATTAGAACACAAAGCTTTTTGGGCAGTGAGAGAGCTTAACAGAGATTTTAAACTAGCCGGTAAGAAAAGGTTGTTAGATTTGAGTTCTCTAGATGAGTGGAGAAACGAAGCGTATGAGAATGCCAGACTTTTCAAAGAGAAAGTCAAGCAATGGCATGATAAGAGAATTCTTAAGAGAGAGTTTCATGTTGGTGATAAAGTTCTATTGTATAGGTCTCGTCTCAGATTTTTTGCAGGAAAATTACTTTCGAAATGGGAAGGACCATATGTTATTGTGGAAGTGTACCGCTCAGGTGCTATTAAGATTGCTTCATTGAAAAATGATTCTACACAAGTGGTGAATGGGCAAAGACTCAAGCATTATATTTCTGGAGATTCTTATAATGAAGATGTTGATGTTATTGAAATAGTTTCTCCGGAAGAATTCATCCAAGACAAATTGCAGGTACCTGCAGAGTTCGTTTTCGAATAGGTAACAGTTCTAGTCAGAGAAGTTTCGCGAAAAGTTCTTCCTTTAATATTCCTGCTGTTTTTACTAAATATGAAAAATCACGAGACGAAAACGGGCAGGAAAAAGAGTCCATGTGTGTCTCACACACAGGTGGCGCAGGCCCACCCCTGGCCACGCCACCTAGGTGTGAGAACACCCCGGAACTCGTTTCCGTCCCGGTTTCCTCCTGTGATTTCGTTTCGATGTATAATTTTTGCCTATTTAACCCCCCGGAGTCCCCGAGGATTGTATATCGTTTTCTCATCGTGTTTTGTTTCGAGCTGTTTCTGCCAGGAGTTGATCTTAAGCTTGGGGGAATCAGGGCTTCTTCAAGTGACAACAAGGGCAAAGGGCCCTATGTAGATGATCACCAGCGCCAGAAGTGGAAGGAGGAGCTAGGTTCTGGAAGAGCAAGGCCGAAAAACCCTGCTTTTGAAGGACCAACGAAAGCTAGGCGTATCTTTTCTCATGATTTGCAGGGACCAACATATCATGTTTTGGATCTTGACTCCATGCCCGTGATAGAACATGGCATGCTGGTCACTTTTGAGTTTTGCACTCAATATCAAGCTTTGAAGAGGGAGGTAGAGATGCTTCAGGAAGAGAATCTCAGGCTTCGCAGGATGCAGGAATATTTCATTAATCCAAGGCTGCTTCCAATACCGCCAAAGGAGTAATTCGTCATCGGTATAGGCATCCCCTTGGCTTGTTCCAATCTTGGGGGAGTGCCGCGGTATCACATCATTACCTTTTGCTCATTTACTTTTCAAGTAGAGTCATATCATGAATAGAGAAGTTATCGTATAGAATAGTTTGCAGTTTGGAAGTATCCTCCTTAGTTGGTTATCTATGTATCCCTTGGTGTGAGTTGCGGTAATAAAATATTAATGAGAAGTTTTATCGTTTACTTTTCGCACACTTTATGTTAGTTTGCAATCTCTCTTGTATGACTAGTCTTGTTGATTGGTATTGGTATCACATTGGGAGCATGAGTAGATTTAGTTGGTTTTGGCAAACCTAGCTTGGTCAGTAGCAACTTTACCTTGAGGTTTGAGTAGAAAAGAATAAGGAAGTGCTTGCAGTTACATCACTTCAGTTTTCCCTTATGTTTGGCTTATAAGCATTATTATTCTTAAAGTTAAAATCGTTGTACCTTCAAGGGAGTTTGCATGATTGTTCTTATTATATGTATGTTTGTTTGTTTCATGCAACTCTTATGCTTGCTACCCAGCCTTGCTAGCTAAAAACCTGTACTGAGAGGAATTACTTCTCGTGCATCCAATTCCCAAAAGCCAAGTCACTTCCAAAGAGTCCACTATAAATTCCTATGCATGGTATTTCAAGCCATTCCAAGTAAATTTTCATGTGCTACCTTTCAAAAACCTTCAAACACTTCTCATTTTGTGCCACTGTTTTTAGCTCATGAGGACGTAGTGGATGGGTTTGTTATCTTCCATACTAAATTGAGTACCCCTCGACTAGGCAGCTTCATCTGCTCGTCATTAATTTTGCAAGGGAGCTGGTCAGACCATTATAATCTCAAAAGAAAAAGAAAGAAAAAAGGCACTCCTCCAATGGAATGTGAAAGTTGGTCGGCACCCGATGGAATCGGTTAGCCATGGTTTGAGAAAGGAAAAAGGTGGGGAGGAGTGCAAAGCTATAAAAGAGCACCAAAGTGCCAATTAATCAAACATCTCGGAACCGCTCTCACTTGTTTAGTATGGAAGATATCAAGAACTCCGTTGCTAGTCGTTGACAAAAGCAACCACCTCTCAAAACAATTTTTACCTCTGTTTTACAAATGAAAAGCTCTAGCACATGTTTAATCCCTACTTCCCTCTGCGAAGGGCCTATCTTTTACTTTTATGTTGAGTCAACCTATTTCCCTCTGTCTCAAGCAAGCATTTGAGTTGTTATGTTTCACTCATCCATATGTTGATCCGTTTAATCATGTTTATTATCTTCCTTGTTTTGTATAATGCTTTTGTCTGAAGGAATATATCTTTGAAAGCTTTCTATGAATGCAAAAGTTTACTTTGTTGAGCATATAGTCTTTGCTATATTAGCTCTGTTTTAAAAGGCTCCGTTTAAAAGAGAGAATAGTTTGTTCTCCATTCTTTGACCAAGAACTAAGGTTTGCCATTGCCAATTATAGTTTACCTTGTGCATCTTTACATGTGATTCCCGTTTACCTATTGCAAGTCTATATCTTATAAAGGGAAGTTGTTGATTATTATAATTTGTGCCTTGGTAAATGTGATGCTTCTTGTCCGTATTTTGATTATCGACACTTCACTCCATAAACCTGTGGTCATGTTTACCGAGTTTAGTTTTCGCTTGGGGACAAGCGAGGTCTAAGCTTGGGGGGGTTGATACGTCCAATTTGCATCACTATTTTGTATCATAATTTACTGTTATTCATTGATATATTTCATATTTAGATATGATACTTATGTTATTTCCTTTGCTTTCACATGTTTGATGATCATCGGAGGAGTTGCTGCCGGAGTCAGGATTCTGCTAGAAAAAGGACCATCAAGAGACCATATTTTGAAGATCAGGAAAATTCCAGAAAAATACCCAGAAATTATATTTTCCCAGAAGACTCAGGAAGCCAGAAGGATGAGTCGAGAGGAGCCAGGGGGGCCCACACGCTAGGGTGGCGCGGCCAGCCCCCTGGCCGCGCCAGCCCTGCGTGAGGCCGCCCTGGCCCACCTCTGGTCTCGCCCTTTTGTGTACATCATCGTCCCCGAAAACCTAAGTCAAGGGGGGGCTCAGAGTTAGACACAGCCGCCTCTGCGGGGCGGAAAACACCAGAGAGAGAAAAGCTCTCCAGCAGGCAGAAATCTGCCGGGGAAATTCCTTCCCGGAGAGGGGAGATCGTCGCCATCGTCATCACCATCGCACCGGACTTCATCGGGATCATCATCATCATCATCCCCATCACCAGCACCCTCATCTCCACCATCACCACGCCATCCCGCTGTAACATCTTGAGTTGGATCTTATTATATTCATAGGGGAAACTTTCCCGGTGTTGATTACTCTTGTAGTTGATGCTATTGAGTGGAACCTTTGAGTTAAGGTTTATGTTCAGATTGTTATTTACCATTATTTCACCTCTGATCATGATCCATATGATGTCTTGTGAGTAGTTCGTTTAGTTCTTGAGGACATGGGAGAAGTCAAGATGTTAGTAGTGAATTATTGTTGAGAAATATTTAATGGTTTGATATTGTTGTGGTGCTATTTCACTAGTGGTGTCATGTGAACGTCGACTACATGATACTTCACCATTTATGGGCCTAGTGAGATGCATTGTGTATTTGGCTACCGATTGTGGGGTTGCTGGAGTGACAGAAACCTAAACCTCCGTTGGGAAACCATTGCACCAGGGAGCGTAGGATCTTAGAGTTTAAGGCTGTGGTTAGATTTATCTTAATTACTTTCTTGTATTTGCGGATGCTTGCAAGGGGTATAATCACAAGTGTGTATTTATCCTAGTAAGGGTAGTGCGCTAGCACAGGTTCACCCCCATAACACCTATCAAACCAATAAATACTATTGGCTCTATGAAGCGAAAGCTCTTGACAGAAACTCCCGTGTGTCCTCGAGAACGTTTGGTTATTATAAGTATACAATCGGCTTGTCCTTTGCTGAAGAAAGGATTGGGCCACTTGCTGCAATTGTTACTGCTGTCTTTTATTTACTCGCACTTTATTTATTCGTATTACCAAATACCCCTGAAAACCTGTTTGCTAGTATTTACAGTGATTCCTTGATCAAAACCGCTCATCAACACCTTCTGCTCCTCGTTGGGTTCGACACTCTTATTTATCGAAAGTACTACGATACACCCCCTATACTTGTGGGTCATCACCCAACTGTAATTTGTTTACCCAGCATGTGTTATTTATCTTATGGAGAGACACCACTAGTGAACTGTGGACCCCGGTCCTATTTCCATCATATTGCTATCACCTGTTTACTTTACTCGCACTGTTTACTTTACTCGCATACTTCTACTGTTTTCCACTCGATACGCTCATAACCTTTGTTTCAAGCAAACCGGTGAGATTGACAACCTCATCGCAAGTTGGGAACAAAGTACTTGGTTGTGTTGTGTGCAGGTTCTGCGTTGCAGCTAGCAAGCAAAGCTTGGACGAGGCGCCATATATAAATTGTCCAAAGCTGTCGCAAACTAGCAAGCATCACCTTCAGTCGTTATTGTCTGCTCTTCTCCTGATCGACATACCTTGGTTTCTTAACTGAGGGAAAACTAGCTGCTATATTCATCACACCTTCCTCTTGGGGTTCCCAACGGGCTGGTTATTCACCACGCATCAAGCTCTTTTTCTGGCGCCGTTGCCGAGAAAGAGTGGAAGACTTCTGCGAGGGGAGTTTTTCGCACACACATCCTTTACTTTGTTATTGTTTTGCTTTACTTTATTTATTTTACCTGCATCGTTTTATATCAAAAACCCAAAAAAATTAGAATCCTTGGTAGTTATTTTTACTTGTTTACTTTCGTTTTGCTAAAATGAGTAATCCTGAAGTAGAAGTTCGTAGTTTTAAGCAACAAGGGGGAGAAAGTTTAAAAGATGCTTGGTATCGTATTAACAATGCTCATCATAGGTGTACCAAAAAGCACTCTACCACGATCCTCCTTAGAAATTTTTATGTTGGTATATCTAGTTGGAATAGGTATGCTCTCGATACTCTTACAGGAGGTAATTTTCTGGGTACTCCCGCTGGAGAAGCTTGCACTATAATTGAAAGTTTAGTGGGAATACCACCTATTCATGTTGCTAAAACTGAGACCACCTTGGAGGAGGTGGTAGAAAGGCTCAGCTCTTTAGAGAAAATTTTGCCAAGTATCCTAGAAAATGCTAGCCGCGTTAGTGAATTAATAGAAAACATTGGTAAGAGAATTACCATTTTAGAGGCTAGCACTACTCTTGATAATCAAAATTTAAGGATTGGTAAACTAGAGGAGTCTATGGAAACTCTTAGTTTAATCTTCTCTTCTCTTAAATTTAAGAAAGAGAAAGTGTTTGTTGGAAAAGAGCAAAAATTTATGTATGTTCCCAAGGTTTCTGCGCTTAAACCTCAACATGTTCTTAAAATTGGTAAGACTTTTAGTTCCACTAAGAGTGACTTGTAGGTTGAATCATTTGCGGGAACTTCCAAAGAGCCTACTGAGGTAATTGATGCTTCATCACTTAAAGTTACTTGATTCGCAATTTTCTGCGCCTAGCTCAAAGGCGTTAAAGAAAAGCACTCTTGGGAGATAACCCAATGTTTTATTTTCAGTACTTTTTCTTTTATTTGATTCTTGGAAGTCATTAATACTTTAATGACCGCTCCTTATCTTGTTTATTTCGTTTTTGTGCCAAGAGAAGCCTCTAATTCGAGTGAGGTAAAGATTTGGGGATGTTGCTGTCCTGAAACTATTTTTGGTGCTGCACCGTAAAAATTTGTATACATTATCTGTATATCTTTTGGACCTGATATTTCTTGTACATATGCCCCAGGTTATATCCAAACTTTCATTAGTTTAACACTTTTTGATTTGAGCAATAGAAAACCCCTCAAAAATTCGACCTTTGTCAGCTGTTCAGTTTTGACAGATTTCTGCCAATATTTGTGTTTGCCGCTTTATCGCTTTCTTTTGAGTTCTTTTGATCATGGAACTTTTGGGGAAGATGCTATAGTAGTATGTGCTATATATGTGGTGGTTTTGAGTTGAAACCTGAAGCAAAAAAGGGTTGATTATATGTTATGCTACACTAATGTTGCTAATAGATTTGCGTTTAGTTTTGTATGAAGGATGTTTTCAAGTGTAGGGATTGGAGAATGATGAGATGAGTTCAAGAATGGACAAAAGCTCAAGCTTGGGGATGCCCATGCATCACCCCAAGAAATATCCAATAAGTACAAGCATCAAATCTTGGGGATGTCCCCGAGGCACCCCTTCTTCATCGGCAAAAATCAGGTCACCTTTCAAAACACTATATTTTTATTGCTTCATGCACTATGTGTTTTTCTTGGAGCGTCAGTTGTTTTAGTTTTCTTAGTTAGTTTAGTTTTGTTTGCTGCAATAAATGGTTGGACCCCAACAAATTTCTTTTGGAGGAGATGTACTCGTTTTCATTTGCCAAGAACACTCCGTTTTCATTCTTACAATTTCACCGGGTGTTCTTCTTTTTCTGCTACTGCTTTTGGTTTTTGTTTTCGCCTTGATTTGCGTTCAGACCTTGTCATATCTTTTCATCAAGGTGTATTTTTTCCTCTGATCTTTATTGGTTTTCATCAAAAGAGGTGTTTATAAAAATTTCAAATGGTGTTGGAAAAGAGAAAAAGCTTTGTGCAAAATAGTGGTACAAGAAGGAGCTTGTGTAGACTGCGGCTTAGGCTTTTTCATGTCATGCTTGATGTCTTTTTGATGGTATGCTTAGTGGTTTTGCTGTAGCATGACTTGTCTCAAATAACTGAGATTGCTTAATGAGACTTTGAAAAAATCATGCGTTGTTTTTAATTGTATGGAAGCATTATTTTTATGCAAGGCTTTCAGGACATTATAAGGACTATGTAGATGCCTGTTTTGAGGGGTCTTTCACAAGCAAGGAGGTTGACGCCAAGTGGGATCTGCTTGAAACAATTCAAAGCAATATCAAAGATTGGGATTGTGACAAAGGTAAAGAATCAGGTATAAACTATAAAAATGATTGCATTAAGTCTTTCACTGAAACTACTGATTTTCAAGAGCTTAGTGCTAAATATGGTCTTGATCCTCAAATTATGGTTGATTGCTATGGAGCCTTTGCTTCTCATATTAATGTTCCTAAAGGAAATTGGGACATGTATCATGAACCTTTTAAAGACACTTGCATTGAAAGTGATATTGTTATTGATGATTACAATGATAAGTATGATATTTTTAGCCACCTACTATTGAGGAGAAAACAAGGTATGATTACAATATGCCTCCTATTTTTTATGATTATGGTGATGAGAATGACTATGTTTATGTGGGGAGTATTAATTCTTTTATGCATGCGGCTCATGATAAGAATGTTTTATGTGATAGTTATATTGTTAATTCTATTCATGATGCTACTGAAAGTTATTATGAGAGAGGAAACACATATTTTTATGCATCTCAATAATATTAAGTTTCCCCTCTTTATGTTGACATTCTTGAAGTTGCACTTGTTTTGCTTTCCTATGCTTGTTGCTTTGTGCTTTCATGACTTGTTTCTTTACAAGACTCTTTTTCATAGGAAGTGGTTTAGATCTAAAATTGTTTCATATTTGCTTTTTGATGCTCTCTTTTTGCTTTAAGCTCTTTTATGGTGCTTATGTGAACATCTTTTAAAATCACTGCGCCTAGCTGAAAGGCGTTAAAGAAAAACACTCTTGGGAGATAACCTAATGTTTTCTTTTCAGTACTTTTTCTTTTTTGTTGAGTCTTGGAAGTTATTACTACTGTAATGACCTCTCCTTATCATTTTTATTTTGTTTTTGTGCCAAGAAGAACCTCTAATTGGAGGATGGTAAGATTTGGGGAAGTTGCTGTCCCGAAACAGATTTATGTGTTGTACCGTAAAAATTCGTGAAAATTGTCAGAACGTCTTTTTGATCTGTGATTTCTTGTGCACATGACCCAGGTTATTGTATAACTTTCATTAGTTTTGCACTTTTCGATTTGAGCAACAGAAGATTTTAAAAAAAATTGATCTTTACCAGCTGTTATGTTTTGACAGATTTCTGCCACTATTAGTGTTTGCCTCTTGATCTCTTTCTTTTTTAGTTCTTTTGATCACGAAACTTTTGAGAGAATTTGCTACAGTATCTTATGCTTTAATGGGTGTTATACTTGAGTTGAAACTGAACCAAAGAGTGGATCTACTATCTTGCATACAGAAATGTTGCTAATAAGAATTGTGTGAAGTTTTGTATGAAGGAAGTTTTCAAGTGTAGGGAAAGGAGAATGATGAGATGAGATGAAGTATGGACAAAAGCTCAAGCTTGGGGATGCCCATGTCACCCCAAGGAATATCCAAGAAGTACAAGCGTCAAAGCTTGGGGATGCCCCACGACACCCCTTCTTCATCAACAAAAATATCAGGCCATCTTTCAAGACACTATATTTTTATTGCTTCATATGCTATGTATTTTTCTTGGAGCATCTTTATTTTTGCTTTCAGCTTTATTTTGTTTTGTTTGCTGTAATAAATGGTTGGATCACACCATGTTTGTTTTGGAGAGAGACACGCTCCATTTTCATTGCCTAGAACACTCTAGTTTTCATTCTTAGTGTTCTGCGAGTGTTCTCTTTTGCTAGTTTTGCGTTTAGCTTTTGTTTTTTGCCTTCATTTTTGTTCAGAACTTGTTAGTTCTTTGTATCTAAGTGTGTTTGGACCTCTGGTCTTTGTTGGTTTTCATCTTTGGGAGTTGTTTCAAAAAGGTTGATTGGTGTTGGAAAAGAGAAAAAAGTTTCATGCTAATAGTGGTACAAATGGGAGGTTGTTTAGACTGTGGCTTAGACTTTTGCATGTCATGCTTGGTATTATTTTGATTATATGCTTAGTAGTTATTGTTGTAGCATGACTTGTCTCAAATGACTGAGAGTGCTTAATGTGCCTTTGAAAGAATCATGCGTTGTTTTTATCTTATAGAGCATATTTTTGTGGTATTCTCCTTTGATGCATTATTTGGGTTGACTTTGCACATGCTTACACCATGTTTGACTTTAAACCAGTCGCCTCAAGTTATTTGGTTTTTGACTTGTGATACCACTTTATGCTTTGGTTAATAATGTTTTGTCGCTGATATCCCACAAGTATAGGGGATCGTGTGTAGCCTTTTCGATAAGTAAGAGTGTCGAACCCAACGAGGAGCTAAAGGTAGGATAAATGTTCTCTCAAGTTCTATCAACCACTGATACAACTCTACGCGCACTAAACGTTTGCATCATCTAGGAAATAAAACTAGAGCAACAACACGGGTATGAGAGATAGCTTTGCAAGATAATAAATACAAGAAAGTAATTGTTAGTGCTGCAGCAATAAAATATACTAAGTAACCATAAACTAACAGTACCATGAGTGTGGAAAAGTGGTGGTAATAGTGGTGGCTTTGTCTAAGTTCAATTATTGAATAAATCGGGTTCATTGTCTTCGATGCAGTTTTCTATGTGGGAGAGGCTAAATATACATGCACTTCACTACTTGGAATTACAAGTACTATATGATTGGATTGTTAGCAAGCATCCGCAAATACTAACAATGCATTAAGGTTTCCCCAACCATAGCCTTAAGTTAATGGTCCTCTTACTCCCATACGTGCAATGTTCCGGTTCGCGTCCTCAGGTTTCTGTCACTCCGGCAGAACTACCTCCTTCCTTTTGCACATACTACTAACCCTAAGATGTTTAATCCATGCGCATATAAATATAATGGACACCAAAGGACAGTATCATATCAACATACAACTCTAATGAACCAAAGACATTCAACAAATCAATCTAAGAACAAATAAACTATGCAAACATGACATAGATCATAGGATAAATATTATAGCATCAAACACCATGTTTACATAGGATGGTACAGAGGTGTGTGGGAGGATGAAACACTGCATAATAGGAGGAGTTGGTGATGGAGATAGCTGTGAAGATGACGGAGATGAGCAGTGAGGGGCGCGGGCGGCGGCGCCGGCGGCAGCGCGAGGGACTCCCCCACCGCCGGCATCATGGGGGAGCACCGCCCCTTAGCCCCCTTCCTTCATGGCTTCATGGGAGCCCTCCCCCATGTAGATGGGATCCATGGGGGAGGCGAAAACGTGGCTCTGGTGGCTGCAAATTCGTGGGTGGAGGTATCCCCCACGAGCTAGGGTTCCTCCCTTTATATAGTCTCTCGGATTCCCGTCTCCCCATCTTGGGCCGCAATGGAGCGGGCTTATCTCGGCCGTCGGACTCGGAATCAGGTAAATTTTATGTGCAGAACGTTCGCCGTGAAATTCCCTACAACTTTGTAATAGAAGAGTTTTCCGTTTGACGCCGTCTTCGACCCGTAACGTGACCATCTTCGAAAAGTGTTCTGGCACAGATTTTTGGAAAGTCCCAATTTGACTCCAACAAGGTTTCCACTTGTATTCTTGGTAATTCCTACACATCAAAGTGTAAAACAAGAATATTGTGCACTTTTGCAACTATTAGTAGGTTAGTCCAAATAAATCATAAAAGTGCCACAAAGTGTAGACAAAACATGTAGTAATTGGTGTAAAACAAGCATGGAACATCAAAAATTATAGATACGTTTGTAACGTATCAACATCCCCAAGCTTAACTCCTGCTCGTCCTCGAGTAGGTAAGTGATAACAAAAGAATAATTTTTGAGGTGACATGCACCATCACAATATTGATCATCTAAGTAAAGCATTGAGTGCTAGGATCAAAGAACTTAAAACATGGGCATAAGAGACATAAACTTGAAAATAAAAACTTAACAGACATGTTATAACATGAAAGAAAACACAAACGAAAGATCATGAATAATGAAACAATGAAAGTCAAATGTGTGTTCAAATCATATGGAAAAACATAATAAGTGGTTTTCAGCTTGTCCTTCATGGAATAGCAAAACATAAATGCATAGGACACCTTCAAGTTTAAAAGGGCGACTAGATACAAATAATTTAAGAATAAGTGAAACCATAATCATAAATCAATCAATGATAAACTTTGGGACTATGCACATTAAACTCAGAATGGCAACTATGCTCTCTTAGATGGTGCATAAAGGTAGAAGGTGGAGACTCAACATAAAAGTAAAAGAAAGGCCCTTCGCAGAGGGAAGCAGTGATTAAACATGTGCTAGAGCTTTTCATTTTTAAATCAGAGAGATAAAAATTTGGTTTTGAGAGGTGGTTGTCTTTGTCAACGACTGGCAATGGGGTTCTTATTATCTTCCATACAAAAATGAGCAAGTTTTTGAGAGAGAGATTGGCACTTTTGTGCTCTTTTATAAAGCTTGGCACTCCTCCCCACCTTTTTTCCTTTCACAAACCATGGCTAACCGATTCCATCGGGTGCCCACCAACATTCACATACCATGGAGGAGTGCCTTTTTTCTTTTCTTTTCTTTTCTTTTCTTTTCTTTTTTCTTTTCTTTTCTTTTGGAGTAAAACAATATGGAAGATATCAAATCCGACCACTACATCCCCATGAGCTGAAAACAGTGTCACAAAATGAGAAGTATTTTGAAGGTTTTTTGAAAGGTAGCACATGAAAATTTACTTGGAATGGCTTGCAAATACCATGCATAGGAATTTATAGTGGACACATTGGAATAACTTGGTTTTTGGGAGTTGGATGCATGAGTAGAGCTCATACTCAGTACAAAATGAAGGCTAGCAAAAGACTGGAAGCGACCAACTAAGAGAGCAATAACGGCCATAATCATGTATAGCGACAAAACATCATTAAGAGAAGCATAAAATGGCATCACAAGTCAAAAACCAAATGATCATATAGGCTTATGGCGACTTTGTAAGAGTCAAACATGTTGTAAGCATGCGCCAAGTCAACCCAAATAAAGCATCAAGGAGAAAACCAAATAAATGCTTCCACGTAATAAAAACAACGCATGATTTTTTCAAAGGCTCATTAAGCAATATCAGTCATTTGAGACAAGTCATGCTACAGAAAAAATCACTAAGCATACTATCAAAACGACATCAAGCATGGCATGAAAAAGTCTAAGCCGCAGTCTAAACAAGCTCCTTTTGTACCACTTTTTTGCATGAAACATTTTCTCTTTTCCAACACCATTCGAACCTTTTTAAAACAACTCTTTTGATGAATATCAACATAGACCAGAGGTCCAAATACACCTTGATGCAAAGATAAAACAAAATCTGAACAAAAATCCAGGCAAAAAATGAAAGCTAAACGCGGTTCTAGAAAAAGAGAACACTCGTTGAACGATAAGAGTGAAAAACAGAGTGTTCTTGGCAAATGAAAAGCGAGTACATATCCTCCAAAAGAAATTTGTTGGGATCCAACCATTTATTTCAGCAAACAAAACAAAACTGAAAGCTAAAGTAAAGACGCTCCAAGAAAAACGCATAGTGCATGAAGCAATAAAAATATAGTGTGTTGAAAGGTGACCTAATTTTTGGCGATGAAGAAGGGGTGCCTCGAGGGCATCCCCAAGCTTTGACGCTTGTACCTCTTGGATATTTCTTGGGGTGACATGGGAATCCCCAAACTTGAGGTTTTGTCCATTCTTCATCTCATCTTATCATTCTCCAATCCCTATACTTGAAAACTTCCTTCATACAAAACTTAACACAATTCTATTAGCAACGTTAGCATAAGCATAATAGTAGATCAACCCTTTTTGATTCAGGTTTCAACTAAAAAACACGACATATAAATCATATAGTACTGTAGCAACTTCCTCAAAAGTTCTGTGATCTAAAGAACTCAAAAAGAAAGCGATCGACAGGCAAACACAAATAGTGGCAGAAATCTGTCAAAACAAAACAGCTGACAAAGGTCGATTTTTTCGAGGACCTTCTGTTGCTCAAATCGAAAAGTGCAAAACTAATGAAAGTTTGGATATAAGCTGGGGCATATGTACAAGAAATCGCAGGTCAAAAAGATATTCTGAGAATGTTCACGAATTTTTACGGTGCAGCACCAAAATCTGTTTCAGGACAGCAACTTCCCCAAATCTTACCTCCCTCAAATTAGAGGTTCTTCTTGGCACAACAACAAAATAAAAATGATAAGGAGCAGTCATTACAGTAGTAATAACGTCCAAGAGTCAAATAAAAGAAAAAGTACTGAAAAGAAAACATTGGGTTATCTCCCAAGAGTGCTTTTCTTTAACGCCTTTCAGCTAGGCACAAAATAGAGAACCAAACAAAGAAGCAAAACAAAAGGAAATATTTTTATTGTTTTCAATTTATAAGTGAAAGTAAAGAAGCAATAAAAACAAAATAAAGAGCCTGATAAAATTAAAGAAGATAAAACCAAGACATATAAAGGCAACTATAATAAAATTTAACACAATACATATCATGTGGATGGGTAATATAGAGTATGAAGGAGACAACCTCATGTTAGTTGATGAATAGGGGGATGACTCGGGCATCCCCAAGCTTAGATGATTGTATCTTCTTGGACATGTTCTTGGGATGCACCTAAATATCCCCAAGCTTGAGCTCTTGTGTCTTCTTGTTCATCTCATATCACCATATTGATTAGAACTTATAAGCTACATCCACATAAAACTTCACAAAACTCGTTAGAAGGGTTAGTACTCATTAAATAAAATCCACTAATTTTCAAGCATTAACAAGTTTCATAATCTATACTCAACATTAGCCACTGTATATACGAAGGTATTCATGATTTCCGTTGTCCGTCGAAGAACTAATGAAACTAATAACACCAAGTACAATATTGAATAAACTAAGAAATCTGTCAAAACTGAACAGTCTGTAAAGATGACACTCAACGAGATAGTTAGGTAGCTCAAATTGAAAAACTCCAAACTAAAGAAAGACAGATCATAATCTCAGGTTTATGCACAAAAAATTTCAGATCAAAACACTATTCTGAGTTTTTTCACGATTTTTTATAGTGAAGCATAGAAATCTGTCTAAACAGAACAGTCGGTGAAAATCGAATTTTTTGAGACAGCTACGTAACTCAAATCAGAAAAAGTTTGTCTAATGAAAGAAAGATAATAAGGATTACTTTGCACTCAAGGAATTTTAGGTCAATATCACGTTCTGATGATTTTAATCATTTTATACGGTGAAGCATAGAAAATCTATTTTTGGACAGCAAAGCAAAACTATCAACTTCCAAGTTACTAGGAACTATAATTATCACTTTACTTTTATGGTATAGAGGAATATGTACAATATATACAATATACACAATATGTACAAGTTTTTAACTGAAAAGCTTCCATGGAAAGATTTATTTCAGTTTCATAGGCATGAACACAAGTGTTCAAGGTCGACCCCCACTTAACCATTACTCATCTTTCCAATCACTTTCCTTTTTGAAAATGTTTTTAGGTAACAAGTACAACTAATTTTTTTTGTAATTCGCATTCCCTATCCATAGTAAGATAGAGAACAACTTAAAACTGAAAGTAAAAACTACTTAGAGATAAAGCAAACAAGTATACACAAGAATATGCACCCACATGCTAGAGCTCCCCGGCAACGGCGCCAGAAAAGGTCTTGATATCCCACAAGTATAGGGGATCGTGTGTAGCCTTTTCGATAAGTAAGAGTGTCAAACCTAACGAGGAGCTAAAGGTAGGATAAATGTTCTCTCAAGTTCTATCAACCACTGATACAACTCTACGCACACTAAACGTTTGCATCATCTAGGAAATAAAACTAGAGCAACAACACGGGTATGAGAGATAGCTTTGCAAGATAATAAATACAAGAAAGTAATTGTTAGTGCTGCAGCAATAAAATATACTAAGTAACCATAAACTAACAGTACCATGAGTGTGGAAAAGTGGTGGTAATAGTGGTGGCTTTGTCAAAGTTCAATTATTGAATAAATCGGGTTCATTATCTTCGATGCAGTTTTCTATGTGGGAGAGGCTAAATATACATGCACTTCACTACTTGGAATTACAAGTACTATATGATTGGATTGTTAGCAAGCATCCGCAAATACTAACAATGCATTAAGGTTTCCCCAACCATAGCCTTAAGTTAATGGTCCTCTTACTCCCATACGTGCAATGCTCCGGTTCGCGTCCTCAGATTTCTGTCACTCCGGCAGAACTACCCCCTTACTTTTGCACATACTACTAACCCTAAGATGTTTAATCCATGCGCGCATAAATATAATGGACACCAAAGGACAGTACCATATCAACATACAACTCTAATGAACCAAAGACATTCAACAAATCAATCTAAGAACAAATAAACTATGCAAACATGACATAGATCATAGGATAAATATTATAGCATCAAACACCATATTTACATAGGACGGTACAGAGGTGTGTGGGGGGATGAATCACTGCATAATAGGAGAAGTTGGTGATGGAGATAGCTGTGAAGATGGCGGAGATGAGCAGCGGGGGCGCGGGCGGCGGCGCCGGCGGCAGCGCGAGGGACTCCCCCACCGCCGGCATCATGGGGGAGCACGGCCCCTTAGCCCCCTTCCTTCATGGTTTCATGGGAGCCCTCCCCCATGTAGATGGGATCCATGGGGGAGGTGAAAACGTGGCTCTGGTGGCTGCAAATTCGTGGGTGGAGGTATCCCCACGAGCTAGGGTTCCTCCCTTTATATAGTCTCTCGGATTCCCGTCTCCCATCTTGGGCCGCAATGGAGCGGGCTTATCTCGGCCGTCCGAACTCGGAATCAGGTGAATTTTATGTCCAGAACGTTCGCCGTGAAATTCCCTACAACTTTGTAATTGAAGAGTTTTCCGTTTGATGCCGTCTTCGACCCGTAACGTGACTATCTTCGAAAAGTGTTCTAGCACAGATTTCTGGAAAGTCCCAATTTGACTCCAACAAGGTTTCCACTTGTATTCTTGGTAATTCCTACACATCAAATTGTAAAACAAGAATATTGTGCACTTTTGCAACTATTAGTAGGTTAGTCCAAATAAATCATAAAAGTGTCACAAAGTGTAGACAAAACATATAGTAATTGGTGTAAAACAAGCATTGAACATTAAAAATTATAGATACGTTTGTAACGTATCAGCCGCTATGCATGATTATGGCCGTTATTGCTCTCTTAGTTGGTCTCTCCCAGTCTTTTGCTAGCCTTCATCTGTACTGAGAGGGTATACTTCTCGTGCATCCAACTCCCAAAAACCAAAGTTTTCCAATATGTCCAACATATCTACCTATTAGCAATTTGCTATTCCAAGTACATTCGTCTTGCTTTTATTTATCTTCCAAATTAAACTTTTTGTTATGTGAAAATTAGTTAGTAAATCTCTCACAAACCTGACGGTACATTTACTTTCTTGCACTTAATAAACTTGACCATTGTGGCTCTCTTATGTTGATTATATGCTTGCAAGTTGTAAGTTGGGAGTTAGCTCAGCTATGTCGTCATGGGGCACGCTTTCAACATTGCACTTATTTATATTTAAGTTGATATTATGATCTTTTGTTTATGGATGCTTATCTGTGTGAAAGGAGTTGGAAACTTGTGGAGTTTATGGAGTTTGTATAAGTGTTAGAGAAACGCCTGGGCTGCTAATCTAAGCCATGCATCATTCATGGTGGAAATTTATAGCATACCCATAGTGGATATTCGACAACACATCTCAAAATAAAAAGCTATACCCAATGGTAAATAAAAGAGATGTCGAGGTGTCCATTGTTTGTTTGTCTTGTCATTTTGATGTGGGCTAGTTTCCATGTCATCGGGCAAGAGGTACCCCGTTGGCGTTCTCAATGATACATGTATGCTTACAATGACAAGAACTTGCTTGGGACCTAAGTCGACTAGCACTGTTTAAGTACTCGTATTCACGGGACATGAGATTTTCAACTTATGATTTGTCAAGCATATATCTCATATTTGTACTCGCATTAACCTTAACCACTCAAGATGCCTATGACAGGGGCAATGAGAGCTCAAAGCTAGTAAGTACCATAATTTTTGTAAGGTTTATAAAACTTGCAATCACTACTTCCCTCTGCGAAGGGCATTTCTTTTACTTTTATGTTGAGTCTTCACCTTCTACCTTTATGCACCGTCTAAGAGAGCATAGTTGTCATTCTGAGTATAATGTGCATGGTCCCAAAAGTTTATTATTGATTGATTCATGATTATGGTATTGCTTGTTCTCAAATTATTTGTATCTAGTCACCCTCTTGAACTTTGAAGGTGTCCTATGCATTTATGTTTTGCTACTCCATGAGGGACAAGCTAAATACCACTTTGCTATGTTTTTTCTATATGCTTGAAACAAACAATTGACTTTCAATGCATTATTACTCATGATCTTTTGTTTGTGTTACTTTTCATGTTATAACATGGCTGCTAAGTTCTATTATCGAGATTATATCTCTTATGCCCATGTTTAGAGTACTTTGATCTCAGCACTCAATGCTTTACATCATTTGATCAAGATTGTGTTGGTGCATGTCACCTCAAAAATTATTGTTTTGTTATCACTTACCTACTCGAGGACGAGCAGGAGTTAAGCTTGGGGATGCTTGATACGTCTCAAGCATATCTATAATTTTTGATGCTCCATGCTTGTTTATGCACCATTTGTTTTGTGTTTTGTTTACACTTCATGGCATTTTTATGCATTTTCCAGAACTAACCTATTAACGAGATGCCACAGTGCCAGTTCCCAGTTTTCTGCTGTTTTTGTGTTTCAGAAAAGTTACACATGAAATATTCTCGGAATTGGACGAAATGAAGCCCGAAGTTCCTACTTTCCCCCGACATGCGATGAAGTCCAAAGAAGAGTCGGAGGGGGCCAGGAGGCAACCACACCTGGTGGTGACGGGGGTGGACCCCTAGGCACACCACCCTATGGTGTGGGCCCCTGGATGCCCTCTGACATCGCCCCTCCGCCTATAAAAAGTCTCCGATGCGAGAAACCTAAATCAATCAGCGTTTTTTCCCAGAAAAGTTCCACAGCACTGCCGCCGTCGAAGACCAATTTTGGGAGATAGGAGTCTCTGTTCTGGCACCCTGTCGAGATGGGGAAGTGCCCCCAGAGCCATCTCCATCAACTCCATCGCCTCCACCACCATCTCCATCGACTTCACCGCCATCTCCATCGACGTTGCTGTCTCCCATGATGAGGGGGATGATACGTCTCGAACGTATCTATAATTTTTGATGCTCCATGCTTGTTTTTACACCATTTGCCTTGTGTTTTGTTACACTTCGTGGTGTTTTATGCAATTTCCGGAACTAACATATTGACAAGATGCCACAGTGCCAGTTCCCTGTTTTCTGTTATTTTTGTGTTTCAGAAAAGCTACACAGGAAATATTCTCGGAATTGGACAAAACAAAAGCCGAACGTCCAAAAATTCACTGAAGCTTCCAGAGAACCAAAGAGGAGACGGAGTGGGGCCATGAGGGCCCACACAATAGGGCGGCGCGGCCTGGCCCCTGGCCGCGCCCCCTACGTGTGAGGACGCCCTGGCAGCCCCCTGACGATGTCCCTTCGCCTATATAAAGCCTCGGGATGGAAAACCCTAAGAGAATCGGCGTTTTTCCCAGAACAGTTCCGCAGCACCGCCGTCAGTCGAAGACAAATTTCGAGGTATAGAAGTCTCTGTTCCGGCACCCTGTCGGGACGGGGAAGTGCCCCCAGAGCCATCTCCATCGGTCTCTATCACCGTCTCCGCCGTCTCCATCGACCTCACCGCCATCTCCATCAACCTTGCTGTCTCCTATGATGAGGAGGGAGTAGTTCTCCCCCGAGGTTGAGGGCTCTACCGGTAGCTATGTGGTTCACCTCTCTCTCCCATGATGTGATCTCTATGTGATCGTGAGCTTTGTATCTAGTTGAATAGGTAGATGTTATTATTCAGATATTATGCTACTCCTATGCTTTATTATTGTACTCTCCGGAGATACCTCGTATCATGGTGTAAAGGTGACTAGTGTGTGCATCATGTGTATCTTTTTGGTTAATATCTCTATGAATTGTTGGTGTTTGTTGGAACCATCTAGTACGTTCACGGTGATAGTGTGGGACAATCTAGTCTGGGTACATACGGACTTTGAGGAGTGCTTCGTAGCCCTACGCATGATTAGTGTTCGTTTTCCATTGGATAATTGTTTTGAGTTGCATATGGATGATAGTATCTATTGGTTCAATTATGTTATATTTGTTGAGAGTGTGTCCACTAGTGAAAGTATGATCCCTAGGCCTTGTTTCCAAGCTTTGCACACCGTTTACTTCCTATTTTGTTACATGTTTGCTTGCTGCCATTTTTATTTCAGATTGTGTTTACTACTTATATTCATCACAACTACTTGTATTTCACTATCTCTTCGCCGAACTAGTGCACCTATACATCTGACAAGTGTATTGGGTGTGTTGGGAACACAAGAGACTTTCTGTATCGTAATTGCAGGGTTGCTTGAGAGGGATAGCTTTGACCTCTTCCTCCCTGAGTTCGATAAACCTTGGGTGATCCACTTAAGGGAAACTTGCTACTGCTCTACAAACCTCTGCACTTGGAGGCCCAACACTGTCTACAAGAATAGACGCGTGTGTAGACATCAAGCTCTTTTCTAGCGCCGTTGCCGGGGAGGTAAGGTAAAAGGTACTCGCATCCTCCTGTGTGAGTGCTCGAAGTTATTTCCTTTAGATTCTGCAATTATATCTTTTCGTTTCTTGTTTTTATTTTCACTAGTTAGGCTTAATGGAAAATAAAGAGTTCTTTAGTCTTTTTCCCGAGTTTAGATTTGAAGAGAAAATTGAAAAACCTTTGGAGCTTAATTTGCATACTAATAGTGTTGTTAGTATGAATGCTTTAAATACCGTTGTTGCTAATGCTATAGAAAAGTCTAAGCTTGGGTAAGCTGGTTTTGTTAAGCATGATATTTTTAGTTCCCCAGCTTTAGTGGAGAAAGTTTACTCTGATGATATTTTATCTCCCCTATGTGATGTTCCTATGCCTGTTACCTATGTTAGTGATCATGATTGGGAAAAGCACTCTACTTTTAATATTGAAAATCTTTTTGGTACCAATTCTAAGGTTAATAATTGTTGTACCATTAGTACTATCCATGTTCCTTCTTATGATGATATGTTTGATGAATATGCTTTGCGAAATAGCTGTTTTCTAGCTTGTGATGATACTAAACCTCTAGTTTATGATGGTTATGATGATGAGTATAATATTTTCAGTTCACCTACTTTTGAGGAGAAAATTAGTTATGATTACAATATGCCTCCTATTTTTTATGATTATGGTGATGAGAATAATTATTCTGTTGAATCTGCTCCTACTACGATTTTCATGTGGGGAGTATTAATTCTTTTATGCATGTGGCTCATGATAGGGAAGCTTTATGTGATAATTAAATTGTTAATTCTATTCATGATGCTACTGAAAGTTATTATGAGAGAGGGAAACATGGTTTGATGGATCTCAACAATATTGAGTTTCCCCTCTTTATGTTGCAATTCTTGAAGTTGTACTTGTTTTGCCTTCTTTGCGCTTTTATGACTTGTCTCTTTACAAGTCTATTTTTCATAGGAAGTGGTTTAGATTTAAATGTCTTTCACATTTGCTTTTTGATGCTCTCGATTGCTTTAAGTTCCTATATGGCGCCTTTGCCTCAAGCTCTTATATGGCGCCCACATGAGCATCTTTGCAAATTACTGCGCCTAGCTCAAAGGCGTTAAAGAAAAGCACTCTTGGGAGATAACCCATTGTTTTATTTTCGGTAATTTTTCTTTTATTTGAGTCTTGGAAGTTATTACTACTATAATAACCGCTCCTTATCCTTTTTATTTCAGTTGTTGTGCCAAGAGAAGCCTCTAATTTGAGTGAGGTAAGATTTGGGGATGTTGCTGTCCTGAAACAGTTTTTGGTGCTGCACCGTAAAAATTTGTGAAAATTCTCTGTATATCTTTTGGACCTACGATTTCTTGTGCATATGCCCCAGGTTATATCCAAACTTTCATTAGTTGAACACTTTTTGATTTGAGCAACAGAAAACCATCTAAAATTCGACCTTTGTTAGCTGTTCTGTTTAGACAGATTTCTGCCAATATTTGTGTTTGCCGCTTTATCGCTTTCTTTTTGAGTTCTTTTGATCATGGAACTTTTGGGGAAGTTGCTACAGTAGTATATGCTATATATGTGGTGGTTTTGTGTTGAAATCTGAACTGAAAAGGGTTGATTCATTATTATGCTTATGCTAACGTTGCTAATAGAATTGTGTTGAGTTTTGTATGAAGGAAGTTTTCAAGTGTAGGGATTGGAGAATGATGAGATGAGATGAAGAATGGACAAAAGCTTAAGCTTGGGGATGCCCATGTGACAAGGGTATAGATAATAGAGCCTGTTAGTTGAGTACCACTAAGGCCCGTATAGCTAGGCCCAATTGTAATGATAGTCGAATACGAGTTCCTATCGTATGTCGATATTGTAATCTGTATCGGACCCTACCCGATCCTCGAGACCTGGCCACCTATATAAAGGGGCCAGGAGGGGATGGTGTAGGCCAGATTGAAAGCAAGCCAGGTTAAACACCCAAGTTTACTTTCGACGCATACCTATTTTGACTAACTTTACCTTCGAGTTCATCCGACGCCCTATCTCCCCGATCCTAAGTCCTTCATCTAGGACATTTGTCGAGTTAACCCTCGTCAATTGGCGCCGACCGTGGGGAATTGGGCGTTGGAATCATGAATTCAACGGCTTTTTCGCTTTCAGCCAACAGCAGTTCAGAACTCGACGGAAATCAAGAGATGGAGTTAACCATTGGAAGTTTGAGCATCATTATCGGGCCATCGGGTTCATCCCGCCTCTCGCCAAAGTGCATCTTCCAACTCCCTAACTGCGTCTTCCATGAAGTTCGGGAGACCCCTCACGTGCCGCTGCCCGTGAGACTCGCCTTTGTACACTTTGCGCACCGCTTCGACTAGACCCCGCTACTACCTCGTATCCAAATACCTGCGATCTAGCTCATTCTTTTTTAAGCCCTGCAAGCCTAATAGAACCTTGTTTCCTGGGCCAAGTCAGCCTATAAGTAAGTAGGGCTGAAGACAATTTGTTTGTTAGTTTTTCAATCTTCTTCCTTCTATGCTTAGAGTAAGTTGAAATGGCCTCCTTGATCAGCAAGTAAGCGAGCGGTAGTTCAGTCTCCGACAAGTGAGGCCGAATAGCCCCTGGTGTCCTTTTCCTTCTAAACTAGCTGCTCTCGCTTGACTCTTCTAGTGAGCAAGCAAACTGGTCGCGTAAAAAAAAGTCTTTATGCGAGAGCAATAGCGGTTGGGATACATCTATCTCTTCTGAGCAACCTCTTTTGGATTCTTAAGACCACCCTTGCAGTAGGATACCATCTGCTTTGGGTTCTTTATACTCACTCCGTTTGGATTTAGAGTCCAAAGGGCCCAGCCAGCGAAAGAGGATTTACAGTCCCACGCAGCCTGCCAGAACCTTTTTCTTGCTTGATTTTTATACGATTTTTTGAGCAACTAGCGCGAAAGCCGTTGCGCGTTAGCGCATCCGTTTTCTTGCTCTTTCTCCGGGCAAAAAAGTGTGTGACACATGTCCTAACCATGAAAAAGGAATCTGCCTTAGGAGGGGCTCGACTTCCTTTGAGCTATGAGAAATGTTTAGGGGAGCGCCTTGGATGTCTTCTTGGCATATTGAAATGAGAATTCTCGTAGAAAGACTGAAATGAACAATTGCTACTTCTTTAATAAATTCAACCTAAAATAAAGTATGTAAAAAAAAGAGCCAACCTAAAACTTAACTACCCCTTGCCCTCCCACTGAACCCTTCTTTCTAGAAAAAAAAAGGAAGAGCGCACCAAAACAAAAAAGAATCCAGAAAAAACTCCGCAACTTACGCCTCTTCAGATCAAGGATCAAAGACTACAGGAGCTAAAAGTTATTGTCGCACACTTCCATCTATTCTAGGAGATGCATGTCTGCGCTATTCGATGAAACCAGATCCGTCGGCAGACAAGCCCGAAACAGAGGAAACGTTGGAATCATCAGAAGACTCTTCCAGCGAGGTAAACTCGCCGGTCAGCTTCGAAAAAGCACCAATCGCAGAAGGCGACAAAATTCGGGAAAATTTCGACTCACAAGAAAGAGCGTGCCAGGCGCACAACAAAGCAAAAGGACTCCGCCGGGGGAAGCAGCGGCATCTCCAAATTACATCAGTTATGCGTTATTATCACTAAAACAGAAAAAGAAAACAAGAGCGAAGGAAGTAAAAAGGTCGACAAGCAAGTCGACAAAATGAAAGAACACAACAAAAAGGAAAAGGAGAAAGTCCACGTTTCGGCTGGCGAATGGAGAATGATTAAATCAGCTATCAATCATGGTACAGAAGTACCCGAAGGATCGAGAAGAGAAGTTCTAATGGGCTATCTATATGCATTATACCAACACAGGAAGAAATTAAGGGAGGAAAGAGACATGGTTTTTCAAGACAATAACGGTGTATCAAGAGAGGAGTACTGGGAAGACTACAATGAAGATTCAGAGTACAGCAGAGAAAGGCACGGAGACCCAAAGCACAATAGAGGGGTGACGGCGCGCAGCGAAGAAGAAAGGTACTCAAGGAGCCCTACCCCACAGTCAGAAGAGGAGGAAGACGACTTCATACAAGAAACGCCAGAAGCAGCATTGGTAGCAGCACAAGCGTATTTACTAACTACAAGGCCAGAACCTGGAGACCCGCGAGAAGATATGCACCAAGCCGCGATACGAAGTCTTGGAATAGTGGAAAGCAAGATCAGGGAAAAAGGCCCAGAGACAAAATCGACAAGCTGCAAGGAAAAGGAGAAGTTCAGATACAACTTCGCAGATAACGAATACAGTGAGTCATCAGAAGAGGAAAGGCGACAGAAGAGGAAAGAGGACGCAAGAAATATAATAGCGCAAGCTCGAGTAAACAAATCACGTCATGCTTGGAGGGAAGAAAATTATGAAGACAACGATAAAGAGATGGGTGCGTTATGCTTTACCCGCAGGGTTCGCAAAACGCGGGTACCCAAAGGATTCAAACTCCCACACGACCAGCATAAGTATGACGGGTCACAAGAGCCTACCCTATGGTTACCAGACTATCTGCAGGCAGTACAGATATTGGGGGGAACAAAGGCGACTGCAATGCAAAGTTTGCAGCTACACCTCACCGGCGCAGCACGGTCCTGGTTGAATACCCTACCCAACGAATCCATCGGAAGTTGGGGGAACTCGAAAGTCAATTCGCAAGAAATTTTCGTTCAACATACAAACGCCCAGCATCACTGGAGGAAGTTAAGGCGTGTGTGCAGAGGAAAGGCGAAACTCTACGTTCTTATATACAACGCTGGAGTATAATCAAAAACTCAGCAGAGGACGTCTCCGACAAATGAGCAATAGACGCCTTCACAGCCGGACTTCGTCGCTCAGATCTCGTGGAGGAAATAGGAAGAACAAGACCTACGACGGTAGCCGAATTAATGGAACAAGCCAACAAATTCGCTGATGGAGAGGACGCATATAACAACAAAAGAGGACGTTCACCAGAAGTCAATAGAATAAGTAGACAGAGGAGACGACACCACAGCAGGGGTAACCAAGAAAGGCGAAGTCAGGTAGCCGCGGGCTACGTAGTAGAAGAAGAGGAAGGATATGAAAATAGGAGGTTTCAAGCAAAAGGAGTAGAAAAATTGAGATACTCCGGTCCTTCGGCCGAGGATATGCTACACGGACCTTGTCGAATCCACTACGCATATCTCGATGGGAAAAGAGTCTCAAATCACCAGATGAAGGATTGTAGAACATTCCTAAGGCTGCAAAGCGCCATGGGCTCAAGCCAAGGAGGGAGGCAAGGAGAAAGACACAGAAGTCAAGGATATCAAATGCAAAGGCTAGCAAGGCACCTAGAGTCAAAATATTACATATCAGCCATGATTCAACTGGTGCCCAAGTCAAAGAAAGAGCGAAAGAGCATATCCAGGCAAGTAAACCTAGCAATATCATCACCACCAGCTACCACAGAGTACCTACGGTGGTCAGATCAACCAGTTAAGTTCAGTAGAGCAGACCACCCGAGAAAAGTTCCCAGGCCAGGCCACTCGCCTATGGTTTTAAAGGCGCAAATAGGAGGATACGACATCGGGAGAGTATTCATGGATGCAGGGAGTGGCATAAACTTAATATATGCTAGAACATTAAAGGCAATGTGCATCTCGCTGTCGAGTCTGAAGCCAACAGATTGCTCCTTCCACGGAATAGTATCGGGAGCCGCAAACTACCCTTTGGGAAGAATAGAACTCACCGTCTGCTTTGGCAGTAGCGGCAACTACCGAAGAGAGAAGCTGGAATTCGAAGTTATGGACTGGCCGTCACAATACCATGCAATCCTGGGGTGCCCAGCATTTGCAAAATTCATGGCAGTACCACACTACGCGTATCTTACGCTAAAAATTCTAGGACCCAAAGGAACAATTACAGTACAAGGGAGCTTTGAAGTAGCCAACACATGTGACAGAGAATTCAATAGGATGGCGCAAACCTTCGGCATGACAGCGGAATATGAGAGGTTAAAAGGAGAAACGGATCATAATGTGCTACCCGACGTTGGACGATCCCTGCCAGATCAGGCTTTCGACACAACTCAGGACTCGAAGAAAATCCAGGTCCACCCTACAGATCCAAACAAGACGACATCAATTGCGGTGAACTTGGATCCCGCATAGGAAGGCGCGCTCGTCGAGTTCCTCCGTGAGCGCTGGGAAATCTTCGCCTGGTGTCCATCGGACATGCCAGGGGTTCCCAGGGAACTCGTCGAGTACGCATTAAATGTAGATCCCAAGGCAAAGCCAGTCAAGCAACCATTGAGACGATTTGATGAACCTAAAAGGAAGGCGATAGCATCAGAATTGCACAGGCTAGAAAATGCCGGATTTATCAGAGAAATCAAAACTTCGAGTTGCGTATCGAACCCAGTCATAGTACCCAAGAAGAACACAGACGTACAAAGAGTATGTGTCGACTACACATCTCTCAATAAGCACTGTCCAAAGGATCCCTTCCCTCTACCCCGCATCGATCAGATAATCGATTCAACAGCGGGATGCACCAGGCTTTCCTTTTTGGACGCGTATTCTGGTTACAATCAGATCAAATTGAAGAAAGAAGACGAATAAAAGACGGTCTTCATCACACCTTACGGAGTGTTTTGCTACCAAGTAATGCCGTTCGGCCTTAAAAATGCAGGAGCAACTTATCAGCAGATGATGCAAAACTGCCTCGGAAGCCAAATAGGGCGCAACATCCAATTCTACATTGATGATGTAGTCATCACCACAAGAGAGGAGAAATCTTTAATTAGCGACTTGGCAGAAACCTTCGACAACCTGAGCAGGTACAAGCTTAAGCTTAATCCGACAAAGTGTTCCTTCGGCGTATCAGCAGGACAACTTTTGGGGTTCTTGGTATCAGCACGAGGAATAGAGGCAAACCCAAAGAAAATTCAAGCAATCTTAACAATGGGGAAACCCACGAAACTACATGACGTACAGAAACTCGCAGGACGCGTCGCGGCACTAAGTCGCTTTGTTGCTCGATTAGGGGAGAAGGCGCTTCCTTTTTATGCACTTATGAAGAAGTCAGATGATAAATTTGAATGGACAGAAGAAGCAGACGCAGCATTTGCACAGTTAAAAAAAGTGCTTTCCACGCCACCAGTGTTGGTCGCACCAAAAGAAAAAGAACCACTACTATTGTACATCGCCGCAACCCATCAGGTGGTGAGTACAGTATTAGTAGTCAAAAGAAGCGAAGAAGGAAAAGCGCACGGCGTCCAGAGGCCGGTATATTTCATCAGTGAAGTATTATCTCCGACAAAACAGAGGTACCCGCATTATCAGAAGCTTGCTTATAGTGTTTTCACAACTGCACGAAAACTGCGACAGTACTTTGCGGTCCACCCAATTATAGTGGTCAATGAAGCGCCACTATCGAACATATTGAACAATCCTTTAGCAACAGGACGTGTCTCTTTGTGGGGAATCGAGTTATCTCCCATGGACATCACGTACGAAAAAAGGAAGGCGATTAAGTCACAAGTCTTGCCAGATTTTACGGCAGAATGGCTGGAGCTGCAAAGCACGGGACCACCAGACTTATCCAGTACTTGGACAATGTACTTCGACGGTTCTAAGAGAATTCAAGGCGCAGGCGCAGGAGTGGTCTTGATATCGCCCCATGGCGACAAATTGAAGTATGTCTTAAGGATGAGCTTTCCACAAGCTTCTAATAACGAAGCAGAATACGAGGCTTTGTTGCACGGTATGAAGATGGCCAAAGCATGTGGAGCAACTCGCCTAAAAATATTTGGAGATTCCAACCTTGTTGTCCAGCAAGTCATGAACAGGTGTGACACAATCAATGATAACATGATGGCCTACAAGAATTTATATCATTATCTCGAGGGAACATTCGATGGATGCGAAGTCTCGCATATAAGCAGGAATAGTAATGAAGAAGCCGACAATTTGGCAAATATTGGGTCACAGTGCTTACCCGTGCCATCCGGAGTATTTTGGGAAGAGATAGTAGAAAGATCAATAAAAAGTGGAAAAAGTTTGACTACTGCAGCAGACTCGGGGGCTACGTCGGAGCCAGAGGAGGTCATGATGATAGAAGAAACATGGATGCAGCCATATCTTGCATACATGATAAATAAACAATTACCAGAAGATGCAGTGGAGGCCAAGAGGATAACTCGAAGATCGAAAGTGTTTGTCGTGTTGCAGGGGAAGTTATACAAGAAGAGTATTACCGGCGTTTTGCAGCGTTGTGTAACGCCCCAGGAAGGACAAACAATACTAAAAGACATACACGGTGGAGTGTGCGGCCATCATGCTAGCAGCAGAGCAATATCGGCAAAGGCTTTCCGAGCAGGATTTTATTGGCTAACAGCCATCGAAGACGCAAAAGATATAGTTCGAAAGTGTGAAGCATGTCAAAGATTTGCATCTAGACCGCATGCACCAGCAGCAGAGCTACAAACAATACCATTGTTTTGGCCCTTTGCACAATGGGGCCTCGATATGGTGGGAAAATTGCACAAGTCCTGGCCAGGAGGACATGTCTACATGCTAGTGGCAGTCGATAAATTTACCAAGTGGGTGGAAGCAGCCCCGGTAACAACTCAAGATTCTACAGCAGCAATCAGCTTCATCAAGTCAATAGTATTCCGTTTTGGTATACCATATAGCATCATCACAGACAACGGGACAAATTTCACTTCAAAGGAATTCAAGAGTTATTGCGAAGGACTAGGGATCAAGCTCAAATTCGCATCTGTGGCGCACCCAAAGACAAATGGGCAAGTTGAAAAAGCCAACGGCCTGATATGTAGTGGGATAAAAAAGAGGCTCTTAGCACCTCTCGAGAAAGCCAAGAGCGCTTGGGTAGAAGAGTTGCCCTCCGTTCTTTGGAGCCTAAGAACTACGCCTAACGCAGCAACTCAAGAAACTCCTTTCTTCCTGGTCCATGGCGCAGAAGCCATGCTTCCAGTCGAAGTCACACACGAGGCCCCAAGAGTGACGACATACAACGAGACAACATCGACAGAAGCACTGCAAAACGATGTCGATGCACTAGATGAAGCAAGGGATAAGGCATTAGAAAGAGCCATGCAGTATCAACAGAGTCTACGAAACTACCACAGTAGTCGAGTTCGTCCACGATCCTTTGTGGTGGGAGACCTAGTTTTGCGACTCAGGCAAGACAGCCATGGCAAATTGGAGTCCCCTTGGGTGGGACCCTACATCGTCACAGAAGTAATTCCAGGAGGAGCATATCGACTACAAGATAAGAAGACAGGAAAAGACGAGAGTAATCCGTGGAATGCGGAGCAGCTACGACGTTTTTACGCGTAGCATAAATCTAGTGGTATCGTTAAACTCGAGTTAACCTTCTGAACCCAGAACATGAGGCCATAGGTCGGGTTCTTTGGGTTAAACTCGACAAAATTATACAAGTATTTCTACTTCTCCGCTCGGGGGCTTCAACCCTCGGGTCGTACGAACGAAATTTCTATCGCGACATGGAGACCTTTTTCACTATAAAGGTTGTGCACACAGCCCGATAATATTCAAACAATTTGGTTCACAAAAGAACCTGATATTCTTCATACCAATTGGTTCACAAAGAACCCGATATATCTCAAGCATACCTCAGAACAGTGACTTGTTTTCATGGTACTAGCAAAACCATCAAAGTAGAGTACGAATATTCATTACAGATAACACAGCGACAAGGACATTGTCAAGCAAAATTACATAAAAAGAAGATCCTAATGGAAGTGGACTTCAGCTTCGTACTTCTTCTGGCACTGGGTGCCGTCATAGATCTTCACGTCGAACTTCGACGTGCCGATGTGGAAGTCGAAGGCCATGAAGAAGCCTTGGTGGATGTCGTGGTCTTCTACAAATTATGACCAGCCACCCCTCAAGTACTGCTCGCCGTCGCCATCATACCAAACCTCTACCTCGTATGGAGTCCCACTGCTAGACTGTTCACAGAGAACCGCTTCCCGCAGTTCCCGCCCATCCATGAACTTGGTGAAATTCAGCGGAAGACGCTGAATCTCACGGCACTGTGCCATAGCAATGCAAAAGAAGGAAAAGATTCTCGGAGGAGCAGTGGGAGCAGCAGGAAGAGGGGCGCTTGAACCTGGGGCAGCACCAGTCACTTTGGGCTTATTTTTGCTCCAAGGTGGGCGACCGGGACGACGCTTGGCCGGAACGGCCAGTGACGACCCTGCGGCGGCCGGAGTTGCGTTGTTCTTGTTCTTGCTTCCACGAGGGCGACCTCGACCTCACGGCGCCACCGGAGAACCAAGGTTCAGGCGGGAACCATCTGCATCAGCCATGTGGACAAAGAAAAAGGCTAGGAAAACCCTAGATGGAGGGAGAAGATGATGCGGCGGAGGAGGAATCTGATTAGGGTTTTTACCCTTGCCAGAAGGTGCTTTATTTATAAGCACGTATTATCGGGCCCCCGTGCTAAAGCAAGGCCCGTAAACATATTTTACAATAGGAGTTAAATTCTGCACACAGTAGACGATACTACCAAAGAGAAAAAACAAGAAGAGGAGACTGTGGTCGCACAATATGAAAACCTCGACTTGGACTCGGGGGCTTGCAAACAGTGGACGTTAACAGGAGGAAGAAAAACTGAACTTTGAGCCTATGCTTGACTACAAGTATCCAAACATAGCCTCGGGGGCTACTCCCATCGGGAGCGCTGAGCGCGCACCCGATAGAGGATGAGATAATCAATAGTGCAGATGAAGAAAGATTGTCATACAAACTTCGACTACATAGTCGACAAAATACAAAGAGATTACTCCCATCGGGAGCGAAGAAGTTAATTTAAAGTTCGAAATTCTTTGATTTTATCAGTCAAAAACTTGGCTGCGACATAAGATTCTCGAGTTGCGTTATCGCAACGAAACTCGAATGTCGTGATTTATCACGAAGGTAAGACCCCGGGATCCGTCCTGTGTGGCCTGGTATACGCACATGGATGCGCTCTGCTGGTATGTATCCGTGTCTACGACGCGAAGAAAATCCTGGTGGATGCACTGGGTACCCTGAGAATCACTGGGATTCATTCTTTGTAAGTCCTAAATGCGGCAAAAGAGTGGGTTTGACCGGTATCCCGAATTCAAGTCCAAGGGGATTGAATTTGAAGTAGGTGACAAGTATCTGTTCCGGCAGTTAACTAACCTCTTGATCCATCAGAGTTGCCAGGCTTGTTCATCAAAACCCCTTGCGAAAGAATATCATGAAAATAAGTCGAAAGACCAAGTCGAAGATTTGAAGATAAGAAGAAGTCGAAGATTTAAAGATTAGAGATTCAACCCGAATCTGCAATTCTGGTAGAATCTCAGGGGCTACTGACAAGGGTATAGATAATAGAGCCCGTTAGTTGAGTACCCCTAAGGCCCGTATAGCTAGGCCCAATTGTAATGATAGTCGAATACGAGTTCCTATCGTATGTCGATATTGTAATCTGTATCGGACCCTACCCGATCCTCGAGACCTGGCCACCTATATAAAGGGGCCAGGAGGGGACAGTGTAGGCCAGATTGAAAGCAAGCCAGGTTAAACACCCAAGTTTACTTTCGACGCATACCTATTTCGACTAACTTTACCTTCGAGTTCATCCGACGCCCTATCTCCCCGATCCTAAGTCCTTCATCTAGGACATTTGTCGAGTTAACCCTCGTCACCATGTCACCCCAAGAAATATCCAAGAAGTACAAGCGTCAAAGCTTGGGGATGCCCCCGAGGCACCCCTTTCTTCATCGGCAAAAATCAGGTCACCTTTCAAGACACTATATTTTTATTGCTTCATGCACTATGCGTTTTTCTTGGAGCGTCTTTACTTTAGTTTTTAGTTTTCTTTTGTTTTGTTTGCTGCAATAAATCTTTGGATCACATCATGTGTTTGGAGAGAGACATGCTCCATTTTTCATTTGCCAAGAACACTCTATTTTTCACTCTTATCATTTCAACGAGTGTTCTCTTTTTCTGCTACTGCGTTTAGCTTTCATTTTTCGCCTTGATTTGTGTTCAGATCTTGTTTTATCTTTTCATCAAGGTGTATTTTTGCCTCTGGTCCATGTTGGTTTTCATCAAAAGAGGTGTTTATAAAAAGTTTGAATGGTGTTGGAAAAGAGAAAAGGCTTTATGCAAAAAAGTGGTACAAGAAGGAGCTTGTGTAGACTGCGGCCTAGGCTTTTGCATGTTGTGCTTGATGTCTTTTTGATAGTATGCTTAGTGGTTTTGCTGTAGCATGACTTGTCTCAAATGACTGAGATTGCTTAATGAACCTTTGAAAAAATCATGCGTTGTTTTAATTATTTGGAAGCATTATTTTGGTTTTCTCCTTGATGCTTTATTTGGGTTGACTTGGCGCATGCTCACACATGTTTGACTCATACAAAGTCGCCATTGCCTCTATGATCATTTAGTTTTTGACTTTTGATGCCATCTTATGCTTCTTTTAATGTTGCTTTGTCGCTTTGCATGATTATGGCCGTTATTGCTCTCTTAGTTGGTCGCTCCCAGTCTTTTTCTAGCCCTCATTTTGTCTAGCCCTCGTTTTGTACTGAGTATGAGCTCTACTCGTGCATCCAACTCCTAAAAACCAAGTTGTTCCAACGTGTCCACCATACATACCTATTAGCAATTTGCTATTCCAAAGTACATTTTACTTGCTTTTATCTACTCTTCAAATTAAATTCTTACCAGTGTTATGCGAAAATTGGTCAGTAAAGCTCTCACGAACCCGATGGCACACTTTATTTTTCTCGTTCTTAAAAATTTGACATTGTGGCTCTCTTATGTTGAGTTGTTATGCTTGCAAGTTGTAAGTTGGAAATTAGCCCATCCATGCTGTCATGGGGCAAGCTTTCGACATTGCACTTCATCTTATTTGAGTTGATATCGTGATCTTTTGTTTATGCATGCTCACGGTGTGAGATAAATTGGAAACTTGTGGAGTTCATGGAGTATGTATATGTGTTAGAGAAACGCCTGGGCCGCCAATCTAAGCCATGCATAATTCATGGTGGAAATTTGCAGCATGCCCATAGTGGACATTCGACGACGCATCTCAAAATAAAAAGCTATACAAATGGTAAATAAAAGAGATGTCGAGGTGTTCATTGTCTGCTTGTCCTGTCATTTTGATGTGGGCTTGTTCCATGTCATCGGGCACGGAGGTACCCCGTTGGCGGTTCTCGATGATACGCGTATACTTACAATGACAAGAACTTGCTTGGGACCTAAGCAAATTAGCACGAGGTTTGGGTATTCGTATTTCACGGGACACGAGGTTTTCAACTTATGATTTGTCAAGCATATGCAGCATAAGTGTATTTGCATTAACTTTAACCATTCAAGATGCCTATGATGGGGGCAATGAGAGCTCAAATCTAGTAAGTACCATAATTTTTGAAGGTTTATAAAACTTGCAATCACTGCTTCCCTCTGCGAAGGGCCTTTCTTTTACTTTTATGTTGAGTCACCACCTTCTATCTTTATGCACCATCTAAGAGAGCATAGTTGTCATTCTGAGTATAATGTGCATTGTCCCAAAGTTTTCATTGATTGATTCATGATGTTGGTTTCACTTGTTCTCAAATTACTTGTATCTAGTCGCCCTCTTAAACTTGAAGGTGTCCTATGCATTTATGTTTTGCTCTCTTATGAAGGACAAGCTAAAAACCATTTGTATGTTTTTCCATATGATTTGAACACACGTTTGACTTTCATTGTTTCATTTTCATGATCTTTTGTTTGTGTTATTTTTCATGTTATAACATGGTTGCTAAGTTTCTTCTATCAAGATTATATCTTTCATGCCCATGTTTTAAGTTCTTTGATCTCAGCACTCAATGCTTTACCTATATGATCAAAGTTGTGATGGTGCATGTCACCTCAAAAATTATTTCTTTTGTTATCACTTACCTACTCGAGGACGAGCAGGAGTTAAGCTTGGGGATGTTGATACGTCTCGAATGTATCTATAATTTTTGATGCTCCATGCTTGTTTTTACACCATTTGCCTTGTGTTTCGTTACACTTCGTGGCGTTTTTATGCGATTTCTGGAACTAACCTATTGACAAGATGCCACAGTGCCAGTTCCCTGTTCTCTGCTGTTTTTGTGTTTCAGAAAAGCTACACAGGAAATATTCTCGGAATTGGACAAATGAAAAGCCGAACGTCCAGAAATTCACCGAAGCTTCCAGAGAACCGAAGGGGAGACGGAGTGGGGCCACAAGGGCCCCACACAATAGGGCGGCACGGCCTGGCCCCTGGCCGCGCACCCTACGTGTGAGGATACCCTGGCAGCCCCCTGACGACGCCCCTTCGCCTATATAAAGCATCGGGACGGAAAACCCTAAGAGAATCGGCATTTTTTTCCAGAACAGTTCCGCAGCGCCGCCGTCGTCGAAGACAAATTTTGGGGGACAGAAGTCTCTGTTCCGGCACCATGCCGGGACGGGGAAGTGCCCCCAGAGCCATCTCCATCGGTCTCCATCGCCGTCTCCGCCGTCTCCATCGACCTCACCACCATCTCCATCAACCTTGCTGTCTCCTATGATGAGGAGGGAGTAGTTCTCCCCCGGGGCTGAGGGCTCTACCGGTAGCTATGTGGTTCACCTCTCTCTCCCATGATGTGATCTTTATGTGATCGTGAGCTTTGTATCTAGTTGAATTGGTAGATATTAATATTTACATATTATGCTACTCCTATGCTTTATTATTGTACTCTCCGGAGATACCTCGTATCATGGTGTAAAGGTGACTAGTGTGTGCATTATGTGTATCTTTTTGGTTAATGTCTCTATGAATTGTTGGTGTTTGTTGGAACCATCTAGTGCCTTCACGGTCATAGTGTGGGACAATCTAGTCTGGGTACATACGGACTTTGAGGAGTGCTTCGTAGCCCTACGCATGATTAGTGTTCGTTTTCCATTGTAGAATTGTTTTGAGTTGCATATGGATGATAGTATCTATTGGTTCAATTATGTTATATTTGTTGAGAGTGTGTCCACTAGTGAAAGTATGATCCCTAGGCCTTGTTTCCAAGCTTTGCACACCGTTTACTTCCTATTTTGTTACATGTTTGCTTGCTGCCATTTTTATTTCAGATTGCGTTTACTACTTATATTCATCACAACTACTTGTATTTCACTATCTCTTCGCCGAACTAGTGCACCTATACATCTGACAAGTGTATTGGGTGTGTTGGGGACACAAGAGACTTTCTGTATCGTAATTGCAGGGTTGCTTGAGAGGGATAGCTTTGACCTCTTCCTCCCTGAGTTCGATAAACCTTGGGTGATCCACTTAAGGGAAACTTGCTGCTGCTCTACAAACCTCTGCACTTGGAGGCCCAACACTGTCTACAAGAACAGACGCGTGTGTAGACATCAGGGGAGTAGTTCTCCCCCGGGGCTGAGGGCTCTACCGGTAGCTATGTGGTTCACCTCTCTCTCCCATGATGTGATCTATATGTGATCATGAGCTTTGTATCTAGTTGATTTGGTAGATGTTGTTCTTCATATATTATGCTACTCCAGTGCTGTATTATTGTAATCTCCAGAGACACCTTGTACCATGATGTGAAGTTGATAGTGTGCGCATTATGTGTGTCTCTTTGGCTAGTGTCTCTATGAATTGTTTGGTGTTTGTTGGAACCATATAGTGCGCTCAAGGTGATAGTGTGGGGCAATCTAGTTTGGGGAAATGCAAACTTTGAGGAGTGCTTTGTAGCCCTACACATGATTAGTGTTCGTTATCCATCGGAGAATAGTTTAGAATAGCATAGTGAAGATAGATATTTATGTGTTCAATTATGTTATGTTTGTTGAGAGTGTCCACTAGTGAAAGTATGATCCCTAGGCCTTGTTTCATGCTTATAGTGGTACAAATGGGAGCTTGTTTAGACTGTGGCTTAGACTTTTGCATGTCATGCTTGGTATTATTTTGATTATATGCTTAGTAGTTATTGTTGTAGCATGAATTGTCTCAAATGACTGAGAGTGCTTAATGTGCCTTTGAAAGAATCATGCGTTGTTTTTATCTTATAGAAGCATATTTTTGTGGTATTCTCCTTTGATGCATTATTTGGGTTGACTTTGTGCATGCTTACACCATGTTTTACTTTAAACCAGTCGCCTCAAGTCATTTGGTTTTTGACTTGTGTTACCACTTTATGCCTTGGTTAATAATGTTTTGTCGCTATGCATGATTATGGCCGTTATTGCTCTCTTAGTTGGTCGCTCCCAGTCTTTTGCTAGCCTTCATCTGTACTGAGAGGGTATACTTCTCGTGCATCCAACTCCCAAAAACCAAAGTTTTCCAATGTGTCCACCATATCTACTTATTAGCAATTTGCTATTCCAAGTACATTCGTCTTGCTTTTATCTATCTTCCAAATTAAACTTTTTGTTATGTGAAAATTAGTTAGTAAAGCTCTCACAAACCTGATGGCACATTTACTTTCTTGCACTTAATAAACTTGACCATTGTGGCTCCCTTATGTTGACTATGTGCTTGCAAGTTGTAAGTTGGGAGTTAGCTCAGCCATACTGTCATGGGGCACGCTTTCAACATTGCACTTATTTCTATTTAAGTTGATATTATGATCTTTTGTTTATGGATGCTTATTTGTGTGAAAGGAGTTGGAAACTTGTGGAGTTCATGGAGTTTGTATATGTGTTAGAGAAACGCCTGGGCCGCTAATCTAAGCCATGCATCATTCATGGTGGAAATTTACAGCATAACCATAGTGGACATTCAACGACGCACCTCAAAATAAAAAGCTATACCCAATGGTAAATAAAAGAGATGCTGAGGTGTCAATTGTCTGTTTGTCTTGTCATTTTGATGTGGGCTAGTTTCCATGTCATCGGGCAAGAGGTACCCCGTTGGCGTTCTTAATGATACATGTATGCTTACAATGACAAGAACTTGCTTGGGACCTAAGTCGACTAGCACTATTTAAGTACTCGTATTCACGGGACATGAGATTTTCAACTTATGATTTGTCAAGCATATATCTCATATTTGTACTCGCATTAACCTTAACCACTCAAGATGCCTATGATAGGGGCAATGAGAGCTCAAAGCTAGTAAGTACCATAATTTTTGTAAGGTTTATAAAACTTGCAATCACTACTTCCCTCTGCGAAGGGCCTTTCTTTTACTTTTATATTGAGTCTTCACCTTCTACCTTTATGCACCGTCTAAGAGAGCATAGTTGTCATTCTGAGTATAATGTGCATGGTCCCAAAAGTTTATTATTGATTGATTCATGATTATGGTATTGCTTGTTCTCAAATTATCTGTATCTAGTCACCCTCTTGAACTTTGAAGGTGTCCTATGCATTTATGTTTTGCTACTCCATGAGGGACAAGCTGAATACCACTTTGCTATATTTTTCTATATGCTTGAAACAAACAATTGACTTTCAATGCATTATTACTCATGATCTTTTGTTTGTGTTACTTTTCATGTTATAACATGGTTGCTAAGTTCTATTGTCGAGATTATATCTCTTATGCGCATGTTTAGAGTACTTTGATCTCAGCACTCAATGCTTTACATCGTTTGATCAAGATTGTGTTGGTGCATGTCACCTCAAAAATTATTGTTTTGTTATCACTTACCTACTCGAGGACGAGCAGGAGTTAAGCTTGGGGATGCTTGATACGTCTCAAACGTATCTATAATTTTTAATGCTCCATGCTTGTTTATGCACCATTTGCTTTGTGTTTTGTTTACACTTCGTGGCGTTTTTATGCATTTTCTAGAACTAACCTATTAACGAGATGCCACAGTGCCAGTTTCTAGTTTTCTGCTATTTTTGTGTTTCAGAAAAGTTACACATGAAATATTCTCGAAATTGGACAAAACGAAGCCCGAAGTTCCTACTTTCCCCCGACAGGCGACGAAGTCGAAAGAAGAATCGGAGGGGGGCCAGGAGGCAACCACACCTGGTGGTGGTGGGGGTGGACCCCTGGGCACACCACCCTATGGTGTGGGGCCCTTGGATGCCCTCTGACGTCGCCCCTCGCCTATAAAAAGTCTCCGACGCGAGAACCCTAAATCAATTAGCGTTTTTTCCCAGAAAAGTTCCACAGCGCTGCCACCGTCGAAGACCAATTTCGGGGGACAGAAGTCTCTGTTCCGGCACCCTGCCGAGACGGGAAGTGCCCCCAGAGCCATCTCCATCGACTCCATCGCCTCCACCACCATCTCCATCGACTTCACCGCCATCTCCATTGACGTTGTTGTCTCCCATGATGAGGGGGGAGTAGTTCTCCCCCGGGGCTGAGGGCTCTACCGGTAGCTATGTGGTTCACCTCTCTCTCCCATGATGTGATCTATATGTGATCATAAGCTTTGTATCTAGTTGATTTGGTAGATGTTCTTCATATATTATGCTACTCTAGTGCTTTATTATTGTAATCTCCGGAGACACCTTGTACCATGATGTGAAGTTGACAGTGTGTGCATTATGTGTGTCTCTTTGGCTAGTGTCTCTATGAATTGTTTGGTGTTTGTTGGAACCATATAGTGCGCTCAAGGTGATAGTGTGGGGCAATCTAGTTTGGGGAAATGCAAACTTTGAGGAGTGCTTTGTAGCCCTACACATGATTAGTGTTCGTTATCCATCGGAGAATAGTTTAGAATAGCATAGTGAAGATAGATATGTATGTGTTCAATTATGTTATGTTTGTTGAGAGTGTCCACTAGTGAAAGTATGATCCCTAGGCCTTGTTTCTAAGCATTGAAACACCGTTACATCCAGTTCTGTTACATGTTTGCTTGCAGCGATATTTATTTCAGATAGCATTTGCTATTTATAATCATCCATATTACTTGTATTTCACTATCTCTTTGCCAAACTAGTGCACCTATACATCTGACAAGTGTATTGGGTGTGTTGGGGACACAAGAGACTTCTTGTATCGTAATTGCAGGGTTGCTTGAGAGGGATACCTTTGACCTCTTCCTCCCTAAGTTTGATAAACCTTGGGTGATCCACTTAAGGGAAACTTGTTGCTGTTCTACAAACCTCTGCACTTGGAGGCCCAACACTGTCTACAAGAATAGAAGCGTGCGTAGACATCAGGCTTTCGTCGGGCGTCTCCCATGCGCGTCTCCGGGGGGGTGACACGAAGATCCTGGCAGGATCCTCTCGCCACGCGCCCTGAGGCCCTGTCCAGCAGGACAAGTCTCAAGCCTTCTCTAGTACGCCACTTGATACGTCTCAAACGTATCTATAATTTTTGATGCTCCATGCTTGTTTTTGCACCATTTGCCTTGTGTTTCGTTACACTTCGTGGCGTTTTTATGCGATTTCCGGAACTAACCTATTGACAAGATGCCACAGTGCCAGTTCCCTGTTTTCTACTGTTTTTGTGTTTCAGAAAAGCTACACAGGAAATATTCTCGGAATTGGACGAAACAAGTTCCTGAAGTCTTATTTTTCCTGGAAGCTTCCAGAGATCCGAATAGGTGAAGGAGAGGGGCCACAGGCCAGCCTCACACTAGGCCGACGCGGCCCAGGCCCTGGCCGCGCCGCCTAGGTGTGAGGAGGCCTAGGGCCACTCCTGACGATGCCCCTTCGCCTATATAAAGCCTCGGGATGGAAAACCCTAGGGGAGTCGGCGAAATTTCCAGAACAGTTCCGCAGCGCCACCGCCGTCGAAGCCAAATTTCGGGGGACAGAAGTCTCTGTTCTGGCACCCTGCCGGGACGGGGAAGTGCCCCCGGAGCCATCTTCATCGGTCTCCATCGCCGTCTCCGCCGTCTCCATCGACCTCACCGCCATCTCCATCAACCTTGTTGTCTCCTATGATGAGGAGGGAGTAGTTCTCCCCCGGGGCTGAGGGCTCTACCGGTAGCTATGTGGTTCACCTCTTTCTCCCATGATGTGATCTTTATGTGATCGTGAGCTTTGTATCATGTTGAATAAGTAGATGTTACTCTTCTTCATTATGTGTACTCTAGTGTGTTATTAAAGTAATCTATTCCTCCTGCCACGGTGTAACAGTGATAGTGCGTGCATCGTGGTGGTACTTGGTCTAGGCTACGATTGTGATCTCTTATGGATTATGAGAATAATTATCACTATGATAGTATTGAAGTGATCTATTCCTCCTTTCATGGTGTAATGTTGACAGTGTGTGCACCGTGTTAGTACTTGGTCTAAGTTGCAATAATATCTATCTTGAGTTGTGCTTTGATTTGGATATCTCTATGAGTGGTGTTTGTCAAGTACTTGATGAACTTTGAGGAGTGCTTCGTAGCCCTACGCAATGATTAGTGTTATTCAATAGGAGGGTAATTCAGAGTACCATAGTGAAGAGAAGTTATTTATTTGTTCAATTATGTTATATTTGTTGGGAGTGTGTCCACTAGTGAAAGTATGATCCCTAGGCCTTGTTTCCAAGCTTTGCACACCGTTTACTTGCTATTTTGTTACATGTTTGCTTGCAATGATACTTATTCCATATCACATTTACTACTCATAATCATCACTACCGCTTGTATTTCACTATCTCTTCGCCGAACTAGTGCACCTATACATCTGACAAGTGTATTGGGTGTGTTGGGGACACAAGAGACTTTCTGTATCGTAATTGCAGGGTTGCTTGAGAGGGATAGCTTTGACCTCTTCCTCCCTGAGTTCGATAAACCTTGGGTGATCCACTTAAGGGAAACTTGCTGCTGTTCTACAAACCTCTGCACTTGGAGGCCCAACACTGTCTACAAGAACAGACACGTGCGTAGACATCAAGCTCTTTTCTGGCGCCATTGCCGGGGAGGTAAGGTAAAAGGTACTCACATTCTTTGGCTACTAAGTCTTTTAGTTGCTGGTGAGTGCTCGGAGTTATTTCCTTTAGATTCTGCAATTACATCTTTTTGTTTCTTGTTTTTATTTTCACTAGTTAGGCTTAATGGAAAACAAAGAGTTCTTTAGTCTTTTTCCTGAGTTTAGATATGAAGTGTTTGAAGAGAAAATTGAAAAACCTTTGGAGCTTAATTCGCATGCTAATAGTTTTGTTAGTATGAATACTTTGAACACAGTTTTAGAAAAGTCTAAGCTTGGGGAAGCTGGTTTTGTTAAGCATGATATTTTTAGCTCCCCAGCTTTAGTGGAGAAAATTTGCTCTAATGATATTTTATCTCCCATATGTGATGTTCCTTCTTATGATGATATGTTTGAAGAATATGCTTTGTGAAATAGCTGTTCTTTAGCTTGTGATTATACTGAACCTCTAGTCTGTGATGGTTATGATGATGAGTATAATATTTTCAGTTCACCTACTATTGAGGATAAAATTAGTTATGATTACAATATGCCTCCTATTTTTGATGATTATGGTGATGAGAATAATTATTCTATTGAATTTGCTCCTACTACTATTGTTCATGTGGGGAGTATTAATCCTTTTATGCATGTGGCTCATGATAGGGATGCTTTATGTGATAGTTATATTGTTAGTTCTATTCATGATGCTACTGAAAGTTATTATGAGAGAGGGAAATATGGTTTGATGGATCTCAACAATACTGAGTTTCCCCTCTTTATGTTGCAATTCTTGAAGTTGTACTTGTTTTGCCTTCCTATGCTTTTTGCTTTGCGCTTTCATGACTTGTCTCTATACAAGACTATTTTTCATATGAAGTGGTTTAGATTTAAATGTGTTTCATACATGATTTTTGATGCTCTCTATTGCTTCAAGTTCTTATATGGCGCCTTTGCCTCAAGCTCTTATATGGCGCCCACATGAGCATCTTTGCAAATTACTGCGCCTAGCTCAAAGGCGTTAAAGAAAAAGCACTCTTGGGAGATAACCCAATGTTTTTACTTTCAGTACTTTTTCTTTTATTTGAGTCTTGGAAGTTATTACTACTGTAATAACCACTCCTTATCCTTTTTATTTCGTTGTTGTGCCAAGAGAAGCCTCTAATTTGAGTGAGGTAAGATTTAGGGATGTTGCTGTCCTGAAACAGTTTTTGGTGCTGCACCGTAAAAATTCGTGAAAATTCTCTGTATATCTTTTTGACCTGATATTTCTTGTGAATATGCCCCAGGTTATATCCAAACTTTCATTAGTTGAACACTTTTTGATTTGAGCAACAGAAACCACCTCAAAAATTCGACCTTTGTCAGCTGTTCTGTTTTGACAGATTTCTGCCAATATTTGTGTTTGCCGCTTTATCGCTTTCTTTTGAGTTCTTTTGATCACGGAACTTTTGGGGAAGTTGCTACAGTAGTATATACTTTATATGTGGTGGTTTTAGGTTGAAACCTGAAGCAAAAAGAGGTTGATTATATGTTATTCTACACTAATATTGCTAATAGATTTGTGTTTAGTTTTGTATGAAGGAAGTTTTCAAGTGTAGGGATTGGAGAATGATGAGATGAGTTGAAGAATGGACAAAAGCTCAAGCTTGGGGATGCCCATGCATCACCCCAAGAAATATCCAAGAAGTACAAGCGTCAAAGCTTGGGGATGCCCCCGAGGCACCCCTTCTTCATCGGCAAAAATCAGGTCACCTTTCAAGACACTATATTTTTATTGCTTCATGCATTATGAGTTTTTCTTGGAGCGTCGGTTGTTTTAGTTTTCTTAGTTAGTTTAGTTTTGTTTGCTGCAATAAATGTTTAGATCACATCATGTTTCTTTTGGAGGAGATGAACTCGTTTTCATTGCCAAGAACACTCTAGTTTTCACTCTTATCAAAAACCGAGTGTTCTTCTTTTTCTGCTACTGCTTTTGGTTTTCGTTTTCGCCTTGATTTGCGTTCAGATCTTCTTATATCTTTTCATCAAGGTGTATTTTTGCCTCTGATCTTTATTGGTTTTCATCAAAAGAGGTGTCTATAAAAATTTCAAATGGTGTTGGAAAAGAGAAAACGCTTTATGCAAAAAAAAAGTGGTACAAGAAGGAGCTTGTGTAGACTGCGGCTTAGGCTTTTTCATGTCATGCTTGATGTCTTTTTGATAGTATGCTTAGTGGTTTTGCTGTAGCATGACTTGTCTCAAATAACTGAGATTGCTTAATGAGCCTTTGAAAAAATCATGCGTTGTTTTTATTGTATGGAAGCATTATTTTGGTTTTCTCCTTGATGCTTTATTTGGGTTGACTTGGCGCATGCTCACACATGTTAGACTCTTACAAAGTTGCCAATAGCCTCTATGATCATTTAGTTTTTGACTTTTGATGCCATCTTATGCTTCTTTTAATATCGCTTTGTCGCTTTGCATGATTATGGCCATTATTGCTCTCTTAGTTGGTCGCTCCCAGTCTTTTGCTAGCCCTCGCCTTGTACTGAGTATGAGCTCTACTCGTGCATCCAACTCCCAAAAACCAAGTTTTCCATTGTGTCCACTATAAATTCCTATGCATGGTATTTGTAAGCCATTCCAAGTAAATTTTCATGTGCTACCTTTCAAAAAACCTTCAAAATACTTCTCATTTTGTGACACTGTTTTCAGCTCATGGGGACGTAGTGGTCGGATTTGCTATCTTCCATATTGTTTCATTCCAAAAAGAAAAAAAAGAAAAGAAAAAAGGCACTCCTCCATGGTATGTGAATGTCGGTGGGCACCCGATGGAATCGGTTAGCCATGGTTTGAGAAAGGAAAAAAAGGTGGGGAGGAGTGCCAAGCTTTATAAAAGAGCACAAAAGTGCCAATCTCTCTCTCAAAAACTTGCTTCATTTTTTGTATGGAAGATAGTAAGAACCCCATTGCCAGTCATTGACAAAGACAACCACCTCTCAAAACCAATTTTATCTCTCTGTTTTACAAATGAAAAGCTCTAGCACATGTTTAATCACTGCTTCCCTCTGCGAAGGGCCCTTCTTTTACTTTTATGTTGAGTCACCACCTTCTATCTTTATGCACTACTAAGAGAGCATAGTTGTCATTCTGAGTATAATGTGCATTGTCCCAAAGTTTATCATTGATTGATTCATGACTATGGTTTCATTTGTTCTCAGATTATTTGTATCTAGTCACCCTCTTAAACTTGAAGGTGTCCTATGCATTTATGTTTTGCTCTCCATGTAGGACAAGCTGAAAACCATTTACTATATTTTTCCATATGATTTGAACACACGTTTGACTTTCATTGTTTCATTATTCATGATCTTTCGTTTGTGTTCATTTGCATGTTATAACATGGTTGCTAAGTTCTTTATTGTCAAGATTATATCTTTCATGCCCATGTTTTAAGTTCTTATGATCCCAGCTCACAAATGCTTACATATATGATCAAGATTGTGTAGGTGCATGTCACCTCAAATTTTTTTTTATCACTTACCTACTAGAGGACGAGCAGGAGTTAAGCTTGGGGATGCTTGATACGTCTCAAACGTATCTATAATTTTTGATGCTCCATGCTTATTTTTGCACCATTTGCCTTGTGTTTCGTTACACTTCGTGGCGTTTTTATGCGATTTCCAGAACTAACCTATTGACAAGATGCCACAGTGCCAGTTCCCTGTTTTCTACTGTTTTTGTGTTTCAGAAAAGCTACACAGGAAATATTCTCGGAATTGGACGAAACAAGTTCCTGAAGTCTTATTTTCCCCGGAAGCTTCCAGAGATCCGAAGAGGTGAAGGAGAGGGGCCACAGGCCAGCCTCACACTAGGCCGGCGCGGCCCAGGCCCTGGCCGCGCCACCTAGGTGTGAGGAGGCCTGGGGCCACTCCTGACGATGCCCCTTCGCCTATATAAAGCCTCGGGACGGAAAACCCTAGGAGAGTCGGCAAAATTTCCAGAACAGTTCCGCAGCGCCGCCGCCGTTGAAGCCAAATTTCGGGGGACAGAAGTCTGTGTTCTGGCACCCTGCCGGGACAGGAAAGTGCCCCCGGAGCCATCTCCATCGGTCTCCATCGCCGTCTCCGCCGTCTCCATCGACCTCTCCGCCATCTCCATCAACCTTACTGTCTCCTATGATGAGGAGGGAGTAGTTCTCCCCGGGGCTGAGGGCTCTACCGGTAGCTATTTGGTTCACCTCTCTCTCCCATGATGTGATCTTTATGTGATCGTGAGCTTTGTATCATGTTGAATAAGTAGATGTTACTCTTCTTCATTATGTGTACTCTAGTGTGTTATTAAAGTAATCTATTCCTCCTGCCACAGTGTAACGGTGACAGTGCATGCATCGTGGTGGTACTTGGTCTAGGCTACGATTGTGATCTCTTATGGATTATAAGAATAATTATCACTATGATAGTATTGAAGTGATCTATTCCTCCTTTCATGGTGTAATGTTGACAGTGTGTGCACCGTGTTAGTACTTGGTCTAAGTTGCAATAATATCTATCTTGAGTTGTGCTTTGATTTGGATATCTCTATGAGTGGTGTTTGTCAAGTACTTGATGAACTTTGAGGAGTGCTTCGTAGCCCTACGCAATGATTAGTGTTATTCAATAGGAGAGTAATTCAGAGTACCATAGTGAAGAGAAGTTATTTATTTGTTCAATTATGTTATATTTGTTGGGAGTGTGTCCACTAGTGAAAGTATGATCCCTAGGCCTTGTTTCCAAGCTTTGCACACCATTTACTTGCTGTTTTGTTACATGTTTGCTTGCAGCGATACTTATTCCATATCACATTTACTACTCATAATCATCACTACCGCTTGTATTTCACTATCTCTTCGCCGAACTAGTGCACCTATACATCTGACAAGTGCATTGGGTGTGTTGGGGACACAAGAGACTTTCTGTATCATAATTGCAGGGTTGCTTGAGAGGGATAGCTTTGACCTCTTCCTCCCTGAGTTCGATAAACCTTGGGTGATCCACTTAAGGGAAACTTGCTGCTGTTCTACAAACCTCTGCACTTGGAGGCCCAACACTGCCTACAAGAACAGACGCGTGCGTAGACATCAAGCTCTTCCCGCAAGTGGGCTTGCAGGTGGCTCTTTGCCGCAGGGAAGCGGTGGCCGACCGGCCGGCAGTGCCTTGGCCTGGCCGCCGCTCAGCAGGTCCTTATCTTTTCTCCTCATGGAGCGGGCCGAGCAACAGGTGCTGGGACCCCCTGGTCCTAGAGCACCAACAGTAGGACCTAAGGTTAAGTCATGTATGTGGATACTCAAGAACGCCACATACAAGTAAAATGTATCGACCGTGTAAGTAATTTAACCATGTTAGATTCACCTGAGAATCTTTGCATGCTGGAGTAGAACTCTATAGCGAACCAGCAATTTCAAGCTGAGGAGGAAAAGAAAATGGTGAATGAAGTGTTTCAAACCATGGATACTTGGTCAAGCGTACCAAAACCATAGTCTTTAGTCGGAGAAGATTTGTCAAAGCACAATGGAGAAACCTTATAAAAGTCATGGAGTTGTGTGAACCATGCTTAGTGAAGTATGTATGATGTATAGGAATGCTAGAAGTTTTGAGAGATCATTGATACGTCCAATTTGCATCACTATTTTGTATCATAATTTACTGTTATTCATTGATATATTTCACATTTAGATGTGATACTTATGTTATTTCCTTTGCTTTCACATGTTTGATGATCATCGGAGGAGCTGCTGCCGGAGTCAGGATTCTGCTGGAAAAAGGACCATCAGAAGACCATATTTGGAAGATCAGGAAAATTCCAGAAAATACCCAGAAATTATAATTTCCCAGAAGACTCACGAATCCAGAAGGAGGAGACGAGAGGGGCCAGGAGGCGCCCTCACACGTGGGCGGCGTGGCCAGCCCCCTGGCCGCGCGGGGCCCACGTGAGGTCGCCCTGGCCCACCTTTGCCATCGCCTTTTCGCGTACATCATCGTCTCCGAAAACCTAAGTGAAGGGGGGGGGGTTGAGAGTTAGACATAGCCGCCTCTGCGGGGCGGAGAACACCAGAGGGAGAAAGCTCTCCGGCAGAGAGAAATCTGCCGGGGAAATTCCTTCCCGGAGAGGGGAGATCGTCGCCATCGTCATCATCGTCGCACCGGACTTCATCGGGATCATCATCATCATCATCATCTCCATCACCAGCACCTTCATCTCCACCATCACCTCGCCATCCCGCTGTAACATCTTGAGTTGGATCTTGTTATATTCATAGGGGAAACTTTCCCGGTGTTGATTACCCTTGTAGTTGATGCTATTGAGTGGAACCGTTGAATTAAGGTTTATGTCCAGATTGTTATTTATCATTATTTCACCTCTGATCATGATCCATATGATGTCTTGTGAGTAGTTCGTTTAGTTCTTGAGGACATGGGAGAAGTCAAGATGTTAGTAGTGAATTATTGTTGAGAAATATTTAATGGTTTGATATTGTTGTGGTGCTATTTCACTAGTGGTGTCATGTGAACGTCGACTACATGATACTTCACCATTTATGGGCCTAGTGAGATGCATTGTGTATTTGGTCACCGACTGTGGGGTTGCCGGAGTGACAGAAACCTAAACCTCCATTGGGAAACCATTGCACCAGGGAGCGTAGGATCCTAGAGTTTAAGGCTGTGGTTAGATTTATCTTAATTACTTACTTGTATTTGCGGATGCTTGCAAGGGGTATAATCACAAGTGTGTATTTATCCTAGTAAGGGTAGTGCGCTAGCACAGGTTCACCCCCATAACACTTACCAAATCAATAAATACTATTGGCTCTATGAAGCGAAAGCTCTTGACATAAACCTCCCGTGTGTCCTCGAGAACGTTTGGTTATTATAAGAATACAACCGGCTTGTCCTTTGCTGAATAAAGGATTGGGCCACTTGCTGCACTTGTTACTACAGTCTTTTATTTACTCGCACTTTATTTACTTGTATTACCAAATACTCCTGAAAACATGTTTGCTAGTATTTACAGTGATTCCTTGATCAAAACTGCTCATCAACACCTTCTGCTCCTCGTTGGGTTCGACACTCTTATTTATCGAAAGTACTACGATACACCCCCTATACTTGTGGGTCATCAAGACTATTTTCTGGCGCCGTTGTCGGGGAGTGTAGCGCTATTGAAGAGTGGAATTGGAAAAGGTAACCGTCACTGTGAGTATTGTTTTATTTTGTCTTTTATTTTTATTCTGCTATGGAGAATTCTCCATTTGGTTTCCTATTTGGAAACACACCTACTACTACTGCTGCTGCTGCACATGCGGAGGAACCACCACCGCCGCCGCCTGCTGAAATTGATCCTTTTAAAATACCTATGAAAATTGTTGGGCGTATTATGGATAACTGCTATTCAGGAGATGGAACTGTCCATCCGGGTGATCACTTATTATTTATACATGAATTATGCGAGTTGTTCAGATGTGCAGGTATTTCACCAAGCCAAGTCAAGAAGAAATTATTCTCTATATCATTGAAAGGCAGAGCTGAAGAGTGGTATCGACTACTCCAAGATGGTCCATCTATGGCATGGGAGGATATTGTGCCTCTCTTTTATTCCAAGTTTTATCCTCCAAGTGAAATTCATAAAGACCGTAACAAGATATATAACTTTTGGCCTCATGATGGAGAGAGTATTGCCCAAGCGTGGGGGAGATTGAAGTTACTGATGCTCAAATGCCCCATTCATGAGCTCCCCAATAATATTGTTATTGATAATTTTTATGCAAGGCTTACTCTTCCTGATAAGGATTATTTGGATGCTTCTTGTTTTGGATCATTCACTCATATGAAAGAAGATGCCAAGTGGAAACTTCTTGACCGTATAAAAGAGAATGCCGAAGGTTGGGAAAACGACAAAGGTAGGAAGTCAGGTATAAACTATGATTATGAATGCATTAAATCTTTTATGGGAACTGAAGACTTTCATAGTGTTAGCGCTGCTTATGGTCTTGATTCCCAAATACTTGCTAATTGTCTTAAGGCTTTCGCCTCTTATATTGATGTTCCAAAGAAAGATTGGAACAAATATCATGCGCCTTACAAAGATTCTATTAGTCATATACCTGCTGCAGCTACAGAAGTTTGCACGGTTGATAGCATCATTCCTGAACCTTATATTGAGAAGACACCTTTCCCTGCTAAGGTAAAGAAGTACTCTACTTTGGTAAGTGTGTCTAATAAAAGTACTAAGAAAGCTGTAGAGCCTGATGAGCAAATTACTATTAAATCTCCTGTTGCTATATTGAAAGATCTTGTTACTAAAGATGTAGGAGATGAATATATTCTTTTTTGTGAAGATGCTTCTAACATTCTCTCGCATCCTAAAAAGCATAGGAAAGCAAGTGTTCCTGTTATTTCTGTCAGGATTGGAGATCATTGCTATTATGGTTTATGTGATATTGGTGCTAGCGCAAGTGCTATTCCCTTAGAGCTTTATAAAGAAATTATGCACGAGATTGGCGCTTGTGAACTTGAAGATATTGATGTGGTTGTTCAGCTTGCTAACAGAGAGACCGTTTGGCCTCTTGGTATTGTTCGAGATGTGGAAGTTCTATGTGGTAAGACTAAGTACCCTACTGATTTTCTAGTACTTGGTAAGGAGGCTAGTGAAACTTGTCCTATTATTTTTGGTAGACCCTTTTTGAACACTTGTGGCGCCATAATAGATTGTAAGAAAGAGAAATTTTTTTACTAAGTTTAATGGAGAGTCTTATGAGTTTAATTTTTCCAAGTTTGCTAAGACTTCTTATGAAAATGACACGCCTAATGAAAATTTTCGAGTTGAGCAGCTTGCTTCTATTGCACTTGCCCCTAATAATGCCTTGCAGCAATTCATGGAAGATCACGAAAGTGATGTGTTTAGCAAGGAAAGAGAAGAGATTGACGATATTCTTCTTCGTCAACCACCATTACTCAAGCATAATCTACCTGTGGAGGATCTGGGCACCACTTTGCCGCCTAGAGAAGATCCTGTGTTTGAATTAAAACCTTTGCCTGATGATCTCAAATATGCTTATATTGATGATAAGAAAATTTATCCTGTTATTATCAGTTCTAAACTTTCAGGAAAGGAAGAAGAAAGATTATTGGAGATATTGAGGAAACATCGAGGAGCTATGGGATATACTCTTGATGATTTAAAAGGGATTTCCCCTACTTTATGTCAGCATGCCATTAATATGGAGAAGGACGCAAAGCCTGTTGTAGAGCATCAACGTCGCCTAATTCCCAAGATGAAGGATGTGGTAAGAAACGAGGTATTAAAACTCCTAGATGCTGGTATTATTTATCCTATTGCTGATAGTAGATGGGTTAGTCCTGTTCATTGTGTTCCCAAGAAAGGAGGTATGACTATTGTACCTAATGAGAATAACGAGCTTATTCCTCAAAGGGTAGTTGTTGGTTATAGAATGTGCATTGATTATAGGAAGGTAAACGAAGTTACTAAGAAAGATCATTACCCTTTACCGTTTATAGATCAAATGCTAGAAAGGTTGTCTAAGAAGACTCATTTTTGTTTCCTTGATGGTTATTCTGGTTTCTCTCAAATTGCTGTTAAGAAAGATGATCAAGAGAAAACCACTTTTACTTGTCCTTATGGAACTTATGCTTATAGGCGTATGCCTTTTGGTTTATGCAATGCTCCTGCTACTTTTCAAAGATGTATGTCTGCTATTTTTCATGGTTTTTGTGAAGAAATTGTGGAGGTCTTCATGGACGATTTCTCCGTCTATGGAACTTCTTTTGATAATTGTTTGCACAACCTTGATAAAGTTTTGCAGAGGTGCGAAGAAACTAACCTTGTTCTTAATTGGGAGAAATGCCACTTTATGGTGAATGAAGGAATTGTCCTTGGACATAAAATCTCTGAAAGAGGTATTGAAGTTGACAGAGCAAAAGTGGAGGCAATTGAGAAAATGCCATGTCCAAGAGATGTTAAAGGTATTCGTAGTGTTCTTGGTCATGCTGGTTTCTATAGGAGGTTTATTAAAGATTTCTCTAAGATTTCAAAGCCTCTTACCAATCTTCTTCAAAAGGATGTACCGTTTGTCTTTGATGATGATTGTAAGGAAGCTTTTGAAACTCTTAAGAAGGCTTTAACTACTGCTCCTATTGTTCAACCACCTGATTGGAATTTACCTTTTGAAATTATGTGTGATGCTAGTGATTTTGCTGTTGGTGCTGTTCTTGGACAGCGTATAGATAATAAGTTGAATGTTATTCATTATGCTAGTAAGACTCTTGATGCTGCTCAAAAGAATTATGCTACTACTGAGAAAGAGTTTCTTGCTGTTGTTTTTGCTTGTGATAAGTTTAGATCTTACATTGTTGATTCTAAAGTTACTATTCATACTGATCACGCTGCTATTAGATATCTTATGACTAAGAAGGATGCTAAGCCTAGGCTTATTAGATGGGTGTTGCTTTTACAAGAGTTTGATTTGCATATCGTAGATAGGAAAGGTGCTGAAAATCCTGTGGCTGACAACTTGTCTAGATTGGAAAATATTTCTTTTGATCCTATTCCTGTTAATGACAGTTTTCCAAATAAACAGTTGGCTGCAATTAATGTAACTTCACGAGACCTTCCTTGGTATGCTGATTATGCTAACTTTATTGTTTCCAAGTATTTGCCTCCAACCTTTACAGCTCAGCAAAGAAGAAAATTCTTCTATGATTTGAGGCATTATTTTTGGGATGACCCACATTTATATAAAGAGGGAGTTGATGGTATTATGAGAAGATGCGTACCAGAATATGAGCAACAAGAGATATTAAGAAAATGCCATAGCAGTGCTTATGGAGGGCATCATGCTGGAGATAGAACCGCACAGAAGGTTCTACAATCAGGTTTTTATTGGCCAACCCTCTTTAAAGATGCCAGAAGGTACGTTTTATCTTGCGATGAATGTCAAAGAGTTGGAAATATTTCTAGACGCAATGAAATGCCTATGAATTATACTCTAGTTATTGAACCGTTTGATTGTTGGGGATTTGATTTTATGGGTCCTTTTCCTCCTTCAAAAGGCTATACCCATATACTTGTTGCTGTTGATTATGTTACTAAATGGGTAGAAGCCATACCTACAAAGAGTGCCGACGGTGAGACGTCGTTAAAAATGCTTAAGGATGTTATTTTTCCTAGGTTCGGAGTGCCTAGATATCTTATGACTGACGGAGGTTCTCATTTTATTCACGGTAGTTTTAGAAAGACTCTTGCTAAGTATGATGTCAATCATAGAATTGCTTCTGCTTATCATCCCCAAACTAGTGGGCAGGTAGAGCTTTCAAATAGAGAGATCAAGTCTATTTTGCAGAAGACTGTTAGTAGATCTAGAAAAAACTGGGCTAGTAAGTTAAATGACGCTTTATGGGCTTATAGAACTGCTTATAAGAATCCCATGGGTATGTCTCCTTATAAGATGGTTTATGGAAAAGCGTGTCACTTGCCCTTAGAATTAGAACACAAAGCTTTTTGGGCAGTGAGAGAGTTAAATAGAGATTTTAAACTAGCCGGTAAGAAGAGGTTGTTAGATTTGAGTTCTCTAGATGAGTGGAGAAACGAAGCGTATGAGAATGCCAGACTTTTCAAAGAGAAAGTCAAGCAATGGCATGATAAGAGAATTCTTAAGAGAGAGTTCCATGTTGGTGAGAAAGTTCTATTGTATAGGTCTCGTCTCAGATTTTTTGCAGGTAAATTACTTTCTAAATGGGAAGGACCATATGTTATTGTGGAAGTGTACCGCTCAGGTGCTATTAAGATTGCTTCATTGAAAGATGATTCTACACAAGTGGTGAATGGGCAAAGACTCAAACATTATATTTCTGGAGATTCTTATAATGAAGATGTTGATGTTATTGAAACAATTTCTCCGGAAGATTACATCCAAGACAAACTGCAGGAACCTGCAGAGTTCGTTTTCGAATAGGTAACAGTTCTAGTCATAAAAGTTTTGCGAAAAGTTCTTACTTTAATATTTTTGCTATTTTTAATAAATATGAAAAATCACGAGACGAAAACGGGGAGGAAAAGAAGTCCGTGTGGGTCTCACACACGGGTGGCGCGGGCCCACCCCTGGCCGCGCCACCACCGTGTGAGAACGCCTCGGAACTCTTTTCCATCCCGGTTTCCTCCTGCGACCTCGTTTCGATGTATAATTTTCACCTATTTAACCCCCCCGGAGTCCCCGAGGTCTGTATATCGTTTTCTCGTCGTGTTTTGTTTCGAGCTGTTTCTGTCAGGAATTGCCCTCTACCTTGAAGTTATAATGTCTTCGTCTGGCTCATCCAAAGAGAACCCTCCTGCGGATTCCATCAATCCGTATATGAGGGAACTGAAGATGCATCTGAAGGAGTTGTCGCTCAAGGATGGGGAGTTACAGGTTAAAGATGTTCAAGGACCCAAGGGAGAAGGGAGTCTCGAAGCAAGGATGGAAGCACTGGAACAGGAAGTTTTCAAATACAAGAAGATGGCGGAACGCGAGGTGGAAATTATCTATAGGATCAACCAAGAGCTCGTCGCCAAGTACAAGAAAGAGACTACAGAACTGTGGAAGGATGTCCTCTCACTTCAAGAGACCACTAACCAATTACAAGCACAACTCTACGACTTGCATAACCAAAATTGTGAGTATGAAGCTAGATTTAAACAAATGAGTGCTGCTGCAAGTTTCAGGATTTTGGAGACCGAGACATCCTTCTTTGATGGAGGACCTCTGCCTTGGAAGTACGACAACAATGAAGTTCCACCGTCACCGCCAAAGGAGTAATTCGTCATCGGTATAGGCATCCCCTTGGCTTGTTCCAAGCTTGGGGGAGTGCCGCAGTATCACATCATTACCTTCAGTTCATTTACCTTTCAAGTAGAGTCTTATCCTGAATAGAGAAGTTATCATATAGAATAGTTTGCAGTTGGAAGTATCCTCCTTAGTTAGTTATCTATGTATCCCTTGGTGTGAGTTGCGGTAATGAAATATTAATGAGAAGTTTTATCGTTTACTTTTCGCACACTTTATGTTAGTCTGCAATCTCTCTTATGTGACTAGTCTTGTTGATTGGTATTGGTATCACATTGGGAACATGAGTAGATTTAGTTGGTTTTGGCAAACCTAGCTTGGTCAGTAGCAACTTTACCTTGAAGTTTGAGTAGAGTAGAATAAAGAAGTGCTTGTAGTTACATCACTTCAGTTTTCCTTATGTTTAGCTTTTAAGCATTGTTATTCTTAAAGTTAAAATCGTTGTACTTTCAAGGGAGTTTGCATGATTGTTCTTATTATATGTATGTTTGTTTGTTTCATGCAACTCTTATGCTTGCTACCCAGCCTTGCTAGCCAAAAACTTGTACTGAGTATGAGCTCTACTCGTGCATCCAATTCCCAAAAGCCGAGTCACTTCCAAAGAGTCCACTATAAATTCCTATGCAAGGTATTTTAAGCCATTCCAAGTAAATTTTCATGTGCTACCTTTCAAAAACTTTCAAACACTTCTCATTTTGTGCCACTGTTTTTAGCTCATGAGGACGTAGTGGATGGGTTTGTTATCTTCCATACTAAATTAAGTACCCCTCGACTAGGCAGCTTCATCTGCTCGTCATTAATTTGGCAAGGGAGCTGGTCAGACCATTATAATCTTAATAGAAAAAGAAAGAAAAAAGGCACTCCTCCAATGGTATGTGAAAGTTGGTCGGCACCCGATGGAATCGGTTAGCCATGGTTTGAGAAAGGAAAAAGGTGGGGAGGAGTGCCAAGCTTTAAAAGAGCACCAAAGTGCCAATTAATTAAACATCTCGGAACCGCTCCCACTTGTTTAGTATGGAAGATATCAAGAACTCTGTTGCTAGTCGTTGACAAAAGCAACCACCTCTCAAAACAATTTTTACCTCTGTTTCACAAATGAAAAGCTCTAGCACATGTTTAATCTCTGCTTCCCTCTGCGAAGGGCCTATCTTTTACTTTTATGTTGAGTCAACCTATTTCCCTCTATCTCAAGCAAGCATTTGAGTTGTTATGTTTCACTCATCCATATGTTGATCCGTTTAATCATGTTTATTATCTTCCTTATTTTTGTATAATGCTTTTGTCTGAAGGAATACACCTTTGAAAGCTCTCTTCGAATGCAAAAGTTTACTTTGTTGAGCATATAGTCTTTGCTATATTAGCTCTGTTTTAAAAAGGCTCCGTCTAAAAGAAAGAATAGCTTGTTCATCGTTCTTTAACCAAGAACTAAGGTTTGCCATTGCCAATTATATTTACTTCATGCATCTTTACATGTGATTCCCTTTTACCTATTGCAAGTTTACATCTTATAAAGGGAAGTTGCTGTCTATTATAATTTGTGCCTTAGTGAATGTGATGCTTCTTGTTCGTATTTTGATTATCGACACTTCACTCCATAAACCTGTGGTCATGTTTACCGAGTTTAGCTTTTCGCTTGGGGACAAGCGAGGTCTAAGCTTGGGGGGGTTGATACGTCCAATTTGCATCACTATTTTGTATCATAATTTACTGTTATTCATTGATATATTTCACATTTAGATGTGATACTTATGTTATTTCCTTTGCTTTCACATGTTTGATGATCATCGGAGGAGCTGCTGCCGGAGTCAGGATTCTGCTGGAAAAAGGACCATCAGAAGACCATATTTGGAAGATCAGGAAAATTCCAGAAAAATACCCAGAAATTATAATTTCCCAGAAGACTCACGAATCCAGAAGGAGGAGACGAGAGGGGCCAGGAGGCGCCCTCACACGTGGGCGGCGCGGCCAGCCCCCTGGCCGCGCGGGGCCCACGTGAGGTCGCCCTGGCCCACCTTTGCCATCGCCTTTTTGCGTACATCATCATCTCTGAAAACCTAAGTGAAGGGGGGGGGGTTGAGAGTTAGACACAGCCGCCTCTGCGGGGCGGAGAACACCAGAGGGAGAAAGCTCTCCGGCAGAGAGAAATCTGCCGGGGAAATTCCTTCCCGGAGAGGGGAGATCGTCGCCATCGTCATCATCGTCGCACCGGACTTCATCGGGATCATCATCATCATCATCATCTCCATCACCAGCACCTTCATCTCCACCATCACCTCGCCATCCCGCTGTAACATCTTGAGTTGGATCTTGTTATATTCATAGGGGAAACTTTCCCGGTGTTGATTACCCTTGTAGTTGATGCTATTGAGTGGAACCGTTGAATTAAGGTTTATGTCCAGATTGTTATTTATCATTATTTCACCTCTGATCATGATCCATATGATGTCTTGTGAGTAGTTCGTTTAGTTCTTGAGGACATGGGAGAAGTCAAGATGTTAGTAGTGAATTATTGTTGAGAAATATTTAATGGTTTGATATTGTTGTGGTGCTATTTCACTAGTGGTGTCATGTGAACGTCGACTACATGATACTTCACCATTTATGGGCCTAGTGAGATGCATTGTGTATTTGGTCACCGACTGTGGGGTTGCCGGAGTGACAGAAACCTAAACCTCCGTTGGGAAACCATTGCACCAGGGAGCGTAGGATCCTAGAGTTTAAGGCTGTGGTTAGATTTATCTTAATTACTTACTTGTATTTGCGGATGCTTGCAAGGGGTATAATCACAAGTGTGTATTTATCCTAGTAAGGGTAGTGCGCTAGCACAGGTTCACCCCCATAACACTTACCAAATCAATAAATACTATTGGCTCTATGAAGCGAAAGCTCTTGACATAAACCTCCCGTGTGTCCTCGAGAACGTTTGGTTATTATAAGAATACAACCGGCTTGTCCTTTGCTGAATAAAGGATTGGGCCACTTGCTGCACTTGTTACTACTGTCTTTTATTTACTCGCACTTTATTTACTTGTATTACCAAATACTCCTGAAAACCTGTTTGCTAGTATTTACAGTGATTCCTTGATCAAAACTGCTCATCAACACCTTCTGCTCCTCGTTGGGTTCGACACTCTTATTTATCGAAAGTACTACGATACACCCCCTATACTTGTGGGTCATCAATCATGTGAGGTTCGTCTTCAATAGGACCGAAGGTAAGCTAGAAGTAGTAGTCTTAAAGGAATCTGGATCTGTTAGAATGGTTACCAAACCCCTTTGCTCAAATTTATTCGATTGCAATTGGGCAACTGAGGTAAGTATTGAGACAAAGAGTAGCAGTCCACCACTATGTGCAATATAGCACAATATAAATCTATATTATTTGGTGCTATAAGGTACACACCTAAGCCTGAATTATAGAGATGTTTTACTCATTACTATCTCACAAGCTTATGATGATGTATGTTTCCTGCACAAATTTGGATTTTCTTGGATTTTATTGTGTGACTAGATCTATGCATGAAGTTTGACTTTGATGTGCAAGTGCATGTTGCATCATCGAGTTCTTACTTGATGTTATAGTTCTAGATGGTTAAGGGATTCGTGTGTGGGAGAGACGATATGGCAAGCAAGCCAAAAGATGAAGAATCACCAGTTAAAGGAAGCCAAAAGAAGGAATCTAGCAAGTGATCTTCATGGAAATATCATGAAGTGGTAAAAAGAAGAAGAATTGGAAGTTAGTAGTACTCTAGTTCTTAAAACACAAGAGGTAATCTTAGGTTATTGAGTAGAACCACTAATTAGGTAACCACAGTAGAGTTTAAGGTACTTGAGCTTGTTGTTATGCAGCCTTGGTTATGTTTAGTACATCACGGGTTGATTGAGGTGTTGTAGTACCAATGATCCATTTCGGTATTGCCTACTGCTTTGCTCAGCCTGGGAGTGGTAAGCCCAGTAACCCTCGTTGATAGCGTAACATTTCTATATAACATTGATCTCTAGTCCTGAAATCTTGAATTGTAGATTATTGGTGGTTAAGACGTTGTCAATATCTTTCCTTATCTTTGAGTTGTAGTTTTTGTCTACGGACCAAGACTTGTGAGATTTTCGTGTTAACAATGATCCGTTGAAGCCATTGGTTTGTTTATAGCCATGTTAGTTCTTATTTTGTTCAACTTATACAATTGCCTATCGTGGATGTCCTCCGGTACAAGAGGAACTCTGCCGGATTTCTCCCGTGGCTTTGTATATATCCTACCGTCGGAATTAGGATAGATAACGATGGGAAAACCCAATTCTCATCAACCTTGAAAACTCGAATAGAACACCTACCTAAATACTTAATTGAAGAATTTGTATTGGATATCCACAAATGTGTGGGTACACCACAGTTTTCTACGAGAAACCATTAGAAAGACGTAGTAGTAAGACTGACCAAAATTTATAGTCTAACCATGGAGTCCAAATGGTTAGAGGATAATAAGTTGAAAGACCATTCAAAAAATTCTAAGGGGGGGAGTGAAGCAACGAGTTGGTAGAACAACTAATAAGAGGGCCTAAATTGCGAAGAAATTAGCCTTATTTTTATAAGGTTGTCTATGGCACTATTTTAATATTAGTCTCGGAAGTCCATGACATTGGAAGTCGAGGTATCCTCTAGGAAGCAAGTTAGACCTTAAGTTGAGAAAGTGGAGTACTCAGATCTCCTAAGAAGGAGAGCTCGGGAAAGCCTAAGGTGTTAAAAGTTGGATGAAGTATGTCTGAAGTAAAATTTCCCCAAGATTCAACGTAGCCTTATGGAGAACGGCAAAGGAGTTAGATGATATTGACTATGAACCACAACTAGTATGAACCATAGCTAGAGAAGGTAGATATTAGAGTCAACCCTAGTCCTGAATCTAGAAGACCTATTAATACTATAGAGTTGGATCAGAAACCTTGAATGGACACACTAAATATGTTTAATCCATTCTTAGGTGGTAAACAGAGAACCCAATTAGGAAGACTTGCTGAAACAACTAGTAGGACCCTATAAGCCATAGAAGGTGTTGAAATCATGGATAAACCAAGAGAATGACCAAGAAGAGACCAAGATGAATGGAATTCAAGTGACTATAGTTCGGAGTTAGACAAAAGAGGATCCAAGGAACACCCTGGACAAGGGATGTCATCTATATCCAAATTAGTTGGAGAATGAATTGCAAGTTAGAAGATATCAACAACAAATTCATCCCACAATGTACGAGAGCAAAAACTTCGGGAAGAAGTTTAGTTTAAGGGGGAGAGACTGTAATATCCCAGGATTAGAGGTCATAAAATAAAGACAACAGATGGGTGCATTGCATTCATGCGTAGAAAATCCGGGTAATTTTCGCGCTTTTAAATAAAACCTATCAAGTGATTGGAGTTCCACTTGAGTTGATGGAATTGAAGGAGCTCATCAAGTGGAGCGCGATAAACTTCAACACGACCTTTGCTAAAACCTTGTTTTCGGTAGAGGTACAACCATAGTTAAAAGAGAGTAAAGTGATGCACAACAATATTATTACCACATTATCTATGAACCCTAATGTGATAAATAGATATCATCCTAAAAACCACAGTGGAGTAGGAATCTAACTTAAGTATATCTCACTTAGGAGATATCCATCTTATAGAAGCTGTAATGGAGACCTTGATCTATGTGCAAGCTTCCATTAAGCAAATCAACAGGATATAGGTTGAGTAGATCCTAAGCCTTGACCTAGAATCTTATTTAGTCTATAGAGCATTTGTTACATTGATCACATCTTAGAGGAGAGCACTATTTTCATGATGAGTGTAATAACATTCTATCAAATTCCATATCCTCTTGTTCATCTATTTGGAGATTCATTCCAAAATATCATTATAACTTATGTATCATCTTGTGATCATAATCAAAGCCCTAGAACCATGTACTATCCCTAAATCCAAGAGTGGTGTCTAAACAATGATCTTTCTAATACCAAACCAAATCCACCCTTTAGAAATCAACTCACATGTGATTATGTGTATTTAGGTCTTAATGTTAGATCATCTTCAAAATAGGAAGATCTGAAACATATTTGTGAAATAAAAATCAAGGATTTAAGAACTATTAATGACCTTGAGATTGTTCAAAAAACATTTTACAAACCATTAGTCAGTATCAAAATCTTAGAAAATAATGGAAACCCCAAATGAAGGTGTATTTGAATCATCCCTAATAAGATCCTTAATCAAGTCCTAATAATTCTTTGAAATAGTTTATGTGCAAATGCACCTATAAGATCTATTTAATAACTTATGTTGGACCAGTAATATCATCTTCATATCCGAGAAGTAGCCCTAAATTCAAAATCCTGCAAAACAATTTGGAATTGAAATCAGAAATTACAACACAGGAAACATAAAAGAAAAGAAAAGGAAAGAGGTAGAAAAAAAGGAGAAGATGGTCGGTGGACCAAAGTCCACCGAACCGGCCCACTTACTAGCCCACTGGTGGTGCGGTGTTGATGTAAGCGTTTTGTAGATGACTGCCCAGTTGGAAACCCCAAGAGAAGGTTATGATGAGCACATAGCAAGTCTTCCCTCAGTATGAGACCAAGGTTTATCGAACCAGTAGGAGAAAGAACCAAACTTCAGAAGGTTGATGCTCGCTAGCTTTGCGACAGCTCTGGAAAATTTATATATGGCGCCTCATCCAGGGCATAGCTTTGCACCAGCAGCAATGTGGAACCTGCACACAACCAAGTACTTTGTCCCAACTCACAGTGAGGTTGTCAATCTCACCGGTTTGCTGTAAACAAAGGATTAAGCGTATCAAGTGGTAAAAGATAGTAGTTTGCAAGAATGTAAATAAAACAAGTAAACGGTAAATGGTAATAACAGTATAAAAGAATGGATCGGGGTCCACAGTTCACTAGTGGTGTCTCTCCATAAGATAACTAACATGCTGGGTAAACAAATTTCAATTGGGCAATTGATAGAATAAATCAAGCATACAAATGTCATGAGGATCACTATGAGATTCACTTGGGCATTACAACATAATACATAGACCGTAATCCAACTGCATATATGACTAATGATCCACCCTCCGGATGTCATCCGAGCAACCATTGGGTATTAAGTTGCAAGCAACAGATTATCGCCTTAAGCAAAGTGCATAATGTAAACAATACAAATGTCCTTGAATACAAGATTATTGTTTTCTCCCTAGTAGCAACAGCACATCTACAACCTTAGAGGTTTCTGTCACTCCCCCAGATTACTAGAGGCATGAACCCACTATCGAGCATAAATGCTCCCTCTTGGAGTCACTAGCATCTACTCGGCCAAGATATCTACTAGCAATGGAGAGCATGCAAGATCATAAACAACATAGAGATAACATAAAGATAATAATTCAGCAAATCAACTTGACATAGTATCAATATTCATCGGATCTCAACAAACACAATATGTAGAAATACACAACGATGATCTTGATCATGATAGGCAGCTCACAAGATCTAAACATGAAGCACATGGAGGAGATGACAACCATCTAGCTACTGCCATGGACCCGTAGTCCAAGGTAGACTACTCACGCATCACTCCGGAGGCAGGCATGGTGATGAAGAAGGCCTCCGACGGTGATTCCACTCTCCGGCAGGGTGCCGGGAAGAGCTTCTGGACCCTCCTGATCTCGCATCGACGACGGCGGCGGCTTGCAGTATGTTTTGAGGAAAATTGATCGGTCCCTTTAGCTTTTCCCGTCGAGGGGAATATATAGGCAGAAGGGCGGCGTCAGAGTGTGGGCCAGGCGGCCACACCACCTGGTGGTGCGGCCAGGGGCTGGGCCGCGCCACCCCATGGTGCGCCTGGCCCCTGTCCCTCCCCCGTCTCAGCTTTGGACTTCGTGATGCTTCGGGAAAAATAGGAATTTTGGATTTTGTTTCGTCCAATTCCGAGAATATTTCCTATGTAGCTTTTCTGAAACACAAAAACAGCAGAAATAGGGAACTGGCAATGTGGCATCTCGTTAGTAGTCTAGTTCTGGAAAATGCATAAAAACGCCACGAAGTGTAACAAAAGACAAAGCAAATGGTGCATAAACAAGCATGGAGCATCAAAAATTATAGATACGTTTGAGACGTATCAAGCATCCCCAAGCTTAACTCCTGGAGTAGGTAAGTGATAACAAAACAATAATTTTTGAGGTAACATGCACCATCACAATCTTGATCAACGATGTAAAGCATTGAGTGCTGAGATCAAAGTACTTAAAACATGGGCATAAGAGACATAATCTTGACAATAAAACTTAGCAACCATGTTATAACATGAAAAGTAACACAAACAAAAGATCATGAGTAATGAAGCATTGAAAGTCAAGTGTGTGTTTCAACCATATAGAAAAACATAGCAAAGTGGTTTTCAACTTGTCCTTCATGGAATAGCAAAACATAAATGCATAGGACACCTTCAAGTTTAAGAGGGCGACTAGATACAAATAATTTAAGAACAAGCAAAACCATAATTATGAATCAATCAATGATAAATTTTGGGACTATGCACATTAAACTCAGAATGACAACTATGCTCTCTTAGACGGTGCATAAAGGTAGAAGGTGGAGACTCAACATAAAAGTAAAAGAAAGGCCCTTCGCAGAGGGAAACAGGTGACTACAAGTTTTATAAACCTCCAAAAATTATGATACTTACTAGCTTTGAGCTCTCATTGCCCCCATCATAGGCATCTTGAGTGGTTAAGGTTAATGCGAGTACAATTACAAAGCATATGCTTAACAAATCATAAGTTGAAAATCTCGTGTCCCGTGAAGTACAAATACCCAAACCTCATACTACTCGACTTAGGTCCCAAGCAAGTTCTTGTTATTGTAAGCATACATGTATCATCGAGAACGCCAACGGGGTACCTCTTGCCCGATGACATGGAACAAGACCACTTCAAAATGACAAGACAAACAGACAATCAACACCTCAGCATCTCTTTTATTTACCATTCGTATAGCTTTTTATTGTGAGATTCGTCGTCGAATGTCCACTATAGGCATGCTGTAAATTTCTATCATGAATGATGCATGGCTTAGATTAGTGGCCCAGGCGTTTCTCTAGCACATATACAAACTCCATGAGCTTACAAGTTTCCAACTTATTTCACATCGCGAGTATCCATAAACAAAAGATCACGATATCAACTAAATGAGAGAAAGTGCAATGTTGAAAGCTTGCCCCATGACGGCACGGCTGGGCTAATTTCCAACTTACAACTTACAAGCATAACATCAACACAATAGAGCCACAATTGTCAAAGTTATTAAAAGCAAGAAAAGTAAAGTGTGCCGTCAGGTTCGTGAGAGCTTTACTGACTAATTTTCACATAACACCAAAAAGTTTAATTTGAAGGATAGATAAAAGCAAGTCGAATGTACTTGGAATAGCAAATTGCTAATAGGTATGTATGGTGGACACATTGGAATAAACTTGGTTTTTGGGAGTTGGATGCATGAGAAGTATTCTCTCTCAGTACAAAATGAAGGCTAGCAAAAGACTGGGAGCGACCAACTAAGAGAGCAATAACGGCCATAATCATGCATAGCGACAAAACATCATTAACCAAAGCATAAAGTGGTATCACAAGTCAAAAACCAAATGATCATAGAGGCTATATGGTGACATTTTAGAGTCAAACATGTTGTAAGCATGCGCCAAGTCAACCCAAATAAAGCATCAAAGGAGAAAACCACAATAATATGCTCCCACATAATAAAAATAACGCATGATTTTTTCAAAAGCTCATTAAGCAATCTCAGCCATTTGAGACAACTCATGCTACAGAAAAAACTACTAAGCATACTATCAAAGTGATATCAAGCATGACATGCAAAAGTCTAAGCCGCAGTCTAAACAAGCTCCCATTTGTACCACTATAGTCATGAAACTTTTTTCTCTTTTCCAACACCATTCAAACCTTTTTAAAACAACTCTTTTGATGAAAACCAACATAGACCAGTGGTCTAAATACACCTTGATACAAAGATATAACAATATCTGAACAAAAATCAAGGCGACAAACAAAACCTAAACGCAGTACTAGAAAAAGAGAACACTCGTTGAACGATAAGAGTGAAACTAGAGTGTTCTTGGCAAATAAAAAATGGAGTGTGTCTTCTCCAAAAGAAAATTGTTGGGGTCCATCCATTTATTGCAGAAAACAAAACAAAACAAATAAAATTGAAAGCAAAAGTAAAGACGCTCCAAGAAAAATGCATAGAATATGAAGCAATAAAAAATATAGTGTCTTGAAAGGTAAGCTGATTTTTGCCGATGAAGAAGGGGTGCCTCGGGGGCATCCCCAAGCTTTGACACTTGTACCTCTTGGATATTTCTTGGGGTGACATGGGCATCCCCAAGCTTGAGCTTTTGTCCATACTTCATCTCATCTCATCACTCTCCATTCCCTACAATTGAAAACTTCCTTCATACAAAACTTCACACAATTCTATTAGTAACATTAGTATAAGCATGATAATAAATCTACTCTTTTGGTTCAGTTTAAAACTCAAATATACCATCCATTAAAGCATAAGCTACTGTAGCAACTTCCTCAAAAGTTCCGTGATCAAAAGAACTAAAAAAGAAAGCGATCGAGAGGCAAACACAAATAGTGGCAGAATGTGTCAAAACAGAACAGCTGACAAAGATCGATTTTTCGGAGGACCTTATGTTGCTCAAATCGAAAAGTGAAAAATTAATAAAAGTTTTGAAATAACCTGGGGCATGTGCACAAGAAAGCGCAGATCAAAAAGATATCCTGAGAATTTTCACGAATTTTTACGGTGCAGCACAGAAATCTGTTTCAGGACAACAACTTCCCCAAATATTACCTTCCTCAAATTAGAGGTTCTTCTTGGCACAAAAACAAAATAAAAATGATAAGGAGAGGTCATTACAGTAGTAATAACTTCCAAGACTCAAATAAAAGAAAAAGTACTGAAAAGAAAACATTGGGTTATCTCCCAAGAGTGCTTTTCTTTAACGCCTTTGAGCTAGGCGCAGAAAGTGGAAATCAAGTATTTTCAAATGAGGCATTAAGATCAATTGCAGAAGTCTTTTCAACAAGGCATTGTATTCTATCCAAATGAGTTTTTGAAGATCCCTTATGAACACTCTTGGGTTCACTCCTTTCATTAAAAGGGTTTTCAGGACAAATCCAATCAAAATTCTTTTCCAAAGCTTCATGCAATCCTACGAGTTTGCAAGGTATTGGTACTTTGATTTCTTCCTTGTTTGTACCAACAACCTCTACACGTGAGCCAAGCATATTAAAACACTCAAAACTTCCCTAGCTTCTATAGCAACATCTCTAAATTCTCTACGCAAAGTCTCCAAAATAAAATCTTTCTTTTCGGAGTCTTCGATATCATGAAGTTTAAGAAACATTTGTTGCATAAAAGGATTAAGGCTAACAAACCTAGCCTCCAACATGTGAACAAAATAAGCAGCAGCAACTTCATAACTAGGAGCAAGCTCGGCTAAAGCTTTATCCTCAATATCTTTATGCATACTAACATGATTAAAGAACTCCTCGATGTTATCTTTCCCAATTATAGAACCACTACCTATTGTAAGGTCCTCCAGAGCATACTTAGGGAACAACATAATGAACTAAAAGTAAAAGTAACAGAATACCAACTATCAAAGGACTTAATTTTTTTGTATTTTTGATAAAAAGATGCAAGCAAAACAATAACAAAGTAAAAGATTGGAAGCGAGAGACTCTCCTTGCAGAAATCCTCTTTCTCCCCGGCAACGGTGCCAGAAAACTTGTTGGTGGTGCGGTGTTGATGTAAGAGTTTTGTAGATGACCGCCCAATTGGAAACCCCAAGAGAAGGTTATGATGAGCATAGCAGCAAGTCTTCCCTCAGTATGAGAGCAAGGTTTATCAAACCAGTAGGAGAAAGAACCAAACTTCAGAAGGTTGATGCTCGCTAGCTTTGCGACATCTCCAGACAATTTATATATGGTGCCTCGTCCAGAGCGTAGCTTTGCACCAGCAGCAATGTGAAACCTGCACAGAACACAACCAAGTACTTTGTCCCAACTCACAGTGAGGTTGTCAATCTCACCGGTTTGCTGTAAACAAAGGATTAAGCGTATTGAGTGGTAAAAGATAGTAGTTTGCAAGAATGTAAATAAAACAAGTAAATGGTAAACGGTAATAATAGTATAAAAGAATGGATCGGGGTCCATAGTTCACTAGTGGTGTCTCTCCATAAGATAACTAACATGCTGGGTAAACAAATTACAGTTGGGCAATTGATAGAATAAAGCAAGCATACAAATGTCATGAGGATCACTACGGGATTCACTTGGGCATTACAACATAATACATAGACCGTATTCCAACTGCATCTATGACTATTAATCCATCCTCCGGATGTCATCCGAGCAACCATTGGGTATTAAGTTACAAGCAACAGATTATTGCCTTAAGCAAAGTGCGTAATGTAAACAATACAAATGTCCTTGAACACAAGATTGTTATTTTCTCCCTAGTAGCAACAGCACATCTACAACCTTAGAGGTTTCTGTCACTCCCCCAGATTACTAGAGGCATGAACCCACTATCGAGCATAAATACTCCCTCTTGGAGTCACTAGCATCTACTCGGCCAAGATATCTACTAGCAACGAAGAGCATGCAAGATCATAAACAACATAGAGATAACATAAAGATAATAATTCAGCAAATCAACTTGACATAGTATCAATATTCATCGGATCCCAACAAACACAACATGTAGAATTACACAACGATGATCTTGATCATGATAGGCAGCTCACAAGATCTAAACATGAAGCACATGGAGGAGATGACAACCATCTAGCTACTGCTATGGACCCATAGTCCAAGGTAGACTACTCACGCATCACTCCAGAGGCTGGCATGGTGATGAAGAAGGCCTCTGGCGGTGATTCCCCTCTCCGGCAGGATGTCGGGAAGAGCTTCTGGACCCTCCCGATCTCGCGTCGACAATGGCGGCGGCTTGGAGTATGTTTCAAGGAAAATTGATCGGTCCCTTTAGGTTTTCCCGTCGAGAGGAATATATAGGCGGAAGGGCGGCGTCAGAGTGTGGGCCAGGCAGCCACACCACCTGGTGGCATGGCCAGGGGCTGGGCCGCGCCACCCCATGGTGTGCCTGGCCCCTGGTCCTCCTCCATCTCAGCTTTGGATTCCGTGACGCTTCAGGAAAAATAGGAATATTGGCTTTTGTTTCGTCCAATTCCGAGAATATTTCTTATGTAGCTTTTCTAAAACACAAAAACAACAAAAACAGGGAACTGGCACTGTGGCATCTCATTAGTAGGTTAGTTCTGGAAAATGCATAAAAACGCCAGGAAGTGTAACAAAACACAAAGCAAATGGTCTATAAACAAGCATCGAGCATCAAAAATTATATATACGTTTGAGACGTATCACCCACCAGAGAACCTGCCCTGATACCGCTCTGGGAGGAGTCGTCGTCTTCCTTCCGCTGAGGAAGCAACTGCGTGGTCGGGCTGATGCCGCCCGATTCACTGCTCGCCGTTGATGTCGCCAAGATCCGTGCCGCCGCGGCCAGTGTCTATAAAAGGCCGTCCACCGCCATCGAGAAAACCCTAATCGTCACATCCCCTCCTCTCTCTCAAGTTCTTCTTGCAGTCACCGCAAACCTTAGCTTCGGTCGAGCTCTTCTGCCGTTGCTGGAGACCATCCTCGAGGCCAAGGAGTAGTTGAGGAGAAGCACCTCATCTTCTTCTTCTTCTGGCTGGAGTTAATCGTCCAGGGGAGGTTGGAGCTGGGCGAATTTAGTCATTCCCTTTCATTGGAGCTTGCTGGAATTCGTGGCAGTGAGCTCATCTCCGGCCATAATCGTCGACTTCGAGCCTCCTGCAAGTCCTGCGGTGAGCATAAGCACCTTTGGAAACCCTAATTGCATATCGCAGTGGTCCATAGCACGATCCCGTAGACCGCCATCGTGTGCCGCCACAGTGAAGCTGCCCGGAGGCAGCTCCAGTGACCATTTCTTTGCGGCACGTGCACTAGAATACTCCCCATTGTCTCCTGGTTCACACGCAACCATCCACACCTCCTGAATCGCTCGCAATCATCGACTCCGGTGATCACTGGTGTTGAGCTTGCCCAGTCAACGTATTGACCGAGTCAACTACCAACGCGACAGGTGACCTGGCTCGTGGCCCACTAGTCAGTGACCTTGGCTAGGATCACTGCGGGTGTAACTAGCATTTCCCTATTAAGGAAACTCCATGAAATAGTTAGATAAAATTTTAGAAAATACCCCAATCTCAAGAATTCCATATCTAAATCATTTTAAATCAGAAAAATACAAACATTATATCAAAATGTTCACAAAAATGTTATCTATCTATTTAAATTATAATATTGAATGCTTGTGTGAAATTATTTTGAACCAAATCTAAAAACTTGTTTAAGTAGTATTTGAATTAAACTCAACTATGATAATTCAAATACAATTGTCAAATACCAAATAAATTTTTATAACTTCAAGAATGTTATTTCAATTAATATTGTATTATTCCAAAAAGTAAATTTTAAACTATATTATTAGGATTTTAAACCCTAAAATGATTTGTCCAAAATAAATTTAAATACTAAAATTTAGGAAAAACCATAAATAAATTAAAACGTGTGTATTAGAATTGTTTCTTAATTCTAAAATGATTATTCATCACTTGTTTGATTTAGGGTTAAATTTTAAACTCTTGAATCAAATTGAACCACTTAAAATTGAATTCAAACCCTAGCAACTAATAATAAAGGGAATTGTGTTTTCTTAATTACTCAAATGCTCCTATAAAGAGAGGACAACTCAATGAAGTTTTGTACTGAATGTCCATTAGGGATTGTGTTCTTTAAATGTTATTCTTTTTATGAACATACCAAATAAGCATCACCGCAATTTTTATGCCTGGATGTAAATAACTACTTATGCATGTTAAGAATGATGTCAACTATAAAAATAACTATATATGTTAGCAACAATGTAAACTACTTTGAGTGTTAGAACACCAAACCCTATTTGTAGAACTTTTATTTCTTAAGAATTGTGTTCTTCAAAAGTTATTCTTTCAATATACCTTGAAAGTAAATATCAACCATTCCATTAAGCCTTAACATCAACAATTTCTATTTGCGCGTTAAGATTGTTGTCAACCCTGAGACTAACTAGGTATTCTTATCAAATAAGAATTACTTCAACTTTGCATAACCATAATCAACTACTTGTTTGCAAATAATAAGATACCACTTTAAAAGTGTTACTTTCAAGTCCTCACCTATTTATAAACTTTTGCAATAACAACCAACCACGGCAAACTCAAGCACATTAACTCTTATTTCAAGCTTTATTTCGCTTCTTATGAAGGATAGCCAACTAACTTAAAACCCATAACAACCTTGTGTGCGTAATTGAACTTACAAGCGCAACACATCACAAAGAAGTCACCACAACTCAATATTAACAAATCATCGGGGTTAGGTTACGCTTAGAGCGATGCATAGCATATGATTTGCATATCATGCTGCAATTCTTTAAACATCATCTTTACCAGATGATGGTGCTATTTTAGAATTTGGATTTCCTTCGTATCAAAGACCTTGACTTGCATAATCTTGCAGTAAAAAAGGCAAGTTCACTCTTGCTCATGCCTCTTGATTATTTTTATCAAATTACTTGCAAATATATACCTATGGTATTACTACTGCATCTAAAAGCAAAAGGTTCTCTTTTCATAATTAATATGACTAGCTGGTTATCGACCCGAGTGGTGGTAACCTAGGATGGCTGGCAAATGGAACCATGGTATGATTGTTGTGGTGGAGGTTCCATTTGCATGGGAAAGTAAACCCTAGGACTTAACAACCAATGCCACAGTTATTCTTGCGCCATAAAAACCGCGTTGTCCAAGAGACTTGGAATGGGACGGGAAAGTCATATGTCTCTTCTTCCGTTTGCATGTCAACGGGCACTCAGCTACCATACACTGTATGTCTTGCGAGAATACATGCACATGGGTGGGACCCCTTAGTGCCCACGACCACTGTTGTCTAGGATGGTCTAGAAGAGGCGCCTAGGTACTTCATCGGGAGGGGTGAATATTAGGGGCTAAACCTGCTTGGCAGAATTAGGTGGGCATGCGTTGTGCGGAGAAGGACGGTGAATGGCTTGGATCAATGACTGGGCCCCACATCAAGGAAGTGTGGACGAGCAAGCTACTTGGTTGTGCAGCAAGGCTTTGATCTCTTTTGGAATGACGCACCTCTGCAAAGTGTAAAAGGATGTGACATGTTACCCCTTGTTTTGGGAAGGAGCTACGAACACTGCAGGAAATGTGCTCTCAAGGCACTAGTAACCTGTGTTGGCTGTCGGGCATAGTTTTCAGAATAAAAGCAACCTCCTGAAGAAATGTTTATGAAAACTTGCATTTCCGAACGACTCTTGGGTCTAAGGCTGTAGTTAGTGCATCAAACACCTTATTTCCTATATGAACTTGCTGGGTAACGCTTGTTACTCATCCCACTCCCTCGTAACCCTTGCTTAGATTGGAGGCAGCTCAAGGAGGCAACCTCAAGACACTAAATATGAAGATGAAGCATTCTACCAACGTTAGGGTTATCATTGGAGTCAACAACTATACCAAAGCTTGGTGGAAAACTAGCATAGGAATAAAAGGAAACCAGTTCCTGAATCCTAGAACCTAAGTAGTTAGGGTAGTTCTGTAGTTGAGTAGTAAGCCAACTACATTAGTTGTAGTTTAGTTTAGTCTTCCTTGTATTCTTTCTTGTTTGTAGTTGCCAGGACTAAACCTCTACCTGTTGAGGAGGTTATGAAGATCTTCTGTATGCTGAAAATTATAATCCTATAGACATACCGTGGACCGGTGATGTTTCTGTTGTACCACTCTGATGGATGTAATACTAGTGAGACAGTGTTTCATTGATGTTATGTCAACGACTTGCATACTACACATATACAGTGGTATGCTGGGTCACCGCAACAATGCATGCACCCGGAGCTCCACCACCACGCGTACATGCAGAGAAGAATACATATGTTTCGGGAGACGGAAGTGGTCTCCTAATTTTTCGCCCAGATTTACAGGAGAAACCGGTTTACTTTAGGGAAAATAATGGGACGAGGGATTAGTTTCCGGATATTTTGATTGGGAATTAATGGAGTAACGGGAATTGCATCATGATTTTTCTTCGGATGTAAATGTGATGGGGCAGAAAACGGACGGCTGAAGACATCGACGTATTGGCTGACGACGGAACACAAAGTTCTTTTTAGATAGTAGAGATATCATTTGGCTAGCTTTGTTGATTTTCGAACATACTTACCTCGTTTATCACATGGCAAATAAAGATAGAATGATCATGCTCCTGTAAGAATAGAAAAGGTCCAAAACAAACCTTAAACTTAAAGATTTGAATCCCGAAAATTGCATCAAATTCTGGTCTATTTCAACCCTAGATCTATTTGGAGACCGGATAACATGTTACTCTCATTGATAATACGAGCCCACCTATCGTATCTATCCGCTTTATCCATCTTTATCAAACTCACAACCATGATGCCCGTTGTCAGTGAGCGTATCAGGTGACAACGGGTTACTTCCTGCAAATCTAAAAAATGCAATTTTGGACAATTGGATCGTAATCCAATGCCTAGATTGTCATCACCCCACCTCTTGTTTATACAGAAACCTGGAGATAAGACATATTCTGCAAAGCTCACCTCTGCCCTCTATATTTCTACCATGGATCTGAAGAACAACTAAAGCATGGCCGGCCAGAAATCTCGGATGCGCGACCATGTTTGCTGCTGACTTTTATTTGGATTTTTGGGGCAGGCGCGGTCGATTGGATAGCTCGAATCTTGGAGAGGATCAAGGGGCTGCAGGAAATTATGTAGGAGCACCAACAGGATGCCAATAAGGCAGTGGCGGCGTTGTTGAGCCGCCTGTCTGAAGAGCTGAACCTGTCAACATCCTCGATGTCCTTGGCCTCGACATCCAACGAAGGTGGGTAGCAGCAGCACGATGCCAATACGACGCTTCAGGAGCTGAACCTGTCAACACCCTCGACGCCCTCAGCCTCGACATCCAACAATGAGTCGTCAGTTGCTTCAACGACATTGCCAAACACGGCTCCTGCTCTGAGGTAGTTCATTCGCCACCATTGCCGGCTCTTCTTCTCTAGCTACATCAGTGAGTTTGCCATGATGTCAACCCTGTTCGCCAATCTTTCAATTTTTTAGGTGGTGGTGCAGAGTATAGACACCGCCATGCTGTTTAGACATGGAAGGGACTTGCAACATGGCGTGTGTGGTGGGCTGACTCCACTACCTGACATCGTGTTCGAATAGTGGAGGCGCATGTGTAAGTGCTGGCCACAGGTCATGGTCTATGCTAAGTTGTGCTGCTGTTGTACAGTACGATAATAGACTGTTCTATTTTGCTGATAACATTACAAGAGAGTTCCCTTAATTCCCTCGATGTTTTGAAGGTGACAAAATGCATTTCACAAAATATCAGAATTTTGATGAAGCCTGAGCCTCCAGCCTTCCATGCTTTGCTCTGTGCTGGATCCGAGTTGTGTAGTGTCATTGGCCTTATCAAGTAACATGTTTCTTCAGCAACGGATATGACTTTATTAATTCAGTAATAAGACCCCTAGATTGGTAAAATTGAACTGGCAAATAAGATGAACTCTTGATAAAACTAAACGTTGCATCAGAGTTCATCAAAGTCGTCATCTTCAGCTCCACTTTAGATGTATTTATCATCACATATTGGTATCATGAGAGTGATAAGGCCGTAATATTATGCATAAACATTTTAATGTAATTTGTGAGTTATTCATCATTCATTACTTTGTTCTTCACCACCCTTTCTCTTAATATTTCAGACTTATTCCTTTTTGCCACCTTTGTTTGACTCCTGTGTTACTAGATGGAGTATATGACAATTGCTCAGATTCAGAGCTTGCCTACTAGGCCATGGTGATACCATTATATTCTCAAGGATACGATGAAAGCCAAGGTGGATCATTTGAGCCAATCATGTTCCGGTATCATCTGTTTATCTCGCTTCGTAAATTACGTTATCATGTTCTTGAATGGTCTATTGTCATAGTGATGTTTAAATCCCGTGAGATGCCTTTACAAATAGTTGTACACGGTCCACACCTTCAGTAAATTTTGTGAAATATATTTTCAAATAGTGGCGCGCAGTCGGTATTGAAATATAGAAACAGAACACAATTAATATAAAAGAAGTCGCTGAAACCTTATGTCCTATTTTTTTACCTCTGTATATTATCTTCTGAAACCAAGTGTGTTCACCAAGAAGCATGTTTGAATCTGTGGACCATATCAATGCATACCTGCAAGGCAGTTCGCTTGCCCTAGAATATCTTCGTTACAAATATGCAAGAAAATAATGTGGCGAGTTAGAATGTACGAGGACATGTCACATTTTGGGGGGGGGGGGGGCTGAATGAATGGCGAATAGAGAATTATTTTCATTCTCTCATGAGGTCTGGATATTACCCTACATGAGGGGAGTTTTTATTCTATAGTTATAATATCTTTCATTTTTGTGGTCCATTTGAGTGTATTTCAAACTGAAAGATCATGTTTTACGAAAAACTCGGTACCCCCATGGAGTAACTAGAAGGTGCATCTATAACAGTGCTGCTACTAGAACATCTGCAAGCCGTATAGTGTCTCCAGCTGAATGCTAGATTTTGCCAAAAATGTTCAACGCTAGAACTATTTAGAAGTACTCATCTGCAATGATTCTTCGTCCTAAACCTAGCACTTATTTTGCAGGCTTACAACATGTGCGTGAATGTGTTAATACACATGTTCAAGTCCAGGTCAAGGTGTTGAATGACAATGCATTTCTGCTATAGTTTGCTCAAGACTACCACTTCGCGTCTCTGTGCTCAATACTATCTGTTTCATTCGAAGATTGGATTACTAATGGAGAAATCTACTTGATGCAGGGGAATTTTGTATATGGCTCAGTTTGGTGTGTGGGTTCTTAGATTGTTCAGCTTAGAATAATTGGCTTATCATGGAACTTTAATTCAGTTCCAATGGTTGAGTTTGTATTGGGTCCATTTACCTCGATAAGAACATATACCATGGCAACATATGACACATATCTGATCTTGGCAATTCAATCACTGCTTTTACATGCTCTGCATGCTCCGCTGATGTCCAAGTTATACCAGCCATTGCATGGATTAAGATATTGCCCCAACATCTAACAGATTTGACCTAAATCTTGGCAGACAGCAATTGCAATTGTCCAATGCTTTCGCTTCCATGTTATTAGAAGATGCTTACGTTAGGAGACACTTCCTATTTCCTATAAATAGTATGCTCCAGATCAAGCCACAGTTTGTATTGTATCTCCTGCACTTTGTGTTGTTTTAAGCAGCCCTGGTTAAAATTCTCATGTTGCCCCTATTTAGTTCTATCAGATTGTTGGGCATCGATGTTGTCTCAGTATGATAACATACTTTCTTACCTCCAACATTTTGTTTATTTCCTAACTACTTATTCTAGAAAATTAGAACCACAAGGGCGCGGCGTGCCGCCGCGTCTAACTTCCTAGTAAGACTATAAGAGGGGGCACCACTGCCAACTCAGACACTTGTCACTTTCATAGCCAGCTCCCTCCAAGCCTTCAATCCCGTCCCTCCATCACGCCGCACGAACCTCAACGCACCACACCCCCTCCTCTTGTCTTGACCTTCTGCCCTGCCGTCTGCCCCTCCCCTCTCTGGTCAGATCAAATCGAGCCTGCCCATCTCCACTCCATTTCCCTTTCCCCCGAGGCCGCCGCCGCCGCCGCGACCTGAGAGCACACGCACGCACCATGTGGCGCCGGCTCCAGACCCTAGCCCCGGCCGTCCGCCGCGCTGCAGCCGCAGCCGGCTCGACCCCCACCCCCGCCGCCGCCCGGGCCGCTCCATTCTCCACGGCGGCCGCCGCCTTCCGCCGCACCACTCCCCTCCTCTCCGGTAAGGCCCTATTCCCCCCCTCTCCAGATCTCGTTTCTCTGGCGGTTCCCGCCGCTGATCGGCCGGCGGATTGGCCTGTTCCTGCAGGGGACAAGCCGGCGGCGACGACCGTGGAGGACATCATGCCCATAGCCACGGGGCACGAGCGCGAGGAGCTCGAGGCGGAGCTCCAGGTGAGATGGATTGTGCCTTGGGGTCTGGAGATTTCGGATGGGCTGCCCCGTTCGGTTTTGGCTCTGGGAATTGGGTTCTGACTTCTCGATCTGGTTGTGGTTTCGCAGGGGACGAAGCGCTTTGACATGGATCCTCCTGTCGGCCCCTTCGGTACCAAGGTGAGGTGTTGATACTAGGTTTACCTTGGTTTTCATTGTCACTGTTCTTAATATTTCCTGTCTATAATTATTTTTTGTTGTTTAATGAGATGAGTGGGATGTATAGTGCATTTATCTTCGCTCTAATGTTGTAGGACACTCTGATGCACTTTAGGAGATTGTCTGTGTGCACAATTCATCAATTTTTGATCATCCATCAGTGCAGAGACTTTTGTTCAATCTAATAGCCTGGTTGTTTGCCTTTTCTTTCGTTGCTTGTGTACAATAGCATCAAAGGTCATTTATGTTATTCTGTCAAATGGTCGGATGTTCAGTGAAATGAGTGGAATGCATAGCGCATTTATCCCCGCAATAATGTAGTCGGATGCTCTGATGTACTTTAGATTGTCCATGCGTGCAATTCGTCAATTTTCATCATCCATTTAGTGTCGAAACTTGTTATACATCTAATGGACTGGGTCTTTGCTTTTTCTTTCGTTTATTGTGTACAATAGCATCGAAGGTCGTTTATGTTTTTCTATCAAATGATCGTATTGCCCCTGGATTTGCTTTTTAATACGTGCTTTTACGACTAAGGCTGTAAATCTAAAACTGCTTAAAATTCTCGTGTTGCTGCATTTACTGTCTCAATACCTTACGCATTTTGCGGTTGCATATAGATATAGTGAGCTATAAACTTTTTTTGTTTACATTGTTAAGCAACGCAATGCGAGGGCTTTTAATCCTGGCTCACATGGTCATGTATAAGAGTTAATCTCTGCCAGCTAGTACAGTTTTTTATGGCCCTTAATAAATTTATTAAGTCTCTAACTTCAAGCCCATTAATGTGTAATTTCTGTTCTAAGAGCTGTGGTATTATATTTTATCTAATAACTCAAGAATCTAAGAGGTGTTGAAATTTTTAGTTGATTAAGTGGGGGTAAAACATACTACCTCCGTTCCGTAAAATAAGACGTATAATTTTTTTAAAAGTCAAATGATATAAACTTTGACTAACTTTGTAGAAAAGACTACCAACATCTACAATGCGATATTAATGTCATTAGATACATATGTATTATATTTTCATACTATACTTATACAGTATCATTGTTCTCAATAGATTTTCCTATAAACTTGGTCAAACTCTACATCGTTTGACTTTCAAAAAAATTTATACGCCTTGTTTTACGGAACGGAGGTAGTAGTTGACAAGGACCCTGTCGAGAAACGACATCGCAGTTTGCAGGTTGGCTAAGAATGTGGGCCACAGGGGTATTTGTGCTCTGGTAAGCTAGTTCTGAACACTGGAACATGACCCAGTAAGTCGGAGTTGGTGGCCCACTTACAGAGTTATTATATGGCTGAACAGCAAATTATGTTGCTTGTTCACGTGTGGCAGCACGTAAACCTGAGATGGTTTTTGCTGAACCGGGTGCGTTGGTTTGGTTCTTAATGGGCTGAGTCTGATAATGGTTTAGTTCGGGTTGGTTTTGTGCAGTAAATAGTTGGGTACAGCAGGTATGTGCTCAAACAGTTTTGGTTCCGAACAGTTTTACCCATGGCTTAAGCCCGGTTGCTGAGATTGGTTCGTAGGTCTACGACGAAGCCGTCTGCTGTAGGCACCACCAAGACAGCAAAGGGCCGACGGCCGGCCTGTCTGACCCATAGTGTAGTATGATACGTTCCAGCAGCCGTGGGCGCTGCATTGAGGCGTTCTGGGGTCGCGTGCGTGTCGTTCTTCCAGGAGCGTCACCATACATACATGGCAGCAGCTTGTTTTGGTTTCAACCCAAACTTGGAATTGGGTTGAACGCATAGATCTATGATTGGTTTGGTTTTGGTTCGAGTGGACAGAGCGAATGATTTGGTAGGTGATGATTGGTGGTGCGGTTTAGTTCTGGTTTTACAATCCACGTTGAGGGCCATGGTCCAGATTTGGTTCGGTTATGGAACCATTGCCAGGTTTAGCAGCACGCCTAAGGCTCCACTACAACATAATTCAGAACAGTAACAACTGGCCACCCAAGTTGTTTACAGGAGGCTCAACCAGCCAAGGCTAGGCCCAAAGAAAGAAGTAAGAATCCATAATACTGTGTCACAAGCGATACTGCGAGCAGAGCCACAGGTGGTGCTGGCCTCCTCTTAACTCGTCGGTTCTCCTAAGTGCAAGAGAAGGGACTCTTCTCAAGGTGATGATGACAGTATCATGAGCAGCAGGAGCAAAGAAGAGGCATCGTTGAAAGGCAGATGGGAAAATGGGCTGAGACTTTGGCGGTGTGGATGTTAACCAAGGAAAGCCATGGGACCCGGAGCCAGATGATGCTGTGAGAGGCAACATTTGATCCACCCAACTATTATGGCTGCATCTTTCTGTCCATATTTTAATTTTATTGTGCTGTCTTACAGAGTTAGAAGCTTCTGTGGCTACTGTGTGTACCATATTCGCACCCTATCTCTCCGATTTGCTAACCCATCCTAGGTTCGTGAACCAGAAATGTGTTCAGTGTCGAAATCAATTCATATAAATGGACGATTGTGAATCGCAAACCGAGTGAACTGTGTATCTTGAAACTATGGTGCTGCATTTCAAAATCAAAATATATTTGGGTATTCATATTGACATGGGACCTGCGAGATATTAGGCTTTTGACTCTGAGCCTCTATGAATATCTTTTTTCCTGTAGCTCGTAGTTTACCAAAACTTATTTGCATATTCAGATACCTTTCATGAATTTACTACACATATGTTTGATGTGAAGAATGGTGTCATGCTATGTGACCTTCTGTCACAGATTCCTTTTACTTGCTATTTTTTTTTGTTAACTTGACTGTAAATCTTTTACTTTGTTGTTGTCTGCCTTTCCCTTTTCTGTTACATTCTGGGAACAGATAAGTTCTATATATTCCTTTTGTGTGCGTTTGTGTGTTGTTCCACAACTTTAAGTTACAGCTTCTATTTCATTATCTTGTTGGTGGTTATAATATTCAGATGCGTGCTTCATTCTAGAAGATAAAATATTGGTTGATCAGAAGTTCAGAACCTAAGAAATTGAATCATTATTTCTTGTTAACTTTTGTTCCAGGCTGTAAGTACTCTGTGCCATATTGCTCATCATTTTGCTCTTATTCTGTACCTGCAGGAGGCACCAGCTGTCATTGAGTCACACTATAACAAGAGAATAGTAGGCTGCCCGGGTGGTGAAGGAGGTAAGCCAGTTTGGAACTGCTCTAGATGCTAGATGTGGCAAGACTGGTGTATAACACTTGCTGTGTTTGTTTCATATGCAGAGGATGAGCATGATGTCGTATGGTTCTGGTTGAAAAAAGATGAGCCACATGAATGCCCAGTTTGCTCACAATACTTCATGGTAATTTGACATGTTAATTTAGTTTAACATAGCGCATGCTGCCAAGCTTTGTCTGGTTTATGAGTGTTAAGCTGTTCATTAAGGGATTTTGCTGCTTGCTTTATGCAGCTTAAGGTCATTGGTAATGGTGGAGACCCAGATGGGCATGACGATGATGATGACGGTCATCACCACTAAGGATGCCTTGTGGTTCTGAAAATAAGAATTTGATGAGGCATATGATATCATTTTCGCTTTCTAGCACCAGACTGCTCCACGGCATCCTTGTTTATGAATATACATTCAGCCATCAAGCAGGTGGTAGTTTTCGCCTTAGGTTTTTTGTCGAAACAAAACTTTCTTCAGATTTGACCAGTGCATGTCTTATGGAGCATCATCGAATAAAAGATGAGTGCAGAGATTTTTTGCTTTTGCTACCTAGTGGCCATCGGGTGTGATGGACCTGACCTATTCAATCATGCAAGAATTTATGTTGTGCTGTCTAGTGTGATGGGCAGTTTGGTAACTCTTTTGTTAAATTAACAGCTTCTTGTGCATTGCCTTATCGCTGAAACACCCAGGTTATCTTCACACATCATTTCGATGTTGTGGTTATGGGGTGTGATGGACCTGACCTATTCAATCATGCAAGAAATTAGGTTGTGCTGTCTAGTGTGGTTGGCAGTTTGGTAACTCTTTTGTTAAATTAACAGCTTCTTGTGCATTGCCTTATCGCTGAAACACACAGGGCATCTTCACAAATAATTTCGATATTGTTGTGGTTCTGGTATCCTGTAACAAAGCTGCACAAGGTCGTTTTGATGCAGCTAATGAGCACGTCTAGCATTCTCTACATTGGTACCGATCATCTTACCTTGCTCATCAAGATGAAGAGTCTTGGCCTGACATCGAATACCATTCTCTTAACACTTCCAGGTCAGTAAAGATCCAATGTTTCTGGTTAAGGAATAGTTCATATCTTCCCAGTGTGAGATTTTGCTAGTCCTAGTAGATGATAAGCTGCATAAGTGTGCAGACACGAGAGACAAAAAGCCCTCGGATAAGAATAAGATACCAGCCAACATTTCACACGAGTTGTGAACTCAAGACAAAAGGTCCCCTGCTGTCTGCTCCTCTTCAATTAGCTGTTTCCCCAGCCACACATGTCTGTTGGCTGTTTGGCGAGTTCGGGTTCCCATCATGGCATGCTTTATTGATCATAGATCACCTATCCATCATCCGCTAATACATGCATAACAAAATAGTGAGGGCAGTTAGCCAAACTGAATACCCTCTGATCGACTGGCCACATTAGCTCCCATAGAACAGTGACTAAAGGCTACCTCCCTAAAGTTACGACTAAGTAAGGTGCATTCCTCGTAGATTGCCGCTGGTCTGAGTGAACTACCTCCATTCTTCATCACTTCGATCACCTCATCGCAGTTCAAGTTCACTTCAGTTCTATTACATCCAATTTGTCCTGCTAGGAGAAGACCATCACGAAGAGCCTGAGTTTCCGCTGTCGCAGGATCAGAAACAAATGAAATTCAGCAGTTACTTGCTGCCCGGAAGAAGCTTCTTTCATCTCGTATAATTGCACCAATACTTTTGTACCTGACTCATAACTGAAACTTGCATCAACGTTCAGTTTTACAAAGTCTTCCTTCCGTTTAATTTAACTGTGCTTAGTGATACCACTCCTCTTCTTCTTAGCCCGCGAGAAACTCGGCGCTAGAGTTGAGATCGTCTGCTCTGTCCTGGCAGGAAGCTGCACTGTCTCTTAGAACGAAGGGATAGGAAGGGTCGCTTATCTTTGCTCCGCGCCTCTTTGGGTTGAAGAAAATTTGTAGTAGGATTTTTGGAGGATCCTAATAGGAAATAGGATATTTCCTATAGAATACCTTTGGATCATAGGATTGAGCCCATCAAATTCCCCTCCATTTCATAGGAATCTCAACATGAGCTCATCAAACCTCATTTTATTTTTCCTATGAAAATCCTGCGATCCAAAGAGGCTCTTATTTTTTCCCATCACCTTTTTTGCCATTCCTGCAAATATCTTTTTCACACGACTTTGCCTGCTAAATTGGGCACCGCTCCTCCTCAGGCTCAGCATCCCAAAACAAGAAGATAGCAATACTTTCGTACCACCACCAAGTACATTGTAGATTGTACTATATCATCAACCCAGTACGTGTATGGTGCAAAACGCAAAGCAAGATCGCGGATGCTACCAAGCGCCGACCGACACACGTCGAGCTTACCACAGGTGACGATGGCGCCGCGCCACGGTGAATCCCGGAGACGGCGAGAACCGATGCCTGAGGGTGACGGCGCCGCTGAATTTGGGAGATCTAGAGGGGCGTGGTCGCTACCCGTTAAAGGAAAACTATGCCCCTAGGCGAACGGGCGCCGCAGAGAGCAAATGTTCTGCCTGCCTGCCTACGCAGCTACGCTACGCGCCGTAGGTGGCCGCGGATCGGATCGGCCGCCGCGGCAACGGCCAAGACGACGGCGACACGCGCCCACGGAGCTCGGATTCCCTGCCTAGGTAGGTGGCCTCAGTTCTGAAATGAACATCGAATAACATGGACTTCCTCTATTACGTAGTTCGTCCGTTTCACAAACAGTGCCGTCTAGCTGTTCGATGTTATTCCTCCCCTGGCTAGCTCTTCCTTTTCCCCTTTCCAGCCGATGGATGGGATGGACGGACGCAAGCTTGTCAGAAGTAATCTCAGCTGTTGGGTGCAGGGCTTTCATTCGTCGAACCGTGATACACGCTGGATTTGCTGCTGCTGAGTGCAAGGTTGTCACGATCGCGATACGGGTACGCCTCTCGGTTTCTAGCCGTTCTATGAGCTGAACTTCTGTGGCTGGCATTATGTGTATCTGCATTGACATTTACTACACCATGCTGCTGTCTGAACTTTTTCAGAAAAAAAGCGGAAGGGGAAAGGAAGAAGATTATTATGCTTGGATTCCCCTATTCCGTAAGCTTCGAGCTAGTATGCCGGCAATTCAGATGAGCAGAAAATAGGCGCAGAAAGAATGGCTTCAGGAGACATGAGAAATTCTCACGGAAACTCGTGCCACATATCTTAATGGGATGATGTTGGTGGCTGGCTGCTATAGGTTCTGCCAGTGCTTCACATTGCAACAAGGTATGAAATTTTAGCATGTCGTGTCGGAAACTTTGTCCTTTTTAGGCACAGAAGCCATATCAGAAACTTAAGTAGTAAATGAGATAAAATTCCCTTTCCCTTTGCTTCGAATATATTAGTGTGCACCCATGCATAGTTCCTTCCGAGTGAAGAAAAGCGCAGCGATATATTATTTCATACATATCATCATATTCTGTCTGGTCCTTTTTGCTAATCCGGTGCACCTACGACAAAGGATTACCTGCAAGAGGAAATGAAACTTGTAATGGCAGCTTTCCGCAGCTTGAACTCATGGAATGCTGGCAGAATGTGGCAGCAAAGGAGAACATAGACTGGCTGCAGGCCTGCACCCATCGATAGAATAATATTGGATTTTTCTAAGAAACTTCGTTATGTGTACTCATGTGAAAGCTTGCTTTAAAGTTAAAAGTATTATATCTGTAGCTTTGATCCCATATGCAAGAACATTTGTCAAAAGACTACTTTTGTTCCAGATTATTTGAGCTTCATCAGAGGACAAGTTCTGCACTAAAATTTGCTTTAAACACCTTTTTCCTTCGCACAAACGCTCCCAAGAGCCTCAGAGTGTAAACACTGATTTAAAAGTACAAATTGTATACCAGATAGATAAAAATAAAAAATGAAGTAGTGAAAGACAGTACGGAACACGTTACTCAATATTTTTCAGTTGAGAGTGTGGCAATGGAAACCGGCAGGAGGATTTGGAGTCGTTAGATGGCATTATTCTTTCTTGCCACAATGGTGGCCTCAAATGTCTCCCTTTATTTTTGCATCATTCCATTTTGCATTTTGGTCGCTGACTTCTGTTAATTAGGACTTGATGTCGACTCAATTGATACAGTAATTCGTTATTCTTACCTGTTTTATTCAGTGGGAGATGATGAATCAGGGGACCGTACCTAACGGCATTTGCGGCTTGTGAGAAAAACTATAGTTCAGACTCACAAATGAAGCTAGAGATGAAATATAGTTCATCCCTAGAGATGAATCTAGAGATGATAAATCATGGGTTCCAAACAACCTTAGAGATGAAATCTTCTTAACCTTGGCATCAATATAGCTTTACTTCAAGCTGACATGGTTTGGAATCTTGTCAAAATATGTCATGTGAAATAGTAATGTTTGGGTTCCAGACAGCCTTAGAGATGAAATCTTCACATCCTCCTGTTTACTTTGGAATCAGAAAAGCTCTACTTCAAACTCACATGGTTCTAAATCATAATAATGTTTGCTAAGACACCTAACATATTGTATCCACGCCATAGGATGTTCGAGAAAAACATCAACCAAGTTTGAAATGCATAGAGATCTTCCTTCAATTATACAATATTTGTGGAAATTCCTATTGTTGTTCCTAGTAGCCGACAAAATGTGTAAACTTTTCGGTAAAGAAAACTGTTGATAATTCACTGGTGCACCACTTTTCAGAATATATTATTTTAATAGATTTTTTTGATGCTTCACGTTTTCATAGGATGAGCATACGAAATTAGAAGAAATATATTCTTGATCGGGAATATGCAGGCTCCAAAGCCCTATGACACAACACAATGGCCTATAATCTCTAGCAAATAGTAAAAATTAGGTAGTTCATAACCTTTTGTTTAAAATAAAGCTTCATAGACCCTATGCAGCCTCTATTCTCTCAAGCAAGGTAGGGACAAAAAACACATTTAGCTCGCATAAAATTTAGCCCTATGCAGCTTCTATTCTCTCAAACAAGGTAGGGACAAAAAACACATTTAGCCCACATAATTTAGCCTGACCTGTCCCCCCCATGTGGTTAACCATGGATAGAAAACTACATAGCTAAGTGCATATGATTCCTTATGTATGTAGTGCACTCATACAAGAAGAAAAATTAGGTGAAAATCCTCTGCATTATTCTGCTATCACAAACCCTAAGGGGTTATTTTAGATTTGACTTAGGGCATTGTTTAATTCCTTTTAAATTTGGATCGTCGAGAGGGGATCAAAGCCTACCACTATTTTTGAACTTGAAAGCTACCCTGCACCATTTGTAAAAAGTGGAATCACTTTCTTGCTAGCGGGATCCAAGAATAGCAGAGTTTGTTATGAAAAGCTGACCTCAAAAGGGGGAAAGGATGCTGCTGAGGAATATTTGGGCCGATCGGTGATGTATACATGACGGTATTTATAATGGATATGTAATTACCATGGAGGTAAAGCAGCAGAAGTGCGTGAAAATTCTTAGAGGCGGATCCTTGTAGTTCCTCTCAATACACATTTTTTCAGGTACCTGTTACTGTCAGTTATCACTGGCCTGTACTTCATGCTTGTGTTGAGCACTGTACTGCAGTATCGATACCGTCATGAACAGTGCCCTCCATGTTTTTTGATGCAACTGGACCTTCAGTTGTACCAAGTTGGTTTGATATCTGCCTGTGTCACTTCCTACACCTCAGAGATGTTTCTTGAATCTTCCTTTCTGAAGTCTGCAGAATTTTGCATTTTATCTGCCTAGCAAATGAAACGGTACCATTATTTGCCATATCCAGACCTCTTGGGGTTTCAGTTCCATGTTGAACTGCACCTTAAACTATATTGAAAATATCGATAATTCATGTGCAGTTGTGTATTTACATCTACGGTTGGTTTTGATCTAAGAACTACAATAGTACGAAAAGAGCCTCCTGCAAAAAAAAACTTTTGTGTGCTTTGACTTTTTGTCCTGAATATAGGGTTTTGTTCAGAAGGACCTTTTTTATTCTTATTCCGTGTCATTTTTATCTCTGTAGTTTCAGTTCCGTGCCGAATCCCACCCGAAGTTCAGTGTCAAAACACGATGCAAATCCTAATATTTACCGCTACAGTTCACTGTGGAACTGTTTCTCCTCGGGGCATGGAGCTTCAAAATTGACAAAGTCACTAGTGCTTCTCTATTAACAGGAAAGTCGATCCCACTGAAATCCTTTAACGAGATACACATGGCATGAAACCTGAGGTTTTATCCCCCGTGGTCTAGGGTTACAACTACCATCCTAGACAGCCAACCAACACTTGGTTCTAGATTTGTCCTGAGTTGAATTACTTGAAGTTCGACCAAGTTTAATGAAATATATCAACATCTACAACACAAGTTTAATTTCACTAGATTCATCGTAAAGTGTATTTCTTAGTATAGAAACCGATGTTATAGAAATTAGCATATTTTCCTATGAACAGAAGTTTAAATTAGGACAAACCTAGAACTTGAGCTAATTTGGAATGTATAGATTAAAATTTACTCTCGGAGTTTCAGTTCCATTTTGAACTGACACTAGTGGAAATACCTATAAGTCTGTCTTTGTGCACTTAAATTTATCTATACTTTTGATGGCAGTGTTACAATAGTGCGAAAAAGACAAACCTCTTGCAAGAATAGGTGCCATAAGTTTTTCCTTTTCCTGCTAAATATGGGGTTTTGCCTAGGTGAACCTTCCTTTAGCACGGAGACAATGAGACATCATTGTCTTCATTTTATTTTTATTTTCTCTGAAGAAAGAAAAGTAAACACGGTTATGCTTATTCCTTGTCATTTCGACGAAGGTTATATATATAGAATCTTTTGGAGTTGTAATGCGGAATTAGTGGGCATTATAACACCTTATCATGATAATGCTGATATCAAAAAATGGTTAGGAATTGGCTAAAAGGGGTCCTAAGTAATATTTTATACATGGATTCTCTCTCCACTGCCAAGGATGCATATATTCTCCTGTGAGCAGGGCCAGAGGGAGGGCCCGATGATTTCATCCTAAGTTTAGCAAGGATACATAATTTGGAGCTTGATTAGCACTGTGCCCATTTGTTATGGAGCAGTTACGGCGAAAGCCAAATACCTATATTACATAGTTAGGTTTAACCCAGCTGCATTTGAGGTGCTATAAAATGCTTAATTGCCTACAGTCCAAAATTGCTTAAGCTGGAGCTGAACCTGCCGGCCAAAAACCTGATTCTTATGTTCTAACACTAAACCTAACTCTTATGTCCTAACACTAAACCTAATTAGCTGCCATGTATCAAACTATCAGTTGATTCCTCGCGTAACGGCTTGTGACTTGCAAGGGACAACGATTGAGCTTCCACACCCATCGGCGCCCCCTAGTCTCGGTGATGTAGTCAGGGTTTTCATGTTATTGGGAACACTTAGAATATGGTAATACTAAAATTTGGTAAGGCCGGGGAGGACTCGTCGAGTGTGGGGTTAGAGGTGGCGCCACCCTCTTCTCCACGCTCTTCAGGGGTGGTGTGCTACACGCGGTCTCTGGGGTCCACTCCGTCCTCCCCCGTGGGACCTGCGACTCCTGCCCCCGACAGTGTGGTGCTAGGTCCGATCATCTTCGACACTCCTGGGACCGGCACCACACCTCGGGCTCCTCGTCGTCTCCGCCAGCCCGCTCAGCCGTCTCGCCACAGCTCCCGGCTTACTCAGGCTCGGGTTGGGGCTGAGGAGTTGGCGCCGACGGTCCCTGAGCAGGCCGCCCGGCGTGCGGCAGCCCGCAACCTCGACCCAGGTAACACTCACGTTTCCGTTTCTCCCTCCCCTTCCTCTATTGTGTCTCCTCCCACAGGTTCTAGGTTTTCGGTTCTCAGTTCGGTCCCTTTGGACCACCTGGATCAGGTGGCGTTTGACTGTCGCATCGTCTTTCGGGGGGAGAGGGGCCCGAAACTAGAGCAGATTGCTGCGATCAAGGCTAAGGAGATTTTTGAGGGAGCCCTAGCTGCCTCTCGTGCTCAGGCGGAGCATGAGAGGTTGGCGGCTCCGGAGCCTACTGGACCTGTGCAGCTGGCACCAGGGTCCAGCATGGGTCCATCTCCTTCGCCTGGTAGGGAGGCTTCGCCCACTGCTATCCCCCAGTCAGGGGGGATACAGGGGCGACCTCCCAAACCTCCGTCTCAGCCCTGGACCAGGAGCAGGGCTCGCTCGGTCCCCAATAGGGGGACCTCCCCAGATGATGTTCCTCAATGAGTACGCCCTTTTACTCATTGATTTGGAACCTTAGGGGTTTGGCGCCCCGGGGCGCCAACGCCAGCTGAAGGAATACATGCGTCAGGAGAATGTTGATATCGTCGGGCTGCAGGAGACGATCAAGGAAAGTTTCTCCTTCATGAGCTTGAGGGACTGAGTAGGCACAAGTTTGCTTGGCACTGGGTTCCTGCCGTGGGACACTCGGGAGGCATCCTCCTAGGGGTGAAGGAGGACACCTTTGAGGTCGACGATATGGACCATGGGGAGTTCTTTGTGAGCATGGCGCTCACACATAGACGCTCTAATCTCAGATGGGAGGTTATTGTGGTCTATGGCCCCGCGGACCATCGTCGATCCCCGGCGTTCCTGGCCGAGTTAACATCGAAGGTGGTTCGGTGCACGACTCCGGTGATGATAGCTGGGGACTTCAACTTGATCCGCTTCCCTGAGGATAAGAGCTCGGCTCATGTGGATCTCCCGAGAATGCGGATGTTCAATGACTGTATTGCGGATCTCGCTCTTAGAGAAATCACAAGAGCGGGAGCCCGATACACCTGGAGTAATAATAGGGTAGACCCGGTCCGGAGTGTGCTGAACCGGGTTTTTGTGTCGGTGGAGTGGGAGATGGCCTTCCTCCTCTGTGCCCTTCGTGCAGTTACTAGGATAGGCTCCGACCATTCTCCCCTGCTCCTTTCATCGGGGGGTGGGGCCCCTCCAAGGCTGAACCGCTTCCACTTTGAGAACTTCTGGCTTGGCCAGGAGGCCTTTGTGGAAGCTGTTGGCGCTAAATGGGAAGCCGCGATGTTATCTCTGCCCCGCGTGTATAATGCGGTTGACGTTTGGCACCATTGTGCTAAGACGGTTCGCCAATTCATGCGTGGGTGGGGAGCTAATGTCGGGGCGGAGCTTCGACAAAAGAAAGGATTACTCCTTACGGAGATCAAGAATCTCGACAGTAGGTCGGATTCTGTGGGCTTATCCGCCGAGGAGTGGCTTCGGCGGTATGCCCTTGAAGACTCCCTTTTAGAGATCTATCGGGGCGAGGAGGTGTTCTGGCGGCAACGGAGCCGCCAGAATTGGCTTCTGCGAGGCGACGCGAACACGGCCTACTTCCATGCGATTGCTAACGGCCGACGTCGGAAGTGCTCAATCCCCTGCCTTTGGGATCGCGATAATCTTCTAGAGGATGCTAGAGATATTTCCGATCATGTTTACTCCTTCTATAAGGAGCTCTTTACGGCAGGTCCCCGATTAGGGGTTTCGTTGTCAGTGGACTTTTGGCCAGGGGGGGGGGCAATGGTCTCTGATAATGAGAACGTGGAGCTGACGCGTCCATTCTCACCGGAGGAGGCGAGAAAGGCGATTATGGAAATGAAGGCGGACTCTGCCCCGGGGCCAGATGGGCTTCCGGTTGTTTTCTTCCAGAAGTTCTAGGAGAAAATTCAGGCGGCGGTCATGCCAATGTTCCAGGAGCTGTTCGTTGGGACGTTGGTTATGTCTCGACTAAATTTTGGCGTGATAACCCTGATCCCCAAGGTGGTGGGGGCCACGGATATCCGCCATTTTAGGCCTATTACGGTAGTTAATGTCATCCAACGGATCATCTCTAAGGTCTGTGCCTTAAGGCTGGCTCCAGTTTTGGAGCGCCTTACGCATCCATACCAGTTTGCCTTTCTAAAGGGCCGGTATATTCATGATGGGATTCTGGCTCTCCATGAAATTGTTCATGAGGTTAAGGTACGCCACCAGAGGGGTGTGTTCTTAAAGCTAGACTTCCAGAAAGCTTATGACCGCCTGGACTGGACCTTTCTTCGTCATGCCCTTCTTCGGAGGGGCTTCGATGATAGGATGGTTAGCTGGATCATGCAGATCGTTATGAGTGGCAATACTGCCATTAATATTAACGGGGAAGTGGGACCGTACTTTAGGTCCTCCTGTAGCGTGAGGCAGGGGGATCCCATATCCCCTCTCCTCTTTAATGCTGTAGTAGATGTCTTAGTGGAAATCTTAGAGAAGGCTAAGATTTCCGGTCACATATCGGGTGTGGTGGGACATCTTATCCCTGGAGGAGGTGTTACACACCTCCAGTATGCGGATGACACCATGATTATGGTGGAAGGGTCGGAGCTTGATATTGCCAATCTCAAGTTTCTCCTCTTATGTTTTGAGACCATGTCGGGTCTCAAAATCAACTTTGATAAGAGCGAGGTCGTGGTCCTGGGGTACAGCCCTGCGGATCAACAACGGATCGCTGACAGCCTAAATTGCCGCTTGACTTCATTCCCAGTTAGCTACTTGGGGATGCCTGTTCGGGACTCTCGGATCCTCATCAAGGATCTAGACCCGTTAGTAGGGAGAGTCAAATCGAAGGCGGAGCCGTGGCGAGGGAAGTTCACCTCCAAGGGGAGTAAGACTATCCTCATCAACTCCTACCTGTCGAGTCTCCCCCTGTACTTTATGGGGCTATACCTTCTACCGGAGGGAGTGCATAGCAACTTTGATAAGGAGTTGTCGCGCTTCTTTTGGCAGGAGCGTAATGGCCGCCAGAAGTACCATATGGTCAAATGGGCCAATATTTGCGCCCCCAAGGAGTGTGGGGGCATAGGTATTTTGGCGTCCAGGACTATGAATGTGGCGCTGATGCTTAGATGGGTTTGGAGGATTCTTAAGGGGGATGGTGGTCTTTGGCTTCAATTGATTAAGGCCAAATACTTAAGAGGCCGACCCCTTATGTCGTGCCAACGCCGGGAAGGATCTCAGTTTTGGAGGTCCATCCAGGATATCAAGCATGAGATCAGGGCAGGGATCACCTACTCCATAGGCGATGGAGCAGGTACCCTATTTTGGCTCGACCCCTGGCTAGGGGATCGTCCCCTCAGGTTGGACTTCCCCCAATTATTTGCCATCTGTACCGACCCGATGCTTTTGGTAGCTACGGCGGGACATCAACTATGGGATATTACGTTTCGTCGGTCTTTTGGTCCGGAAGACACTGTTGCTTGGGAGGTCCTCCGAGCTCGCCTTCCTAGCTCCCTGGCTACCTCACCAGATAGTGTCTCGTGGCGTCTTTGCTCTTCAGGAGTTTTCTCCGTTAGATCCGCCTACCGGGCCCTACGTGGGGGGCCCTCTCTCCCCTGGACGTCCCCGCTGTGGAAGGCCCCAATCCCGTTAAAAACCAAGATTTTTGTGTGGCAGCTTCTACGGGACCGCCTTCCTTCGGGGGTCGAGGTCCTTAAGCGACATGGGCCTGGCACTGGCCTTTGCCCTCTGTGTGATGTCCCCGAGATGACACACCATATTATGTTTGCTTGTTCCGCTGCCCGCTTCCTTTGGAGCTTTGTTGCTGAGGCTCTAGGACCTGAGTGGCAGGCCTTAGACCTTGGGGAGTTCCTGGAAGTGCATGCGAACCGTCCCGGTAAGAGGAGGCGCCTCTTCTGGTTAGTGTTTGCATCAATGACCTGGACTTTATGGACTACTCGTAATAAGATGGTTATTGAGCGTATCTTCCTACGACGGGCCTCTGACTCTATCTTCAAAATTTTGGCTTTTCTGCAGCAGTGGTACCCGCTCTGTAGGCAGCGGGACAAGGAGCGGCTGGACAGCATGCTGGAGGATCTTCTTATGGCGGCTCGTCATACATCTTTGCAGTCCGGCCGCTGATGTGCTCTTGCGCTTCTTGCTAGAGCTGTATCTGTTTTTCTTTTTTGGGCATGTTTGTGCTGTTGCCCCAGCAGACGGTCTTTCGGTTGTCTTTCGTACTTGGCTCCTAAACTCGTTGCATGGATGTTGTTGCTTTATTTATAAAGCGGGGCGAAAGCCTGTTTCGAGAGGTAACACACTCACACTATTTTTGGAACATTCTATTGATATAACACCTTGTCAGTAAGTCATTATTAAACTATTTTACCGTAATAACACTTATGTGTGACCTAGGCTGTAAAAAAACGGATTGGAGATTTTACCTTTATAAAAAAACTTATGTGGATCAACATATTGCACTAGCCACAACTAAGACCACCTAACCTATCAAGTAATTCCCGAACTAACAAACGAATTGTCTCCTCTTTGTCATAAAAGCAACACTATGGCTAGACTATTTACGAAGTTACCATGTAAAGATTTTGAATTCAGGGGATTATCAACCGCGATAAACGCTACCATTCGTTTTGTAGGCATCGAGACAAACTCATCCCTCTTTGTCTCGGTGGTAAAAGAAAAAATACAGCACATAGAAGTAGCAAATCCATGGTGTATCTTCAACTGTCGAATGCCTTTTTCGCACGCTCAAACTAATACTCTCTCTTTTTCATAATTCTTGTCGTGGTTTTAGAGCATCTCCAGCCATGAACCCGACGAGGCCCCCGACAGCCCTTTCTTTCATCCGGACGGCGAAAAATGGTCCAGTCGCGCCCCCGGTTCCTCGTTTCCCCCCGGATTTGGGCCTTCATCCATCCGACGAGCCTAGGCCATCCCCGCCCCCCCGGGGCGCGCTCGGGGACTCCGGACGAGAGAAAAGCGGGGACAGGCCTGCTCTATGGACGAGAGAACACGCAAACCCTACTATCTGGTCGCAAATCCCCCTCTCCCTCCCCTCGTTGCTCTGTCACCGCCGGCACCACCCCTCGCCAATCCACCGGCCGGTTGCCTGCACTCCGTCGTCCCTCCTCCCACCAGCCTATATTCCGCCGTCCGACGTGCCGTCTGGCTATATTCCGCCGTCGGGCAACTCCTTCCATCGCGCCTCGTCGACACGCCCGGCAGGTGTTCATCCATTTGCTTGGCCGGACATGAACTCGGACGACGAGGAGGAGCAGATGTTCGCCGAGATTTTTGAAGAAGAGATGGCAGCCGCCGCCCAAGACGAGGAGCATATGTTGATCCTAGCTTGTCTGTCGGGCTTGTACGCGGAAACGGCCATTGGTCGCCGTGGTGGGTCGGCACCAGTTGACTTTGTGATCAATGGCCGGCACTACAACAAGGGATACTATCTTGCAGACGGTATCTATCCAAAGTGGGCAACATTTGTGAAGACTATCTCAAGCCCCATCCTCCCGAAGGAGGTGGAGTTTTTCAAGGCACAAGGACGTCGAGCGTGCATTTGGTGTCCTCCAGCAGAGATTTACTGTAGTCCGGTTCCCCTCTTTGAGTTGATCCAAAGATCAGATGTGGGAGGTGATGAACTATTGTGTGTGCTTACACAACATGATTATTGAGAATAAGTGAAAGTATCCGGTTCCTTTGAGCGAACAAGCTGCACCATATGAGAGAGAGGGTCCTCTTGCACAGCCGAATCACCAGGTGACGGTATCGTGAACTGCGTTCATCGCTATGCGTCAGGAGATTCGAGACTCCACAATGCATCAACTACTGCAGGATGATCTGGTGGAGCACATATGGAGGCTTCGAGGCAACACCAACTAGTCTCCATTTGATTTGTTTGAAAACTTGTCAAATTATTTGCTTGTTTTGTTGAACTGTAACGTTTATTTATAAAAATAAGCCAAATATTGGCAAACTTTATCAAATTCGCCGAACTGTAACGTTTATTTGTAAAAATAAGCTAAAAACGCCGATCTCCGGGCGTCTACCTGGGGAGCCGGCTGAAAGTTCGGCGCTCCCCACGCTAAAGTTTCGTCCAATCCGGCGCTATTTAGCGCCGGATTTGGCCGTGGGGAGCGCCAATGGCTGAAGATGCTCTTAGTTTCAATTTAAACTAGAACCACAAGAAGAATTATGGAATGGAGGGAGTAGCAAATTTAAGCCCCAAAGTTTGTCTCCCTCCCAAGTCCCAAGTCCCAAGTCCCAACCCATATGCTCCTCCCCACGTGAGCGTGACCTTAGCCAGCACCTCGATCTCGGTCACTTTTTCCCCTCCCGGCCGGATTCCCTCTGGACGCACAGGAGTACAGCTAGATCTCAGCGAGCGACGCACGGCGCACGCAGAGCCGCCAACGCACCCACGGGCATGGACACGCGGGTTAGTTGCCCGGCTGACTGCTACCGTTCATACATATAGATTCCCACTCCGTTCATAGAGCCTCCGCTCGCCCCTATAAATACAGGTCAATCGGGCCTGTGCATCGTACTTCCACAAGCATCAGTCCATCGCCTAGCTTGGAGCTAAGCTACCACCACCTTCGAGCTAAGCTACCTGATCGACCACCGCGCGTGCGTTCGTGTTGTTTGTTGCTCGGCGCACCATGAGCTCCTCCGGTACGCACGACGGTGCCCCTAGCTAAGCTTGTCTGTCCTGATTCTTCCATGGTGGCTCGCCGTCGCCGGCGGCCGAACTCATTGCTTTGCTAATGGTCTGCTGCAGGATCGCGCGGCGTGAGGCGAGAGTATGGCAGGACGTACGTGGTGAGGCCCAGGGGGAGGCACCTGGCCACCATTGTGTGGCTCCATGGTATCGGCGACAATGGCGCCAGGTAATTAACCATACATAGCACTGCATATATATACTAACCATGCAAGATGAATGATATGGGGTAGAAACTGGAGTGACCAAGTGCTCTCCAAACTGCAAACCAGCTACTAGCTAGATAGAGACATGAGCAGCACAGTAGTTCTTGTCTGAATGCGACCCATGGTGTGAAGGAAGCTAGTTAGCACGGATGGCCTGGATCGAGGAGCTACTACTACCAGCAGCTGTCTCCTTCAGACGTCGGTCCATATCGACCGAGATCGCTTTATTCTCCCACACCTCCCTTTGCTAGAAACGAGTGATAAGAGCTCGCCATTTCGGTCCATGCATATATTCCTAGTATTGCTTTACTCCAAACCTCATGCACGCGTCTTTATTTCCCTAAGTAACTAGAGTACAACTGAAAACAGCAATTGGTGGGAAGCAAACTCTACTGCTACCCAGAAAAAGTTAACTGCTCGCTCGGCAGCCGATCGAATGTCAAGCTAGAGATAACATGACTGACTGGTTTAATATTATCTCCTAGCTCACCTGAGGTACCTTATGTCTGCCACCAGAAGAGAATGCATGGAGAACTTCTGTTTTCTTTAATGCACACAGGGTTTCTTTGGTCTTGCAACGAATATGTTTGGCATGAACTTGCCTTATTTTTCCTTTCAATCTATCTTTCTTGATATCATCATACATATGCATGTGTCTACTGTCAAGTGTCAGCTATCCAAATGTTCCGTTTCTCCCACTTGTTTGCTTTTCCAGATCGGTAGTGACTGAACTGCATGTTTCGGTCGAGACACATTATGCTCGTGTAGCCCCAGTGATCTTGGTCGATCCGGTTTATCATATGCCAACTAGACAGCATACGTTATTCCTTCCTAACTCTCCACTCTCCTCTCTTATTCCCCAATCCTTGCTTTTCTGATAAACACGCGTCTCTCGTCGAATATTTGTGCTTATGTCATGTTACAAGCTATGCTTTAATGATTTGCGACAGGAGCTACGACTAAAATATCTACACAAGTTGCTGACTAGCTGCAATATCTATGACTGTTTTTTTAAATTTCAGGAGACACACTGACCTAATATGTTTTCCCCCCATGTTTTTTTTTTGTCTTGTGCAGCTGGTCCCAGCTCCTGGATAATCTCCCACTGTCTAATGTAAGTTGAACAAATCATGCAGCCATCTACCATCCTATTTGTAATTTCCTATTCCTCCGAGCACCATAGTGTTGTATAGCTTCTGTTAATTATTTTCAGAATGAAGCTTATCTGAATCACTTTAGTAATTAGGCACTAGCATCAACTGCTAGATCTACCGGTTAAGGATAAAAACGTATTTCAACTCTGAAGCTTAATTATCTTCGGAGTAGTTACTGAAGCTTAATCACCTCATGCATCTCTGTGCAGATCAAATGGATTTGCCCTACTGCGCCAACACGGCCTGTCGCGGCTTTCGGTGGATTCCCCTGCACTGCATGTGAGTTTTTCTGAACTTACATATGGCTTGGCTGCAGAGCCTGGCGCAGCTTTGCTTTTCCCATGTTTTTTCTGGGCTGTTCCTGGGACAAAATGATCAATAATTCTATACGAAATGAAACAGGGTTCGATGTGGAGGACACTTCGGTGGACGGCCGTGATGACATCGAAGGGCTGGACGCTTCAGCTGCGCACGTTGCAAACCTGCTGTCATCTGAACCATCTGATGGTACTTACATTACTGAATATGCCCAGTGGAAATGGATTATCGATTTTATGCCTCAAATCAATCAAATGCAAATTTATTGTGTACTAACGCTATGAAATGGAATTTTAATTGTTCAGTGAGGCTTGGGATTGGCGGTTTCAGCATGGGTGCCGCCACTGCCCTCCACTCTGCCGCATGCTATGCTCATGGAAGGTTCACAAATGGCGCCATGTACCCGATTACCCTTAGTGCTGTCATTGGGTTGAGCGGATGGCTTCCCTGCTCAAGGTCTGATTCTTTGATATCTTCGGAGAAAACATAGTGGTGTTATTGACAGATTTGTAGCTAATATGTGATGTTCTTGATGTATTGTTGTTCAGGACTCTGAGGACCAAGATGGAGAGCTCACAGACTGCTCTCAGGAGAGCTGCTGCCTTGCCAATTCTGCTAACCCATGGAATAGGTTGGCATTTGCTATTTGTCTTTTCATCGATATCGTAAATATGCTGAACCTTTCTTTTTTGTGAATTCCCAAAGTACTAAAAAAGGTTTGTGTCCTTGCAGCGGATGAGGTTGTCACATATAGGAACGGTGAGAGGTCGGCTGAGTTTCTGCGAACCTCAGGATTCTTATATCTGAATCTCAAAACCTACAACGGGTACTACAGATCGACATGCATGATCTGCCACATGATCACTTCCTCTCATATGTTACTTCTGAATGTTAGTACTGACATCATCTCATTTATGCAGACTGGGCCATTATACTATCCCTGAAGAAATGGACGATGTCGCCAAGTGGCTCAGTGCAAGGCTTGGACTCGATCGATCTCGTGGCTAAGTTCCAAGATACATGCCTGGTTCCGTGGCGTTGGTGACATATGAGAAAAAAGTATTGACAATATAGAGGAGAAGGTTGATGATAGGTTAACTAGATAAAATCGTTTTGAGTTGATGACTGCCATAAGTTGATGATAGCTTGTAACACTATGTGCTTCAGTTTCTCACTACTGGATTTCATGTTACAGTTGTAGTTTACTAGTAAGAGTTGTACTACCTTGCTACTACTAAAGAGGATGCCTGTAATGTAATATTGTATTGCTTTGGTTGACTACACTAGTAACTAATGATGATAGTTCAATTATTCATCAGTCGCTTTGCAGTTATATATTATGCTTGTGCTCTTCTATAACAGGCCAGTGTACACTTTCTATTTCATGTCATATCACCAGATCCCTTTTCTTTATGGCAAATTCTTGTAATATCTCAAAACACACGATGAGATATTTCATAAACTGCTAGAGAAATGATTAAGAAAATAGTAACCATATACCAATATATCACATCCTCAAAGTATGATTTAGTCCTACACCGAACAGATCTCCTAACTAAATGATGTGTATCAGTATCACTATACTTGAGTGGAGCAAAGACAACATCTGCAGACAGGTCTACAGTCCCAAGTTGATAAAAAACTACCGAATCCGTCTATCTGGTTATCATGGTTGAGATGGCAAGTGTCAGAATTTGATGGATCTTGCCGTAGCATGGAGTTTGCATAATTACTCAGCGATCCATGGTCCTGCGCAAACCCCGGATCTCTTTGGGGATCAACACTGTGCTGAATGTTATCTCCGTCTTTGACATGCGGGAACATGACCTCGAGGCCGCCACCGCTGCACAAACAGACACATGATTAGAACGCTGACAGAAATTTCATACTGTAAACTGTCAGTTAGTTAGTGACCATAGGATCCCTTGTATTCTAGTGAAATAGGCCAAAATATGGATCATACATTACCAATGTCCGAATTTGGTAAGAAACCAAACATAGTACTACACTAATACTATGGAATTCTCAATTTGAAAATTTACTTCAGTTGGCATAGTACAGGACTACATCTCACTCGACAACGATGTCGGAAGAAAAAGTTAAACTTACCCCATGGCTCGAGTCTTCGGAACAAGATCGACATACGAGTTACTCCAATTGCGAAGGACGGGGATTGACGAAAAAACATCAGCCATGCTTGCTTGGGTTGCCGGCACATTGAACCTGGCGTCGACAATTGACAACGGTCCATCCGAACCAGCAAATGTTGCACCTGAACCACCTAACTTGTTTATCTTGTGATCATTATTGAGACGGCAAGTTTCAGAATTTGATTTATCCTGCCGTAGCACGGAGTTCGTGTTATTACTCAGCGATCCATGGTCCTGCGCAAACCCCTGATGTCCTTGGGGATCAACATTGTGATGAAAGTTATCTCCATCTTTGCACTGCTGGAACGGGACTTTAAAGCCGTCGCCACTGCACAAAGGGACACATGATTACAATGCAGACACAACTTTCATACTGAAAACTGCCATTTACTTCCTGAACATAGGGTCCCACACCTTCCATTCAAAAAAGCCAAAATATGGATCATCGTACATTAATATTGCCCTAATCTGGTAAGCAACAAACATAGTACTACTATGGAATTCTCAAATTGAAAAATTACTTCAGTTGGCATAGCACAGGACTACATCTCACTCGACAACATTGTCGGGAAAAAAAAATCAAACTTACCCCATGGCTCGAGTGTGCGGAACAATATCGACACACAAGTTACTCCCATCGCCAAGGACGGGGATCGGCGAAAAACCATCAGGCATGCTTGCTTGGTTTCCCGGCACATTGAACAATGCATCGACGGTTGACAACGGTCCATTCGAACCTGCAAATTTTGCACCTGAACCAGCGAACTTGTTTATCTGGTTATTATGGTTGGGACGGCAAGTGTCAGAATTTGATTGATCCTGCCGTAGCATGGAGTTTGCGTCATTACTCAGCGATCCATGGTCCTGTGCAAATCCGTGATGTATTTGGGGATCAACATTGCGCTGAAAGTTATCTCCGTCTTTGCAATGCTGGGACGTGACCTCGAGGCCGTCGCCACTGCACAAAGGGGCACATGATTACAATGCAGACACAACTTTCATACTTTAGCCTGTCATTTACTTACTGAACATACGATCCCATGCATTCCAATGAAGAAGGCCAAAACATGGATCATCGTACACTAATATTGCCCGAATTTTGTAAGCAACCAAACATAGTACTACTATGGAATCCTCGAATTGGAAGACAACTTTAGTTGGCCTTGCGTAGGACTACATCACTTTCGACAACAATGTCAGAACAAAAAAATCAAACTTACCCCATGGCTCTAGTCTGCAGAACAGGATCGTCGCACCAGTTACTCCAATCATCGTCAGGGACGGGGATCGGCGAAAAAGCGTCAACCGTGCCTTCCTGGTCGGCCAGCACATTGAAGATGTCGTCCACGGAGGCTGACGGCACTCCACCCAAACTGGCAAATGTTGCACCGGAACCGCCAGATGTTCCAGTAGGACTGTCGTCATCTGTTGCAGCAGCTGGCACTAGATGAGAAATTAGATAAACAAACGAACTGACGTGATGCGATGCGATGCACCTACCGCCCTTGACTCCAAACTTGTTGGCGCACCCTACGCACTGGCATTTGACGCTGCACCCCACTAGGTGCTGCAAACCGGGACGGCCACAAAATCGAGCTTGAGATTGAGCAGTATTGTAGTACACAGATCATAACGGCAGGTACAATAGCAACAAACCAAGGATAGAGACAGTATTACCTTGAAGCACTCGCAGTAGAGCTTCTTGCATTCAGACTTGCGGCAGTTGCATCCCTTGACGTGCTGCTGCTGCAACCCAGACCCATCGCCGGCGTCGACGACCTTGGGCTTGAATGCGTCGGCCCTCTTCTTCGCGATGCTCTCGGCGCGCTCCTCCACCTCGTCCTTGTTGGCTTCCGTGTTGTGGCACTCTTTGCAGGAGCAGCCCTCGGTGCAGTAGTGCTTGCCGTCGAAGCAATGGCAGTACCTGTATGCACGCACGCACGCACCACCCAATTTGTAAGGTCTCAACAGGCACGCACGGCAAGAACAGGGGATTTGTGAGTTAATAGTACTTACCGCTGGAGGCACCTGCTGTTCTCGCAGGTGCAATGCGGCCTATCCTCTTCATCCATGGCGGCGATTCAGAGCAGAGGGTCGAGAGGGTTAGCGGAAGGAGGAGAGGGGAAGATGAATCTGATGCACGATGAGGATGGGTCTCCCGATGAACAGAGATTATATAGTACTGTACTATAACGAATTCGTGGTGCATTGTAGAGTCCATGCGACGGAATTTTCAGGACTCTTCTCTTCCTAACGGGCGACTACAACGATTTCTCTCTCCCCTGCCTGCACAATTCCCCTGCTTTGATCCCCTGACTCGATACGACTGCAGCAGCACCGTCGTTTCTTTGCTGGTCTCGCGTCTCGGCCTGGCCGTTGCAGGGTTTCACAGGCCTCGCCGGAACAGAGACCTGCTTCCCTACGGTGGACATTTGCGAGCTGGCGGGTCAACTTCTCATGATCCCCCACCGACTATTGTGTCGGCTGTCCGGCGACGACCTATCCGTCAAGAGATTATACTACCTTGAAAAATCGAGTAAAAAACTAACCCAACAATTAAACAGATACACTAGTACTATATGATACACCTAGCGGAATCGTTAAGAAAGCAGCTGTATACGCAGCACGGACAGAATTACAGCACAGCGAAATCGAATTCATCAGAAAAATCTGTTCAGCGAGATAGAATTACAAGGCGGCGAGACGAAATTCAACGGAGTACCAGCCAGGGTACTACATGATTCAATAATACAAACGCCACCATTTGTTGATGTTTATATTACTTTGACATATTCCAGCAGATTGTATTAAAAACGACACTACTCAAGCTCCACCACGTCGATTGATTGCCCCCTCCCTCCCCTGATTTCTTCTTGTTCGTAGGCAGAATGTCCTGACTATGCCTGAGAAAATATTGCACCAAATGTTTCTTCCCGACATGCTCTCCTCAACTTCGGGCGAGCGTCCACAATGGCTTGCCGGTTAGGCTTGTAAGTCCAAATAGAAAGCCATGGGACTGCCCTTAAGCTGCATCATTGCGAAGGGTCGTTGTCGTCTTCTCCAGCATCTTCCTGGGAACCGGCAGGTGCCTCCATGGACATTGCGATGTCGTCGGCTTCCTCATTGTCAGTAGCAGTGGCCTCAGCATCAACAGCATCAACACTGCTGCTAGCCCCTCTTGAAGAAACCAAAACTAAGGTTCTGCTTGGATGATGGGCTGAGGTTTCCGCGTCTGCAAAAGCGGCGGATCGCAATATAAAGACCATTGTAATGGACGTGCCATGAAAGGGTCTCTCACTGGACGTGCCATGAAAGGGTCTCTCACTGCCGCCTTCTTCGCCTTCGCTGACTCCAAATTCTCTGCCGCTGAACCCAGAACGCACCATGCTGAGCAAGTCCCCCATATCACGCTGGTTCTCCATCCTACGCCAGTCTCGCTGTCGGTCAGGGTCCACCTCCATCGGCCGTACAGCAGGATGATCCTCCCTCGCGTGCTTCCTCAGCTGGTTGTACGCACCCTTGAACTCGCATGACTCCATGGTGCATGCTCGAGCCATAGAATTCATGAACTTCCGCGCATCATAGTCCTTGGTCCAATGGCTGACCGGCCCACGGCACAGCGGACACGCTAGCTTGACTGGCTGCTGGCACTCGGCGCATTCTGCTGCCCCTGAATCCTTGGAGGACTCCTTGGAGGCCTTGCGGTACTGGTCAAGGCAATTGGAGTGCCGGTAGCTGGTGTCGCAGAGGAACGGGCGGCAGCCCTTTTCGTGCGACGAGCAGACAAGCATGACAGCATTGTGAGGGTGATCCATGCACACAGGGCAGCGAACCTCCTCCCATTCCGCAGCCTGCTTTGCTGTAGCGGCGGCAGCTGACTCCTCTGACAGGCGAGAACCACTCCGCAGCTTGTATGGCGAAACGCGCGAGGCCGACGACCGGGAGCTCCTGTCCTTTGGCATAGTTATTACCTCGAGTCAGTCAGATGCAAGGTGCTGTGTTGAGAATTTTTCTGTGCAATCCAAAGCAAAGCGCTAACACAGATTGCTAGGTCGATTTCTTATAACCCAACTTGAGATTCTGAAAGAGAATAGCAGTCATAGGCGAGAGTTTAATCAGATCCAGAGCAACAGGGTACACAGATACATATAACGAAGAGGGATTATACTGTTTTGTACATGGACACGTTTTGATCTTCCCAAACATTGAATTCGCTAGAAATTAAATTCAGAAGACGAAACCTAAGGAAAGGCCCGGTCTAAAACCAAACATAATTGAAATGAACTCCTGGGCCGTGTGGTGAAACAAAACATAGTTTACTCCCTACCATACTCCTATTGTAAGTCTGTACTACTTGATTTCAAAAAAAGTAGGGACTCGATTTCAAAAGAAGTCTTAGTTAGTTCAGGTTCCAGGTAGAATCAGAATTTAGAAGCAACATAGCGCGCAGTTGGAAGAGGACTACATCTGGCAGCCAAAAATCTAGTCCAACAATCCGGGCCGAACACCGCTCAAAAAACAAAACAAAAAATTCCTAAGAGGAAACCAGCGCCGTCGACGGATCCGCTCTAGAACCGAACACGGCGAACGAATCCTTCCGCGGAAGGAGCGCAGATACACGGCCCTCGAGTCCGGCCACGAGAGCCGGCCGAATCGGCAGTGGTCAACGGCGGCGGGGAGCAGATCGGGCGCCGGCGAGGGTGGGTGCCGACGGCGAGCGTGAGCGAGAGGGAGGAGGCTTTTACCGTGGCGGCCGGTCAGGACCGCGTCCGTGGGCCGCCGGAGACCCCCGCGGCCGAGTCGGCGGCGGCGGCGAGGATTGCGCCGAGGAGACGCTAAGGTAAGGTAGGGTAGGGGAGCAGGAAGGGAAAGGAGAAGGAAACGAGAGGGTGATGAGTTTGCAGCTGCCTCTGTTATAAATATAGGAGGGGCGGCTGACGTGGACGGTGACGTGGTTGGCTAGGGCTCTCTCGCCCGCACCCTCGTGAAGAAGGATGCGCCGGGCCCCACCACCACCAGGTCGGCCGCCTTCCGTGGACCGGCCTCGCCGTGCGCCGACCTCTGCGCCTGACGCGTTGGCCCCGCCTGGCGGTGAGACGTCGGTGTTGGGCTTTGGGTGGGCGTATGGGCTGGGCTCGGCGTCGGTCGCTCGGTGGGCCCCACGCGTCTGTTGCCTCGGTGGGCTGTCAGACTGAGAATGATGCGTCGGGCCCACACCTGCAGCGGCGGTTCATGCGGCGTGACTGTGCTGTTTACGCGACCGGACACGCCAGACGCTTTGGTGCTCTTGGAGGATGACATGTGGGCCTAGTGCGTACGTGGGTCCAGCTGGGTGGGCGCCGGCTGCGGTGTGGCTGGGGCGGTGGGTGGGGAAATAATAACCTGTTGGGAGCCATGGGAGACCGGAGGCACAAGCGCAGAACCGTACGCTGGATTTAATAATTTTCTAGTGCCCCTACGTTTGTTTGTTTGAATCTTGATGATTTGTGCACGCTGCTGCAAGCACCAGGCGGTCCAGTTCTCCTCGGAGTTTGAGCAAAAGTACTAGAGGCGGCCTTCAAATTCGAAGTTAAATCTCCGTCTGGAGTGATGAAGATCAACATAGATGCGTGAGTTGTTAGCATAGAACTACCACATTTCAGGTGAAATTTATCAAATGGTACCACTTTATGTTTTGGCAACCAAAATCTACCACTTTCCCGCAAGCCGATTGCAATTCGGACAAATCACAGATTTGGAGTTAACTGACAGCGAATCTGACATGTGGGACCTAATTGTCGGGATGACGTGGCTTACACGTTGCCAGTAGCAGAAAATTATTTGTTGAGGTGGCATACGGTCCCACATGTCAGGTTAATAAAAAAAATGAAAAAACGGGCATCTTCTTCTTCCTTGCTCACCGCCGCCACCATGCTCGCCAGCCCGCCGCCGCCGCCGTGCTCACCAACCCGCCGCCGCATCCTCCGGTCAATCCGTCGTGCTCCACTCTTCCCTACCGCCGCCGCTGTGCTCCCTCGCCCACCGCCACCGAAGCTCGAGATCTGCAGCTTCCACGACGACTGGAGCTCGGGGACTGCGGCCTCTGGAGCTAGGGGAGCTAGGGAACTGGGGGCGCCAGATATCGCGGACTGGGGCGCTAGAGCTCAGGGAGTGCCGCCGTTGTCGGGGCGCTGGAGGGGCCGTAGCCTAGTGCCGCCGCGATGTCAGGGGGCTGGCAACGTCCGGGGGGTTGGCCGACGGGGCCTGGGGGTGCGGGGGGGGGGGGGAGGGGGGCAAGGCAGCGGGGCTGGGACCTCGGACGGGGGCCGCTGGACCTGGGGCGGCCGGGGGTGCTGGCCGGCGGCCGCATCCTGGGACGAGACGGGGGCAGCGCACTAACCGGGGAAGATGGGTGACCTTCTTTACATTTTTTTATTAACCTGACATGTGGGACCGTATGACACCTCAATAAAGAATTTCCTGCTATTGACAGCGTGTAAGCCACATCATCCCGACAATTGGGTCCCACATGTCGGATTCGCTGTCAGTTGGTTTTAAATCTGTGATTTGTCCAAATTGTAATCGGCTTGCGAGAAAGTGGTAGACTTTGGTTGCCAAAACGTAAAGTGGTACCATTTGTTAAATTTCACGTGAAATATGGTAGTTCTATGCTAACAACTCTAGATGCGGCCGTAAGCAAGAATACAGGCAGGGAGCAGTAGCTGCCATTGCACGAGACCATGAGGGCATGTTCATAGGAGCATCTGCTCTGGTTTTCCCGGATAATATGGATGCGGAAACTCTCAAAGCTCTCGCTTGTAGGGAGGGGTTAGCGCTGGCGCAAGACATCTACGCACGGCGAGTTCGTTTGGCAAGCGACTATGCGGGTGTCATCCGAAGCTTGCAGCAAAGTATAAAGGGAGCTTATGTGCATATTGCGAGATTCTGGAGACCAAGCAAAATTTCGAGGAATTAGTGTTTTGTTATGAGAAGAGGTGTTCGAATACCGAGGCTCATAGTTTAGCTCGTAGTAGTGTGCTCGCTGAGCAGGGTCGCCAAGTTTGGCTAATGTCGCCTTCTGAAGGCTTTTGTATTTCAGTTTGTGTTGTGAAATAAAGTCGTTATAAACCCCTAAAAAAAGTAGTTTTCTTCGAACGGGAACTGGCCTGGCCTGGATGCAGGGCACCGTTATACGAAAAAGGACCCCTGGAAATAGCAAAAATATAGATTTTTTTTTGAAAAAAACTAGTACTCCCTCTATTACTTGTCTCTAGTAGGGCTAGTTTAAAAGGTCGTCAAGGTGTGTTTCTGCAAAACCTATATTTCGCCTAAAAAAATGAAGTTCATTCCGCAAAACATGGAATAAAGAAAACCATATTAGCGCTCAGAGGTGTGTTTAGGGACAAAATGTTTTGGCTCTTAGGTGCATTTGCTCCCTTTATATGAAATTCATTTTCAACATATTAAAAAATGTCAAAAGAAATTAAATAAAAATATTTTGTGTACATCTCCACATCCTACGTGCCTACGAAGTCGTTTCAAGAAAAAAAAACAACTTTTTATTTGGCATGTGTAAAAATGACAAAATTCGATACTAAAATAAGGCTTTTCACGACGTGTTTTTTTTGTCTTTTTTGCAGAGGCCAAGAAAATGTCCGTTTTAACTGAAACTTTGCGTGAACATGTAGAATATAGAGATATACATGCGAATATTTTTTTTCTATTTTTTTAATATTTTAATACTTGTTTTCCAAATAAAGGAAGCATATGTTTGTGGAATCAAAAGTGCTTTTCCGTGTGTTTAGTGCAATCAGTGACATACCAAATTGCTCATAAAATACAATCAACACAGGTCCAAGAAGGAAGCAAAACTACAAATGTCGGAATCTGAAATGTAATCTAGGGGAAGGGGTTAACACAGATATGACAATGAATGGTCCAAAAGAATTTCAGAAGTTATATTGCGCCAATGAAGGTGTAAGTATCTCGATACACCCCACACACTATAAGTCTCCGTGTGAAGTGGTCTTGTGTCTCAAATTATGATTTGCTACACTTACCCAAGGTCTAATTAAAATCTAAAAAATAGGCCTTGGATGGAACTACAAGAAATAGCTAAACCTTAAACAATAAACATAAATACCTAGCAAAAATAGAGGTAGCTGTTCTGATGTTATCATTCTGAATTAAGTACATTTTGCACTCTTAAGAAACATGCATAAGGTAAACATTCCCCTTCCTCTTAATTATGTATAGATGGGTAGTTGAAGCCTCCTTCGTGCTTGATCAGATGAATGCTAGTTGTTAGAAGATTTATCTGGTAGGAAAGAACACTGATATTATGTAGCATAGGATAATGACGTACGCACAAAAATTGATTTTATTTGTATTGAATTGACATCTACCTTCACAAGCGCAAATTCTGGTTTCGTGTCTCGAATACGCAGACATGCATCGCACTCTTCCACTGCATAATGGTAGCTGCATGCAGGGGCGGGCTCACTTCAATTCGAGGGTATTCAGTTGAATATCTAAATATTTTGAAATATATATGTATATAAATGTTCTATGTAATGTATTATAGCAACAGACTATCCAACTATGATGTAGGCATTAAGTAGCTCAAGTGGTTTTGAAGAAACATCTTTGTTGGCAAATCTAGGGTTCAAACCCCCTTGTTTGTATATTTTTCTTAATTTTAAAAGTAATCTTTTTGCATGTATTTCTGACTACATACAACTACATATCACTATGTGGTGTTTGGTGGCTTGTATGAGTTGAGATATGCCCAGCTAAGATCTTGTATGGTAGGATGTGTAACTTGAGATAGTTAAAAAGCAATTGGGTCCATGCATACATAATTATAAAGCAATCAGGTCCCTGCATAGATAATTACAAAGCAATCGGGTCCATGCCAAGAAAACAAAAAAATCAATCAGGTCTCTTTCAAGAAAACTGAAAAGTAATCAAGTCCCTACACCATTCATGTTCTGCCGCCGACGCTGTTCTTCCTCTGCCGCCGGCGCCGGTCTTGCTTTGCCACCGCCGCCGGTAGAGGCTTGAGCAGCGCGCTATTGCAGCAGCGCGAGGAGGCCGTGCTGGCGACGCGAGAAGGCCGCGCTGAGTCGGCAACGCAAGGAGGCGTGAGGAAGACAGCATGGAGGCAGCACGAGGAGGTCGCGCTGGGTGGCACGAGAAGGCTGCTCTGGGTCGGCGGCGCGAGGAGGCGCGAGGAGCATAGCGTGGGGATGGTGCTTGGAGACGAGGAGGACGGCAACCACACGAGGATAGCGATGGCGCGAGTCGCCAGGGAGAGAGAGACGAGGGTTTGAGGGGGGCCTTTTCTCTCTGGGTGTCAAGGCATGGGGCCAAGTGCACGCGGGGGCAGTGGAGGGTCGCCCGAGGCATTTTGCGGGATAGAGCTAGCCGATCTCAGTTGCGAAGTTTAATTTGAGCTTCCCAACTAGAAAGGGCCGAGAGGTTATTTTTGTATGAGTTGAGTAGTGCCCAGAGGAGCAAAACGGGCTACCAAACAATAAAATCAAAAGCTTCATCATTTTTGCAGGTTATCCCAATGGCTACGCACTGGATTCGTACGTGGTCTTATCTCCAACCATTGGAGCAGCGGGATGTCATGGATTCTGGGTGCAACCGTTTGGAGACGGTCGCACGGGACTTATTCAACCAATTCGGTTGACGGCGTGATAATATGATTACATTATCTTAAGTTATCATGACAGTTTTGTCATTTATTTTCCGTTGGCTAATTCATGTTGCCACTTTGGCTGATTCATGTTGCCACTTTGGCTGATCCATGACTTGTAATAAGTTTTGTATAACTTCGTAATAAGTTAATAAAACAGCCAAATGCATCGATTGATGCAGAGGCTGGGGTCACTACCCCCTTTTCTGAAGAAAAAAAGGAGTGCCCAGAGAAGCAAAACGGGCTACCAAACAATAAAATCTCAGCTAGGAGGAGAATTTCTAAATTAAACCAGCCTACCAAACACATCTAAATGTATGTTTATCCAAATTTAGCCCTGAAAAGGAGTCGGTAGAACGCTCCTCGGCAAAACTTGCATTATCAGGACCCAACCCCACAAAGGAAAAAACCAATATATAAGAAAACAATAACTTATACTGGAACCAAATATAAATTTGCTACTACACGATCAGGTTACTACCTGGGGGATTTGTTAAACCACTCATAGTAGACCTTGGTGTCCTTATATGTCATGTGCTGAGAGTTGAGACAGAGCCTACATAACCAAAACAACGTGTTTAATTAACGTACATATTGGTACTCTAAGGGTGTGTTCGGTTCTGGAATTTGGAGGAACGGAACGGGTCGGTTCCGTCCCTAGGACCCGTTCCTGTGTTCGGTTGGAGAGAAGGAACGGAACCAACTAGTCCCCCGATATGGAATATTCCTCTCAGATGCGGAATTGCCTGGTCCGGCCGATTCGGCCGGACGGCGCGGAACGGCGATTAAGCTAATGAAGTTTAGCTATAATTAATCAAGTTTAGCAATAATTAATCAAGATTAGACTATAATTAATCAAGTTTAGCAATAATTAATCAAGATTAGGAATAATTAATCAAGTTTATCAATAATTAATTAAGTTTAGTAATAATTAATCGTGTTTAGCAATAATTAGGCTATAATTAATCGTGTTTAGCAAGGGTGCCGGCATGGGGGGTGGCGGCATGCCACGTTCCGTTCCGTTCCGTTCCTCCAAAACCTGAACGCAAGGATGGAACCGTTCCGTTCCTCCAAATTCCAGAACCGAACACAGGGTCGGAACCATTCCATGCCCTAGGAATGGAACCATTCCATTCCGTCCTCCCCGGTTCAGAACCGAACACATCCTAAGGGAGAGCGGACGATGTCAGTCCGAGCTTGCTTACTTTTTTAAATGTGTGGTGGAGGTTGCTCTATCTATTAAAGTAGACTGCGCAGGTAAGTTATAAAATTTATAACTTGACTGTAACTTAATATAACTTACGGGTAGATGAAATCCAACAACTCAAATTAAATGTAGACAAAGCAACCTCCACGACAATTTTTTTATTAGGACCAAGCCAGCTCGGGCTGACTTAGGAGTTTTTATGCTCTAAGGGCATAAAATTTGTCAGAATAAGAGACATGGAGTTCCCCTTGCTACCAAGCGATGCAAGTTGGATTCACAGCGGCCAAAGGAAAAAGTATGAACCCATATGAGGGAGGAGAGGATGCCTGCACGATGGCTGAAGGTGAAGAAGGTGCAGTGGCAGAAGTAAAGTGCACGGACTCCTGGAACGGCGGTGGCACCTTAATGGCCTTGTCGTGCTGCCCTAGCCGTGATTCAGAATTGGAAAATGAGCAACTATATTTCACAAGAATCAACAACCGATACATTGTATAAGTCTGAGCAATATATAAAAAGTTTCTTATATTATAGGGAAATAGAAAAACTAGACTATACATGACAAGGGTACAACTATAAAGGCCCGTTATCTTAGTACCCCTGGGGCCCGTTCGGGTAATAGCCCAATGGCAACTAGGCCCAGGCATAGTAATAGTCGAAATACGAGATCATATCGTATACAACATTGTAATTTGTATTGAACCCGACTGGATCCTCGAGACCTGGCCACCTATATATAGGGGCCATGAGAGGTCGTCCAGGGACAAATAGAGATTGAGCCAGTTATTACTAGCTTATTCTCAACACGCATCAAGTTTCGCCTTGTTTGTCTGAATCTTTACCTTCGAGTTCATCCGACGCCCTCTTCCCCCGATCCTAAGTCCTTCATCTAGGACATTTTTTGAGTTAACCCTCATCAATTGGCACCGACCGTGGGGAGCTTGGGCTTTGGAATCATGAATTCGACGTCTTTTTCGCTTCCATCCAACATCAACTCGAAGATCGGCGGAAAGCAAATCACGTTTGGAACCATGGATTTTCAACCTCATCCAGCAACCATAGGTCCAATCTTTGCAAGCTTGGATCAGGAGATGGATCTGACGATCGGAATCCTCAACTTTCACGTCGGGTCTCTAGGTTCAACTCACCTTTTAGATCCGATAAACTCGGGTCCATCAGCAGGAAAAACCGCATCCGCGGCAATATCAGAATCATCGGTTGGCTCTTCTAGCGAGGTAAACTCGCTGGTCATCTTCAAGCCGACGGAAAATATAAAAGACACAGTTGAAGGACTCGATGAAATCATGGAAAATCTCAACCTAGGGAAATCATCGGATAAGTTTTCTGACGAAAACTTTGACAGCGACCATCAACCAGCAGGGGATTTCATGATCTGTTGCGACAACACCTTGGACAAGTCCACGAATACGTGGAAAATAGGACTAGAACTTTATGAGGATAACCAGGCAATCTTCTCAAGTTCCAGTAGCAAAATCAATTATCAGTATCAAGTGTTCACCATCATAGAAGACAAATCAGAAGAATTTGACGACAACAACAACCCAATACTCAACCCAGCAAATGTAACCAGGGGAGCAAACCACCTGACAAAAGGAGATACTGCAGATTCCTTGACAATGAGAGCAAAGGTGCGACTAACAGAGGACGAGTGGAAGACAATTAAAGCAGTGGTTGACAACGGTGCAGCCATCCCGATAGATGCAAGAAAAGAGGTACTCTTAGGATACCATTATGCTCTCCATCGACAATCAAAGCAACTAGAAAGAGAAAAAAAGTGAAATTAGGAAAAGGAGAGAATCAGTAAGTGCAGCAAGCAAAGCATACCATGAAGCATGCAGCAACACGTCGTATACAAACAGCGGCATGCGCAACATGCACGGTTCACAAGTTGACAATCTCGAGCACTCAGATAGGAGGAACCTCTCGAGAAACCTTGATTCATCTTTCTTATCAGTGGATGAATGAGGCAACATCATGCCAAAAACACCTGAAGCAGCACTTGTAGCAGCACAAGCATATCTATACACCACACAACCAACACCGGGAGACCCAAGAGAACATATGCATCGGGCATCATTACAAGGATTAAGATTAGTGGGAAGCAAACTGATAGCTAGAGAAGAAGGGCCGCATCGCAATGAAGGTACCCATAAACCCAGATCACAACGCCGTCACAACAGTCCTCGACGCAGAAGCAGGAGTCGATGATCTAGGTCACCATCACCAAAATGTTACAACAGCCCACGACATGGAGGAACCCAAAGATCTAAATCTCCATAACAAGCGCACGATTACGAAGACGACAAAAAAGAGATGGGAGCATCATGCTTTACTCACAGAGTTCGCAGAACCCCCGTACCTAAAGGTTTCAAACTACCCCATAATCAATAGAAATACGACAAGTCCCAGGAGCCGCAATCATGGCTCTCAGACTACCTACAAGCCGTAAGAATACTCGGGGGCTCGAAAGAGACATCAATGCAGAGCTTGCAGCTACACCTTACCGACGCAGCACGGTCATGGTTAAGCAAGCTAGGTAGAGAAACAATTGGAAGCTGGGACGAGCTCAAAAGGCAATTCACAAGCAACTTCAACTAGACCTACAAGCGACCAGCATCAACGGAGGAAGTCAAAGCTTGCACGCAGAAGCACAACAAATCACTACGGAACTATATACAACGTTGGAGTATTATAAAAAATTCCGCAGTCGATGTTTTCAATGAAAGAGCAATAGATGCCTTCACAATTGGACTACGGCGAACAGATCTAGTCGAAGAGATGGGGCGGATCAAGCTGAAAACAGTGGCAGAACTCATGGATATAGCAAACAGATTTGCAGATGGCAAAGGTGCTTGCCACAACAGGAGAACACGATCACTCAAAGATGACAAAGGAAACATGTATAGCAATCAGAGGCGAATATCTCGCAATTACGACAACTACGGCTCCCATAGTCAAGTAGCCGCAGGATACAGAGAAAACAATTGACGAAGGAATGAAAAATGGGCCCTCGACATTCGCCTACCTGGCTTTTCGGCCTAGGGGGGATACCGTCGAACGAATCACAAAGCCCATGAAGATGACGGCTTGGCGCAGCCCAGGGACGTAACTTGGCGTACAAGATAAAGACTCGAAGACGGAGACCTAGTCGAAATAGGACTTGTCTAGGGTTTGTTCTAACTAATCCGATTTGTAACCAACTTGGAGAACAATCCCGAGACCCAACCTTCGCATATAAAAGGTTGGGAGGGAGAGCCTAGTAGGGCCAGACCCTTTTCCACCCACCTCACGCCAGAGCGCTCGATAACTCAGAACTTTCTGGTCCGGCTAGATCCAATCTACGCCACCATTGTAACACCTCCATCAAAGCCACCCCATCAATACAAAGTCAGACAAGCAGGACGTAGGTCTTTACCCTACCAAGGGGCCGAACCTGGGTAAAATCCCGTGTCCTTCTGCTTTCGTCTGATCGCCGTCGAGTTCGCCAGGTCCCCAATGCGCTCCCCAGATCGAAAGCCCTTAAACATGGGCATTGCCGAGGATAAACCTCGTCAATTGGCGCTGACCATGGGGACGACGGGATCTGGATCTACGGATTCGCCGGCTCCATCACCAACCAACGCCAAGATCGACATCGACCCCGCCATCGACACCATCGTCAGCATCGCTGTGCCGATCGACGCCGACACCAACGCCAAGATCGACATCAACCCCACCATCGACACCGCCGTCGGCATCGCTGTGCCGATCGACACCGACACCAACGCCAAGATCGACATCGACCCCGCCATTGACACCGCCGTCGGCATCGCTGTGCCGATCTACACCGACGCTAACGCCGATATCAGTATCGACACCATCCTCAACATCACCCCGTCAAGCACCACCAAACTCTTTCCGGCCGCGACTATCGCCGGCCCAACCTCGGGCACGGCGGAAGCAGTTTCGGCGATCACTGGAGGTTTTGACATGGCCTTCGGGCTGTTCAGCTTCCACGTGGACAACAACGGAGTCGCCGAACTAATCTCCGTCGGCGATTCCGTGCCACCTGCGACAACCCCAGGCACACCACCAGTTACCGGGGGCAATCCCTTGGCAACCGCACCGCTAGCGCCTTCGGCGCCATTGGAGGAGGAACCAAGACTAGAGGATTCGACCCCATCAGTAGGGTCCAATGGCTTTGAAGATCCGCCTCCATCCCCAACCACCGCATATTGCATCGACTGTGACGCATACCACTACGTGGGTGCCGGAGATTTCTCATCCCATGAGATCGCCGGCTGTGAAGATCCTCGGGGGGGGGGGCACGACAGCTTTCTACCCGACAATATCTGAGTGCGAGTGGGCTCTCAATGCCCTCACGCTCCGTACTGCGCCATATGATCCCGACTACGTCGAAGGGTTATATTCGGACTATACATGCTCAGACGACGACGATGATGTCTACCCCGAAGCTAAGGGGAAAATTGGCACTTCAGCAAGCTCCTGCTCACCAAGCGAATCTGCCTGCATCAAGCGACGGCTACACGGCCGATTACGATGCTAACTTCATGATCGAGGTCGGACCCTATGTCGAAAACGATGACGTCTACCCTCCAGCGCTGGGCAAAATCAGTGACGATTCGACCCCGTGGTCCGGAGACCACTGCATGATGGCGTCGCACGACGACGGGAACGAAAACAGAGCCAACGACGGCCAAAACCGGATGAACAACGGCCGCCAGGTGGTCACGCACGATCAGATTCGGCTCGCAAGAAGGGTTTATGCGGGTGAGGCAAACTTCGGTCCCAATCCAAGCCCAAGCGATATGGCTGCGCTCCGATTCGTCATCCAGGAGCAAAAAGACCAGATCAGCGCCGACAGGCGAATACTGGAACGACGAAGAGAAGAGGCCGATGCATCCAGCAGAAGACGGGCCGAAAGATCGTCCCATTACTCATCAAGCATCCAGCATAGGTCGAGGTCACGCACCCAGCCCAGGGCCGATATGCACAATATCACCCGAAATCTGGAGGCAGAGTTCAACGAGGCTGAACTGATGCCCAAGACCAAGGAAGCTGCAATCATGGCTGTGGCAGCATACATTGCTGCAAACGCATCCAACGGCGATGTGCACATGAGGCACCTGCGAAACCTGGCACTCGAAGGGGTAAGGGTGCTTCAAAGCACGCCCGGCTTAGGACACGATGCGACACCAAGGATAACCGCCCCACCGGTGGAGCAAGCTAGGCACCCAGCAGCGGTGCCAGTCGTGGCGCCCAGAACACAAGTGGTTGAACCCATCAACGGGGAGCTTCGGCATGGTCTGGCCCAGAACAGAGTCGACCAAGGGCGAGCGCGACGTGAGGCGCGCCGCTTCGAGGAAGAACGTGATACATTCGGCGGCGCTCACGATGGACTCTGCTGGGCAGAGTGTTTTAGCCTCTTAATCCATTCCACACCGTTGCCGAAGGGAATCAAGCTCAGCGACGGTGTAGTCAAGTTCAATGGGCAGCAGGACCCCCGAATTTGGCTCGACGACTTCGTAACAGCTGTCAAAATCAGCGGCGGATCCAGGGACAATGCCCTCCAGTTGTTATCGCTGCACTTGAAGGACAACGCAAGGGCATGGCTGAACAATCTTGCCCCAGATAGTATCCGCTCTTGGGAGGAGTTCCGGCAAGCGTTCATCGCTAACTTTCGAGGCACTTCACGCTGACCTACGTCATTCAAAGAGTTGCGCTTGTGCGTGCAGAGGACCGGAGAAAATTTGAGGTCATATATCTCGCGATGGATCAGCCTCCGCAACACGACGGAAAATATTTCGCCCGAAAGAGCTATCGATGCCTTTCGGGACGGTCTCTTCCGATGCGACTTCAAGGAGGAGCTTGGACGCTGCAAGCCAAAGACCATCGACCATCTCATGAGCTTGGCGAACGAATGGGCCGATGGCGAAGACTCCATCGCAGCACCCAGAAGCCGTCGCCAATCAGCGGAGCACGATGTCGATGCAAAAGACCAGTTCCATTCCGGTTCCTAAAAGAAAGGCCGTCGGAACCATTTCGATGACGCGGAGAACATAGACATGGTAGCAGCAGGATACATACACGAAGACCGCGATGACAATCGCGACTTACCACGACGAGGGAATAATTACTATGGCAGTAGTAGCAGAAGCGCTAGCCGTGATTCGAAGCCAAGAACAGAGTGGCGTCGACGACGCGATCAGCCACAACTGTCAGTAGAAGAGATGCTCGATGGAGGGTGCACAAGGCACACTTACCTCGATAAAGATGGCATCCGAAGACCTGCACATCTCCTCACCGAGTGCAGGGAATTCCTTCGTCTCAGCCGAGCACTCCAAGAAAGGATGCAAACCGAGCAACCAGTGGCTGGTGTGGTAGCTTACAATGCCCCACCACTGCCGCCTAATCCGCCGGTGAACGTGGTCCAGCAGGGTCACCAAGCCGCTACAATCCAGCACGGCGAGCCATGGTAGCCAGTTGACGAAGAGGAGGCGTTCCCACCACCACGAGGATTTGTGCCCATGATTCAGAGAGGGCGCCCGACGAACAAAGTCCAGCGAAAGCGCGCAAGGGAGGTGTTCCACACCGAGCACGCACCACCTGCTACGCCTGAGTATCTGAACTGGTCGGAACATCCAATTGGTTTCGATCGGTCAGATCACCCACCGAAGATCCCATGCCCTGGACACCACGCGTTGGTCCTTGAGGTGCAGATTGGGGGGTTCACCTCGAAGAAAGTGTTCATGGATGGAGGGAGCAGTCTGAACCTGATCTATGCAGACACCCTACGCAAAATCAAGATCCCGATGAACAATCTTTTGCCAACCGAGACATCCTCCCATGGAATAGTCCCTGGGAAGCCGACGTACCCACTAGGAGCAATACACTTGGATGTCATTTTCGGCACCCCTTCAAACTTTCGGAAGGAGAAGATTGAGTTCGAGGTCGTCGATTGGCCTTCATAGTACCACGCCATTCTCGGACGACCAGTGTTCCCCTGATTCATGGCAGTCCCGCACTACGCTTACCTCAAGCTGCGGATGCCAGCCAATCGAGGACCGCTAACGATCAGCGGTAGCTTTGCCCGCTCCAAAAACTGCGACAAGGACTTCAACAGCATGTCCTAGACTTTCGGAGTGCACGAGGAGCTCCATCACATCAGGGAGTCCACCAACATGGACATCGATCCACCGGCGCAGCAGAACACCCCAGAACTCTCATTCGATGCTAGCAAAGACACTCGAGAGCACCAGATCCACCCGACGGATCCAACCAAGACAGCGTGGGTGTCGAATTCTCTTTCTCCTGCATAGGAAAGCGCGCTCGTCGGGTTCCTCCGTGAGCACTGGAGGATGTTCGCCTGGTGTCCAGCAGATATGCCAGGCATCCCAGGGAACTCGCCGAGCACGAGCTCAAAATCTTCCCAAACGTGAAGCCAGTCAAGCAGTCCATGTGCCGCTACAATCCAGAAAAGGCCAAGTCAATGGGCAAAGAAATCAATCGCCTCCTCGAGGCCAAGTTCATCAGAGAGATCAAGGAAGCCACATGGCTTTCACCACCAGTCATGGTGGAAAAGAAGGACACCAAGATCTACAGGATGTGCATCGACTTCACGGCATTAAACAAGCATTGCCCGAAAGACTACTTCCCACTGCCCCGCATCGACCAGATCATCGATTCTACCGCGGGGTGCGAGCGCCTCTCATTCCTCGACGCCTACTCCGAATACAACCAGATACGGTTGAAGGTCAAAGACGAAGACAAGACAGCGTTCATCACCCCACATGGGGTGTACTGCTACATGACAATGCCCTTCGGGCTCAAGAACGCCGGAGCCACCTATCAACGGTGCATGCAGGCATGCTTGAAGGAACAGATCGGTCGCAACATCGAGGTCTACGTCGACGATATCGTCATCAAAACGGCGAAGGCAGACAGCTTGCTTGACGATCTGTGAGAAACCTTCGCCAACCTCGACCGCTACAGCATCAAGCTTAACCCAAAGAAATGCTCTTTCGGGGTACCCACCGGCCAACTGCTGGGCTACCTCATCTCCGAGAGAGGGATCGAAGGCAACCCAGAGAAGATACAAGCCATCATCAACATGCAGCCGCCAAAGACGCTTCGACATGTCCAGCAGTTGACAGGTCGACTCGCAGCGCTTAGCCGCTTCATCAGCAAGCTCAGCGAAAAAGCTCTCCCTTTCTATCGGCTGCTTTGGAAGACAGACAACTTCACGTGGACAGAAGAGGCGCAAGCCGCGTTCAACGATCTCAAGCATCGCCTATCGACCTCCCCAGTTCTCGTCACACCCCGAGAGAAAGAGCCGATGTTGCTATACATAGCGGCTACAAATCAAGTCGTCAGCTCGGTCCTTGTGGTCGAACGCGCAGAGGAAGGCAAAGAGCATGGAGTACAGAGGCCTGTGTACTACCTGAGCGAAGTCTTATCTCCGACCAAGCAAAGATACCCCCATTATCAAAAGCTAGCATACGCCATCTACATGACGAGGAAGAAATTGCCGCACTACTTCGAGTGCCATTCCATTATAGTGGTAGCCTCGAACCCAGTGTCCAGCATCCTTAACAACCCAGATGCCACAGGACGCGTATCACTATGGGGAATCACCTTGGGACCATGGGAGATCACATACCAGCGGCAATCGGCAATCAAGTCACAGGTCCTGCTAGATTTCATAGCCGAATGGACAGAAGCTCAGATGCCCGAACTCCCAGACCTGTCGAATAGGTGGACCATATTCGTCGATGGGTCCAAGCGGGTTTCGGGGGCAGGACCAGGAGTGGTTCTTGTATCACCGCAAGGGGACAGGATGCGCTATGTTCTCCACATGCGCTTCTCAAACCCCTCGAACAATGAGGCAGAGTACGAAGCCGTTCTCCACGGCTTGCGCATGGCGAAAGCCTGCGGGGCCACCCGCATTAAGATCCATGGAGATTCGAACCTTATCGCCCAGCAAGTCATGAAGGAGTGCGACGCAACCTGCGCAAACATGATCACATATCGCGCCATGTACGACAAGCTCGAAGGCGATTTCGAGGGCTGCGAAGTAATGCACATCGGCAGGGAAAGCAACGAAGAGGTAGATAACCTGGCCAACATCGGGTCAAGGTGCCTCCCAATATCGCCCGGAGTCTTCTTTGAAGAGATATTTGAGCGCTCTGTCAAGATCAAACCAGTGACCGACCCGGTGTTAGCAACACGCTCGGGGGCTCAGTAGGGCAGCACCACCCTAGCAGCGGGAATAGAAGACCTCCCCAAACATGCAGCATCAGTTATGCTCGTTGAAGCAGTCTGGACGAAGCCGTATTTGGCTTACCTGATTTGGGGCAAGCTTCTATAAGACCCCATACATCAGCGACAAGTTATGAGGCGCTCCAAAGCCTTCACCATAATCAACGGGGAGCTTTACAAGCGTAGCACCACAGGAGTACTCCAACGGTGCATAGCGCAGGAAGATGGAATCGCTCTCCTTCGAGAAATCCACGAAGGAACCTGTGGGCATCATGCCAGCAGTCGAACCCTTGTGGCTAAGGCCTTTCGGTCAGGGTTCTACTGGCTTTCTGCCCTTTACGATGCCAGGAACATCGTCCAGCACTGCGAAGCATGCCCGCTCTTCGCCACCAAGCCTCATGCGTCCGCGTCCGAGCTGCACACTATACCCGTCGCCTGGCCCTTCGCGCAATGGGGCCTCGATCAGGTGGGGCCTCTGGCCAAGTCATCTCGAGGAAGTCACACATACCTGCTGGTCGCAGTAGACAAATTCTCCAAATGGATCGAAGCTATCCCGGTCACCAACCAAGAAGCAACCACAGCAGTCAAGTTCTTCGAGTCCATCGTCTATCAGTACGGTGTGCCGAACAGCATCATCACCGACAATGGCACCAACTTCACCTCAGGCGAATTCCAGGAGTTTGCCAAGAACCTCGGCATCAAGATCAAGTACGCCTCGGTCGCATATCCCAAGTCTAACGGCCAAGTCGAAAAGGCCAATGGGCTCGTCTGCGCGGGCCTGAAGAAGCGACTACTTTGACCCCTCAAACACGCGGCAGACGCTTGGGTCGAAGAACTGCCTTCGGTCCTATGGAGCCTGCGGACTACGCCCAACTCTTCGACCGGTTACACACCTTTCTTCTTGCTCTTCAGGGCAGAAGCAGTGCTATTGCGCGCCCTGCGTAGTGGCCTATGTTGAAGAAGACGCAAAAAAGGCACTGGCAGACGCACAAGACCTGCTGGATGAGGCCCGGGACGTCGCCCTCGCACGCTCGGCAGTTTACTAGCAAAGCCTCCGCAATTACCACAGCAGACGGGTACGCGGACGGTCCTTCGAGCCAGGCAACCTCGTCCTTCGACTCAAGCAAACAAGCACGTCGAAGCTGGAGCCACCATGGGAGGGCCCATACCTCGTCCACGAAGAAATCCCAGGAGGCGCGTATCGGCTATGTGACCCCAAGACAGGGAAGGACATCGACAATCCGTGGAACGCACAGCAGCTGCGTCGGTTCTATCCTTAGAACCAGCACACCTTCCCCCATCTCTATGTAACTAAGCATCGGCAGCAGACCACGCTCAACCATTACGCCCTCGGCGCCAAGTAATAAAGTTCATTCCCTCACATCATTGTTCAACCCACACTTGGGGGCTTTGCCTTAAACATCGCTCGATTTACGCTCGGGGGCTTCGACCTACGCTCGGGGGCTTCGCCATATGCTCGGGGGCTTCACCCTACGCTCAAGGTCTTCGCTCTCTCGACCCACGCTCGGGGGCTTCGCCCTATGCTCGAGGTCTTCGCCCTCTCGACCTACGCTCGGGGGCTTCGCCCTACGCTCGAGGTCTTCGCCCTCTCGACCCACGCTTGAGGGCTTCGCCCTACGCTTGGGGGCTTCACCCTACGCTCGGGGGCTTCGCCCTATGCTCGAGGTCTTCGCCCTCTCGACCCTCTCTTGGGGGCTTTGCCCTACGCTCGAGGTCTTCGCCCTCTGGACCCTCGCTCGGGGGCTCCGCCCCATGCTCGGGGGCTTCACCCTCTCAACCAACGCTCGGGGGCCCCGTCTTATGCTCGGGGGCTTTGCCTTCCGACCTATGCTCGAGGGCTTCGCCTCTTCGACCTACGCTCAGAGGCTCTGCCCCTCAACCCACATAACCCATACAAAGCACCCAGACAAATTAGAAAGAGACACACACATATACAATATATAAACAAGGTTCAGAAACTAGTCCAGCTCAGTGCGCTGCGATGCTCTGGTTCGCCCTCTGATGATCACTTTCGGTGATAATCTGCTGGGCGATACAATCGGCTGTGCCTCTGCAAGCAGCATAATGATGATCCATGTCAACACGACCACTGGGGGATGGAGGAAGTGTCTTCAGCAGCTCTAAGTCGACCTTAGGATAATGAGCGCGCACGAAGGAAAGGGCGACCATGGCTCCGCAGCGCAAATGTTCTCGGACAAAGGAATAGACAGCATTGCCATTCTCGAATTGGTCGAGCAGCGCAAGCAGACCTTCAGGTTGGTTGTTCAAAGGAAACATTGCCTCGTGCACCAGAGCAAGGGCGCTACGGCTCGTTTCAGCCAACACTCCAGCTTGGACGATCCTGTCCTGAAGAAGTGTCAGCTTCATCGCCTTCGACCGATTTGCCCAGAAGTTGTCAGCAATTGAATTAGCATGTGTTTGGGCAGCAAGAAGGTGCGCGTTCATGCGTCGGGCTTCAGCTGCGCTGTCGAGGCACACATCTGCAGAAAGAAGTAGAATATCAAGTTCTGCAGGCTCAAATCGCAAGGCAGACCAAAAAAGTTCGAAAGACTCACACTTCAGGGATTTCCCAAGACTCTCGATTTCCTCGAGAAGGAATTTTTCGGCATCCGCAGCCTGTGATGCCTTGGACAGAGCAACGTCGACCTTAGCGGTAACTGCTTTCAGTTGTTGCTACGTGTTCTTAAGCTGATCGCGCAAGGATTGAATCAAGGTCAATTCGCCCGTGGAAGGCGCTCTCCTCTCAGTGGCATGGGAAGAACTAGCAACTGTCTCGTACAAAACAGGCCTAGGCACTCGCAAGCGCGGACGAATCCTGCACAAGACGATTCCGGTCACGCATCAAGCAAGCAGACACAGAATACGATAGCAAAACAAGTGCAGCGAAGCTACAGCAAGCAGTGCACCCGCATTAAAACAACATCATTCGACATAGCATCACAAAGTTAGTTACAGATGCACGACAGAGGCATCAACTGCGCTACGCTGAGCTACCAGGGGCTTTGCTAGATTGAGCGCCGGAGATCCCACGCTTTTGAGCCTACGCCGCCGCTCGCTTCTCATTCCTTTCGGCCAGGAAGCTCGTCATCCGAGCAGCCAAGTCATGAGCACGAGCAAGATAGTTGTTGGCAGACTTGTCACGTCCGTCATTGTCCTTTGGATATGTGCTCGTGACCTTGTCGGCATCAAATTCCACCTCGTGCATCATCATCATGGAGAAGACAGACTCGGAGCCGATAGTTACCTGTCGGTGAATCGCAGCGACTAACGGATCTTCGCTGTCCGGCTTCACCGCCAGGGCTTCGAGGATCCCGGCCATGGTGTCGCTGACCGAGTCAGGGATAGACATGTCCCGAACGCGAGCAAGCGTCGACCGCACCTTCGCCAGGAGGTCACCGACTTCTTGACACAGGCGCTCGGCGGTGCCGACACTTGACTCGAGTCCAGCAGGCTCCTTCATAGCCCCGGCGTCCAACTCAGCAGTAGCTTCAAGAAAGGATAAGCTCCTTAGTTAGTAAGGCACTTAATCGGCAAGAAAAAGCCCAATCAAGGGACGTCGAAGACTCACCGCGTAAGGCGTCGAGCGAGGTCTGCAGTCGCTGGTGCAAGTCCTTCTCTCGTGATTCAGCATCCAGGCGACACTTCTTCGCACGCTCTTGGGCTTTGGACGATTCGGCCTTTAATCGGGCGACTTCGTCGGCTAGCTCGTCGGCTTTAGCCTTTAAGCCCGAATTCTCCGCCGCAAGATCGTCCAGCTGGGTTTTCAGGGACGTCTTATCAGCGGCAGCCTGCGCTCCGATCCCTGGTCATTTAAAGGAGATCATAAGGGAGTGAAGCAAAATAGCCATCAGAGCAAGATACTACAAGGGATGAAGCAATACTCACGTCGAACGTCGTCGAGCTGGCTAGATAGTCACCTGTTCTCTTCCTCCAGCTCAAGAAAGTTCTTGCACACCTTCAATAAATCCCTAACAACGGGCTGAGCAGGAAGAAGCAAAGATAAAATCTCCGAATTATTGTTAGGAGGGCGAGCCCAAGTGTAAACACTTCGACTCACCCTCGGGGGCTACTGACAGGCAAACATACGAATCGTAAAAGCTGGAAATTTTGGACTTACATGGCTATTGGAGCTGGAAGGCTCGCCGGAGGAAGAAACCAAGATGAATTCAGGCTCATTCATCTTTTTCCGCGAAGGAGACGGTGGCTTTGGGAGGTCAGTCTCAGGAGCGGCGTCTCCAGCTGCCCTCTCTTGCGAATCTGCAGTATGCTCGAGGGCGTCATCATGAGGCCGAATATGGTATCGGTCACGGTCCCCTTGGCTAGCTGAGGTCTCTTCGGTGGAAGATCTGAAACAAAAGACGAAGTCAACATAGTATAGTCAGATCAGGGCAAAGTTACACGAAAAGCGAGTTGGATAAGGAAACTCATGATGCATCAAGGCCAAACTTTGGGAGAATCTTCTTCCCAAGACGAAGAGGGGGACGGCTGCTCAAAGGCACGGCAGGGATCACGCTGTCGCCGTCATCGCCGGAGGTGAAGTGGGTGTCGTCAAGGTCTTCCGAGTCCTCGACGACATCCGCGATTTGTTTCTTCCGGGCTCGTGGTGGCGATGGAGCAGCAGAGGTCGATCCCTCCGGAACTTCGGTAAATTCGCGCCCTGGATATTCACCCATTTCAGGTTGGGGTGGATAGCACCGAGCTACCTCAACTAGCTGAGCAAGAATTCCAATCGCATTCGATTTTGATCAACAAAATTGCGGTACGAAAGAAGTATTCGACCAAGGAGAAAAGCGTACCTCGGTGCGGGGAAAGGCCTTGCTGAAGGCCACCGCGCCGAAGGCTTTCGGCACGGCTGACTTCTTCTTGATGTTCGTGACGGCGCACACGCACTCGTCGATCTCGGCCTCGCGTAGCTCGTCTTGGGAAATCCGGGTCGAATCCCAACGATCGCTGTAATCCCACATGCAGTGGGCTCGAGCAGCGAGGGGCTGGATCCGACGCTCGATGAAGGTTCGGATGAGTTGGATGCCTGAAAGCTCTTTCTTCGGAGTGGCTCGAAGTTGTTGGATTTTCTCCATCAGCGGCTCCGTGATCTTCATCTCCTCAGCAGAAAGATCATGCTTCCAAGACACGCGGGGTCGAAGGATGGTGGTGGCCTGGAATTCCTCAAGCCCAAAGTTTTTGCCGCTGGAGAACTGGTCCTTGGCGTAGAACCATTTCGTCCTCCAGCTGGGATTGTTTTCGGCCGTCTGGAGGTTGAAGTAGGGAACATCCGGGCGCACCTGACAGCTGAAGCCGCCAGTCTGGAATTGCAGAGGGCGCCGGATGACGAAGATTCGGCGCCAAAGCGCCCAGTGGGGTTCGATCCCCATGAAGCATTCACAGAGCATGATGAAGCACGCAATGTGCAGAATTGTGTTGGGATTCAGATCATGGAGCTGAATCCCGTAAGCAAAAAGAAGGCCACGGAGGAAAGTATGCGGGGGAAGAGATAAACCCCGTAGCAGAAAGGCAATAAAGATTACCCGGAATCCAGGAGGAGGCCGGGGGATGATTTCAGGGCCGGCGGCGAGCGATTCTGTCGGCGTGTTCTTCAGAAGGCCCATCTTCTCGGCCTGGGACAGCTCTTTGTCCCCGACCTTGGTTTGGACCCAACGGCCGACGACGGAGGCATTGGCATCCGCGGTCTTGGCCCTCTTGGTGGCGGCGCCGGCGGCGGCACCAGTCGCGGAGGAACTCCTCTTTCCCATGGGCTCAGCGTGCAGCAATGGCTTTGAGAATGGGAATGGGCAAAAGAAGCAACTGCAGCAGAGCGCAAGGAGGAAGACGGTGGCGGCGGAATAGGGTGAACTGGTACCTCCCCGCTGCCCTTTTTATCTGGACTTTAGAAAATCACAGTTGATCTCGGCCGTTCGCTACGAAGTGGAAACGGCAGAGCAGATCTAGCCACCCACGTGTCAACACCACGGGAGCCCTGGCCTCCACTACGCACGGTAATCAAGGAAACCGTGCGGACTTTTTTCACCCACGCACGGGACGTGCGGTCAAATGCGGTCAACAGCCGGGACGCGCGGCCGCTGGGCCCACCGCGCGTCTAGTCATGTCAGAGTCCGGCCATCCCAGCAGAGGGTGGCATGACAACTCGAGGAAATCTGGTGTCAGCACTGACGTGGTTTCCAGGAAAAGCTGATCCTATTCGACCCAAGGGGCGAGGTCGACGAGGTTTTCTTCAAATTTCAAAGGTATGTGCGTCTAGCAACCAGAACGCTTTTTGGTATTGAGTTCTCCTCGAAGTTTTTGTGCTCTCTTTGCACTGCTCGAGTGCGTGCAATGTCTTTCTGGGCTATTTCATTTTTCACTTGATGTTTCGAATGGGCTCCTCGAGCAAGGGGTACCTACTCATTCGAGAGAGGTTTTTGGGTCTTGATCAATATCGCCTCGAAATTCTCTCTTCGGGCCTGCAGTGCCTTCTAAGTATTCGAGCCCGGGCTTCGGACCCTCGAATTATCTTCTTCAGGCCAGCAGCGCCTCTACATCATTCGAGTGTGGGCGCCAGTCCCTCGAATTATCTTCTTCGGGCCAGCAGCGCCTCTGCATCATTCGAGTGTGGGCGCCAGTCCCTCGAATTATCTTCTTCGGGCCGGCAGCGCCTCTACTTTACTGAAGTATGGGCGCCAGTCCCTCGAATTATCTTCCTCGGGCCGGCAGTGCCTCTGCATTATTCGAGTGCGGGTGCCAGTCCCTCGAATTGTCTTTTTCGGGCCAGCAGCGCCTCAGCTTTGCTCGAGCTTTGGGTTTTGGACTCTTCAATTCGCATCTTTCGGCCATCGGCATTTTTGTTCGGGCTTCGGTCCCTCAAAGCTCTGTTTCGGGCTATCAACGCTCTCAACACAAAATACCCGAATCTTGGTGGCAATATACCAGTTCGGATGCCGTATGTCAAATACGAAGGTAAGTCCACGGTTTGCAACACCAGATGGCCCGGTATTCATATCAAGCGCGCTCTGCCGAGAAATCTTCCATACCTACGGTATGAAGTTTGCACCGATGGACGCATCGGGTGCCTCACAATGAACTGGGCTTCGACCTGGTAAGTCCAACGCGGCTCAGGTCGGGGTAGCGCCAGCCCACGCGGGTTCGAGTCGGGGGACTCGAATCTGAGTAAGCTAACTGAATGTTTTTGCGGCTATGCAATTAACTAAGACCCGGCGTGAGTCTCAGGCCGGTTATGCGTATCCCCCTGCAAACCAAGCCGAACACTTTTTCAAGGCTCGGCATGAGCATTGCTCGAATTGGTCGCATATGTCAGATGCATCATTTGTATACTTGCTATGTAGCTATGCTTTTTCAGGAAGGGCGAAAATGGTCTCGGGCAACGAGAGGGAGGCTCGAGTTAGAGTCCCTGCCATAGTCTTCGACTATCCCAGGCACTCGGGTGCTACTGACGAAGGAATGACAAATGGGCCCTCGACATTCGCCTACCTGGCTTTTCGGCCTAGGGGGGATACCGTCGAACGAATCACAAAGCCCATGAAGATGACGGCTTGGCGTAGCCCAGGGACATAACTTGGCGTACAAGATTAAGACTCAAAGACGGAGACCTAGTCGAAATAGGACTTGTCTAGGGTTTGTTCTAACTAATCCGATTTGTAACCAACTTGGAGAACAATCCCGAGACCCAACCTTCGCATATAAAAGGTTGGGAGGGAGAGCGTAGTAGGGCTAGACCCTTTTCCACCCACCTCACGCCAGAGCGCTCGATAACTCAGAACTTTCTGGTCCGGCTAGATCCAATCTATGCCACCATTGTAACAAGCAGGACGTAGGTCTTTACCCTACCAAGGGGGCCGAACCTGGGTAAAATCCCGTGTCCTTCTGCTTTCGTCTAATCGCCGTCGAGTTTGCCAGGTCCCCAATGCGCTCCCCAGATCGAAAGCCCTTAAACATGGGCATTGCCGAGGATAAACCTCATCAACAATTATCAAGGAGAAGACCGCGGAAACATAGGGTATCGAAACAATGGTAGAGAAGACTCGAACAGCATCAGGCAGTTTCAGCCTAGAGGTTCAAGGGAATACAACCAGTCACTAGATGATAGGGATTTCTATTTTCGTGCCCTCGGGTCGTTAGTTGTGCTCAGTTTTCCCCAGCCGCTTAGTTTTTCCTCAGTTTTACCCAAGCCCTTGTCTGAAACTCTCACAAGCAGCTCGGACGGGAGGAATCCCGTTAAGTTGACCGTTGGTTGGTGCTGGCAAGTGGGGCCGCTGTTTGTGCCCCGCAGTGGACACGCCTCCACTTATCCAGATCATCGTGGGACCCGCAACTTGTCCACGTTAGCGCGCCGGACCCACAGCTTACCCAGGTGCCCGTTGCAAAATGGGAGCCCGAGCCAGCCCCGCGCCCGTGCCCGTGCCATTGCTTCCCCCTTCTTTCCCCGTGCCCCATTGTTCTTCTTCTCCGGCAGCGGCAGCCCTTCCCCGGCAGGCGGGTGATGTCTAGTTTCTCTTCGACCTCCCGTTCTTCATGGCCGCAGTATGGACCCGTGCCTTTGACAAGATGCCCTGACTGCCCACGCCAAGAGCCTCTAAAGCGGTCGATCTGTAAGACGAACGACAACGGCAACCGTGGACGTGAGTTCCTTGCATGCGAGAGCTTGCCATATAGAGAGGGGGATAAGGTTAGATCTCGCTCCAATTGCTCTGTTTTCTCTCGATTTTCTTGTTATTTCCTCAAATTTGGGATTTAGGGTTCACGTTGTTGTTTTCAGATCCTGAAGAAATGCAGGTATTTCGAGTGGATCGATGTGTACGTTCAGAGGCTTAAATTGCAGGAATCAATTGGCGGTATTGGGGAGCGCAATTTGGGTGGGAGGGGGGTACTTGCTGTAGAGAATGCGGTGGAGAGAGGGGCCATCCCGATTATGCTTAATGCTCCCAATGCAGAACTGGTGGAAGTGAAGGGAGAACTGAAGAAAATGAACAAGCAGTTAAAGCAGCTGATCGAGTTGAAGAAGCAAGCTAATCTGATGGCTGGTTGTTTTTTTTGTTGTATAATTGCGATCGGATTCTTATCATTGCTCGTCAAGCGCTAGAAGTTGTTACAAGGGATCCCTTGTTACAAATCCATTATTCAGTTACATGTACTTGTAGTTGTTTTCAAAGTTAGTGTGTGCATTCACCGAAATTACCAAAAAAAATAAGTGTTAGGGAATATAGGAATGCTAAAGATAGTTGATAATTGTTAGAGGGGTGACAAATAATGCATTCACCGAAATCCCACAAATATGTATGTCTCATGTTTATACCAAAATTATACCACTTTTGGGACGTTTCAAATAACCAAAAATATATCCCAAACTATATTCCCTAAAAGAAAAGGAATGCTAAAGAAAGTTGATAATTGTTAGAGGGGTGATAAATAATCCATTCACCGAAATCCCACAAATATGCAAATATGTATGTCTCATGTTTCTACCAAAATTATACCATTTTTGGGCCGTTTCAAATTGCCAAAACTATATTCCCTAAAAGAAAAGGAATGCTAAAGAAAGTTGATAATTGTTAGAGGGGTGATAAATAATCCATTCACCGAAATCCCACAAATATGCCAAATATGTATGTCTCATGTTTCTACCAAAATTATACCATTTTTGGGCCATTTCAAATTGCCAAAACTATATTCCCTAAAAGAAAAGGAATGCTAAAGATAGTTGATAATTGTTAGAGGGATGATAAATAATTCATTCACCGAAATGCCCCAAATATGCCAAACATGTATGTCTCATGTTTCTACCAAAATTATACCACTTTTGGGCCGTTTCAAATTACCAAAACTAAATTCCCTAAAAGAAAAGGAATGCTAAAGATAGTTGATAATTGTTAGAGGGGTGATAAATATGTATGTCTCTTGTTTACCACTTTTAAGTTTAACATTTTTAAATTATGGAAAATAATGCATAAATAGAGGGAATATAGTTACGTAGCAAAATAATCCATAAATGCACACAGATCGACTCCACCAACCGTTGATCCACCGACAGAGAGAGAGAGGGGTGGCCACGAAGAGAGAGAGAGGGGTGGCCACGAAGAGACGGATAGGGGTATACTGCCCGTTAGATCAGTGGATCAACGGTTGGTGGAGTCGATCCGTGTGACAATTGCTCAACCAATCAGGATAAGTTTGGGTTTCTGTGAGCATTTGTGACAGTACTTGAGGGCAAAACTGAGTAGTACTAAGAAACTAAGGGCACGTAAATAATAAATAGACTAAGGGATTCAAACAAAATAATTACAAAATAAAAAATGCGTGTTTTGTACAATATAATTCATATTGGGCTACATCAAATTATTTGCAATTCAAATATACATGAGTGTGACAATTATGGCCTCATTTAGACAAACTATGTTTTGGGGAAGATGTTTTGCAAAGGGGTTTGAGTGGAAAACCATGCATCTTCATAGCTACTAGTGATTATGAGAAGTGGCAATTTGTGGTAAAACATGATTTATCTATGTTTGTTAAGGTGGCAGGTTGCGTAGGAAGATTCCATTAGTAGGTGCCACTATGTTTTTATTTTTTTGAATTTTTTTGCGCATGAAATGACTCAATTAGCTATGTTAATCTCATTTGTTGACTCTCTGTTGACCAGCTACTTGAGGGTAGAACTGAGTATATTGCACTTGCCAGTCTAAGTACTCGAGGGGAAAACTGAGTACATATAAAATTTCTGAATAAGGCCCGAGGGTAGAACTGAGTACACCAAACGTCGAAGGGTTAGCCTCGTGTCGCGGTGCACGCTGCAGCCGTGCATAGCGGACGCGTGTTGCGGTACACCAAACGCCACCTTCGTCTTTATAGAGCCCCTCTCTCTCTCTCGACGCTTGCCCACTATCTCATTCTCACTGCAACCGCCTCTCCTGTCCCATCATCTTCTCCACTTCGCGTCGAAAAACCCCCTAAGAAAAAACCCCGGCGATGGAGAAGCATGAGATGCCCATTTCCGACGTAGCCGCCGGCGCATCGGCCGCCGGCGCATCGTCCGCCGGCGCATCGGCCGCCGGCGCATCGGCCGCCGCCCCCGTCCAGGCCCCCGTCGCTGCTTCCGATGTAGGCGCCGACGCAGCAGCCGCCGTCGCAATGGCCGCCGCCCCCGTCCAGGCCCCCGTCGATTGGTACCTGTACGAAGACCCGTACGAACTAGTGCCGTACGTCGCGCCGGCGAACCCCTACGACACCAGCATCGTCGACGACTACCCGGAGGTAACCCTTTGTTCCCTTGTTCTTATGCCATTTCAATCCTTTTGTGTTAGATCTAGCGTTATTAGTGTTCGTCTGTTCCTAGTTCAATCCTTTTATGATAGATCTAGCGTTATTAGGGTTAGTCTGTTCCTAGTTCAATCCTTTTATGATAGATCTAGCGTTATTATGATAGATCTGGCGTTATTAGTGTTTGTGATTTGCTTTTGTTTAAGATTTGGTTAACTTATGTGAGTAATCAATCCCATCCCGTTAATTTGTGCCGATGATGATGAATATTTGGGCACAAATTGATTCAGGGTTTGGTCTGTGAACAATTGGTGTGTACAAATTTGTTGTGCATGATCTTTGGTTCAGTGACCCAAATCCTGGATATAAGTGTGTCCAATGTAACTGAGGCTTCTTTTTTTCGTGCCCATATTATCATGCATGATCTTTTGTTCACTCTCTGTTCCATCATCGCTGCAATTGACTCCGTGTTTTTAATCTTTGGTGCTACGTGACAGGTGCAGAGCAGCGACGTCGACAGCGACGACGAGTCCTTCCACACCAAGACTCGTCACGTCCTCAGGAGGCTGCAGTCCGGCCATTACGATCGCCACTTTGCTCGAGACGTTTACAGGTGCCCCTTCTGCAACAGGAGGCTCTGCGCCACCGACTTCAACTGCCTGGTGAACCATGCCAAATCCCTTGGCAGTGCCCCTGGCGGCGCTAGAGTTGGAACGACCGTGAACGTGCATGCGTTCATGGCCAAACACAAAGCACTTGGGATTCACCTGCGCAGCCTCCAAGCTTAATCCCATGTAAAATGTAGCTTATGTTGGATCTAGGGATCGGTAGTACTGTTGGATCTGTCCTGAATATATATATATATATGCTATGTTGGCTGCTGTATGCAGCTTATCCTATATTTTATCGATTTATTATGCTGCTGTGAATTTATTCTCTACTAGCTTCTAGATTTGCTACTAGATTTGTTAACATATTGGGCAAAAAATGAGGGCCAAAAGGCAACAATCATTAAATAAAGACAGAAATAGAAGCTTCTCTAGATTTGATACTAATTTGGTGAAAAGAGAGAGAGAACTGTTACAGAGAGAGAGGGAAAAAAGGCGCTCTGAAAAATGCCAATTTGGGCCGAGAGAGACAAAACCGAGCTCTCACGTACAACCAAACGCGGTCTCGTCCTATCCCACGCGGTCCCGTTCTACCAGCCCCACGCGACGCGGCCCCACACGACGCGGCCCCACACGTCAGCACGGAACGGTCAACTAAACGGCAACCCTCCCGTCCGACCGTCTGCGAGGGGTTTCAAACTAGAGCGAGGGGAAAACTGAGGAAAAGTTAAGCGGCTGGGGAAAACTGAGTACAACTAACGACCCGAGGGCACGAAAATAGAAATCCCTAGATGATATGCTTAATGGGCCATGCCACATGCACTAAGCGTATGTCGACGGCAAGAGGGTATCACGGCACACAATAAAAGATTGTAGGACATTCCTTAAACTACAAGAAGCGGTAGGGCATAAACAAGCCGAAGCAAGGAGGCAAGGATACGATGGAAACACAAGCAGCGCACCTCAAGCAAATCAGCAAGTAGCAAATGAAGCTGCACAAGGGCAAGGCCAACCAAGTCAGGGAAATGAAAATGACGGAGGATACATCCCATCTAAAGGGCACATTACTGCAATGATACAACCAGTACCAAAATCAAATAAAGAGCAGAAAAGCATATCCTGACAAGTCAATTTAGCAATAACATCGCCTCAAGTGTCTACAGAATATTTGCACTGGTCCGAGCAGCCGATACAATTCAACAGAGAAGATCACCCAATAACAGTAACTCGGCCAGGTAATGCGCCCCTGGTACTCAAAGCTCAAATAGGAGGATACGACGTGGATATAGTTTTTATGGATGCAGGGAGCGGTATAAATCTAATATAGGCAAAAACCCTCCGGGCAATGCGCATATCACTAGAATTCCTCAAGCCAACAAATTGTTCTTTTCATGGAATCGTACCAGGAAGCGCAAACTACCTACTAGGTAGAATAGCACTCGATGTTTGCTTCGGTAACCGCTAGAACCACAAAAGGGAAAAACTGGACTTTAAAGTCATGGACTAGCCCTCTCAGTATCACATGATCCTCGGACGACCCGCATCGCGTTTTATGGCAGTGCCTCACTACACCTACCTGATACTTAAGATGCCAGGACCCAACAGAATCAGCACAGTCAAAGGAAGCTTTGAACTCTCAGATATATGCGATAAGGAGTTCCACAAAATGGCACAAACATTTGGCATGACAGCCAAATACGGACAACCCAAAGGAAAAATAGAAAAGGAGACCACAACTATTACAAGGCAACCCGAGGAAGGCAAAGTCGACAACATCGAGCCAGAAGCGAAGAAACTTCGATTCCAAACTGAGGACCCGACCAAATCTACAATAAACGAGTCTGGGACTCCTACCGCTTAGGTGACATTTTCTTAAATTAGATTTAGTTTAATAAGGCTATTCAGCCACGAGTAGTAGGGGCAAGACCCTCTGAACCCAGAACATAGGCCACCGGTCGGGTTCCTTGGGCCACCCCATGTATCTTTATATTCAGCATAATAAATAAAAGACAAGTTCCTCATAATTTGAGCTTACAACATAGACTCTACTAGGGGGCTCCATCACGAGATTACCCTAACGACGGTAAACGCCAAGAACTGCGGCAAATGCACAAATTACGACAACATAGCATCCCGAGTCGAACATTCTGACATAGTCATTAAAGACATTAGAATAAATAAACTCTCACGCTCACAAAGCAATTCAAGACAAAGAAAATAAATTACATTGAGCAAAATCCTTCTTACAAAGTCACTTGATCTGATGAATCAACCATGAGTGGGTTCACATAGTGGTATTCACGGAAGAAACCAGCATTAGCCTCTAGCAACTTAGTAATCATCCTTCTCCCAGGCTCAAGTGTAGCATTCATGTGGACCCAAAGTAGCGTGGCTCTGGATCTCTGGGGAGGAGGCAAGCCCCGGGAAATAGTATTGATGTTTAGTTTCGAGTGCCACTTCCGCACCCAGCCAAGAGCAAAATTGGCACTAGCAACCAGGTTAAGCTCTAGAAGCTGATGAATATGCTGACTCCTCTTAAAAACTTCGAGTAGCTAGCCGAAATTCTCAAGGAGAGGGTTCCTAGGCAACATCAATGAAAACATAGTTGTTAAAGACTTTCGACATCGGTCAACAGCTTCTCCAACATATTGGGCACAATCCTGCAACAGAACAATAGCGCTACGTTGATGAGCGTCAACCCAGAAAGTATTGGTATCCGAAAAACCCTTTTAAGAGCTGCAGCTCGCTCGTTTACTCATCGATCTTCAGCAACAGGATCCAAGCAAACACCTGGGAAGCTAGAGTATAGATAGTTCGAAACAAAAAATAGCAATAAATATACTCAGGGGCTCCGAGCAACTTACATTGGAGTTGTTGGCATGCTGTCTCGATAATTTTGGTCATATAAATATCACATTCTTCGAGTTGAACAATTTTCGCCATTAGGATAGACATCTGATCCTCTAGAGAAGACTCCTTCTTCAACAAATCAGATGATTTCTTGGCTTGTTCTATACTAGTCCTAGTTTGATGTTTCAAGGATGACAATCGACCTTCAAGATCCGCAATCCTTGACAAATGCTCAGCACAACGGTCAGGCGAGTTAGGTTCAGAGGAAACCCGAGGAATTTGCAAACTAGCTGCATTTATTGGCAATGAGCCGTGTTCAATCTCAGGCATATCAACCTCAACATCAGCCTGGACAAGGAAGAAAAAGACAAACTCAAACACAGAATGAAAGGATAAGGATGTTGCCTAGAGGGGGGGGGGTGAATAGGCGATTTAAAACTTTTACAAGTGGGTTGACAAATGCGGAATAAAACTAACGTTTAATTTGCCAAGCATACAAAACCTAAACAAACTAGGTTCACCTATGTGCACCAACAACTTATGCTAGACAAGATAAGCAACTATGTAATAGCAAGATATATAAACTTCAAGCACGAAGGCTATCACAAAGTAAATTGCATAAGTAAAGGAGCTCGGGTATAGAAATAACCGAGGCATGCGGAGACAGCGATGTATCCCAAAGTTCACACCCTTGCAAGTGCTAATCTCCGTTGGAGCGGTGTGGAGGCACAAGGCTCCCCAAATGCCACGGAGGCTCACCGTAATCTCCTCGAGCGCTCCCACCAAGATGGAAGACCCGACCACTATGGAACACTTGAGGGCGGTCACCAAACCTGTACAAGCTTGGGGCAATCTCCACAACTCAATTGGAGGCTCCCAAGAAATCGCCACTGAGGCACCACAAAGCTTGGGAAGATCTCCACAACTTAATTGGAGGTCCCCAAGAAATCGCCACGGAGGCACCACAAAGCTTGGGAAGATCTCCACAACTCAATTGGAGGTCCTCAAGAAACCACTAAGCCACTAAGCCATCTAGGGTTCCAAGAACCCAAGAGTAAAAAGCTCAACGAACTTTCACTACCGAATCTCCGAGGAGAACTCAAACCGATGCACCAAATGCAATGGCAAGAACACACGAAGTGCTCAAATCCGTCTCTCCCAAATCCTACCAAAGCAACAAATGCTATGGAGGGATATGAGAGGAAGAACAAAGGAAGAAATCCACAAAGAACTCCAAGATCTAGATCCAATGGGTTCCTCTCACAAAGAGGAGAAAGTGATTGGTGGAAATATAGATCTAGATCTCCTCTCTCTTTTTCCTCAAAGATATGCAAGAATCATGGGAGGAATTGAGAGATGGGCAAGCTTTCCAAGGTCAACAATGGAGGGAGAGAGAGGGGAAAACGAGCTAACCCAAGCTTGAAGAAGGGGAGGGGTATTTATACCCCTCCTGGGATTGTAGCCGTTGCTGAACTGCAGGGCCGGATATTCCGGTCCAAGTTTGGACCGGATATTTTGCCCTCCCATGAAAAACTGCTAAGGACTTCGCGCGCGTCATCCAGATTTGGGGCCGGATATTTTGGCCGGATATTTCAATTCCGGCCGGATATTTCGGCCACCCCCGAAATAGGCTAAGGACTTGCGCGTGTCATCCAGATTTGGGGCCGGATATTTTGGCCGGATATTTCAATTCTGGGCCGGATAATCCGCCCAGGAAGAGCGAGCAATACGAAAACAACGATAACTTTTGCATCCGGACTCCGTTTTCGATGATCTTGGGCTCGTTGAAATCACCACAATGAGCTCTACAACATCATCCATAGAAACATCATAGTCCAACAAAGGAGGATGAAACCAAATGATATAAGGTTTGACTTAGCTATAAAGAAGAACCGGTAAAACCTCCAAACACTAAAAACGCAATTAGAGTTCCATACGAAATCCGTGTTTGATGAGCTAGAGCTTGTCATGGAAATAACCACAAGCTCTAGAACCTCACATGGATAAAAGCCAAATAAGAACCAAGAAAGATAATGCCAAGTATGCAAAGGTTTGAGCTCTCTACGAACAATACGAATAAGTTACTCACTCGAGAGCCCCTCTTGATAGTACGGCTATCGATCCTAAAACCCGGTCTCCCAAACACTATGAGACCGGTAGGAAAGAAACCCTATCAAGATCATACCTTTGCCTTGCACATTGCACTTGAGCTAGATGGTGACGATCTTGATCTTCTCAAGTTGGACTACCTTTCTTGATTGCGCTTGCTCGGTGAAGTCTTGCGGATTGCTCCCCCATACTTCACTATGGGAGAGACACTAGTAGAAATATCTTCACATGTCCATTACCACCAAATGGACACCGAGCTTCAAGCAAATGATATCTTCTATATGCCTATCTTGAACTTGCACTTCGACTTGATCAACATTGCACTTCATCTTCTTCCTTCATAATGATGATGTCTTGAGAATGCACATGAGAGTTCACTCCATCTTATTCCTCAAGACACACTCTATAGGTTCAACTCCCTTAGACCAATCTTCGGATCACTCCTTGAATAACACCTTGGTCATCAAATAATCTTCTTTATCTTCATCTTCTTACACCCTTGAAACCAACATATGGCTCAAGCATTGTCTACGGACAAGTCCTATAAATATAACTCAATGCAAACATTAGTCCATAGGGATTGTCATTAATTACCAAAAACACACATGAGGGCACATGCTCTTTCAATCTCCCCCATTTTGGTAATTGATGACAATCTCTTTGAGAGGGTTTATATAATGAATTTAAAGAACTAAGATGGTTACACTAACATCTATTACTATAAAAGTAAGTGATGCTAGTAGAACCATCATATATAGAGCAAACTCCCCCACAATCTATGCACGTGTGAATGAACTTGAATTTCATTGCATATACTGCCAACTAATGTTGTTGGTGGAGTTTCCACTATATATACTCAACCATGCAAAGCATGCAAGGCAAATGCTTAAGAATAAAACCAAAGCATGAAGACCAATTCCCTTCAAACCCTCAAAACTTCTCCCCCATTGGCATCCATTGCCAAAATGGGCAGAAAGGCTTAGAAGGCCAATATAGTGAGAGTTCCACCTCAAGATGTGCATGACCCAAAAAGAGTGAAAACACATGCACAAATCCAAGGACATAAATTTGGAGGAAATCAAACTATATTGAGGATCAAAGATTGCAAACAAAATAGGATGACATGATGGTTAAACTTCCAACAAATGAAGATAGCAATCAAAAGATCCAAATAGCGAATCAAATAAAGATATTATGATAAGACCAAAACAATAATGCTCTAAATAATGTGAGGAAGATCCCCAAGGTTTGTGCACAAAATATTCTATTTGATTAAAGTATAAGGTGCACAAACATGGAATCATCACTCCCTCAATATTATTCAAAACAAAATGATACCAAGTGACATCAAATACTACGATAACCACAAAATGGTGCTTTAAGATGAAATGAGGAAGCTCCCCAAGGTACGTGCACAAGATAGAATGTTTGCATTTGAATACAATTTACACAACATGGAATCCTCACTCCCTCAATACCATTTAAAACGCAACCATTTACAAGAGATCATAGAAAGAAATTAAGCTTAACACTAGCATCAAAGGAATGGTTGAGCAACAAGTAAGAGACAACAAATTAAAATGATCAACCATAATGTGTGAGAGAAATGACAAAGCATACTATAAGACTAATACAAGGATGAGCATAGGGCATCCACATAGTCTTCAATGAATGATATTTCTTAGCATTCCATCCCAACACATAAGATTCAAATAAGATATCAAATAAAGAGATATCATCTCTCATGTGTATAAGTTTCTAAGTAGACAACATCACGAAGATAATTATCACAAAGAAACATGTACACATAAGATAGATACAAAGAATATAACATGATATCCAAACAAGTTCATGCAATATACCAATGAGATTTTTGCTTTTAAAGCATAGCCAAAGGCTCAATTTATCTTATTGCATATTGAAGAACTTCAACCACAAACATGTCAAAGACATCACAAATATCAACAAGGGAAAGAAGATAGTTGGGATGTTTTGAGAAAATCAACAAGTATCACCAGGAAGGATACCAAAAGAAAGAACTAAATTTGCACTTTCATCAATATTGCACATGTGAGGAACTTGAGGAATTGATACGCAATAAAATTGCTAGCTAGACATATTTGGGAAAGGTGAATCATGAACATGATTTTATATATTCCCCATAATATGCACTCATCTCAAATTACTCACATTTTCAATAAAGAGGTTTCATTAAGATATTTGCAAATAAAGATTTTCATGCCATGAAATGACCCACACAAGGTTAGATGCTATAAAAGTATGCATGAATAAGATACTTGTTACCGAGATATCATTGGAAGGATGTAGTATATAGGAGTTCTTCAATAATCTTAGCTTGCCACAAATTATCAACTAGACACCGCTTCATGCTTATTATTGAGACAAGCACCAATATATCTCCCATGTACCTAAAACAAATTCAAGTACAATATGGTCCCCAAACTCATTGGGTCCAAAGTAGTTAGAGACACTACAATATATAGGACAAGCTACACATAAATATGTGCATATAGATATGAACTTGAATTTCATGCACATCTTAGCCGATTTAGGATTTATTGGAGTTTACCCTATATATTGGATCAAAGAAAGTAAAGCATGCCATAGAGTATACATTTAGTAAATATGCATGCACAACACTTTCAAGATCCAAAAGAGATACAATTTGGACAAAACACCAAGAAGACCAAGAAGTCACACAAAGGTGTGAAGAACTAAAGGTTGTCCAAAATTTTATCAAAGAATCAACTCAACACAAAATTGACTCCAAAGTCCACCAAGTGAACAAAGCAGACGCCAATGAGCATAAAGGATCACTAAAACACACATGCCCAATGACTTATCTCATTTTAAGAATATAGAGCAAAAACAAGAAAAGAGATAGCAATTCTCCCAAAGAGAGCAAGGTTCCAACAAACAAACCAAACTCTCCACTCTTTTATGATGTCACACTAAGTACCAAAAAGAAAAGATTTGTCTTTCAACAATAACCAATACCAATTGAAATAAGCCCCAAGAATATGTTATAGAAAATATAGGAGAGCTCCCCCAAGATTAATGCATTATTTATGATTTTGCATTTGAATACAAAATGCACACAAATGGGATCATCATCTCTACCTATATTAAGAATAACACAAAACAAGTTCAACAAAATCAAATGGAATCACAAGAGTCAAGGAAGACAATGGGAAATAAAACAAATACATTTCTTGGCAAGAGATAAGGTAATTAAAAGCAATAGCCAATGTAAAGATGAACAATATATAAATACCACATGATAAAGTACCAATTGTCCAAGGACAAGAGGTATTTGGAGTTATTAATTTCCCGGTGGTATTTTACACACAAATCCAAGATCATCTTCACAACAAGAAGCATATGAAAAGGATAAGAATTAAACACCATGCTAAAGAAGATATTCTTGATAGACTCAAATAGTTAAACAATCACGCAAAGCAATGATTAGGATAACTTGAAGCAAATGGTTTTCCAACTTTGATGTAGAATTCCACATTTTAGGAAAACCCTACCAAGAATGTATCTCACAAACAAGATCCAAAACAAGAGCAATAAAACAATTTTGCAAATTGAAACTTGTTTGAGCAAACATGTCACATAGAAGAAAGATAATTTGCAATATCAATACTATGTGACACAACCTCAAATATACACATTTTATTGGTTTGTAGTATGCACAAAGCATATTACTCCCCCATAATGTGATAAAGCATTTAATAAGAGGCAAATAAAATCCAACATGAGATGATTAATGGACATTATAGAATTTAAATTTCTCATGAGCATGACATACCACATAGAGACTAGATAATTTAAAATATGAACACTAAGTGGTATTCCTCATGTACACACATTTTTAGGGTTGTGAAATGCCAAAGCATATCACTCCCCCAAGATGGGATGATCCATTAATCTCTCACAAGAGCCAACAAGATACAAAGAATATGCAAAAGGCTCAACAATAACACCCGTACATGGTGTGCAACCAACAGGCACATACTTGATTACTCAAAATAAAGCAAGTAGGAAGCACAACATATACAAACACATGCAACAGAACAAAACTGACACATACAAAGGAGCGAGTAACTTTCAATGTATAGAGGTTGAGAACATGTTACCGCAAGGAGGAACAATGGATATAGGATGTAAACATTATAATCCAATTGACTTGACTTGATACAATATAAATGATGAAGATCCCTTAATTCTTCGTGATATAGCCAAATATTCAATGCCCTCCAACAAACACCTATTGATCAAGTTTTGGCTTGTTGGTCCCCAACCAAGTTGGGTCCTAAGAGGTTAGTCACAATAGGCTTGGCAACCCAAATGGTTCTTTTCTTGACACCACTTTGAGCACCAACATATTTGGCAAACACATTGCCAACCATATCCTTGGAAAGTGAATAAACATCATCAATTATGATAGGGTTGGATGAGTTATCCATAGTACCTGAAGAAGAAAGGTGACCCTTCTCACGGCATATGTAGCAAGTTCTTTTCTTCACCTTCTTCTCACTTGATTTCTCCGCAATGGGAGCATTAGCTTGATTCTTCTTGGGAAGTGGCATTTCTTCAACTCGAGGTTGAGCATGACCTTGAACTTGAGGTCGCTTCCCTTGTTGCTTCTCAACTAGTGCCTTCTTCTTCAAAGGGCAAGATCTAACATGGTGCCCTTCAATTTTGCACTTGAAGCAAACAATCTTGGCTGGATCTTTAACTTGTCCTTGGCCCTTCTTATTCTTGTAAATCTTGGACTTCTTCTTATTGTTGGAGATAAACCCAAGTCCACTCTTGTCATTGGGGGATTTTTGCACACTCAACATATTGTCGAGTTTGCATTTCCCTTCATGACTCTTTACCAAGTCTTTCTTCAACGAAGAGACTTGGGCCCTAAGCTCTTCAATTTCCTCTACATGGTTAGTAACAACACAAGTACTAGTAGAAGCTTCATTGTTAGAGCAATAAGGCAAGGAAAGTAATTCATCACAAGATGTAGCAATATTATGAGTGGATGAGTTACTAGGACTAGCACACGGCAATATGATATTTTGAGAAGTAGTGCAAATGTCCACATGGTGCTCACTAGATGTTACCTTTGACATAATAGCCTCATGAGCTAATTTTAGCCTATCATGGGAAGCTAGAAGATCCTCATGGGAGCTAGAGAGCTTTCCATGATTTTCTTCCAATTTCTCATAATTGCTAGTTAGCAAATCAAGTTGAGCCCTTAGCTCAACATTCTCCTTCAAGATGGATGCTTCACAAGAAGTAGAGTTAGTAGCACAAGCATCATCACTAACGGAAAGCGGAGAAGGCAATTTAGTAAGCTCATTTGAATTTGAAGCTTTAAGTTGCTCATGCGACTCGGTGAGAATGATGGGCTCACACGAAATGACCCTAGAGTCATTTTTTAAGAAGCACAACATTCTCAAGGAGTTTAGCATAAGTAACTACAAGCTCTTCATATTTAGTTTCAAAATCATTTGCCACCACAAGAGTTCTATCATAGGATTTCTCTATTTTAGATAACTCTAAAGTAAAGATCTCCTCAAGAGATTCCTTGGTGGTTTGTTCTTCTTCTAGAGCTTTTTTTAGATCTGCGATCTCATCCGCGTAATCACGGGCATGACCTTGCATTTTAAAAATGGTATTCTCATGCTCCTCAATAATTTTAGGGATTTCTATTTTCGTGCCCTCGGGTCCTTAGTTGTGCTCAGTTTTCCCCAGCCGCTTAGTTTTTCCTCAGTTTTGCCCAAGCCCTTGTCTGAAACTCTCACAAGGAGCTCGGATGGGAGGAATCCCGTTAAGTTGACCGTTGGTTGGTGCTGGCAAGTGGGACCGCTGTTGGTGCCCCGCAGTGGACACGCCTTCACTTATCCAGATCATCGTGGGACCCACAACTTGTCCACGTTAGCGCGCCAGACCCACAGCTTACCCAGGTGCCCGTTGCAAAATGGGAGCCCGAGCCAGCCCCACGCCCGTGCCCGTGCCATTGCTTCCCCCTTCTTTCCCCATGCCCCATTGTTCTTCTTCTCCGCCAGCGGCAGCCCTTCTTCGGTAGGTGGGTGATGTCTAGTTTCTCTTCGACCTCCCGTTCTTCATGGCCGCAATATGGACCCGTGCCTTTGACAAGATGCCCTGACTGCCCACGCCAAGAGCCTCTGAAGCGATCGATCTGTAAGACGAACGACAATGGCAACCGTGGATGTGAGTTCCTTGCATGCGAGAGCTTGCCATATAGAGAGGAGGATAAGGTTAGATCTCGCTCCAATTGCTCTGTTTTCTCTCGATTTTCTTGTTATTCCCTCGAATTTGGGATTTAGGGTTCACGTTTTTGTTTTCAGATCCTGAAGAAATGCAGGTATTTCGAGTGGATCGATGTGTACGTTCAGAGGCTTAAATTGCAGGAATCAATTGGCGGTATTGGGGAGCGCAATTTGGGAGGGGGGACTTGCTGTAGAGAATGCGACGGAGAGAGGGGCCGTTCCAATTATGCCTAATGCTCCCAATGCAGAACTGGTGGAAGTGAAGGGAGAACTGAAGAAAATGAACAAGCAGTTAAAGCAACTGATCGAGTTGAAGAAGCAAGCTAATCTGATGGCTGGTTGTTTTTTTTGTTATATAATTGCGATCAGATTCTTATCATTGCTCATCAAGCGCTAGAAGTTGTTATAAGGGATCCCTTGTTACAAATCCATTATTCAGTTACATGTACTTGTAGTTGTTTTCAAAGTTAGTGTGTGCATTCACCGAAATTACCAAAAAATAATAAGTGTTAGGGAATATAGGAATGCTAAAGATAGTTGATAATTGTTAGAGGGGTGACAAATAATGCATTCACCAAAATCCCACAAATATGTATGTCTCATATTTATACCAAAATTATACCACTTTTGGGACATTTCAAATAACCAAACTATATCCCAAACTATATTCCCTAAAAAAAAGGAATGCTAAAGAAAGTTGATAATTGTTAGAGGGGTGATAAATAATCCATTCACCGAAATCCCAAAAATATGCCAAATATGTATGTCTCATGTTTCTACCAAAATTATACCACTTTTGGGCCATTTCAAATTGCCAAAACTATATTCCCTAAAAGAAAAGGAATGCTAAAGATAGTTGATAATTGTTAGAGGGGTGATAAATAATTCATTCACTGAAATCCCCCAAATATGCCAAACATGTATGTCTCATGTTTCTACCAAAATTATACCACTTTTGGGCCATTTCAAATTACCAAAACTATATTCCCTAAAAGAAAAGGAATGCTAAAGATAGTTGATAATTGTTAGAGGGGTGATAAATAATCCATTCACTGAAATCCCCCAAATATGCCAAATATGTATGTATCATGTTTCTACCAAAATTATACCACTTTTGGGCCGTTTCAAATTACCAAATCTATATTCCCTAAAAGAAAAGGAATGCTAAAGATAGTTGATAATTGTTAGAGGGGTGATAAATATGTATGTCTCTTGTTTACACCAAAATTATACTACTTTTTAGTTTAACATTTTTAAATCATGGAAAATAATGCATAAATAGAGGGAATATAGTTACGTGGCAAAATAATCCATAAATGCACACAGATCGACTCCACCAACCATTGATCCACCGACAGAGAGAGAGGGGTGGCCATGAAGAGAGAGAGAGAGGGGTGGCCATGAAGAGACGGATAGGGGTATACTGCCCGTTAGATCAGTGGATCAACGGTTGGTGGAGTCGATCCGTGTGACAACTGCTCAACCAATCAGGATAAGTTTGGGTTTTTGTGAGCATTTGTGACAGTACTTGAGGGCAAAACTGAGTAGTACTAAGAAACCAAGGGCACGTAAATAGTAAATAGACTAAGGGATTCAAACAAAAGAATTGCAAAATGAAAAATGCGTGTTTTGTACAATATAATTCATATTGGGCTACATCAAATTATTTGCAATTCAAATATACATGAGTGTGACAATTATGGCCTCATTTAGACAAACTATATTTTGGGGAAGATGTTTTGTAAAGGGGTTTGAGTGGAAAACCATGCATCTTCATAGCTACTAGTGATTATGAGAAGTGGCAATTTGTGGTAAAACATGATTTATCTATGTTTGTTAAGGTGGCAGGTTGCGTAGTAAGACTCCATGAGTAGGTGCCACTATGTTTTTATTTTTTTTGGATTTTTTTGCGCATGAAATGACTCAATTAGCTATGTTAATCTCATTTGTTGACTCTCTGTTGACCAGCTACTTGAGGGTAGAACTGAGTATATTGCACTTGCTAGTGTAAGTACTCGAGGGGAAAACTGAGTACAGATAAAATTTCTGTATAAGGCTCGAGGCTAGAACTGAGTACACCAAACGTCGAAGGGTTAGCCTCGTGTCGCGGTGCACGCTGCAGCCGTGCATAGCAGACGCGTGTTGCGGTACACCAAATGCCACCTTCGTCTTTATAGAGCCCCTCTTTCTCTCTCTCGATGCTCGCCCACTCTCTCATTCTCACTGCAACTGCCTCTCCTGTCCCATCATCTTCTCCACTTCGCGTCGAAACCCCCCCCCCCCAAAACCCTGGCGATAGAGAAGAATGAGATACCCATTGTCGGTGCTTCCGACGTAGCCGCCGGCGCATCGGCCGCCGGCGCATTGGCCGCCGCCCCCGTCCCCCTGTCGCTACTTCGAACGTAGCCACCGGCGCATCAGCCGCCGGTGGATCGGCCGCCGCCCCCGTCCAGGCCCCCATCGCTGCTTCCGACGTAGCCGTTGGCTCATCAGCCGCCGGCGCATCGGCCGCCGCCCCCGTCCAGGCCCCCGTCCAGTTCCCCGTCGATTGGGACCCGTACGAACAAGAGCCGTACGTCGCCCCAGAGAACCCCTACGACACCAGCATCGTCAACGACGAGGAGGTAACCCTTTGTTCCCTTGTTCTAATCCCATTTCAATTCTTTTTGTGTTAGATCTTTTGTTATTAGGGTTCCTCTGTTCCTAGTTCTATAATTTTGTGTTAGATCTTGCGTTATTAGGGTTCGTCTATTCCTAGTTCAATCCTTTTGTGTTAGATCTTGCGTTATTAGGGTTCATCTATTCCTAGTTCTAGATCTTGTGTGTTAGATCTAGCGTTATTAGGGTTCGTCTGTTCCTAGTTCTAGATCTTGCGTTATTAGTGTTTGTGATTTGCTTTTGTTTAAGATTCGGTTAACTTATATGAGTAATCAATCCCATCCGGTTAATTTGTGCCGATGATGATGAATATTTGGGCACAGATTGATTCAGGGTTTGGTCTGTGAACAATTGGTGTGTACAAATTTGTTGTGCATGATCTTTGGTTCACTGACCCAAATCCTGGATATAAGTGTGTCCAATGTAACTAAGGCTATCTCTTTTTTTCGTGCCCATATTATCATGCATGATCTTTTGTTCACTCTCTGTTCCATCATCGCTGCAATTGACTCCGTGTTTTTCGATCTTTGGTGCTACGTGATAGGTGCAGAGCAGCGACATCGACAGCGACGACGAGTCCTTCCACACCAAGACTCGTCACGTCCTCCGGAGGCTGCAGTCTGGCCATTACGATCGCCACTTTGCTCGAGGTGTTTACAGGTGCCCCTTCTGCACCAGGAGGCTCCGCGCCACCGACTTCAACTGCCTGGTGAACCATGCCGAATCCATTGGCAGAGCCATTGGCGGCGCTAGAGTTGGAACGACCGTGAACGTGCATGCGTTCATGGCCAAACACAAAGCACTTGGGATTCACCTGCGCAGCCTCCAGGCTTAATCCCATTCATGTAAAATGTAGGTTATGTTGGATCTCGGTCGGTAGTACTGTTAATCTATGCTATGTTGGCTGCTGTTGTCGGGGGGATGACCCCCGGTAGGGTCAAGAGAGTAGAAAGACACAAGGTCTATGGTTGACTTGTGCCGGGTTATCAAGGAAGGGCCTGGCCGGAATATAAGAGCATCGGCCAGGCCGGCATATGTGTGTATCCCGGCTAATACTTGGATATGCCGGTATAGCCGGAATACTAGTATAGGTGTGCCGGCATATACTCAGATATGCCGGCCTAACTATTTGGTGTGTTGTGCAGGAGTAGGGGAGGCCGGATTACCCGACCCTCGTAGGTCGTTGGTCCGGCATATAAGTCCTGGGTATGGCCAACGGTCATATCCGGGATACTAAAGTCAACCAAGGTGTCACATCCCTACAATCAAGGAAGAAAACATCCAAGCATGGTAGCAGAGTAAGATGGCAGGGTGCACAGTGGAGGTTACCTACCCTCACTGTGCACAAGTACGAGCTTACCGCACAGAGGTAAGGCCACAGTTCAAGGGGTACAAGGTACAGGGATATGGCGTCCCATCGAGAGCAATCAGGGGCGAAGTCAAGGGTCTCTGCCATCGCCACCAGCTCCTGTTTGGAGTGTAGCCCGTGTCTTGTGGTCTTGTATGACCGTTGTGACCCTGGCCACCACTATATAAGGTGGCATAGGGAGCCCTGGTAAAGGGTCGGTTGGAAGTTGGTTGGTCACTCAGTGTTCCTACACTTAGCAGTTCATCTTCCTTCTCTAGCAGAGAGCTTGGAAGCACCATTGTTGTGTACTACATCGACCCAAATATACAATCAGTAGAGCAGGAGTAGGGGTGTTATCTCCTTACGAGAGCCCCGAACCTGGGTAGATCAGTGCCTCTTTCTGTCGTGCTTTTTAGCTCGTTCCCCTCTCCCGAATCCTCCAGCATCTAGTTCGGCCCCCATTTAAGCCATCCTATGGCATATGTTTTTTCACCACGACGACATTTGGCGCCCACCGTGGGGCAGATCGATATGCTGGGCGGAGTGTTCATTCGGACGGGGTCTGTGATAGCAGCTTCGGGAGTGCGCGTGGTCTCTGGCCTCGTCCAGAGGCTAGGCTCGCTCAGTTTCGTCAGTGACAACGCCGGTTGTCTTGGTGGCCGGCCGTTCCCCAGGGATGGCCGGATTATGTCTTTCGGTTCCCACGAGGTGTACGTGGGGACTGAGAGAATTTGCAGGAAGGAGGTGCTGGTGGCGTCGGATCCTCCGTCACATCGGCTGGCTCACGCTGGGCGTAGCGCTCGCTCAGTAGAGCCGGCTGAGGTGATGATGGCCGGCACATCCGTGCCGCCGGCGGAAGATGCCGGCAAAGCAGCAGCGGCCGGAGCTTCTCCTCCGGAGCCGCCGAAGGTCAAGAGGTCGGCGCGTCCTCCGTTGGAGCGTGCGGAGAACCTGGCCGGCACTTCCGGTGTGCCGGCTAGGGGCGAGGTTCTTCTTCCCATCATCGACCGGCTTCTCGAGCCGGTGCGATCCGGCGTTGATCCGGAGCAGACAAGGGAGGTCCTGGAGGGATCTCGTCAGGCCCTCGTCGATGAGGCCCTGGCCATGAACCAGGAGCGCGAACGGTTTAACCGGCAACTCCGTGAGTATGAGGCAGCCCATGGTTTTACTCCTGTAGTAATCCGGCCTAGCCGGATAGAAGAGGTTAGAACTAGAGGCAGAAATCTTAATGCTGAGATAGGAAAAGATGCTAGAGATAAGAGTCATACCGCAACTAGTACTGTGCCTAAGGTAGTCTATAGTTCGCCAGTAAAGAACCTTAGAGCGGCGGCCGAGGTAGCTAAGGATTTATCTTGTTTATCCGGCGAAGCACTGCGTGAGCAGCAAGCCCGGCTTAACCAACTTTTGTCTGAAGCTACAAAGCAGCAGGAGGCCTTTAAGAAGGCAAACCCGGGTGCCGGGGCGTCTCAGTACATTGTGTCGGCGGGAGGTGCCGGCGCGAGGTCGAGGGGCCAAGCCTCGTCCCCGCATCCTAGCGCCCGGCGTGCCGGAAGTGTGACCTCTGGCCGCCGGGACAAGCAGATCCAGGTGTACAATCCGGCTGTCATCGGAAAGCAGGCGATGGTGCAGAAGAATGTCGGCCAAGCTGACAAGTATGTCGGCAGCAAGAAGCCCGGCCAGAGTGTGCCGGCCGGGCATGAAGCAGGCGCGGCCGGTGGTGGCCGGAGTAACAGTGCAGCCCGGCGTCAGCAACAGGGCGCCGGAGGTGCAGCGCAGTAGCAGGGTGCAGGCCATCCGGGACATCGAGAGGATGACGGCAATTCCGCCCTTGCCAGGGCGGGATATCAGCAGCAGCACCAGCAAGGCCGGCATAGTGAGCAGCATCAGCCGGAGCAGCAGCAGCAGATGATCGCAGGCCCAATAGCATCCCGGCTTGGACCTCGGTCCTTGGAAGCCAATGATGCACGTTTCAAGCTGGACAAGATCCACCAATCAGAGTTGGTGGAGAGACAAGGAGCTCCGGGCCCAATGTGTTTCGGACCCCGGATTATGGGGGAGCCGGTGCCTTACTTCTTCCAGCTCGCGCGTGGCGCGAGGACATATAATGGCAGTACGAAGCCGGAAGATTGGTTGGAGGATTACTCCACAGCGGTGAACATCGCCGGAGGAAACCTCAGATGGGCGGTACGATATGTGCCGCAGATGTTGGAAGGTCCAGCCAGGATATGGCTGAATAATTTGCCGGCCGGGAGTATCAACGGCTGGATTGATTTCGAAGAGCAGTTTGTGTCGAACTTTACCAGTACATACAAGAGGCCCAACCGTCCGCAGCAGCTGGCTAACTGCCGGCAAGGAGTGAATGAGACTGACCGTGACTATCTGACCAGGTGGTGCACGTTGCGCAATTCCTGCGAAGGAATCAATGAGCAGCAGGCCATCATGTGGTTCGCTCATGGGTGCCGGCATGGCACCATGCTGTGGCAAAAGCTTCAGAGGCAAATGCCGGCCACGCTGGCCGAAACAATCAAGATCGCTGATAGTTATGCTCTAGGAGATCCCATGCAGCCCAGTCTCGATTCACAAGGACAGGGGCAAACCCAGGGGAACACCAGCAATGCCGGGAGATCAGGGCAATATTATCGCACTGATAACCGGAACAAGAGAAGAGAGGAAAGGCCGGATCACCGGTATGGGGCAGCACAAGTTGCAGCTGTGGAGGAAGAGCAAGGGGGCGCCGGCAGTAGCCAGCGTCCGAGATATGAGGACTATCAGCAGCCTCAGCAGCAGCCGCAGCAGCAAGCGCAGCCGTTCCAGAAAAAGAATGTCTAGACCAACAAGAATGCCGGCGGAGCCGCCGGCCAGAAGAAGCAGTGGCCGAAGTATACTGTGGGTCTTGCCATGGACAAGCCTTGTGTGTTCCACACATTCCAGCCGGGAAAGCCGGCAAACCATTTGACAAGGAACTGTTCGTGGCTGGACGACATATTAGCAGGTCGTGCAGGTCCCTGGGGACCGGCTAGACCCTCTGTCCCGGCAGCTCCATCGCCGTTGACAGGTGCCAATACGATTGCAGTCCCACCTAGGCCGGTTAATCCTGGGAATCAGAGCAACGCCGGAAATGCCGGCGTAAATCAAGTTGACCAGAGCTATAATCCGGAATATAACGCCGGAGGCCCAGGAGCGGGCCGGAATGAGTACAAGGAGTATGATCAGAGCTATATGGTCTTTGAGACCGAGAGAACAGACAAGCAGAGCTTGTACCGGCGGAGTCTGGAGGTGAATGCCGTTATGTCGGCTGTGCCAAAGCTGATGTACTGGTCTGACCAGGCTGTTGGTTGGGACAGGGCAGATCATCCCCGGATCATGCCAAATCCCGGCGGATATGCTCTGGTGATGGATCCGACATTCGTCAGGCCGGCTAGTAACGTAAGATTCAGCAAGGTCCTCATTGATAATGGAAGCAGCATCAACATCATGTATCGGGATACGATGGAGAAGCTGGGAATCAAGGAAAATATGCTGGAACCGAGCAAGACCACGTTCCACGGCATTGTGCCGGGACTTTCGTGTGCGCCGATGGGCAAGATCCGGATGGATGTGATGTTTGGCAGCCGGGATAACTGCAGGGTGGAAAACCTCATGTTCGAGGTGGTTGATCTGGAGAGCCCCTACCATGCTTTGCTGGGTAGACCGGCACTGGCAAAATTCATGGCCTCTACGCATGTGGCGTATCTGAAGATGAAGATGCCGGGACCCAAAGGAGTGATCACCATCATTGGTGATTACAAGCGTTCGATGGCATGTGCCACCGCCGGATCCAATCTGGCCGAGACTCTGATCATTGCAGAGGAGAGGAAGAGGCTCAAGCGAGCAGTGGAGATTGCTGAGACGGTCGTGGCCGGCAAATATATGCCGGGCATGACAAATCCCGGTGGCAGCGTTTCTTTTCAAGTGAGTAAGGAAGTCAAAAAGGTGCCTCTGGATGAAGCTTTCCCGGAGCGCCATGCCCTGGTTGGGGCAAGTTTGGATCCCAAATAGGAAAGCGAGCTCATCAGCTTCCTCCGTGAGAATCGGGATATCTTTGCATGGTCTACTTCGGACCTGCAAGGTGTGCCGAGGGAGCTGGCTGAGCACGCATTGCACGTGAGACCCGATGCTAAGCCAGTGAAGCAGCCGCTCCGGCGGAATGCCGGCGATAGAAGGAAAGCCATATGGGAGGAAGTGGCCAGGCTCTTAGCCTCTGGCTTTATCAAGGAAGTACTTCATCCGGATTGGGTGTCTAATCCGGTTTTGGTGGAAAAGAAGAAAGACGAGCCCGCCATAGTGAAAGTATGGCGGATGTGTGTTGATTACACCAACTTGAATAAGGCATGTCCTAAAGATCCATTCCCGCTCCCTCGGATCGATCAAGTGATTGATTCCACAGCCGGATGTGAACTGTTATCATTTGTAGATGCCTATTATGGTTTCCACCAGATCCCCTTGTTTGAGCCAGATCAAATAAAGACATCCTTTATTACCCCGTACGGGGCTTATTGCTATCTCACTATGCCGTTCGGTTTAAGAAATGCCGGCGCAACTTACCAAAGGTGTATGCAAAAGTGTTTGCACGATCAGATAGATAAAAATGTGCAGGTATATGTCGATGATATCGTCATAAAAACCAAGGAGAGCAAGACTCTCATAGATGATCTCCGGGAAACCTTTGGGAACCTGAGGAGATTCCGGATGAAGTTGAATCCGGCTAAGTGCACCTTTGGTGTGCCGGCGGGCAAGTTGCTCGGTTTTCTTGTTTCCAGCCGGGGTATTGAGGTGAATCCCGGCAAGATTCGTGCCATAGAAAGGATGAAGCCGCCGACAGATTTGAGGGAAGTACAGAAATTCACTGGGTGCCTCGCATCCCTGAGCCGCTTCATAAGCCGGCTGGGAGAGAAAGCTCTGCCGTTATATCAGTTGATGAAAAAGTCCGACACATTTGTCTGGACAACGCAAGCAGATGCAGCTTTCAAAGAATTGAAACAGCTGTTGTCAACAGCGCCGGTATTAGCGTCTCCGATGCCCCGGGAGCCAATGTTGCTCTATATAGCGGCAACCAACCGAGTTGTCAGTGCTGTGGTGGTAGTAGAGCGAGAGGAAGGAGGCAAAACCGTGCAGCGGCCGGTATATTATCTGAGTGAAGTCCTCTCCACCTCAAAGCAAAACTACCCCCACTATCAGAAGATGACCTATGGTGTCTATATGGCGGCCAAGAAGCTCAAGCATTACTTCCAAGAGCATCCAATCCGGGTAGTGGCCGAGGCCCCTATCTCGGAAATTATAGGCAACAAAGATGCCAGCGGCCGGATAGCAAAGTGGGCAATAGAGCTTTCACCGTATACACCGCAGTACGATAAGAGGGATACAATCAAGTCCCAGGTCTTGGCTGATTTCTTTATTGACTGGGCCGAGATACAGTATGAGCCACCATTGCCAGATGCCAATTATTGGAGGATGCATTTCGATGGGTCCAAGACAATCCATGGCTTGGGTGCCGGCATAGTTCTCAGTTCACCAAAGAATGACCAGCTGAGATACGTCCTGCAGATTCACTTTGCAGCATCAAATAATGTGGCGGAATATGAGGCACTTGTGCATGGCCTGAAGGTGTCTAAGGACATAGGAATTCGCCGGATTATGTGCTTCGGTGATTCTGACTTAGTGATTCAGCAGTGTTCCGGCATATGGGATGCGCATGATGCTAACATGGCATCATACCGTTTCCTAGTGCAGCAGTTAAGTGGCTACTTTGAAGGTTGTGAGTTCCGGCACGTTCTCTGGGCTCAGAACGATGCAGCCGATGCATTATCCAAGCTGGGGTCTTCCCGAGATTCAATCCCGCCCGACATTTCGCTGGAGCATCTGAGGAAGCCATCGATCAAACCCTCGCCGGAGTCATCCTCCATTTATGTCCCGCCAGGTCCAGACGAAGCAGTTCCAATGGAGATAGATGCCGGAGCCAGGACGGATAACCCGGGGACTGTTTCCTCAGTCCCGGGGACTGGGCCGGCATATGCTGTTAGTACAGTATTCCGGAGCAAAACTAAAGGCAAGGGTAAAATGTGCCAAGAGGTTGTGCCGGTATACCCGGGGACTGCTCCGGCATACCCGGGGACTGATTCTTCAGTCCCGGGGACTTCGCAGCCCATGGAGATCGATTATGTGTCGGTCGAAATGATGGAAATAGATCAGGCAGTGTTCACTGTCAGGGAAGTGCCCTCATGGGCACGTCCTATCATGAACTTCATGGTGGATGGTCAAGTGCCGGCGGATGAAACCGAGGCCCGCCGGGTTATAAGGAGATCCAAAGCGTATACCATCATCAACAAAGAAATATACAAGAGAAGTACCACCGGAGTATTGCAGAGATGTGTCGAATCTGCGGAGGGTCTGGAGATGCTCCGGGAAATTCACCAGGGGGAGTGTGGTCACCATGCTTCGTCCAGGGCATTGGTGGCAAAGGTATTCCGGCATGGCTTCTATTGGCCAACGGCACTGCAAGAGGCAGAAAACTTGGTCCGGAAATGTAATGGGTGTCAAAGATATGCCCACCAGATTCATCAGCCGGCATCCGCCCTGAAAACTATCCCAATAACCTGGCCCTTTGCTGTTTGGGGCCTGGATATGGTCGGGGCTTTTAAGCCGGCCAGAGGGAAAATGACCCATATCCTGGTCATGGTGGACAAGTTCACCAAGTGGATTGAAGTGAAGCCCATAAGCAAGTGTGATGGTCACACAGCAGTGAAATTCTTAAAGGATATAATCTTGAGATATGGTGTTCCTCATAGCATCATCACTGACAATGGGTCAAACTTTGCCCAAGGGCCATTTGCCAGATTTTGTGAGGAAGTGGGAATCCGGCTGGACGTTGCGTCGGTTGCCCACCCTTGTGCCAATGGCCAAGTAGAGAGATCGAATGGGCTAGTATTATCCGGCATAAAACCCCGGCTGATAGAGCCCCTGGAGAAAACTCCGGGATGTTGGCTAGATGAGCTGCCAGCAGTGCTGTGGAGTTTAAGAACAACTCCGAATAGATCAACAGGCTACACACCATTTTTCCTGGTGTATGGAGCAGAAGCTGTGCTTCCAACAGATGTAATACATGATGCACCAAGAATAGTGCTATATACTGAGGAAGAGGCTAAAGAAGCCAGAGAAAATGATGTTGATCTGCTAGAGGAAGCAAGGGAAATAACTCTGTCAAGAACAGCAGTATATCAGCAGAACCTCAGACGCTATCATGCGCAGAAGGTAAATCCAAGGAGATTTCAAGAGGGAGATCTAGTACTCCGGCTAAAGCAAGGAACAGAAGGCCGGCATAAGTTAACTCCTCCATGGGAGGGGCCATTCATTGTGAGCAGAGCTCTGCACAATGATGCCTATTATCTTATAGATGCGCAGGACCCCAGGAAGAATAAGGCGGACAGGTCCGGAGAAGAAACCAAGAGGCCATGGAACATAGCTCTACTGCGCCCCTTTTACTCCTGAGCAACACAATGTATGTATTTCCATATTTTCCTTTGTATGCCGGCATGTTGTGCCGGCACAAGACTAATGAATGAAATACCGGCATCCCGAAGAAGCCGGGTAACTAGCTCCGAGGTATATTTGTTGTTTATTTACAGTTTTTTGTTATATGCCGGCTGGCTTTATTTGAATGTTTCCTATGTTGGCCTAGTAATGTGTCGGCACCAAAGGCCACTCTTCGACTCAGCTGCTGTCCGAAACCCGGCTTCATGGCTAGCAAGAGTAGATGCCGGAGATTGTCTACACATGGAAAACGGCTAAGGAAATACAAAGCAAGCGAACCGACATTTTCGTTAAAGCTAAAATTTAAAGTGTCGGATGATTTGAAGTCTAAGTCTCAAAGTTAAAAGTACTGTATGTTCGAGGAAGCAACCTTGAGACTCATACGTCGAAAGCCAATTGAGGTAGACAAGCAGCCAAGGTTGTGAAATTGAGGAAACAGGAAAACAACTCGGTGACTTAGCCAAAAGATGATCCGGCATTAGTAACAAGCAAACCAAGATAAAACTTGTTCAGTAAGCAAACCAAAGGAAATTAAACGTGTATATTACATCTGCACCCGGCATATCGGGGATCTGATAAAACTTAAAGTGTTTGTGCTGCAAAGTCAAGGAGCAGCGGCAGAAGCAGAGGCGCCGGCTGGTGGAGCAGTGGCGGTGGAGATGTCGGCTTCAGGAGTGCCGGACCCCGCAGATGGAATGGAGCCATCACCTCCGCCCGGGGCAGATGCCTGTTCCGGGACATCAGTGTCGACCTCTTCAGCTTCATCTTCATCCTGGCTGGAGTCGGAGCCCTCAGCAGCGGCGGATGTCCCGGCATCGTCCTTATTCTCCGGCTCACGAATATCCCGAACGAAGGCGTCGGTGTCGGCATAGTCCACATAGCTGTGGGCCAACTCTCGCCGGCACCGGATATGTTCCGGATCCGTGGTCCAGATGGATCCTTCGCGCACAGTGCGCAAAGTCTCCAAGTCAGCCTTTTCATACCAGGACAAGAAGTAGCTGAGAGCTTCGTCAGCTCCAACCCTCGCGCCGGAATCTCGCCACTCCCGGAGGCGAACCTTGGCCAGCTGCAGATCGTTGCCGAGGTCGACGGGGTCAGTGGGAGTCCTTTGTCCCGGCCAGAGGGCAGAGAATGCCTCCTGGGCGCCATAGAAGAGTTCTTCAGTGTAGAGCGACATGGCGTTCTTCCGGGACTGCAGAGCCAACAGCTGCTCCGACATGTCCCAGTTGGGCGAGTCAACCGGAACACCCCGGTTTTCTCGATCCAACTGCAAAGCCCTCTCAACGTCTGCGACGGAAGCGGGAAACATGTCTGAGGAATAGAAACAATGTTAGCAAAAGGATAATATGTCGGCATAGATGCTATGCCGGAGAGAATTACACCATGTCGGGAAGGATAAAGGGAAAGGATTAGAAGCTTACTGGCAAGGTCGGCATTCAGCTGTGAAACTGTAACCTCCCATTTGGTGGCCTGCTCCTTCAGGCTATCCAGTTCAGCGTGGGCGTTGGAGGCATCAGTCTCGGAGATGACAAGCAGGGACTGGGTTTTCTTCAGTAGGCCCTCCCTCTGTTCCTTTTCGTCCAGAAGCTCGGTGATCCGGCCCTTCAGCTGCTCAACCTCGGCCTTGTGACCGGCATCCCGGTCGTCCAGTTGCTTGGCTACATCCACTGAGGACACACAGTCCTGGTGGCGTGCCTCCAGTGCAGCTTTCTCGTCTGAAAAGATTTGAAGTCAAAACAAGGATTTGAAGAAAGAAAACAGTGAAAAGATTAAAGGATTTGAAGTACAGAAGGATTAGTTCAAGGTTAAGAGGATCCGGCATACCAGTAAGCTCTTTCACCCTCGTAAGAAGCGCGGCGACTTGTTCTTCCGTGCCAGCTGCAGAATGTCGGCACAAGGTTATGTGTCGGTAAGAAGAAGTATTGCAAAGTAAAGAGAGGAAAGATATCCGGCATATAGCGGTATGTTGGCAAAAGATTACCTTTCTTGGACAGCTCCAGCTGAAGCTTGCTATGCTCGTCGGATAACTTCCGATGCTTGCATACCAAGTCATGATACAGGTCGGCCCGGGTGTTGTTCATGCGCTGCAAAAGTGCCCGGATTTAAAATATCAGCAGAGAAATTCGGCATGGAAATTAAGTTGAAAATTCTATCAAGTGATCATTCTATTGAAGACCCGGCACAGGTGCTGCGCACCTATCCCAGCCCTCGGTGACTAGGATTTGAAGCTCGAAACGAGCTTATATCTCGGTCAAGAGGATTTGAAAGATAATTGAGATGTGAAATTGCTAAAGACCCGGCACAGGTGCTGCGCACCTATCCCGGCTCTCGGTGACTAGGATTTGAAGCTCGAATCGAGCTCATATGTCGGAAAGTTAATTGCAAAAGCAGCTAAGTGCAAAAGGTCTTGGAAAATCCCGGATGTCCGTATCCCGGACAGCCGACATTTTCGGGGACTGGGGATATCTATATGTAAAGGACTTACGTTGGTGGCATCGGCCAATCGGTGAAGTCTCTGCTGGAGGCTGAGGAGCTCGTAGGCGATCGGTAGGGGCTTCGCGGGCAGGATATCTGCTGGGCTGCCAGTAGCCGCGGCCTCGGCCTTCTTCTTGCTGCTGGAGTCCGCGGTGTCCATGCTGCCGGCGTCGTTCCACTTGGTGCAATGCTCCTTGAGAGACCCGAGGCTTTGGTTACTCTTTGTCACCAGGGGGATGATGCCCTCAAGTTCTGGCGTGTCGAAGAAGTTGCGCCGGTAGCCAGGCCGGGCTGCTGCCCTACCAAGGTGCAGGGCCATAGCAGAGCTGGTCCGAGGCGTTGCCTTAGGAGGAGCAGTGGCGGCGGATGGAGTGCCGGACTTGGTCGGCTGGATCTTCAATGTGCCAGACTTGGCCGGGGCAGAGGTCTTGGCCGGCGCCGTGGTCTTGGCCGGTGCAGGAGTCGTTTCAGCAGAAGGAGTTTTGGGCACGGGCTGTTCCGGTGCGGCCGGTGCATCTTGGCCAGCAGAGGCAGGATCTGGAATAGTCCGGACTTCCGGCACTAAAGGGCCTTTACCCTTGATGTCTGCTCCGGCGTCTTCAGTTGTGTCGGCGTCGCTGGTGGGCGCGCCGGAGTCTGGTGCTTCTTGGTGGGCTCCTGTGTCCATGTGGACATCAGGAGCCGAGGTTTCCTGTTGAGCCCCCGAGTCCATGTGGACGTCGGGGGCAGAGATATCTTGTTCTGGCGGAGGAACGTCCTTCGCCGGGGAGGTGGTCTTCTCAGGCGCAGGCGAAGATGCCGGCGCCGGGGAGGTCGTGTGACTGGCAGAGGGAATGTCGGAGGTAGCAGGGGCAGCGGGCTTGGTAACCTTCGGGTCGCCACTCAAGCCAGAAGCTTGTTCCGGCGCAAGAGGAGCTCTGAAAGAGAGAAAACGCCAAGTCAATAATGCAAGCAAGAGATATGTCGGAAATGAAACAAGCAGAAGGAACTTACCCCGCGGCGACAGGTCTCGGTTTCTTCGCTATGGGCACGCCGACCTTCTGCCTCTTCGACTTCTGAGGTGTGTCGGGCGGGGGCTTCACCCCTCGCTTCCGGCCGGCACGTCCGCCGGTGGAAGGAGGTCCCTGGTTTAGAGGGGCGGCGTCGATAACCATATCGTCCGGGATAGCTGAGGACGGCATTGCAAACTCGTAAGCAATAGGTGTTTCTGGAAAGGCATACGCAAGTGGCATCGGGTCATAGTACAGCAGGATCTCCTCGTCTGAATCAATCTCACTCCGGTCTTGAGTATAATGCCGGGATGAAGAGCCCTTACCCATGGCAGCCGCAGCACGGGTGCTCCTGGGAAGCTTATCCCAATGATCCGGATCTTCAACATCCGCAACAGTGCGGTCCGCCGCGATCTTGATCCGGGAGTTCTCCATGGTTTGGAAGCTGAATTTCTGTATAAACAGCAAAGTCAAGTATTCAGACAAGGAAATATGCCGGTGGAAGAGGTATGTCAGATCAATATGATATGTGTCGGCAAACAGACATGTGTCGGCTTAAGTATCTATGTGCCGGACATGGACTTTATGTATCGGATAAGATGGTTTACCGTTGGGGCGGGCCTATCCCGGCTGTATGGTTCTAGCCCCCAGGCGAAAGTGGCCTGAGAGGACTTGCAGACATCCTTAATCCGGCGCAGAATGTCGGCCGGAGTCAGCTCGTGTGTGGAGTGCCGGTTGGGGTCCATTGGCCCGCTCATCTGGCAGATCTTGTGCGACCGGCGCTGCAGAGGGGAGACGCGCCGGCTTATATAGCAGGCCACCAGGTCTTGAGGAGTAAGACCGGCATCCAGGAGCTCGCCCTTAACCCGGTGAAGCGCATTCACCGGCATCACCGAGTTCTTCGGGTTGTAGGTCCAGTTTGTCATAGCCAAGGGTGGCTCGTCCACAAATGGCGGCAGGTTGAGCAGATCCTCGTCGGTGGTGTTCTTGACGTAGAAGAAGCTTTTCTGCCACTTCTTGCAAGATTCCAGGAGTTCCACCTTGGGGAAGTCTGAGCCCTTTCGGGACATGATGGTGGCCGCGCCGCAGAGGGTCATGGGGCGGTCCTTCTTTTCCTGGGCCGTCTCCGGCGGGTCGTCCTTGCTCCGGGGCGGCTCTTGGACGACTTGCTTCCGCAGTTGGAAGTACTTCGCCCAGCCTTGAGTAAGGGGCACTATGCCGGCATAGCCCTCGCAAAGAGCAGCGAAGGCGGAGAGGATCATCACGGCATTGGCCGGGATATGATGAGGTTGTAGGTCGTAGGTGTTGAGGAAGTCCCAGAAGAAGTCCGATGCCGGCAGGCCGAAGCCACGCTCGAAGTGGGCGAGGAAGACGACGCGTTCGCCAGGCTCAGGTGCCGGCACAGTTTCTCCTGCTGGTAGCCGGCATGCTACGCCCTCCGGGACTCTCCTGGTGGAGGTGACCCAGGATATGTCGGCCGGGGTAACCTCTGACCCCTCCCAGCCGGAGCGTCCTTGGGCTCGGGCCGAGGTATTTTCCTCAGAGGCCGAGGTGCCCGTCATGCTTGAAGATGCCATCTTAGTGGCCAGGACAAGGCGTGAGAGCCGGAGTCCCGTGATGTTATTCCTATCAAGGCCGGAGAAAAGAGGGAGGTTAGTCTCTCCGGCATACCACTCTCCCCAAGGTTAGCAGAAATCAAAGATCTACCGAGCCAGTTAAAATAGGAAGCAAATAAGGGTAAAAATTCTAAGGAAGAACACCTGTGAGCGCTGTTAGCAATGCTAGTCGAATCCAGAGAGGAACTGCACTAGATCTGTGCGGATATGGCTACCAATGAGAAGCTATGAAGAAGCATCAAAGAGGAAGAACAGAGGGAGAGAGGAACTCACCGGAGCTTGGCCGGCGACGATGGAGCGGCGGCGAGCGTGCAGAAGAAGATCCAATCTCCCTGCAATGCTGCAGAGAGAAGAGGCGGCGGCGGCGGCGTCGTCAATGGTGATGCCGTGCGTCGTCGGGCGTCGGCGTCGGCGGGGAGCAGGTCGGCTGCGGCGGAGATGCTGTTCTTCGGTCCGGCGGTGGAGCGCAGGAGGCAAAGGAGCAGGCGAGGAAGACGATGGTGGGGGGTAAAAAGATAAGTCTACCCCCGCCGCCCTATTTATATGTCTGCCAGGTCAGGGTCGTGGGGATCGTGGGAGTGTTCCACTCCCCCGACCAGTTCCTGCAGAGAGTCGCCACGTGGCGGCACGGAGTGGGGCGGCGGTTCCTATAACCGTGCCATGACGCAATGATGGCGAGGAGTAACTGCACTGTGAACCGTCACGTCGTGGGTGACTGTTCGTGGTGGCAGGGCAGTTACAAGTTTCGATGCAAAGCTGTCAGGCATGGCTTCTCGAGGAAGACTCGTCTATATGACGGATTAATTGCCCGATGAATATGTTCCGTCCGGAATACCCTAGGGACCGGCCGGAATAAGTTTTGGAACAGGAACAGAGGCCGGGATATGTGCAGATGTGCCGGCATATAATCTGATCGTCGGGGCATAATGAAGAAAGGTATGTTGAACCTGTCAAGGCTCCACAGTTATGACTGGGGAACCTCGGCAGCTTCGGGGACTAGTGTCGGGGGATGACCCCCGGTAGGGTCAAGAGAGTAGAAAGACACAAGGTCTATGGTTGACTTGTGCCGGGTTATCAAGAAAGGGCCTGGCCGGAATATAAGAGCATCGGCCAGGCCGGCATATGTGTGTATCCCGGCTAATACTTGGATATGCCGGTATAGCCGGAATACTAGTATAGGTGTGCCGGCATATACTCAGATATGCCGGCCTAACTATTTGGTGTGTTGTGCAGGAGCAGGGGAGGCCGGATTACCCGACCCTCGTAGGTCGTTGGTCCGGCATATAAGTCCTGGGTATGGCCAACGGTCATATCCAGGATACTAAAGTCAACCAAGGTGTCACATCCCTACAATCAAGGAAGAAAACATCCAAGCATGGTAGCAGAGTAAGATGGCAGGGTGCACAGTGGAGGTTACCTACCCTCACTGTGCACAAGTACGAGCTTACCGCACAGAGGTAAGGCCACAGTTCAAGGGGTACAAGGTACAGGGATATGGCGTCCCATCGAGAGCAATCAGGGGCGAAGTCAAGGGTCTCTGCCATCGCCACCAGCTCCTATTTGGAGTGTAGCCCGTGTCTTGTGGTCTTGTATGACCGTTGTGACCCTGGCCACCACTATATAAGGTGGCATAGGGAGCCCTGGTAAAGGGTCGGTTGGAAGTTGGTTGGTCACTCTGTGTTCCTACACTTAGCAGTTCATCTTCCTTCTCTAGCAGAGAGCTTGGAAGCACCATTGTTGTGTACTACATCGACCCAAATATACAATCAGTAGAGCAGGAGTAGGGGTGTTATCTCCTTACGAGAGCCCCGAACCTGGGTAGATCAGTGCCTCTTTCTGTCGTGCTTTTTAGCTCGTTCCCCTCTCCCGAATCCTCCAGCATCTAGTTCGGCCCCCATTTAAGCCATCCTATGGCATATGTTGTTTCACCACGACGACAGCTGTATGCAACTTATCGTCCCTATATTTTCTCTGGATTTGTGCCCTAGATTTCCTACTACCTCCAATCCATATTACTCTTCGCTAATGTGGTTGTATCTAAACACATTTTAGTGGTTGATACATCCATATTAGTGAAGAGTAATATGGATCAGAGGGAGTACCTGATTGGGTAAAAACGAAGGCATAAAGAAATGAATGGCGTTAAAAAACAAAAGGAGAAGCTGCTCTAGATTTGCTACCAATTTGGGCAATCAAGAATGAATGAGATCGAGCGAGAGAGAGGAAAAAGGTGCATTGAAAACTGCTAATCTGGGCGAAAGAGACAGAAACCACTCGTGCCCACGTCCCGGACCCACACGGCTCCACACGCTACGGCCCCACACACTACGGCCCCAGCTCCGCTCGTATGACCAAACACGGTCTCGTCCTATCCCACGCGGTCCCTTTCTACCAGCCCCACACAACGCGGCCCCACTCGTCAGCATGGAACGGTCAACTAAACGGGATTCCTCCCGTCCGAGCTCCTTGTGAGGGTTTCAGACAAGGGCTTGGGCAAAACTGAGGAAAAACTAAGGAGCTGGGGAAAACTGAGTACAACTAAGGACCCGAGGGCACGAAAATAGAAATCCCATAATTTTATTGCTCTCGGTGCCAATAGCCAAAATCTTATAGAAGTAAGAGCAAGCAATTTTATTCTTACGAATAGCATGAAAAAACATTTCACTCTTCTCAAATAAAGATGCAATATCATCATCTTCTTCTTCATTATCCTCATTCTCATCATCACTAGATATATTGGGTTCCAAAGTAGGAGTTACCTTTGAAGCCCTAGCCATAAGGCAAATGTGGGAAGCAATAGATTATGATGAATAAATACTTGAAGCTCCAAGTGAGACCATGTCTTGGCCAATAGAATTTCCGGTTTCCTCTACATTGTTAGACACACAACAACTAGAGGAACTAGAGGCATTTATATCATGGCAACAAGATGAAGTAAGCATATCATAATGAGATGTGTTCAAGGAGCATACACATGATATGCAAGGATATGGTGACCCAGCATACCACTGCATGTTGTAGTATGCAAGTCATTGACATAACACTCATGAAGTACCATTTCACAAATATTACATCCCTCAGAGTGGTACAACAGAAACATAGCGGTCTTTATTCAAGCACTTAATATTACAAGCGATAATCTTACAAAGGATTCCAGTTCCTCCTCGGTCCAAAGCGGAACACTAGTAGGTTCTACCTTGATGCTATAAACCTTAACTACGACTGATAGAAGTAGACTAAACATGATAACTGGCTTAAGTCACTTTATTCTATAAGGTTCCTGTGACTTAAACTACTACCCTATACTACTAGTTGTCGGCCTCCTCCTCAGCTCCTTCATTGTTTCCGTAGACGATCATGTAATCCACGCCTTCGGCTCCACCGGAAAGGTCCGGCTCTTCATAATAGACTTCCTCGTAGTCCTCCGATGCTCCTTTAGTTTCCTCGTTCTGGTCCTCCAAGTCTAAGCAAGGGTTAAGAGGGAATGGGGTGAGTACCGAGCGTTACCCAACAAGTTCATTTAACAGGATAGAGGTGTTTGATGCTCTAGCTACAACCACCGACTCAAGAGTCTTAGGTCAAATACAGTTTTTATAATCATTTCTTCAAAGATTGCTTTTATTTAAAAGAACTATGTCCGTCAGTCTTCACAGGTTGATTAGAGCTTCGATGGGCTCCTTTCCTGCCGCGTTCGCAGCTCCTTCCCAGAACAGGGAGTATCTTGATACTTTTTATACACTCTGCTGAGGTGGTCACTTGTACCCATGAGAGATCAACACTTTGCTGCACAACTGGGCGTACCATCCCGTCCATACTTCTTTTTGTATGGGGCCCAGTTGATGATCCAAGCCAATCACCGTTCTTCTCTGCGACCCCGCAGACCCACCCTTTTGTAAGTCCATCCATCTCCTATACCACATATGCCGACCGATTGGCGCACTAGTCCTTCCCCTTTACACTATGGACGACCCCATAGGTAGACCAGCCCGGACCCCGGTGCCCGCTCCTATGCAATATGGGTAGACCGACCCGGATGACCGTTACAATCCATCAAAGATCAATTAGCCAGCTTGACCCCCCTATACTATAGGCAGCCCGACAAGAAACGCATTTCCCCCACTATGCACTATAGTAGACCGTGCAAGACAACACTCGACTACTGATCCGTTGGCATGCGAGAGAAAAAAGATACAGCTGACTTCTCCGTCCCATTCCAGATCTCATGGTTGACCGTAATTTACGGCGCTAGAATCACTGGCGACATTGGTTTTTAAGTCCTAGGGTTCACTTTCCCGAACAAATGGAACCTCCACCACAACAATCATACCGTGGTTCCATTTGCCAGCCATCCTAGGTTACCACCACTTGGTTCGATAACCAGCTAATCATATTAATTATGAAAAGAGAACCTTTTGCTTTTCGATGCAGTAATAATCATACCACCGGTATATTTGCAAGTAATTTGCTAAAAGTAATCAAGAGATATGAGCAAGAGTGAACTTGCCTGCAAACTACACGGTAGTGCAATTGGATTTGTTGAAGTGACCCAGGACCTCGGGTTCTGGAAAACAGCTTCATTGTCCGGTAAGGGCAATGGTTAAAGATTCAAATATGCATGCTTTATGGTGTGTTATAATTTATACCCCCCAGAAGTGATTTATTTATTTACTAGGCTTGATATATTCTTTCTATGACTTTAAAGAATATATGTTAAGGGTAATTTCATTCAAGGATATTTATCAAATATTCTTGAATGGAATTTATTAAGAATTACCAGATTTTCTTAAATGGACAATTATTTTTATTACTTTGAGGCAAAATCAATTAACTTCTTTTTCTTTTTTGTAATTGACTCATGAGATTATTTTATTCACTTAATGGGTTCAAAAATACAAAAAGAGCTAAAAATAACTACTTTCTATTTTTAGTTTATTTTAGGTATTTTTCTGGATTTATTTTTAAGCAGATTAGGGTTTTTCTTAAGGTTTTTTTGAATTAAATCAAATTAAAAGGCTGGCTGACAGCCTGGGCCCACCGGTCAGTCCACCCAGATGGGCTTGACCGAACCGGCTCGGCCCAGCCGGCCCCCGCTCACTCGCTCCCCCTCTCGATCAGTTCCTAACCCTAATCCTCTCTGGCAATTTCGAATCACCGACGAGCTCCTCGGCCGACTCCGGCGAGCTCCAGCGAGCTCTGTCGCCGCCCTATGGTGCATGTGCTCTGCCTCGCCGCGCTCTTCATTCTAACCGTGGGGATTCATCGCCTTCGCCTCCAATCGCCGCCGAGCTCCGCCCAGTGGATCTCGCCCCTGTGGCTTGATCTGCTCCGACGAGCCTCGCTGGAGCTTCCGCCCTAGCTCCACGGTGCTTGCGGTGGCCCCCTTGTCACCGCGTCGGTTGGATGGCTATCTGCAACCCCGACGTCGGTGCCATGCTGTGCTCGGCCGCTCGGCCGTGAGCACGATGTCGCCCCCTCGCCGTCGCAGCCTCTGGATGGTGGCCTTGCTGCCACAACTGTGGCTGCGCCATCGTGTCGCCGCCATAGTCTTCGGCATTGCTCCTCTGTGAGCACTTCTGTGAGTTTCTTCTCCTCCTCCTTGTTTCTGTGTGCTTGCTATGGTGGCCTGGCCAGCGAGCCAGGCATGCTTGCCTATGCTGTTGCCATGCCATACTGCTACTGCTGCCCTGCTCAAGCTTGTGTTGCTACTGCTGTCTTGCTCGAGCTCCACTGCTAGTCACTGTCTATTGCTACTGTGAGTTTCGGTGCAAGTGTTAGTGCAAGATTCAGTTAAGAATTTCTTAACTGAACTTGGTATGATTAACTAGGGAGTTTCCCCTGTGCTGTTAGCTTGATCATGTGCTATGCAATTATGGCTACTGTTAGTTTCAGTATGAAATTCAGTTAAGAGTTTCTTAACTAAATTATGTGTGATTTACTTGGGATGCTTCCCCTGTGATGCTAGCTTGGCTCTCTAGTGGTGTTCTTATCAATCACTATTTATGTGATGCTCTCTAGCCTGCAGTGCAAACTGCTGCCAGTTGATTCATATGATGGTTGTTTTCATGATGGCATAAACATGCTGAGCTTAAGCTTGTTATAATTCTGTTGATTTTTATGAACTGAAACTTGTTTCAGTGATGATTGTTTCTATCAGGCATTTCATGCTTGAATTGTATGCTGCTAAAGGCTTTGTTTGCTTGCAATAGCATGTTATCTATTGAGAGCATGTAACTGTTATTATTGAGTTTAGTTGTGTTTCCTCCATGTGAGGTGCACAATACTTGCTTGATAATTTAACTGGATGGCTACTGTTCAGTGATGCTAAACATGCTTCGTGGTTTCTATCAGTGGCTAAATCATCATTTTGGGCAATTAAATTACTGATAAGAATAGATCCTCATGATGATCTTAGTCCTGGCCTATGATGCATGGTCTGAGGCCTTTACTCTTGCTGGTGCATGTTTATTTGCTTCCCACTAATTAAATCTTCCTATGAAGATTATATAGAGCACTTCTCTGTAGGTCTGAGGAGAATAACCTCCCCAAAACCTCCTAAGTGTTATACTTAGTAGAAGGGTTTGGTGGTGAGTGTTTCCTTGCTGCTGTTTATCTTGTGTATGCAAGAACCTGGATGCTTGCAATGTTTTATTCATGGATATGCAAGTCCTATTTATACCTTGGTCCTGTGCTGGCTTTTATGAGTGGCTGGTGGTGATGTTGATGATGCCCTTGGTTGAGCTTGATCACTGGCTCCTGGTACTTGCTCTGCTCCTCCCAGTGGCTTGCCCTGCACCTCCTTGTGCTTGGCCCCCCACCTTGCCTGCCCTGCACCTGCTTGTTGCTTGGCCTGCTCCTTGCTGCTTCTGATCTTGATTAAGTAACCATGTTGCTTTGGCTTTGGCTATGGGTTTTGAGTGGTGAGGTGAATTACCCCTGATGCTCAGCTCATGAGCAGAGAGAACTTGGTGCTGTGTTGGTGCTGTGATGCTGGTGCTGTGGTGCTGGTGCTGGTGCTGTGGTGCTGGTCGACTAGGGTTTCTGGTCGACCAGTTTTGCACACACAGAACTGTTTTATACCTCCTCCTAGGTTCTGGTGTCTTGACACCTCCTAACATGCATTTGGTGACCAGCTGCTTGCTTGCTGGGTGGCTTGGCCGGCCAGATTGGTCCTTGGCAGATATTTGTGTGTGTGAGTCATGTTGATAAGATCAACATCTTGATGATTATCAACAGTACTTCCATTTTAACTTTGACTGCCACTTGTATTACCCTGGTGGCATTTCCCTCTATATTTTCCTTTGTGTGCAGGTGATAATAAGAATGAAGAAGAAAAGAAGAAAGATTTGAAGATCAAGATAGTTTAGGATTTTGTTTAGATTCTAACTTGTATTTATTTTCTTTTCTCCTTTATTTTCCTTTTAGCTTCAGATTGTAACATTCTGTGAATGTCCACCATTGTAATATTCTTTTATTCACAAACATTGTAAAGACAATGTATATTGTGTTGATAATTAATAAAGTCCAAAGTTTTTTTATTTGAAATATTTATCCTTTCTAAATGTGCCTTTTGGATTTAAGTTAAGTTTAAATTTAAATTCAAGTTTTGAATTCAATGATCTCTAAGTTTTAGTCATTCAATCTTCATTGTTTCCCACAAGCAATAGATCAAAAGAGGTCATGTCGATTTCTTTAATACTCCGAGAGTTCACCATCCCCTCTCGAAGAGAGATTCGATCACTCTTAGGTTTTAGTAACAAAAGCGTGAAAAAATCCTGTAATTTCAGATGCAATGCACAAAACCCCTCTATTCTACCTCGGAGTTGCCCTACGTGCTTGGATATTAGAGACTTCCCCCCTTAACAAAAACTTCGTCCTGAAGTTAGGGGTAAAGTGTACCTGAAGAATTTGGGATAGGCTGTCCTTAGATCTTCTTCCTTCTCCCAGGTAGCTTCTCTTTCCGGGTGATGTTTCCATTGCACCTTGCAATACTTGATGGCTCTGTTGCGAAGTTGCTTCCAGTTTTCTGCTAGAATCTTTGACGGCTCCTCAACATAGGTCAAATCTGCTTGCAATTCCACATCCTCAAAGGATACAGTTTCCTCTGGTATCTTCATACACTTTCCAAGTTGTGAAGAATGAAACAAATTATGAACCTTTGATAGCTGCTTTGGTAGCTCCAATTCAAAAGCTACTCCTCGCTTTTGACTTAGAATCTTGAAAGGTCCAGTGTATCTTGGACTAAGTTTTCCTTTGACTCCAAAACGATGTACTCCTTTCATTGGGCTAACTCGAAGATAAACCATGTCTCCAACTTGAGGTTCCCACGTTCTCCTCTTTGTGTCTGCATAACTCTTCTGCCTACTTTGCGCAATTTTTAATCGATCTCGGATGATATCGATGGCATGCTACCTTTCCTTAACATAGTCTGGATGAAATTCCTTACCAGCTCCTGTTTCATACCAGTAGATGGGTGATCGGCACTTTCTTCCTTAGAGTGCTTCAAATGGTGCCATTTGGATGCTACTTTGGTAACTGTTGTTGTATAAAAATTCTGCCAGTGGTAGATGCTCTTCCCATGATCCTCCAAAATCCAACGCACATGCTCTAAGCATATCCTACAAAATCTGATTGGTTCTTTCAGTTTGTCCTCCTGTCTGTGGGTGATAAGCAGTGCTGAAGTCTAACCTGGATCCTAGAGCTTCATGCAATTGCTTCCAGAAAGCTAAAGTGAATACAGACCCTCGGTCCGATACTATTATCTTCGGTACTCCATGCTTGCTCACTATTTCCTGAACATATAAGTTTACTAACTTCTCTCCGAAATCCTTTTGATTAACGGCCAAGAAATGTGCACTTTTTGTTAACCTGTCTATGATAACCCAAATCATGTCCTTCTTCTTTGGTGTCAATCGTAATCCTGTGATAAAATCCATTCCAATCTCTTCCCATTTCCACTCGGGCATATCCAATGGTTGCATGAGTCCAGCGGGACTTTGATGTTCCGCTTTCACTCTTTGACAAGTATGGCATTCAGACACGAACTTGGCTATCTCTCGCTTCATGTTGTTCCACCAAAACAGTTCCTTAAGATCCATGTACATCTTGGTTCTTCCCGGATGTATTGAATATGGAGTTTCATGTGCTTCTTTGAGTATCACCTGTTTGATTTCATGCGGTGACCCAGCATACCACTGCATGTTGTAGTATGCAAGTCGTTGATATAACACTTGCGGAACAAGCCTCCACAAATATTACATCCCTCAGAATGGTACAACAGAAACATTGCGGGCCCAAATACAAACTGATCCACATAATATTACAGACCAAAGCGTGATGATAACGAAATGCTCCCGAAAAGAGAACACTTCAAGTGCTAAGTGTTTACAGCAACTAGAAAGCTTCAAGTAATTAAACAAATGAAGAACTCAACAACTTATTCATATACTACAGTTGCTCGGTTCCTCGATTGCAGTATTACTCTATTAGTTAGTATTCCTTCACTCTGACTCCTCGCCTGAGGATGCTCCATAGCGAATGAAGTAATCCACGCCTTCGACGCGTCGAGAGAGATCTGGCTCCTCATAGAAGATGTCCTGCTGACCTTCGATTGCGTTCAGAGTGGCTTCGTCGAGCTCTTCACAGTCTAGCAAGGGTTTAAGAGATTGGGGTGAGTAACGAGCGTTACCCAGCAAGCTTCTTTAGAAAGAAGTTGTGTGATATGCACTAGCTACAGCCGCAGACCCAAAAGAGTCATAGGCCTATGCAAAGTTTTGTCAAGTTTTTCTTGAAAGATTGCTTTTACTTTAGAAAACTATGCCCAACAGCAAACATAGGGTATTAGTGCCTTGAGAGCACCTTTCCTGCCGCGTTCGCAGCTCCTTCCCGGAACAAGGGGTAACATGTCACATCCTTTTACACTCTGCAGAGGTGTGTCCTTCCAAAAGAGATCAAAGCCTTGCTGCACAACCGGGCGTACATTCCCATCCACATTTCCATGGTGTGGGACCCAGTCATTGATCCAAGCCAATCACTGCCTTCTCCGCACAACGCATGCCCACCCAATTCACGCATAGCAGGTTATGCCCCTGATATTCGCCCCCAACAATGAAGTACCTAGGCGCCCCTTGCGGACCATCATAGACACCAGTGGCCGTGGCCACTAAGGGGTCCCACCCATGTGCACGTATTCTCGCAAGACATACGGCGAACGGTAGCTGAGTGTCCGTTGACATGCGAACGAGAGAAGATACAGCTGACTTTCCCGTCCCATTCCAAGTCTCTTGGATGACACGGTTTTTACGGCACAAGAATAACTGTGGCATTGGTAGTTAATCCTAGGTTTACTTTCCCGTGCAAGTGGAACCTCCACCACCACAGTCTTACCGTGGTTCCACCTGCCAGCCTTCCTAGGTTATCACCACTGGTCGATAACCACTAATCATATTACTTAAGAAAATAGGTTTTCCATCCTTTTTGAAATGTTAGAGTTTGAAGTCAACACTTTGCAAGAAGTTTCAAAATTAGTGCAACCAAGAGGTATGAGCAAGATAAACTTGCCTTGAGACTGAAAGGTAATGGAGTCGGATACTTGGCGATGCTCCTGATCTCCTTGTTCTACAGAAATCCAGGCATTGTCCGGTGAGGACAATGTTTCAAGAAACAAATGGATGCTATGCACAATGATATGCTATGCATGGTGATTCATGGACTTGATTTACTTATTTGTGTGTTTTACCCAAGACTTGCTAGGGTTTAAAGGATTTTTATAAAACACAAAGTTTTATTTGTGTGTTTTACCCTATTTAAGTGTTAAGACAATTAATTAAGGTTTAATAATAAAGTTTAAGTTATAAAACTCTTGTTGAGTTATTTGAAAAGGAAAAGATTTAATTTTGAAAGAAGAAGTTCAATTTTTATAATAATAGTATTTAAGATTTTTGAAAATAGAATTTAAAAGCTTTTAAAATTTGATTTAAAGAATAATTCAAAAATATAAACTATTTAGCTATTACTTTCTTTGAAGAATAAGAAATTAATTTGTTAATGTTATTTGAGTTTTGAATTGAATTAAATTCAAAAAGAGAAAACAGAGTTTCAAATTTTTAAAACTGAATTTGATTTGGAAATGGGTTTTGGCCCATTGGCCTGGCCCAACCAGCCCGACTGGTCTAACCCAACTGGCCAGGTCCTGGGTCGGTCAAACCGACCCAGACCTGCCTCGGCCTCACCCCTCGACTCCCTCTCCGGCGAACCCTAAATCGCCGCCGTCGTCGCCTGCCTTCCCCGGCCAACTCCGGTGGCCTCTGCCACTGCCACCTTGGGCGAAACACTCGCCTCTGCGCCCTCTATCAGCTCCACCAAGTGGAATCACCGACCGCTTCCTCCCCGAGGAGATCGGGGTGGTCTCCACGCTCAGGATCCACCGCCTTCTAGCACTCCGGCGAGGTGCCTCGCCGCTGGGCTTGCTGAACGTGCTCAAGTGCTTGCGCTATGCTTGTGCTCGCCGGTGGAAGCGCCAAATGTGGTGCTCCCGATGCACTAAGGTGAAGTCTCCCCTCGGCCGCGCTTGGTCGGCCGCGCGGGCATTGCCTCGCCATGCCGGCCAGGTATGCACCTGGGCGCCGAGTAAGTGTGATCTTTCTCTTCTTTCTCTGCCCTCTCTCACTGGCCATGTTCTCTGACTATTTGATCAAGAACAGTGAGCCAAGCTCACAGATCTTGCTCTGTGCTGCTGCTACGTGAAACAAGCTTGATTCAGTTAGTTGTGATTGTGCTATAACTGTGATAAACTGCCTGCTCCTGTACCTCCTCTATCAGCACACTTTCTGACAGAAGTGTTCTTCTGAATCTTGCACATTTGCAAGATTCAGTTAATGCTTGTTATATACTTGCAATGTTGTACTCCCTCAGCTAGCTCTATCCTATGTTATGCTAGATGATTCCCTTGTGATTTCTGGTATCTCCATACTGTGGTAACAAACTGAATTTCTGTTATTCAGTTAACTGCTAACACGAGTTCAGTGATAAATGTGTTGCTGTGTTAGCTTCTGTTACTTGTTTATCTATGATCACCAAGTGATAAAATGCTTTGCAGTGTTGCAAGCTTCTGTGAGAATATCTTAAGCAAGAAAAATATGATTCCTAGCTCTTTAAAACTGGGAAGATGATTTTAGTGCTGTATATGGACCTATCTGTCCATTATCAAACTAGTTGTGTTGAGGTGCAAGATCTTCTGATCTTGTGCCTAGCAACCATTTTGTGATGGCTTGCTCTTGGTGAAATTTGCCCCTAGAATAGGCCTGTGATGTTGGTCTGAGGCCCAAAGCACAACTGTGAGGTACTTTGCTTGCTTATGTGCCTACAGTTTGTGATTTAGAACTTGTGCTGGCAGTGTTTGTGTGGTTGAGGTGCATGTCCAACAGGACATGTGCCCAGCACAAACCTGCCATGAGTAGGTTCATCTGTTGCTTCACAAAGCATGCCAATGAAGCACAAGCTGAGGCTTGGGTATTGGTTTTGTTTCTGATTTACTGAATATTTTTATGAACCCAATGATGAGTTATGCAAAGCATTTCTTTGCATAACTAAGGGAAACGTATTCCTAATCCATCTATGCATGCAAACATATGCTGGCAAATACTTGCTTGTATAGTTTGCAAGAAAATCAACCTGTGGTTGAGATCTGGATGGTGTGGTCTTGAGTATGGTTTACTGCTACTGATTGTTGATGAAGTGGTTGCTGCTCAGGTTGCCTGCCCTTCTCCTCCTTGTTCAGTTCCTGGCTACTTGCCCTTCTCCTCCTGGGTAGCTGCTGATCCCCAGTCCTTCTCCTTCTGGTCTTGGTCTTGAGCTTCAGTTGGACTCCAAGGTTTGGCTGGATGTTTTTGTGTGATGATGTGCAAGAACAAGTGCTAGTTCTTGGTGTGGTGTGCAAGGACTGTGGAGTTCTTGCGCTAGTGCAGTGCTGGATGTGTGAGTGTTGTATCCCCTGTGATACTCATCAGGTTGGCTGCTTGCTTTGCTAGCAGCTGTGGTGCTGCCAGCCACTCCACTCAGTCAGATGACTAAGCTGCTTGTGAGCAGCTAGGCTATGTGTGTCACTCACTTGATCTGATCCAACCCCCTGGCCGTGCTGTGAAACTGCTATGAACTCTTTTGAGTTGTACCCCAGTGACTTTAAAGAACAGATGCTAAACTTGGCCATAAACTCAATGATGCAATGGCAAAAGATTTGCCCTAGTCTGAGAGTAATAATCTCTAACACCTAATCTTTTTCTTTGTTTATTTTTGCTTTGTTTTGTAGGTTATAATATCAAGATGGAGATCATGAAGACTATTGTAGTTAGTTTAGTTTTAGGTTTCTTTCTTTTTAATAATCTCTAATGTAATCTTCTTTTCAGTTTATGTAAAGATGTAAAGACATTGTATATATGTTTTAATATCAATAAAGTAATATTTCAACTTGTTTTATTCTTTATTCAATTCCTTTTATCCAACTCAATTTATAATTGAGTTATTTCTTTATTAATGTTTAAAAAATCAACTTCTGAGATATTTAAATATTCATTTTAAATTCCCAAAATTACTTAAGCAACATGATCAAGAGATCATGGCAATGCCCATAACACTCTAATAACCTCTAACACTAAAGGTGATTAGATAGAGGCTTTGCTCTCTCCAGTTTTTTGAATTTGCGAAAAATTTACTCAGGTTTTAAGATGCATGAATGCACAATAGTCCTAAGTCTACCCTTTGTTTTGTCCTAAAATGCTGGGATATTACAGTCTTCCCCCCTTATCAGAACTTCATCCCGAACTTAAAACTTTGTGTACCTGAAGAGTTCTGGATATGCTTGTCTCAAATCCTCTTCTTTCTCCCAAGTTGCTTCCCTTTCGGAGTGATGATTCCATTGTACTTTACAGAATTTGATTGCACGCTTCCGAAGCCTCTTCCAGTTCTCCTCTAAGATCTTTATTGGCTTCTCCTCATAAGTCAAGTCTGCTTGAAGATCTAGGTCATCATGAGTAATAGAGTCTTCAGGTGCTTTCAGACACTTCCGAAGTTGAGATACATGGAAAACATTGTGAACCTGCTTCAATTTCGCTGGAAGCTCCAATTCAAAAGCAACACTTCGGTTCTGACTCAGAATCTTGAATGGCCCAATATATCTTGGGCTTAACTTACCCTTAATACCGAACCTCTTGACTCCTTTCATAGGACTAACCTTCAGATAGACCAAATCCCCTACTTTGGGTTCCCAAGTCCGCCTCTTTTGATCTGCATAACTCTTTTGTCGACTCTGGGCTATCTTCAAATGATCACGGATGGTATCAATGATGCCTTGCTTCTCTTGGATGAAATCCGTTTCAAATTCATGGTTGCCTCCCGGCTCAAACCAACATATTGGAGATCTGCACTTGCGTCCGTATAATACTTCAAATGGTGCTGCTTTCAAGCTGCTTTGATAGCTATTGTTGTAAGAAAATTATGCTAACGGTAAGTGCTCATCCCACGAACCTCCAAAATCTAGAGCACATGCATGTAGCATATCCTCCAAGATTTGATTTGTTCTTTCTGTTTGCCCTCCAGTTTGAGGATGATATGCAGTGCTGAAATCCAATTGTGATCCCAATGCTGCATGAAGATTTCCCCAGAATGTTGATGTGAAAACTGACCCTCTATCCGAGACGATTTTCTTGGGCACTCCATGTTTGCTGACGATTTCTCTAACATAGATTTCTACCAGCTTCTCTGCACTATCTTTTTGGTTAACAGCCAAGAAATGTGCACTTTTGGTGAGTCTATCAACTATCACCCATATCATATCCTTGTGTCTCTTGGTTAAAGGTAAACCGGTAATAAAGTCCATCCCGATTTCCTCCCATTTCCACTCCGGGATGTCCAAAGGTTGAAGTAACCCTGCTGGACTTTGATGTTCTGCCTTAACTCTCTGACAAGTGTGGCATTCAGCCACATACTTGACTATATCCCGCTTCATGTTGTTCCACCAGAATAACTGCTTGAGATCCATGTACATCTTCGTACTTCCCGGATGTATTGAATATGGTGTCTCATGGGCCTCTTTAAGAATAAGTCCTTTAATCTCCGGTATGTCTGGCACACAAATTCTGTTTTGGAACCAGAGTGAATTAAAATCACCTAGACGGAATTCAGATGGTCTACCCCCTTCAATCCTGCGGATTTCTTCAGCGATGAAAGGATCTTCATCTTGTCTGTTGATTATAGTGTATTTCAAATCACTTTGTCTTTCCTCCATCACTCTCATAGTGTGAATACTCCCCAAAGATTTGACCTCTAGGCATTGTATTTCCAGTCTTTCCAAGTCCTTAAGCAATTCCTCCGGAAGTTCTCTATCCATCAACTGTGTTTCTGTACTCTTTTGGCTTAATGCATCGGCTACCACGTTAGCCTTTCCAGGAGTATAGTTAATGGTAAGATCATAATCCATGATCAACTCTAACCATCTTTTCTGCCTCATGTTCAACTCCTTCTGAGTAAAGAAGTATTTAAGGCTCTTGTGATCGGTGAATAGCTCACATTTGGCTCCATAGAGAAATTGTCTCCATTGCTTGAGAGCAAATACAACTGCTGCCAATTCTAGGTCATGTGTTGGGTAATTGACTTCATGTGGCTTGAGTTGCCTTGAACCATAAGCAATTACCTTACGGTCTTGCATCAAAACACAACCCAATCCATTCTTGGATGCATCGCAGTAAACTGTATAATCCTTTCCAGATTCTGGTACTGCTAAGATAGGTGTTGTTGTGAGTCTCCTTTTCAGCTCTTGGAAACTCTCTTCACACTTTTCAGACCATTCAAATGGAGTGTTTTTCCTTAACAATTTGGTCATCGGCCCTGCTATCTTCGAGAATCCTTTGATGAACCTCCGATAGTATCCGGCCATTCCTAGAAAACCTCTTATTTCCTTCACATTGGTTGGTGCTTGCCAATCCAAGACTGACTGAACTTTGCTTGGATTAACGGCAATCCCTTCCTTGCTAATGACATGACCAAGGAATTCCACTTGATCCAGCCAAAATTCACACTTACTGAATTTAGCATACAGCTGATGTTCCCTTAACACTTGCAATGCTATTCTGAGATGTTTAGCATGATCCTCTTTATTCTTGGAGTAAATCAATATGTCATCGATAAACACTATCACAAACTTGTCCAGATATGGCATGAAAATCTTGTTCATCAAGTTCATGAAAATTGCCGGAGCATTGGTCAAACCAAAAGGAACAACTAAGTATTCATGATGGCCATACCTTGAGACAAATGTAGTCTTTGGTACATCTTCTGGTTTGATCTTGATTTGATGATAACCAGATCTCAGATCAATTTTTGAGAAAACCCCAGCTCCATGAACTTGATCAAACAGATCTTGAATTCTTGGCAAAGGATACTTGTTCTTGATGGTGACATTATTCAAATTCCTGAAATCCCCACACATTCTTCTGCCTCCATCTCTTTTATCAACAAATATAACTGGCGAACCCCAAGGTGATATACTTTCTTGGATGAATCCTTTACTTTCCAGCTCATCTAGCTGCTCTTTCAGTTCCTTCAACTCTTTAGGACCCATTTTATAGGGTGCTTGAGAAATTGGTGATGTGCCTAGTTTCACATCAATAGTGAATTCTATTTCCCGATCCGGTGGCATTCCTGGTAATTCTTGAGGAAATACATCCATGAACTCATTAACCACTGGAATATCTTCTAACTTAGCCTCTTTCAGAGAATTGAGTTGAATTCCAATCTCCACATGGGTATGCTTATCTGCTTGATATGTGATTCTCCCACCTCCAGGCTTCTGGATTGACACAGTCTTCTCTTCACAATCAATGTGTTCTCCATGATCGGACATCCAATCCATTCCCAGAACAACTTCAATGTTTTTAAGTGGAAGAACGTAGAGATCGGCAAAGTAAGGACAGTCACAGATCGTAATGACCTGGTCTGGTTTGAATTGGGATACTAAAAGTTTACCCCCGGCCGTCACAACAGTCATAGGATGTGCTATCGCCTGACACCTTAACCCATATTTTTCAACAAAATCTTTAGAAATGAATGATGTAGTGGCACCGGTATCAAAAAGAACCTTGCCGGGATGAGTAAGGATGCTGAGCGTACCTATGACCGCCGTTTCAGAGTTGTTAGCTTCCTCCAGAGATGTGCAATTCAACCTCCCAAAGTTCCGGCCTCTTTTTCCGTTGTCATTCTTGCTGCTACTGCCACCTCCAGATGCAGGTCGACCACCTCCTCGGACTTGCCTCCACGGTTATCCGGCCATCCACCAGCTGGTTTATTTGGACAATCTGGACGAATGTGCCCCTCTTTTCCACAAGCGTGGCATATAATCCTTGGCTTCATACATTCACTCTTGAAATGTCCTGGAAGTCCACAATTGTGACAGAGGATCCGACTTTTTGATGTGAACGTCTTCCGATTGGGTGGAGCTCCTCCTGCTCTAACCCTGGGTTTGAAACTCAGGTTTGGAGTACTTCGGGTTGGTGGAACTCTCTTGGCTTCAGTCTTGGCCCTCTTCAGTCGGATCATCTGAACCAACTTATAGTCATTCTCCCAGGTAATAGCTGTGTCCATCAATTCTTGGAAGTTACGCGGCTTCGTCAACTTCATCTGCATTGCCGCGTAAGGATCCAGTCCTCTGAGGAACCTTTTCACCCTCTTGCTGTCCGTACTCACCTCGTCACTCGTGTAACGAGAGAGTCTCGTGAACTCCTTGATATAAGCCATCATTGTCGCACTCCCCTGCTTGAGGTCTTCAAATTCCCTCCTCTTGAGCTCAACCACACTTTCTGGCACATGAAAGGTACGAAATTTTTCTTTGAACTCTTCCCAAGAGAATACCTTCTCGGGAAGTTGAAGCATCACTTCGTTGTCCCACCATGCTGCGGCTGGTCCAGATAGAAGGTGTACAGCATAACGAACCTTCTCCTCATCATTGGCTCCCACAACTTTTAATTTTCTTTCAGTGTCCATGAGCCAGTCTTCCGCATCCATTGGTTCTACCGCGGACGCAAAAGGAAGTGGTTTTGCATTGAGGAAGTCGGAAAGACTTACCCCTCTTGCCTACGGAACCCTTCCAGCTCCAACATGCCCCATGAGCTCTTGCATAAATTTGTTCTGTGTCTCTTGCATGAACTGCATATACTGCATAAAGCTTTGCTCCGCCAAAGGCCTGAATGGTGGTGGTGGCAAATGAGCTTGATTTTCTTGATCAGCCTTTGCTTTGGCTTCCATTTCTGCCTGCTGGTCATTCATTGCCTTCGCTTGAGCCTCTTGTGCCAAGCGTTGTTCCTCAGCATCGGCCGCTAAACCCGTATCCATAGCCCCTCTAGTCCTGTAACATAAAGCGAAGATCTCATAATTACACCATGCCCATGTTTTCTGAGCTTCACTTCATGCTCAGAACTAGTCACACAATGGAAAACAGAAATCCAAATCCAAATGGAAGATCGCAAGAAAACCAAATACAAGGTACATATTATACATATCATGCAAACCGATACAAGGTCATTATTACAACACGTACTCTCACATATGGAGTACACTCATAGATCGAGACGGGATAGTTCTAGCGTCTCACTTATTACAACAACGTACTACTAGCACTAGCTGCATTCACATATACAACTAAGCTTCTGTCTTGGTCTTGACATCACGTCCGGATCTCACGGCTCATAGTACATGTCCGGAGTCCACCCATGCTGGCGTGTAGTCCGGCGCACTGTCTCGGGAACAAACGGCCTACCACCCGGAACATAGTCCGAGTCAGAAGTGTCCATCGTAGAGGTATCCCTCAACATGAGTCCATTCAGTCCGAGGTAGCTCTCAAAGTACACCCTGGTCTCATGAGCAGTCATAGTAGGATAAGGCTCCGCCTCTCCATAGCACACACTCTCCGTGCAGTAGGTGTGATCAAACGGTGCTTCCTGCTCCATAGGTGTCTCAACTGGCTCCTGACTCTCAAACTGAACCTCCATCGGATCCTCCTCCTCAACAGATACAACAGGAGTGACTACGACATCGCCACCTCCTGCTGCGTGAGCTGTCCCTCCATACGAGCTAGTATACTGCTGGCCGTCTCCCAGCCAGTCAAACCTCCACCCATCAGAGTTCTCAATAGGAAGCTCGGACTCCGAGACCCCCTTGAGACCCTGCTGTGCCTCCATACTAGAAGTGATAACTGGGTAATGTATAGGCTCAGGAGTGAGTGAATACCTGGAAGGCCCAGGCTGGGTCGGGTAACTGTGAGTTCCCACAACCGGTGAGAAGTGTGATCCCTCCGACTCCTGCCTAGTCAACTGTGCTCGCTCCTGCCTCCTAGTAGTGTCTGTGAGGTCATCAAGCATCTCCGCCTTGTCCTCCACAATGACCTGGTGAGTGTTATACAGTGAACCTACCATCTTCCTATACCTATCAAGAAGTCTGGCGGCTAACTTCGGCATCTTCTTCACCAGAACATCGTGATCCATTCCCGGCTCATCCATCAGTGAGTCATGTGGAATAGCGGTAAAAGTGGTACCTGCTAACTCCACCGCTCTGTACTCCCTGATAGTCGCAATAGCTCTCACTACTGCCTCGTGATAAGCTGCAGTCTCACCTCTTCCCTCTCCGGAAGGCTGAACTGAACTAGGTGCTAATCCATCTGGTAGCATGATCACGACACGGTAATTAACCACAGTCCCGTCATCCTTGTAAGTATAAGTCTTAACCGGGATGTCGGTGCTGAGTCCAAAAGCCCGTAGTAGTGACCCTAACTGCTCAGTCAAGGTTCCCTCATAGTCTTCCAGAGTCTTCCTCTGTGACCAAACGGTACGTGCTGGAATTCTCGATGCCATAATAGTTGTTACAAGAATAAGGTATAGAATTAGTATGATGCATCATAATAAAGAATTGTAACACTAAAAGTATGACTAAGTTATTCCTAAGTGAATAACCATCATAGATTTAGAGAACTCTTTACCGTTGCTGCTAGACTCCTACAGGTTCTATCCCTTTACTAGGTTTCCAACCTAAGGTCAAAACAATTGCTCTGATACCAGCTGCGGTGACCCAGTATACCACTGCATGTTGTAGTATGCAAGTCGTTGATATAACACTTGCGGAACAAGCCTCCACAAATATTACATCCCTCAGAATGGTACAACAGAAACATTGCGGGCCCAAATACAAACTGATCCACATAATATTACAGACCAAAGCGTGATGATAACGAAATGCTCCCGAAAAGAGAACACTTCAAGTGCTTAGTGTTTACAGCAACTGGAAAGCTTCAAGTAATTAAACAAATGAATAACTCAACAACTTATTCATATACTACAGTTGCTCGGTTCCTCGATTGCAGTATTACTCTATTAGTTAGTATTCCTTCACTCTGACTCCTCGCCTGAGGATGCTCCATAGCGAATGAAGTAATCCACGCCTTCGACGCCTCGAGAGAGATCTGGCTCCTCATAGAAGATGTCCTGCTGACCTTCGATTGCGTTCAGAGTGGCTTCGTCGAGATATTCACAGTCTAGCAAGGGTTTATGAGATTGGGGTGAGTAACGAGCGTTACCCAGCAAGCTTCTTTAGAAAGAAGTTGTGTGATATGCACTAGCTATAGCCACAGACCCAAAAGAGTCGTAGGCCTATGCAAAGTTTTGTCAAGTTTTTCTTGAAAGATTGCTTTTACTTTAGAAAACTATGCCCAACAGCCAACACAGGGTATTAGTGCCTTGAGAGCACCTTTCCTGCCGCGTTCGCAGCTCCTTCCCGGAACAAGGGGTAACATGTCACATCCTTTTACACTCTGCAGAGGTGTGTCCTTCCAAAAGAGATCAAAGCCTTGCTGCACAACCGGGCGTACATTCCCGTCCACACTTCCATGGTGTGGGACCCAGTCATTGATCCAAGCAATCACTGCCTTCTCCGCACAACGCATGCCCACCCAATTCACGCATAGCAGGTTATGCCCCTGATATTCACCCCCAACGATGAAGTACCTAGGCGCCCCTTGCGGACCATCATAGACACCAGTGGCCGTGGGCACTAAGGGGTCCCACCCATGTGCACGTATTCTCGCAAGACATACGGCGAACGGTAGCTGAGTGTCCGTTGACATGCGAACGAGAGAAGATATAGCTGACTTTCCCGTCCCATTCCAAGTCTCTTGGACGACACGGTTTTTACGGCACAAGAATAACTGTGGCATTGGTAGTTAATCCTAGGTTTACTTTCCCGTGCAAGTGGAACCTCCACCACCATAGTCTTACCGTGGTTCCACCTGCCAGCCTTCCTAGGTTATCACCACTGGTCGATAACCACTAATCATATTACTTAAGAAAATAGGTTTTCCATCCTTTTTGAAATGTTAGAGTTTGAAGTCAGCACTTTGCAAGAAGTTTCTAAATCAGTGCAACCAAGAGGTATGAGCAAGATAAACTTGCCTTGAGACTGAAAGGTAATGGAGTCGGATACTTGGTGATGCTCCTGATCTCCTTGTTCTACAGAAATCCAGGCATTGTCCGGTGAGGACAATGTTTCAAGAAACAAATGGATGCTATGCACAATGATATGCTATGCATGGTGATTCATGGACTTGATTTACTTATTTGTGTGTTTTACCCAAGACTTGCTAGGGTTTAAAGGATTTTTATAAAACACAAAGTTTTATTTGTGTGTTTTACCCTATTTAAGTGTTAAGACAATTAATTAAGGTTTAATAATAAAGTTTAAGTTATAAAACTCTTGTTGAGTTATTTGAAAAGGAAAAGATTTAATTTTGAAAGAAGAAGTTCAATTTTTATAATAATAGTATTTAAGATTGTTGAAAATAGAATTTAAAAGCTTTTAAAATTTGATTTAAAGAATAATTCAGAAATATGAACTATTTAGCTATTACTTTCTTTGAAGAATAAGAAATTAATTTGTTAATGTTATTTGAGTTTTGAATTGAATTAAATTCAAAAAGAGAAAACAGAGTTTCAAATTTTTAAAACTGAATTTGATTTGGAAATGGGTTTTGGCCCATTGGCCTGGCCCAACCAGCCCGGCTGGTCTAACCCAACCGGCCAGGTCCTGGGTCGGTCAAACCGACCCAGACCTGCCTCGGCCTCACCCCTCTCGCCCCTCGACTCCCTCTCCGGCGAACCCTAAATCGCCGCCGTCGTCGCCTGCCTTCCCCGGCCAACTCCGGTGGCCTCCGCCACTGCCACCTTGGGCGAAACACTCGCCTCTCGCCCTCTATCAGCTCCACCGAGTGGAATCACCGACCGCTTCCACCCCGAGGAGATCGGGGTGGTCTCCACGCTCAGGATCCGCCGCCTTCTAGCACTCCGGCGAGGTGCCTCGCCGCTGCGCTTGCTGAACGTGCTCAAGTGCTTGCGCTATGCTTGTGCTCACCGGTGGAAGCGCCAGATGTGGTGCTCCCGGTGCACTACGGTGAAGTCTCCCCTCGGCCGCGCCTGGTCGGCCGCGCGGGCACTGCCTCGCCATGCTGGCCAGGTATGCACCTGGGCGCCGAGTAAGTGTGATCTTTCTCTTCTTTCTCTGCCCTCTCTCACTGGCCATGTTCTCTGACTATTTGATCAAGAACAGTGAGCCAAGCTCATAGATCTTGCTCTGTGCTGCTGCGTGACACAAGCTTGATTCAGTTAGTTGTGATTGTGCTATAACTGTGATAAACTGCCTGCTCATGTACCTCCTCTGTCAGCACACTTTCTGACAGAAGTGTTCTTCTGAATCTTGCACATTTGCAAGATTCAGTTAATGCTTGTTATATACTTGCAATGCTGTACTCCGTCAGCTAGCTCTATCCTATGGTATGCTAGATGATTCCCTTGTGATTTCTGGTATCTCCATACTGTGGTAACAAACTGAATTTCTATTATTCAGTTAGCTGCTAACACGAGTTCAGTGATAAATGTGTTGTTGTGTTAGCTTCTGTTACTTGTTGATCTATGATCACCAAGTGATAAAATGCTTTGCAGTGTTGCAAGCTTCTGTGAGAATATCTTAAGCAAGAAAAATATGATTCCTAGCTCTTTAAAACTGGGGAGATGATTTTACTGCTGTATATGGACCTATCTGTCCATTATCAAACTAGTTGTGTTGAGGTGCAAGATCTTCTGATCTTGTGCCCAACAACCATTTTGTGATGGCTTGCTCTTGGTGAAATTTGCCCCTAGAATAGGCATGTGATGTTGGTCTGAGGCCCAAAGCACAACTGTGAGGTACTTTGCTTGCTTATGTGCCTACAGTTTGTGATTTAGAACTTGTGCTGGCAGTGTTTGTGTGGTTGAGGTGCATGTCCAACAGGACATGTGCCCAGCACAAACCTGCCATGAGTAGGTTCATCTGTTGCTTCACAAAGCATGCCAATGAAGCACAAGCTGAGGCTTGGGTATTGGTTTTGTTTCTGATTTACTGAATATTTTTATGAACCCAATGATGAGTTATGCAAAGCATTTCTTTGCATAACTGAGGGAAACGTATTCCTAATCCATCTATGCATGCAAACATATGCTGGCAAATACTTGCTTGTATAGTTTGCAAGAAAATCAACCTGTGGTTGAGATCTGGATGGTGTGGTCTTGAGTATGGTTTACTGCTACTGATTGTTGATGAAGTGGTTGCTGCTCAGGTTGCCTGCCCTTCTCCTCCTTGTTCAATTCCTGGCTACTTGCCCTTCTCCTCCTGGGTAGCTGCTGATCCCTAGTCCTTCTCCTCCTGGTCTTGGTCTTGAGCTTCAGTTGGACTCCAAGGTTTGGCTGGATGTTTTTGTGTGATGATGTGCAAGAACAAGTGCTGTTCTTGGTGTGGTGTGCAAGGACTGTGGAGTTCTTGCGCTGGTGCAGTGCTGGATGTGTGAGTGATGTATCCCCTGTGATACTCATCAGGTCGGCTGCTTGCTTTGCTAGCAGCTGTGGTGCTGCCAGCCACTCCACTCAGTCAGATGAGTAAGCTGCTTGTGAGCAGCTAGGCTGTGTGTGTCACTCACTTGATCTGATCCAACCCCCTGGCCGTGCTGTGAAACTACTATGAACTCTTTTGAGTTGTACCCCAGTGACTTTAAAGAACAGATGCTAAACTTGGCCATAAACTCAATGATGCAATGGCAAAAGATTTGCCCTAGTCTGAGAGTAATAATCTCTAACACCTAATCTTTTTCTTTGTTTATTTTTGCTTTGTTTTGTAGGTTATAATATCAAGATGGAGATCATGAAGACTGTCGTGGTTCTTATGACACGTATGCCATGAGGGGTACCTCAAGGCGATAGAAAGAGGGGATAGGCGATCTGGTGCCCGGGACGGTGATAGACAGGGATTACCCAGGTTCACATCCCCGCGGTGGAGGATCGCTACATCCTGCTACAACTCACTATAATGGCACAATGTGTACAGGTTACAATGGTTGTGTTGGTCGCGATGCGATCTGCTATGTCTTAGCTATTCTAGCTATCTCCTGGCCTCAAGGGCTCCTCCACGCCGGCTTATAAAGGCGCCTGGCGTGGGCATCACGGTGGTTCCGGGGCGGATACAATATGGAGTCCTAGACTAAGTCCTATGCGTATACTACAAGGCAACCTGCCATGGGCCTGTCTTCAGATCCGCCATAAGCTCCTGCGTCCAGTAATCCACCATGGTATGGCAGCATTGAATCTGCCATAAGCTCCTGCTATCCGGGAATCTGCCATGGCATGGATGCGTCTGGGAATCTGCCATGGCATGGCAGCGTGGAATCTGCCATGGCATGGCAGCCTTCAATCCGCCATACCACCAGCAACTAGGCCGCCCGGTTGGCTATCCGCCATACCACCTCCATGGGCCACCCTGGTTTGCTGGTATGAGACTACGTCTCTGGTATACCCGTTTGGTATATCCACAACAGTAGCCCCTAGAGTTCTTTGAGATCTTCTCTTCTGTCTTCATTGCTTGATGGGATTTTTATCTTCGTCTTCATCTTCATCTTCAAGATAGTCACGTGAAAAGATCTCATAGAGCTCCCAAAGAATAAATTTTATCCGCCTAGAACTTTAGGCGGACCAGTGACGTCTCATACTTGCAGGGCAATTCTCCAGATACTTGCTGGTATGCTACTGCGAACGAATCCAAGGCGGATAACTAGTATTTTTTCTGAGCTCAAGGAACGTTCTTTCCAGTATAAGATGTTGCCTTGAGGCTTACCAAACAGTGAGCGCAAAATTATCGCACTGCTTCTGATTTTGAACTTCGATGCTTTTACACCATGTGTAGCCCCCGAGCGCCATGGCGGGTTCTCATAGAGAATCCATCAAGGTGCTCTTAGAGAAACTACTTAGAATATTTAGCCTGTAGCCCCCGAGCACCGCTACGCAATTTTCCTAGCGGTGCTCTCAGAAGACTTAGGATTTTTTGCTAGCTGTAGCCCCCGAGCGTTATGGCGGATTTCTATCCGGCATAGGGCTCTAAGAGAACTACGTAGTTAAAATGCGATGAGTAGCGCCCGAGCGTTATGGCGGATTTTTATCCGGCGCAATGCTCTAAGAGAACTTCACAAAATTTAGCATCGATATAGCCCCCGAGTGTCAAGGTGGAATTTACTTAAAAATCCGGCTTGATGCTCTTAGAGAACTTCACCAGTTATTAGATCAACATATTATGGTCGTAGCCCCCGGGCGGCCAGCTCCATGGCGGCCGGCTCCAAGGTGACCTCAAGGCATCCTGCTCCATGGCGGTCTGCTCCAAGTTGGCATGCTCCATGGCGGTCTGCTCCAAGTTGGCATGCTCCATGGCGGACTCAAGGCAGCCTGCTCCATGGCGGACTGTTCCAAGATGACCGCTCCATGGCAGATTTGGGCTGCTGTCAATGGTGGCCGCTGCATGGCAGATTTGGGCTGTCATCAAAGGTGGCCGCTGCATGGCAGATTTGGGCTGCCATCGACGGTAGCCCCCGGGTATTTGAGCTGAGTGGCTCGAAAACACCTAAGATCAGGCACTGGCAAAGCGTCCAAGCGTCATATGTACCTGTGACATGAAAACAAAACACAATTGTATTAAATCGTTCTTGTGTTCAACGAACAAATGCAAGGCGGGTAAAACACGGCCATTGAACAAATGTTTTAAGGCTGAAACTATGCAGCAGTTGAACAACATAAAACTGTCAAGGCAGAAAAAACTCGACTATCTTGAACAATTCATGTGCATTTAATATGATTTTAGCAAGTGCTGGTTTATCCGTTCTTCCGGTTTATATGCTTGACTTTTCGTGAGATGGCAAACTTTTGCACGAACAATCCGCCAAGGCGATAGCGCTTAATAGCAGCCGTCCAAAACCTTGGAAACGGATGGCAGCTTTAAAGTGCCAAAATGTCACTACTCGGGAATCCACATATAAAACATCAGAAAACGTGTAGGCCAGAAAACTTAAGCTAACGCCGGATGGCGGATTTTTGCATGATACCGGTGCCTTTAGAGGCAAGCCAGTCAAAATTTTACTCACGAGCGCAAGGCAAATCGTGGAAAAGTTATGATCAAAACGAAAGCGGTAAAATACTCAGAATATGAGCGAACCAATCTTTATCTCATGATCATAAACAAATATTAGATATTAAGTATAAATAGGGACTTAGCTGTTTGAGCAGAGTCGGTGTGGGTCGCGACGAAGTAGTCTGCGATGGCGGCAAAGCCGGCTATGGCGGAGAGCAATCCGTAGCAGCGACGAAGTTGATGATGGCGGAAACAAAATTGTCCGTACGCGAGGTGAAACCATCCATGATGAAGTAAGAATAATCCACGGCGGCGGCGAAGCCAGCGACACCGGGCAGATATATAGACGTGGCGGATGTAGCAACATAGCGGAACCGAAGTAACCTTATGCCGGCAACGACGGAAATCAGCCGCCAAGTCACGACAAAATTCGTAGCGGGCCGCAAGATCGGCGACATCAAAGGGTCGCGTTCATGCTTACTACCACCTTAATTTTTTTGCTTCTTGTACTGCCATGTATAAGTTGCCATCCAGTACGTTGACCAGCCGGGGCGATCAGGTCAGCCCCATCTGAAGAAGTAGTTCGCGTATAGCGGCTAAGCTGCATCCGGCAAGCCTTGTATGATTATGCGTATGCAATTAGCGACTTGGCCGCAAAATCCATGCATTTTCACGTGACGGTAGTACTAGCTGCACCCTAGACTGATTTGATCTGACGTTAACTAGTTGCCTGGTAACATGCATGGCGAAAGTGGCATGGCAGAAATCAGCTAACTTGCACAACATAATTTGGCTGATGCTCTCTAACACGTCCGATCGGATCTTTGCATAGATGGCATTATTCTTCATGGCGGACTCAAAGTTGTAGCCAGCGACGATGAACTTGTCCGCGATGGCGGCAAAACCGTCCGTGGCGGAGTCGAAGATGAACTTATCGGCAGCAAAGTTATACGAGCCAGCGACGATGAACTTATTGGCGGCAAAGTTAAACTAAGCCAGCGACGATGAACTTATCGGCGGCAAAGTTATACTAGCCAGCGTCAATATAAGATGACACAGTCCGGGACAGCCACGATGCGGGCTGTGGCAGAGCCATACCCGGCTGCGACAACAAAATTAGTCTGCGATGGCGACAAAGCCAGCCATAACGAAGTAGGGGTTATCCGCGGTGGCGGCGAAGCCAGCGACGCCAAGCGGATGGCAGATCGACAATCGGATACAATCGGCGCCGCCTCAAACACAAGGGATCAAGACGATCCGTCAGTGTGAGGGCTGTGACGTCGAGATCCTGATTCCCTAGCCTGGGGCGGTAATGAACTTTCTGCCGATATGTTGCAGATGAAAGCGATCCGATCCGACCGCCGTCGAAGACGGTGAGAAATCCGCCCGGATCGATTCCAGATGGCCTTGCCCCACGGTGGGCGCCAACTGTCGTGGTTCTTACGACACGTATGCCATGAGGGGTACCTCAAGGCGATAGAAAGAGGGGATAGGCGATCTGGTGCCCGGGACGGTGATAGACAGGGATTACCCAGGTTCACGTCCCCGCGGTGGAGGATCGCTACATCCTGCTACAACTCACTATAATGGCACAATGTGTACAGGTTACAATGGTTGTGTTGGTCGCGATGCGATCTGCTATGTCTTAGCTATTCTAGCTATCTCCTGGCCTCAAGGGCTCCTCCACGCCGGCTTATAAAGGCGCCTGGCGTGGGCATCACGGTGGTTCCGGGGCGGATACAATATGGAGTCCTAGACTAAGTCCTATGCGTGTACTACAAGGCAACCTGCCATGGGCCTGTCTTCGGATCCGCCATAAGCTCCTGCGTCCAGTAATCCACCATGGTATGGCAGCATTGAATCTGCCATAAGCTCCTGCTATCCGGGAATCTGCCATGGCATGGATGCGTCTGGTAATCTGCCATGGCATGGCAGCGTGGAATCTGCCATGGCATGGCAGCCTTCAATCTTCCATACCACCAGCAACTAGGCCGCCCGGTTAGCTATCCGTCATACCACCTCCATGGGCCACCCTGGTTTGCTGGTATGAGACTACGTCACTGGTATACCCGTTTGGTATATCTACAACAAAGACTATTGTAGTTAGTTTAGTTTTAGGTTTCTTTCTTTTTAATAATCTCTAATGTAATCTTCTTTTCAGTTTATGTAAAGATGTAAAGACATTGTATATATGTTTTAATATCAATAAAGTAATATTTCAACTTGTTTTATTCTTTATTCAATTCCTTTTATCCAACTCAATTTATAATTGAGTTATTTCTTTATTAATGTTTAAAAAATTCAACTTCTGAGATATTTAAATATTCATTTTAAATTCCCAAAATTACTTAAGCAACATGATCAAGAGATCATGGCAATGCCCATAACACTCTAATAACCTCTAACACTAAAGGTGATTAGATAGAGGCTTTGCTCTCTCCATTTTTTTGAATTTGCGAAAAATTTACTCAGGTTTTAAGATGCATGAATGCACAATAGTCCTAAGTCTACCCTTTGTTTTGTCCTAAAATGCTGGGATATTACATTTCAGGTATGTCTGGCACACATATCCTATTATGAAACCAGAGCGAATTGAAATCGCCCAAACGAAACTCAGATGGTCTTCCCTCTTCAATCCTTCGGATCTCTTTCTCAATGAATGGATCTTCACTCTGTCGGCGGATGATTGTATACTTTAGACCACTTTGCCTTTCCTCCATTACCTTCATAGTTGACAAACTGCCCAAAGATTCCACTTCTAGGCATTGAATATCTAACCTTTCCAGATCCGTAAGCAGTTCTTTAGGAATTTCCCGGCTCATTGGCTGAGTATCTGTACTTTTCCTACTCAACGCATCGACCACAACATTAGCCTTCCCGGGAGCGTAGTTGATGGTCAAATCATAATCCTTGATCAATTCTAACCATCGCTGTTGCCTCATATTCAGTTCCTTCTGAGTAAAGAAGTACTTGAGACTCTTATGGTCTGTATAGAGTTCACACTTAGCTCAATATAGAAAATGCCTCCATCCTTTCAAAGCAAACACCACGGCTGCTAATTCAAGATCATGTGTTGGGTAGTTAACTTCATGTAGTCTTAATTGCCTAGACCCATAAGCAATAACCTTTCTATCTTGCATCAACACATATCCAAGTCCATTCTTGGACGCATCACAATATACCGTGTAATCCTTGCCGGTTTCCGGTACGGCTAACACGGGTGCTGTGGTCAACTTATCCTTAAGTGTCTGGAAACTGACCTCACACTCTTCCGACCAAACAAATGGTGTATTCTTTCGGAGCAATTTTGTCATTGGTCCAGCAATCTTGGAAAATCCTTCTACGAACCTTCTGTAGTAGCCTGCCATTCCTAGAAATCCTCTAATCTGCTTGACATTCTTTGGTGCTTCCCATTCTAAAACAGATGCTACTTTACTTGGATTTACTGCTATGCCCTCCTTGCTGATCACATGCTCGAGAAACTCTACTTGGTCCAACCAAAATTCACACTTACTAAACTTGGCATACAACTGATGTTCTCTGAGAATCTGTAGAGCAATCCTCAAATGTTTGGCATGCTCTTCCTTGTCCTTTGAATAGATTAAGATGTCATCGATGAAAACGATCACAAACTTGTCCAAGTAAGGCATAAAGATCTTGTTCATGAGATTCATGAAAATGGCTGGTGCATTTGTCAATCCAAAAGGTACAACCAAATACTCATGATGTCCGTACCTGGACACAAAAGCTGTCTTTGGAATGTCCTCCTTCTTGATCTTAATCTGGTGGTATCCAGATCGAAGATCTATCTTGGAAAATACTCTGGCTCCCCTGACTTGATCAAATAAGTCCTGGATTCTGGGTAGTGGATACTTGTTCTTGATAGTAACATTATTGAGATTTCTGTAATCTCCACACATCCTGCGTCCTCCATCCCGCTTATCCACGAATATCACGGGTGTACCCCAAGGTGAAATGCTTTCTTGTATGAATCCCTTCTGCTCTAACTCATCCAACTATTCCTTCAACTCAACTAACTCCTTAGGCCCCATCTTATATGGTGCCTGAGCTATAGGTGCTGTTCCAGGAATCAAATCAATAGTTAATTTAATTTCCCTATCTGGTGGCATACCTGGTAATTCCTTTGGAAACACATCTTGGAATTCATTGACCACTGGAATGTCTTCAAGTTTAGCTTCCTTCAAATTATTGAGCTGTAGTTGAACTTCAATATGTGCATGACGGTCACCTTGATAAACTATCCTTCCTCCTCCTGGACATCTAAGTGACACAGTTTTCTCTTTGCAATCTATCTGGGCTCCATTCTCTTCTAACCAATCCATTCCAAGGATCAAGCCATATCCTTCATAGGGATAAGAAAAAGATCGGCTAGGTAGACGCAATCGCTGATCATAATGACTTGCTCTTGCTTGAGGTGTGTGACTAGAATTGTCCCCCCCCCCCCGCAGATAAAACAGTGATGGGGTATTCTAACTTATTGCAAGTGAGTTCATAAAGATCGACAAACTCTTGCAAAATGAATGAAGTAGTTGCACCAGTATCAAAAAGTACTTTGCCAGGGTGAGATAGGATTTGAAGCGTACCTATCATGATTTTCTCCGATTCATTCACTTTCTCCAAGTTGGTGCAATTTAATTTCCCATAAGGTCGAGATCTCTTGCCTGCACCATTTCCTCCTGAATTACCTCCTCAGTTAAACCCTCCTCCGGTTGGCTTCTTTCCCCATGCAGCTCTATTGGGACATTGTATCTTCATATGTCCCTCTTGGTTATAGCCATAACAGATTACCTTGGGCCTTGGGCAATCCTTTGCCATATGTCCTCTAGCTCTGCACTCATGACAGGTGATTACTCCCTTAGGATTTCCTCCTCCGCCTCCCCGAGGTAACGTTCCCCGACTTGGCGGTTGTGATTTGAAAGTAAGATCTGCAGTTGGTTTATTGACCGGATATCTTTTGGGTTCCATCTTGGCTTTCTTCCGGCGTTCCTCCTAAACTTGCTTGAAATCATCTTCCATAGTGATAGCTGCATCAACATGTTCTTGGAAATCTGCTACCTTTAACATTCTGAGTTGCATCTTGGCCATTGGGTGCAAACCCCTCATAAACCGCTTCTTCCTCTTCTCATCCGTGTTTACTGCATCCGTAGCATAACGTGATAGAAGAGTGAATTCCTTGACATACCTCATGATAGTCCTGTCCTTCTGTTCTAAGTTGTCAAACTCTCTCCTCTTTAACTCCATGATACTTTCTGGCACTTTTGCCTCTCTGAACTTCCTTTTGAATTCATCCCAGGTGAATACCCTTCCTGGAGGATGTATTGCCACAATATTGTCCCACCAGGCTACTGCGGGTCCACATAACAGATGAGTGGCATACCTAAGCTTCTCGCTATCGCTGCAATTCACAGTGTTGAGCTTCCTCTCGGTATCCAACAACCAGTCTTCGGCGTCCATTGGTTCCGGTGCTGATGCAAATGGAAGTGGTCTTGTATTCAGAAAGTCTGCCAGTGAGACTCCATGTACACCTTCATTCCGTCCTTCACGGTTGCGATCCATCACATCTTGCATCATCTTGGTCTGACACTCAATGAGCATCCGTTACCTTTCATCTGCCATCATCATATATTGGGCAAAATCTTGCTGTGTGAGAAATGGTGGTGGAGGTGGTAATGGTTCCCTTGCCGCTGCATCGGCTGCCTCCTTTGCCTTGGCTTCGGTCTCCATCCTCTGTTGCTCAGACTCTTCACCAACTACCATCGCCATTTTATCCCCCTAACCCTGTTACATCAAGCGAAACTCATAGTTACACCATGCCCATGCTTTCTGAGCTCAACTTCATGCACAGTGTTAGTCACACAATGAAATCCAAATAAAACATGACCAAATCACACCAAACATATACCATGTATATACATGGGTAAAAGCAGTGTTACACACTGCCCCGTGAGTAGCTACACTCACTTATTCCTATTTGCGAAAGCAAATACTACATAATACACATATGGTACATATGTTACACACATATTGCCTCCTTATCGATGGTGGTCTTCTACGGGTAGTCGAACTCCCGATACATCCCCAGTGTCCATCTTGTCGCTCGGGATGTCCTCCTGACTGAAGCAGGGGTGTAAGATGACTCTGCCGGCATATAGTCGAGATCGGGTGTAGGGCCTAAGTTGAAATCAGTCATCCCCAGATAACCGCTCAACGATGGGTATACAAACTCAGTGGCACCTCTCTCCATCTTGGGTCTCAAGCATTCTCCACGCTCCATATAGCTCGGTAACTTCCCCTCATCATCCAACTCTATCTCTATGGGCTTCCCCGCCACGTCTCCGGTGCGGTGAACAACTCTAAACTGACTCGTGACCTCGTGCTTTGAGTCACACGGAATCGGATCTCCAGCCGTTCCCATGTACTCACCAAAACGCCAACCCATGGAGTTTCCCCCAAAACTATCATTATGGGGCATTCCCCATGACTCCAAACCTGCCTCATATCCGGCTCCAGTCGAGCCGTGTGCAAAATGTGCTGGTGGCATCTCCGGTTCGGCCTCGGGCTCGAACTCCCGCTCCTCGGGATCGATCTCCTCATCTAGATTAATAAAGTCTCCAGCGGAGAAAGCTGGAGTAGGTGCTCGTGGTGGTCCGGAAGTCTCCCCCGTATGCCACGGAGTAGGTGTCGGCTCGGTGATCTCCTCCACTAGACTCTGTATCTCACCAACTAAAGCTCCATGGACGTGATAGAACACACTAAGCAGATGCTTACACCTGTCCATGTGCTCTGCTGCGGCGTGTGGGTGTCTCTTCGCGAACTTGTAACTATCCCGACAAGGATCTTCTCCTTCCTCGTCGTGTGGGATGTGCGTGAACTTAGTACCTAACAACTTCTCCATTTTGTGTTCACGAATATCAGTGATGGCTTTCATGACAGCTATCTTATATGCAGTACTAACCATGCGTGCTTCTCCAGCTGGCATGACCACGCTCATGCCCAATTTGGCAGGAAGCATGATCCCTACCTTATACTTCTGAAAAACTCTACCCTCATAATATGCATACTTCTTGACAGGGATACGGGTTTCACACCCGCACTCCTGTAGGATGCCCCGTAGCAGATCGGATAGGTTCCCATCATACTCATCCAACGTCACATCTCGAACTTGCACGGTCCTTGACGGATTGGTGCGTGCCATCCTGGCAGTCTATATAAAAGATAAAGAAAAATTAGTATATGATGCATCATCATAGTAACAATAAAGAATTGTAACACTAAAAAGTATGACTTTGTTATTCTCAAGTGAATAACATTATAACCATTTTAGAGAACTCTTTACTATTCCTATTTGACTCCTACAGGTCATTCCCATTAACTAGGCGTCCAACCTAAGGTCAAAGCTTTTGCTCTGATACCAAGTGTGGTGACCCAGCATACCACTGCATGTTGTAGTATGCAAGTCGTTGACATAACACTTGTGAAGTACCATTTCACAAATATTACATCCCTCAGAGTGGTACAACAGAAACATAGCGGTCTTTATTCAAGCACTTAATATTACAAGCCATAATCTTACAAAAGATTTCAGTTCCTCCTCGGTCCAAAGAGGAACACTAGTAGGTTCTACGTTGATGCTATAAACCTTAACTATGACTGATAGAAGTAGACTAAACATGATAACTGGCTTAAGTCACTTTATTCTATAAGGTTCCTGTGACTTAAACTACTACCCTATACTACTAGTTGTCGGCCTCCTCCTCGGCTCCTTCGTTGTTTCCGTAGACGATCGTGTAATCCATGCCTTCGACTCCACTGGAAAGGTCCGGCTCTTCATAATAGACTTCCTTGTAGTCCTTCGATGCTCCTTCAGTTTCCTTGTTCTGGCCCTCCAAGTCTAAGCAAGGGTTAAGAGGGAATGGGGTGAGTAACGAGCGTTACCCAACAAGTTCATTTAACAGGATAGAGGTGTTTGATTTACTAGCTACGACCACCGACTCAAGAGTCTTTGGTCAAATGCAATTTTTATAATCATTTCTTCAAAGATTGCTTTTATTTAAAAGAACTATGTCTGTCAGTCTTCACAGGTTGATTAGAGCTTCGATGGGCTCCTTTCCTGCCACGTTCGCAGCTCCTTCCCGGAACAGGTAGTATCTTGATACTTTTTATACACTCTGCAGAGGTGGTCACTTGTACCCATGAGAGATCAACACTTTGCTGCACAACCGGGCGTACCTTCCCGTCCATACTTCTTTTTGTATGGGGCCTAGTTGATGATCCAAGCCAATCACCATTCTTCTCCGCGACCCCACAGACCCACCCTTTTGTAAGTCCATCCATCTCCTATACCACATATGCCGACCGATTGGCGCACTGGTCCTTCCCCTTTACACTATGGACGACCCCATAGGTAGACCAGCCCGGACCCCGGTGCCCGCTCCTATGCAATATGGGTAGACCGACCCGGATGACCGTTACAATCCATCATAGATCAATTAGCCAGCTTGTCCCCCTATACTATAGGAAGCCCGGCAGGAAACACATTTCCCCCACTATGCACTATAGTAGCCCGCGCAAGACAACACTCGACTACTGATCCGGTGGCATGCGAGAGGAAAAAGATACAGCTGACTTCTCTGTCCCATTCTAGATCTCATGGTTGACCATAATTTACGGCGCTAGAATCACTGGCGACATTGGTTGTTAAGTCCTAGGGTTCACTTTCGCAAACAAATGGAACCTCCACCACAAGAATCATACCGTGGTTCCATTTGCTAGCCATCCTAGGTTACCACCACTCGGGTCGATAACCAGCTAATCATATTAGTTATGAAAAGAGAACCTTTTGCTTTTCGATGCAGTAATAATCATACCACCGGTATATTTGCAAGTAATTTGCTAAAAGTAATCAAGAGATATGAGCAAGAGTGAACTTGCCTGCAAACTGCAAGGTAGTGCAATTGGATTTGTTGAAGTGACCCGGGACCTCGGGTTCTGGAAAATAGCATCATTGTCCGGTAAGGGCAATGGTTAAAGATTCAAATATGTATGCTTTATGGTGTGTTATAATTTATACCCCCCAGAAGTGATTTATTTATTTACTAGGCTTGATATATTCTTTCTATGACTTTAAAGAATATATGTTAAGGGTAATTTCATTCAAGGATATTTATCAAATATTCTTGAATGGAATTTATTAAGAATTACCAGATTTTCTTAAATGGACAATTATTTTTATTACTTTCAGGCAAAATCAATTAACTTCTTTTTCTTTTGTGTAATTGACTCATGAGATTATTTTATTCACTTAATGGGCTCAAAAATACAAAAAGAGCTAAAAATAACTACTTTCTATTTTTAGTTTATTTTAGGTATTTTTCTGGATTTATTTTAAAGCAGATTAGGGTTTTTCTTAAGGGTTTTTGAATTAAATCAAATTAAAAGGCTGGCTGACAGCCTAGGCCCACCGGTCAGTCCACCCAGATGGGCTTGACCGAACCGGCTTTGCCCAGCTGGCCGCCCCCTCACTCGCTCCCCCTCTCGGTCGGTTCCTAACCCTAATCCCCTCTAGCGATTTCGAATCGCCGACGAGGTCCTCGCCCGACTCCGGCGAGCTCTGGTGAGCTCCGTCGCTGCCCTATGGCGCATGTGCTCCGCCTCACCGTGCTATTCCTTCTGACCGTGGGGATTCGTCGCCTTCGCCTCCAATTGCCACCATCGCCGCCGAGCTCCGCCCAGTGGATCTCGCCCCTGCGGCTTGATCTGCTCCGGCGAGCCTCGCTGGAGCTTCCGCCCTAGCTCCACGGTGCTTGTGGTGGCCCCCTTGTCACCGCGTCAGTTGGATGGCTGTCTGCAACCCTGACGTCGCCACCATGCTGTGCTCGGCCGCTCGGCCGTTAGCACGATGCCGCCCCCTCGCCGTCGCAGCCTCTGGATGGTGGCCTTGCTGCCACAACTATGGCTGCGCCGTCGTGTCGCCGCCATGGTCTTCGGCCTTGCTCCTCTGTGAGCACTTCTGTGAGTTTCTTCTCCTCCTCCTTGTTTCTGTGTGCTTGCTATGGTGGTCTGGCCAGCGAGCCAGGCATGCTTGCCTATGTTGTTGCCATGCCATACTGCTACTGCTGCCCTGCTCAAGCTTGTGTTGCTGCTGCTGTCCTGCTCGAGCTCCACTGCTAGTCACTGTCTATTGCTAGTGTGAGTTTCGGTGCAAGTGTTAGTGCAAGATTCAGTTAAGAATTTCTTAGCTAAACTTGGTATGATTAACTAGGGAGTTTCCCCTGTGCTGTTAGCTTGATCATGTGCTGTGCAATTATGGCTACTGTTAGTTTCAGTATGAAATTCAGTTAAGAGTTTCTTAACTGAATTATGTGTGATTTACTTGGGATGCTTCCCCTGTGATGCTAGCTTGGCCCTCTAGTGGTGTGCTTATCAATCACTGTTTATGTGATGCTCTCTAGCCTGCAGTGCAAACTGCTGCCAGTTGATTCATATGATGGTTATTTTCATGATGGCATAAACATGCTGAGCTTAAGCTTGTTATAATTCTATTGATTTTTATGAACTGAAACTTGTTTCAGTGATGATTGTTTCTATCAGGCATTTCATGCTTGAATTGTATGCTGCTAAAGGCTTTGTTTGCTTGCTATAGCATGTTATCTATTGACAGCATGTAACTGTTATTATTGAGTTTAGTTGTGTTTCCTCCATGTGAGGTGCACAATGCTTGCTTGATAATTTAACTGGATGGCTGTTGTTCAGTGATGCTAAACATGCTTGGTGGTTTCTATCAGTGGCTAAATCATCATTTGGGCAATTAAATTACTGATAAGAACAGATCCTCATGATGATCTTAGTCCTGGCCTATGATGCATGGTCTGAGGCCTTTACTCTTGCTGGTGCATGTTGATTTGCTTCCCACTAATTAAATCTTCTTATGAAGATTATACAGAGCACTTCTCTATAGGTCTGAGGAGAAAAACCTCCCCAAAACCTCCTAAGTGTTATACTTAGTAGAAGGGTTTGGTGGTGAGTGTTTCCTTGTTGCTGTTTATCTTCTGTATGCAAGAACCTGGATGCTTGCAATGTTTTATTCATGGATATGCAAGTCCTATTTATACCTTGGTCCTGTGCTGGCTTTTATGAGTGGCTGGTGGTGATGTTGATGATGCCCTTGGTTGAGCTTGATCACTGGCTCCTGGTACTTGCTATGCTCCTCCCAGTGGCTTGCCCTGCACCTCCTTGTGCTTGGCTCCCCACCTTGCCTGTCCTGCACCTCCTTGGTGCTTGGCCTGCTCCTTGATGCTTCTGATCTTGATTAAGTAACCATGTTGCTTTGGCTTTGGCTATGGGTTTTGAGTGGTGAGGTGAATTCCCCCTGATGCTCAGCTCATGAGCAGAGAGAACTTGGAGCTATGCTGGTGCTGTGATGCTGGTGCTGTGGTGCTGGTGCTGTGGTGCTGTGGTGCTGGTGTTGTGGTGCTGGTCGACTAGGGTTTCTGGTCGACCAGTTTTGCACACACAGAACTGTTTTATACCTCCTCCTAGGTTCTGGTGTCTTGACACCTCCTAACATGCATTTGGTGACCAGCTGCTTGCTTGCTGGGTGGCTTGGCCAGCCAGATTGGTCCTTGGCAGATATTTGTGTGTGTGAGTCATGTTGATAAGATCAACATCTTGATGATTATCAACAGTACTTCCATTTTAACTTTGACTACCACTTGTATTACCCTGGTGGCATTTCCCTCTGTATTTTCCTTTGTGTGCAGGTGATAAGAAGAATGAAGAAGAAAAGAAGAAAGATTTGAAGATCAAGATAGTTTAGGATTTTGTTTAGATTCTAACTTGTATTTATTTTCTTTTCTCCTTTATTTTCCTTTTAGCTTCAGATTGTAACATTATGTGAATGTCCACCATTGTAATATTCTTTTATTCACAAACATTGTAAAGACAATGTATATTGTGTTGATAATTAATAAAGTCCAAAGTTTTTCTTATTTTAAATATTTATCCTTTCTAAATGTGCCTTTTGGATTTAAGTTAAGTTTAAATTCAAATTCAAGTTTTGAATTCAATGATCTCTAAGTTTTAGTCATTCAATCTTCATTGTTTCCCACAAGCAATAGATCAAAAGAGGTCATGTCGATTTCTTTAATACTCTGAGAGTTCACCATCCCCTCTCGAAGAGAGATTCGATCACTCTTAGGTTTTAGTAACAAAAGCGCGAAAAAATCCCATAATTTCAGATGCAATGCACAAAACCCCTCTATTCTACCCCGGAGTTGCCCTACGTGCTAGGATATTACAAAGGACTATCAACACAAGCATGTAAAGCATTTATGGTGCTAGAAGTGTTTAAGTCCAAAGATGAAGCATGGAAATGAGATGTAGATGAATGATCATCACAAGTAAGCTCACTATCAACATTGCAATTTCCATCACCACTCACCATAGAGTTACCTTGTGTCTTGCTACACTTTGGTGAAGTGGAAGAAAGTTCATCACGACCAGAAGTGGAGGGAATACAATCATCCTCAATCTTGTTGGACATATCATATTTGTCTTGAATCTTTTCGAAAACTCATGAGAGCTACGGAAAGGCATGATTGCAAGAATAACTGCATCGCTCACAAAATCAACAAGCACATTAGTAGCTCGAGAATTAAGATAAGAGTTTCTCTTCTCCTATAAAGATAGACTTTGGGAATCCTTAGGAGGACAGAAACCCATATCTAAAATTCTCTCTATATTTGGGTCCATATCACGAAAATGATTAAGCATACAAATTTTCCATATATCATAATTAGTGCCATCAAATATAAAGGTGTCACTGTGCACTAATCCCCTAGCCGACATCTTTGCTCTCAAGGCGGTGAAGCCTTAAAATGAGAGACCTTGCTCTGATACCAATTGAAAGGATAAGGATGTCGCCTAGAGGGGGGGTGAATATGCGATTTAAAATTTTTACGAGTGGCTTGACAAATGCGGAATAAAACTAACGTTTAATTTGCCAAGCATACAAAATCTAAACAAACTAGGTTCACCTATGTGCACCAACAACTTATGCTAGACAAGATAAGCAACTATGTGATAGCAAGATATATAAACTTCAAGCACGAATGCTATCACAAAATAAATTGCATAAGTAAAGGAGCTCGGGTATAGAAATAACCAAGGCACGCGGAGACAATGATGTATCCCGAAGTTCACACCCTTGCGAGTGCTAATCTCCGTTGGAGTGGTGTGGAAGCACAAGGCTCCCCAAACGCCACGGAGGCTCACCGTAATCTCCTCGAGCCCTCCCACCAAGATGGAAGACCCGACCACTATGGGACACTTGAGGGCGGTCACCGAACCCGTACAAGCTTGGGGCAATCTCCACAACTCAATTGGAGGCTCCCAACAAATTGCCACTGAGGCACCACAAAGCTTGGGAAGATCTCCACAACTTAATTGGAGGTCCTCAAGAAATCGCCACAGAGGCACCACAAAGCTTGGGAAGATCTCCACAACTCAATTGGAGGTCCCCAAGAAACCACTAAGCCACTAAGCCGTCTAGGGTTCCAAGAACCCAAGAGTAAAAAGCTCAATGAACTTTCAATATCGAATCTCCGAGGAGAACTCAAACCGATGCACCAAATGAAATGGCAAGAACACACGAAGTGCTCAAATCCTTCTCTCCCAAATCCTACCAAATCAACAAATGCTATGGAGGGATATGAGAGGAAGAACAAAGGAAGAAATCCACAAAAAACTCCAAGATCTAGATCCAATGGGTTCAACTCACAAAGAGGAGAAAGTGATTGGTGCAAATATAGATCTAGATCTCCTCTCTCTTTTCCCTCAAAGATATGCAAGAATCATGGGAGGAATTGAGAGATGGGCAAGCTTTCCAAGGTCAACAATGGAGGGAGAGAGAGGGGAAAACGAGCTAACCCAAGCTTGAAGAAGGGGATGGGTATTTATACCCCTCCCGGGATTGTAGCCGTTGCTGAACTGCAGGGCCGGATATTCTGGTCCAAGTTTGGACCAGATACTTTGCCCTCCCCCATGAAAAACTGCAAAGGACTTCGCGCGCGTCATCCAGATTTGAGGTCGGATATTTCAATTCCAGCCGGATATTTTGGCCACCCCCGAAATCGGCTAATTACTTTGCGCGCATCGTCATTTTTCTAGCACTGTTGCCGGGGAGGAAAAAGAAGACTTCTGCAAGGGGAGTTTCACACGCACATCCTTTACTTTGTTTTAGTTTTGCTTTTACTTTACTTTTTCTTGTATTGTTTTATCGAAAGTACAAAAAAATTAGTTCCTACTATAGTTGTTATTTTTGTTGGTCTGTTATTGTCTTGCTTTATCATGCTTTTTATCAATGGTTGGTTTCTTTGAAACTAAATCTTTTTGGCAAGGTGGGTTCATGGAAGAGCAGCAAAATTATTATGAGGAACACCGCTTGTCATAAAAAGGGAAACACTTATGGGAACAAATCAATAGATTGTATATCATTGCTAGAAATGTGTGCTCTACTTATAATGTTACTTATTGCTTTGATAGATCTTGTTGCTGTAGGAGGTATAAACACCTCCCTTTTCAATGTGAGTATAATGATGATGTTATCATATCTTCTTATATTAATGGAAATTATGACCTTTATGATGTGGAAAAAATTAAAGAATTTATTGCTTCGAAGGGTGCATTCGAACTTGCTTATTTGCTTGAAAATACCGATGATGCACTTTATAAATATGAGGTTTATGATATACTTAAATTTTGCTTTGATAATTACAAGGAAGAGAATGGCTATATTCTTAAATATCTTAATAGATGCTCTCCAACGGAAGAGACTAATGCCTTGAAGGAGCCTATGGAAGAAGAAATTGCTGAAACTCGAAGCTCATTGGATGAAAAAGAGGAGGAGAGTGATGATCGAGAGGAGGAAGAATGGATCCCATGTCTACCTCCCAATAAAAGTAACTCTTTAACTAATACCTTATTTGATAGCCCTCCATGCTTAACGAAGGAGGATGAGTGTGATATTTATATTGTTGAGTTTGTTCATGATGCTACTGAAAATTATTATGAGAGAGGAAAATATGGTTGTTGGAATTTTCATGTTACTAAAACACCTCTCTTTATATTGAAAGTTCCAAAGTTGCTCTTGTTTTATCTACCCATACTTGTTACTATGTGCTTCTTTGATTTATTTTCTTACAAGATTCCTATGCATAGGAAGTGGGTTAGACTTAAATGTGTTTTATATTTGCTCCTTGATGCTCTCTTTTGCTCCAATTCATATTTCTTATGTGAGCATCTTCTCAAATTACTGAGCCTAGCTCAAAGGCGTTAAAGAAAAGCACTCTTGGGAGATAACCCAATGTTTTTACTTTCAGTACTTTTTCTTTTATTTGAGTCTTGGAAGTTATTACTACTGTAATAACCTCTCCTTATCCTTTTTATTTCGTTTTTCTGCCAAGAGAAGCCTCTAATTTGAGTGAGGTAAGATTTGGGGATGTTGCTGTCCTGAAACAGTTTTCGGTGCTGCACCGTAAAAATTCGTGAAAATTCTCTTTATATCTTTTGGACCTGCAATTTATTGTGCGTATGCCCCAGGTTATATCAAAACTTTCATTAGTTGAACACTTTTAGATTTGAGCAACAGAAAACCCTCTAAAAATTCGACCTTTGTCAGCTGTTCTGTTTTGACAGATTTCTGCCAATAATTATGTTTGCCACTTTATCGCTTTTTTTTTAGTTCTTTTGATCACAGAACTTTTGGGGAAGTTGCTAAAGTAGTATATGCTTTATATGTGGTGGTTTTGAGTTGAAACCTGAAGCAAAAAAGGGTTGATTCAATGTTATGCTTACACTAATGTTGCTAATAGATTTGTGTTTGGTTTTGTATGAAGGATGTTTTCAAGTGTAGGGATTGGAGAATGATGAGATGAGTTAAAGAACAGACAAAAGCTCAAGCTTGGGGATGCCCATGTCACCCCAAGAAATATCCAAGAGGTACAAGCGTCAAAGCTTGGGGATGCCCCCGAGGCACCCCTTCTTCATCGGCAAAAATCAGGTCACCTTTCAACACACTATATTTTTATTGCTTCATGCATTATGCGTTTTTCTTGGAGCGTCAGTTGTTTTTAAGTTTTCAGTTTTGTTTAGTTTTGTTTGCTGCAATAAATGGTTGGACCTCAATAAATTTCTTTTGGAGAAGTTGCCTTGCTTTTCACTTGCCAAGAACACTCCGTTTTTCACTCTTATCGTTTCAACGAGTGTTCTCTTTTTCTAGAACTGCGTTTAGCTTTCGTTTTTCGCCTTGATTTTTGTTCAGATCTTATTATATCTTTGCATCAAGGTGTATTTTGACCTCTGGTCCATGTTGGTTTTCATCAAAAGAGTTGTTTATAAAAAGTTTGAATGGTGTTGGAAAAGAGAAAAAGCTTTATGCAAAAAAAAGTGGTACAAGAAGGAGCTTGTGTAGACTGCGGCCTAGGCTTTTGCATGTCGTGCTTGATGTATTTTTGATAGTATGCTTAGTGGTTTGCTGTAGCATGACTTGTCTCAATGACTGAGATTGCTTAATGAGCCTTTGAAAAAATAATGCGTTGTTTTAATTATTTGGAAGCATTATTTTGGTTTTCTCCTTTGATGCTTTATTTGGGTTGACTTGGCGCATGCTCACACGTGTTAGACTCATACAAAGTTACCACTACCTCTATGATCATTTAGTTTTTGACTTTTGATGCCATCTTATGCTTCTTTTAATGTCGCTTTGTCGCTTTGCATGATTATGGCCGTTATTGCTCTCTTAGTTGGTCGCTCCCAATCTTTTGCTAGCCCTCATTTTGTACTGAGTATGAGCTCTACTCATGCATCCAACTCCTAAAAACCAAGTTTGCCATTTTGTCCACTATAAATTCCTATGCATGGTATTTGCAAGCCATTCCAAGTAAATTTTTTTTGTGCTACCTTTCAAAACTTTCAACTACTTCTCGTTTTGTGCCACTGTTTTTAGCTCATGGGGACGTAGTGGTCGGAATTGCTATCTTCCATATTAAATTAAGTACCCCTCGACTAGGCAGCTTCATCTACTCGTCATTAATTTTGCATGAGAGCTGGTCAGACCATTGCAATCTAATTCTAAAAAAAGAAAAAAAGGCACTCCTCCATGGTATGTGAATGTTGGTGGGCACCCGATGGAATCGGTTAGCCATGGTTTGAGAAAGGAAAAAAGGTGGGGAGGAGTGGCAAAGCTTTATAAAAGAGCACCAATGTGCCAAATTTTCAAAGAACTCGGAACCGCTCTCACTTGTTTATTACGGAAGATAGTAAGACCCCATTGCCAGTCGTTGACATGAAACAACCACCTCTCAAAACCCAATTTTTATCTCTGTTTTACAAATGAAAAGCTCTAGCACATGTTTAATCACTGCTTCCCTCCGTGAAGGGCCTTTCTTTTACTGCATGTTGAGTCACCACCTTCTACCTTTATGCACCGTCTAAGAGAGCATACTTGTCATTCTGAGTATAATGTGCATTGTCCCAAAGTTTTCATTGATTGATTCATATTGTTGGTTTCACTTGTTCTCAAATTATTTGTATCTAGTCGCCCTCTTAAAGTTGAAGGTGTCCTATGCATTTATGTTTTGCTCTCTCATGAAGGACAAGCTGGAAACCATTTGTATGTTTTTCCATATGATTTGAACACACGTTTGACTTTCATTGTTTCATTTTCATGATCTTTCATTTGTGTTCTTTTTCATGTTATAACATGGTTGCTAAGTTTCTTCTATCAAGATTATATCTTTCATGCCCATGTTTTAAGTTCTTTTGATCCCAGCACACAACGCTTACATATATGGTCAAGATTGTATAGGTGCATGTCACCTAAAAAATTATTTCTTTTTGTTATCACTTAGCTACTCGAGGACGAGCAGGAGTTAAGCTTGGGGATGCTGATACGTCTCAAACGTATCTATAATTTTTGATGCTCCATGCTTGTTTTTACACCATTTTCTTAGTGTTTCGTTACACTTCGTGTCATTATTATGCATTTTCCGGAACTAACCTATTAACGAGATGCCACAGTGCAGTTCCCTGTTTTCTGCTGTTTTTGTGTTTCAGAAAAGTTACACAGGAAATATTCTCGGAATTGGAACAAAAGCCAGACATCCAGATATTTACCGAAGCTTCCAGAGAACCGAAGAGGAGACCGAAAGGAGCCACAGGGCGGCCACACCACCAGGGGGCGCGGCCTGCCCCTAGCCCACGCCGGCCTGTGGTGTGGCCCCCCTGGTCCACTTCTGACGTTGCCCCTTCGCCTATAAAGACCCCCCAACGGGAGAAACCTAAAGACCCGATCACTTTTCCAGAATACATCGCGATCCGCCGCCGCCGTCGACCCGAGATCGGGAGGGTCCAGAAGCTCTTCCCGGCACCCTACCGGAGAGGGGAATCGCCACCGGAGGTCTTCTTCATCGCCATGCTTGCCTCCGGCGCGATGAGTGAGTAGTCTACCTTGGACTATGGGTCCATAGCATTAGCTAGTTGGTTGTCTTCTCCACCATGTGCTTCATGTTTAGATCTTGTGAGCTGCCTTACATGATCGAGATCACCGTTATGTAATTCTACATGTTGTGTTTGTTGGGATCCGATGAATATTGGTGTTATGATTGAGTTGATGTACTGAATTTTATCTTATGTTATCTCTATGTTGTTTATGATCTTGCATGCTCTCCGTTGTTAGTAGCTATCTTGGCCGAGTAGTTGCTAGTGACTCCAAGAGGGGGTATTTATGCTCGATAGTGGGTTCATGCCTCTATTTAATCTAGGGGAGTGACAGAAACCTCTAAGGTTGTAGATGTGTTGTTGCCATTAGGGAGAAAACAACATTCATATGCTCGAGGGCATATGCTTTGTTTACATTACATACTTTGCTTAATGCAGTTATCTGTTGTTCGCAACTTAATACTTGTAAAGTTCTCGGATTGATTCGCCACAAGTGGATTATTAGTCATAGATGCAGTTGGATGACGGTCTATGTATCTTGTTGTAATGCCCAGAGTAAATCTCATAGTGATCCTCTCGACATATCACGTTGTCTTTATTCTATCAATTGCCCAACTGTAATTTGTTTACCCAGCATGTGTTATTTTATCTTATGGAGAGACACCACTAGTGAACTGTGGACCTCGGTCCTATTTCCATTATATTGCTATCACTTGTTTACTTTACTCGCACTATTTACTTTACTTGCATACTACTATTGCTTTCCACTCGATACGCTCATTCCTTTGTTTCAAGCAAACCGGTGAGATTGACAACCTCATCATAAGTTGGGAGCAAAGTATTTGGTTGTGTTGTGTGCAGGTTCTGCGTTGCTACTAGTTGAAGACGAGTCAACAAGTGTCATAAACGGTGCCCTTGTTGGAGTGTTAGTAGGCTAGTCAGCATCACCTTCTGGAGTATTAACTTTTTCCTGGATTTGATAAACCTTGGTTTCTTTCTGAGGGAAAAACTTGCTGCTGTGCTCATCATACCTTCCTCTTGGGGTTCCCAACTGGACAGTGAAAAACTATCAACACCGCGCCGCATCAGGCTTCACGGTAAGCAGGAGCAACTTCGGCAACAATGGGCCCTTCTTCAGAAAGCGGGGGACGTGAAGCCAGGGTAAGATGACCCTGTAATAAGGCAACTACAATATATTAAAGATAGAGGAGGTAGAATTAAATAAAAGTAAAAGAGCAGAGTAACTCTTCAGGTTGTTAAGATTAGTACCTCAGGCAAAGGATGTGTGGAGTCAAAAGGAGCTGCCAGGCATGCGGGAACCACTTTCTTCGCAGTCAGGGTAGTCAATGATCTCACCCTTTTCTCAAGATCCTTTTTCTCTGGATCTTTCTTGGACATCCAAGTCTACATTGACGAAGTGGTCATCACCACGAGAAAAGAGGAGTCCCTAATCGATGACCTGCAGGAAACTTTCGACAACCTCGACAGGTACAAGCTAAAGCTCAACCCAACAAAGTGTTTCCGCAATACAGCTTCTGGGATTCCTGGTATCGGCAAGAGGAATAGAGGCAAACCCAGAGAAAATTTAGGCAATACTAACAATGGGGAAACTAGCTAAGCTCCACGAAGTACAACAACTCGTAGGACGGGTAGCAGCACTGAGTCGATTCGTCGCATGGCTAGGAGAAAAGGCCCTCCCTTTCTACGCACTCATGAAAAAGTCAGATAAAAAATTCGAGTGGATAGAAGAGGCAGATGTAGCGTTCTCGCAGCTAAAAAAAGTGCTTTCCACACCACCAGTGCTGGTCGCACCGAAAGAAAGAGAGTCGTTGCTACTATATATCGCCGCCACACACCAGGTGGTAAGCACGGTGTTTGTAGTTGAACAAAGTGAAGAAGGGTAAGCGCACAGAGTTCAGCGACCAGTATACTTCCTCAGCGAAGTCTTATCACCATCTAAACAGCGCTACCCGCATTACCAAAAATTAGCATACAATGTATTCACAACAACATGAAAGTTACGGTAGTATTTTGCAGTACATCCAATCATAGTGGTTAACGAGGCCCCACTATCAAATATCCTAAAAAACCCTGAAGCAACATGACATGTCTCCTTATGGGGAATCGAACTCTCCCCTCTGGACATCACATACGAGAAAAGAAAAGCCATCAAATCCTAGGTGCTGCCAGACTTCACAGTAGAATGGCTAGAACTACAAAACACATGACCACCTAACCTGTCGAGTGTTTGGACAATGTACTTTGACGGATCGAAAAGGGTCCAAGGAGCAGGAGCGGGGGTAGTCCTAATATCGCCACAAGGAGATAAGCTAAAATATGTGCTAAGGATGAGTTTCTCACAAGCTTCTAACAACGAAGCCGAGTACGAGGCCCTGCTTCACGGAATGAAGATGGTCAAAGCGTGTGGAGCAACTCGATTTAAAATATTTGGGGACTCAAATCTCGTGGTCCAGCAAGTGATGAACCGTTGTGACGCCATTAGCGACCACATGACAACATACCGAAATTTGTACTACTACCTGGAAGGAACTTTTGACGGATGCGAAGTCTCACATATCAGCAGAGCCAGCAAGGAGGAAGACGATAATCTAGCAAACATCGGGTCCCAGTGCCGCCCATACCACCAGGAGTATTTTGGGAGGAAATCATCAAGAGATCAATAAAAGGCAGCAAAACTTCGAGTTTGGGAGAATTAAACCAGCTTGCAACAGCAGGCTCGGGGGCTAGCAAATAAGGAACCGAGAGCACAACAGAACCAGAGGAGGTCATGATGATTGAAGATACTTGGATGCAGCCATACTTAGCATACATGGTGAACAAAACAGTACCCGAAGAAACAATCGAAGCACGAAGGATAATACGACGATTCAAAGCTTTTGTCATACTACACGGAAAGTTGTACAAGAAAAGCATAACTAGCGTATTACAGCGATGTATCACCCCTCAGGAAGGGCAAGTCATATTAAAAGACATCCACGCAGGAGTATGCGGCCATCATGCCAGTAGCAGAGCTGTAGCAGCCAAAGCTTTTCGCGCAGGATTCTACTGGTTAACAGCAATCGAAGATGCAAAGGATATCGTCCGAAGGTGTGAGGCTTGTCAATGATTTGCATCCCGACCGCACGCACCAGCAGCAGAGCTTCAGCCAATGCCACTGTCGTGGCCCTTTGCACAATGAGGTTTGGACATGGTAGGAAAATTGCACAAGTCATGGCCAGGAGAGCACGTCTACATGTTGGTAGCAGTTGACAAATTCACCAAGTGGGTAGAGGCAGCCCAGTAACAACTCAGGATTCCACAGCAGCAATCAACTTCATCAAGTTGATAGTATTTCGCTTTGGAGTACCGCACAGCATTATCACAGATAATGGCACAAACTTCAAGTCCAAGGAATCCAAAAATTATTGTGAAAGCATGGGGATTAAATTGAAGTTTGCATCTGTTGCACATCCAAAGACAAACGGACAAGTCGAAAAAGCAAACAGCTTAATATGCAACGGAATAAAGAAGAGGTTACTAGCACCACTGGAGAAACCCAAGCACGCTAGGGTAGATGAGTTGCCCTCTGTGCTTTGGAGTCTGAGAAATATGCCTAGCTACTCAAGAGACACCCTTCTTTCTGGTCCATGGCGCAGAAGCCGTGCTCCCAGTCAAAATTACTCATGAAGCCCCCAGAATTGCGGCTTACGACGAAACGACTTCTACTGAGGCACTTCAAGATGACTGATACGTCTCAAACGTATCTATAATTTTTGATGCTCCATGGTTGTTTATGCACCATTTGCTTTGTGTTTTGTTACACTTCATGGCGTTTTTATGTATTTTTTGGAACTAACCTATTAACGAGATGCCACAGTGCCGGTCCCTGTTTTTTGCTGTTTTTGTGTTTCAGAAAAGCTACACAGGAAATATTCTCAGAATTAGACGAAACAAAAGCCGAAGTTCCTATTTTTCCCGACATGAGATAGAGTCCAAAGCAGAGACGGAGGGGGGCCAGAGGGCAGCCACGCCATAGGGTGGCGCGAGCCACCCCCTGGTCGCACCACCATGTGGTGTGGGCCACTGGTCCACCCCCTGACATCGCCCTTCCGCCTATATATTCTTCTCGATGAGAAAACCCTAAGGGCCCAAACTCTTTTCCAGAAAACATACTGCAAGCCACCGCCATCATCGACGCAAGATCGGGAGGGTCCAGAAGCTCTTCCCGGCACCCTGCCGGAGAGGGGAATCACCACCGGAGGCCTTCTTCATCACCATTCCTGCCTCCGGAGTGATGTGTGAGTAGTCTACCTTGGACTACGGGTCCATATCAGTAGCTAGATGGTTGTCTTCTCCTCTATGTGCTTCATGTTCAGATCTTGTGAGCTGCCTATCATGATCAAGATCATCGTTATGTAATTCTACATGTTGTGTTTGTTGGGATCCGATGAATATTGAGTACTGTGTCAAGTTGATTTGTGATTTATCATCTCTATGTTGTTTATGATCTTGCATGCTCTCCGTTGCTAGTAGATATCTTGGCCAAGTAGATGCTAGTGACTCCAAGAGGGAGTATTTATGCTCGATAGTGGGTTCATGCCTCTAGTAATCTGGGGGAGTGACAATAACCTCTAAGGTTGTAGATGTGCTATTGCTACTAGGGAGAAAACAACAATCTTATGTTCAAGGACATTTGTATTGTTTACATTACACACTTTGCCTAAGGTGATAATCTGTTGCTTACAACTTAATACCCAACGGTTGCTCGGATGACATCCAGCGGGTGGATTATTAGGCATAGATGAAGTTGGATTACGGTCTACGTATTATGTTGTAATGCCCAAGTGAATCTCATAGTGATCCTCATGACATGTACATGCATTTGTTTGCATTCTTTATTCTGTCAATTGCCCAACTGTAATTTGTTTAGCCAGCATGTTATTTATCTTTATGGAGAGACACCTCTAGTGAACTGTGGACCCTGGTCCATTCTTTTACATTTATATTACCATTTACTTTTACAAGCATTATTTACTTTATCGGAAACAAATATCTTTTACCACACGATACATTTAATCCTTTGTTTACAGCAAACCGGTGAGATTGACAACCTCACTGCTAGTTGGGGCAAAGTACTTTGGTTGTGTTGTGTGCAGGTTCCACATTGCTGCTGGTGTAAAGCTACGCCCCAGATAAGGCGCCATATATAAATTGTCTGGAGCTGTCGCCAAACTAGTTAGCATCAACCTTCAGAAGTTGGTTCTTTCTCCTACTGGTTCGATAAACCTTGGTTTCATACTGAGGGAAACTTGCTGCTGTGCTCATCATACCTTCCTCTTGGTGTTCTCAACTAGGTGCCTTCTACGCACCATCAAGCATTTTTCTAGCGCCATTGCCGAGGAGAAAGAGGATTCCTGCAAGGGGAGTCTCTCGCTTCCAATCTTTTACTTTGATATTGTTTTGCTTACTTTCTTTACTTTATTTTTGCTTGCATCATTTTATCAAAAATACAAAAAATATTAGTTCCTTTATAGCTGTTATTTTTTCTTGTCTGCTTTTAGTCTTGCTAGAATGAGTATCCTGAAGTTGAGGTTCGTACTTTTAAGCAACAAGGGGGAGAAAGTTTGAAAGATGCTTGGTACCGAATTAGTAATGCCCATCATAGAAGTACAAAAAAACATTCTACCATGATCCTTCTTAGGAATTTTTATGTTGGTATATCTAGTTGGAATAGGTATGTTCTTGATACTCTCGCAGGGGGTAATTTTCTGGGTAGTCCTGCTTTGGAAGCATGCACTTTAATTGAAAGTTTAGTGGGAGTACCACCTATTAATGTTGTTAAAACTGAGATCACTTTGGAGGAAGTTATAGAAAAACTGAGCTCTTTAGAGAAAAGTTTGCCAAATCTCCTTGATAACGCTTGCCAGGCTAATGAATTGATAGAAAGTATCGGTAAAAGAATCACTGTTCTAGAGGCTAGCACTATCTATGATAGTCAAAACCTTAGGATTGGTAAATTAGAGGAGTCTATGGAAACTTTAAGTTCAATTTTCTCTTCTCTTAAATTTAAGAAGGAGAAAGCTTTTGTTGGAAAAGAGCAAAAAAAAATTTATGTATGTTCCCAAGGTGTCTGTGCCAAAACCGCAGATGTTTTTAAGATTGGTAAAACTTTTAGTTCAACTAAGAGTGATTTGCAGGTTGAATCATCTTCGGGGGCGCCTAAAGTGCCTATTGTTACAAGTGGTGTTTTCGAGGAAACGATTGATCTTAATGCTTCATTTGAAAATACTTGATTTCCACTTTCTGCGCCTAGCTCAAAGGCGTTAAAGAAAAGCACTCTTGGGAGATAACCCAATGTTTTCTTTTCAGTACTTTTTCTTTTTGTTGAGTCTTGAAAGTTATTACTACTGTAATGACATATAATTATCATTTTTATTTTGTTTTTGTGCCAAGAAGAACCTCTAATTGGAGGAAGGTAAGATTTGGGGAAGTTGCTGTCTTGAAACAGATTTCTGCGCTGTATCGTAAAAATTCATGAAAATTATCAGAACGTCTTTTTGATCTGAGATTTCTTGTGCACATGCCCCAGGTTATTGCCTAACTTTCATTAGTTTTGCGCTTTTCGATTTGAGCAACAGAAGATTTTCAAAAAAATCGATCTTTACCAGCTGTTCTGTTTTGACAGATTTCTACCACTATTTGTGTTTGCCTCTTGGTCTTTCTTTTTGAGTTCTTTTGATCACGGAACTTTTGAGGCAGTTGCTACAGTAGCTTATGCTTTAATGGGTGTTATACTTGAGTTGAAACTGAACCAAAGGGTGGATTTACTATCTTGCTTGCACTAATGTTGCTAATAAGAATTGTGTGAAGTCTTGTATGAAGAAAGTTTTCAAGTGTAAGGAAAGGAGAATGATGAGATGAGATGAAGAATGGAAAAAAGCTCAAGCTTGGGGATGCCCATGTCACCCCAAAAAATATCTAAGAGGTACAAGCGTCAAAGCTTGGGGATGCCCTGAGGCACCCCTTCTTCATCGACGAATATCAGGTCATCTTTCAAGACACTATATTTTTATTGCTTCGTATACTATGCGTTTTTCTTGGAGCGTCTTTATTTTTGCTTTAAGTTTTATTTTGTTTTGTTTGCTTAAATAAATGGTTGGATCCCAACATGTTTCTTTTGGAGAAGACACAATCCGTTTTTCATTGCCAAGAGCACTCTAGTTTTCACTCTTTTCGCTCAACGAGTGTTCTCTTTTTCTAATACTGCATTTAGCTTTCATTTTTCACTTTGATTTTTGTTCAGAACTTGTTAGTTCTTTGTAGCTAGGTTTATTTAGACCTCTGGTCTATGTTGGTTTTCATCTTTAAGAGTTGTTTCAAAAAGGTTGATTGGTGTTGGAAAAGAGAGAAAAAAGTTTCATGCCTATAGTGGTACAAATGGGAGCTTGTTTAGACTATGGCTTAGAATTTTGCATGTCATGCTTGATGTTATTTTGATTATATGCTTAGTAGTTTTTACTGTAGCATGACTTGTCTCAAATGACTGAGATTGCTTAATGTGCCTTTGAAAGAATCATGCGTTGTTTTTATTATATGGGAGCATATTGTTGTGGTATTCTCCTTTGATGCTTTATTTGGGTTGAGTTGGCGCATGATTACACCATGTTTGACTTTAACAAGTTGCCTCAAGCCTCTATTATCATTTGGTTTTTGACTTGTGATATCACTTTATGCTTTGGTTAATAATTTTTTGTCTCTATGCATGATTATGGCCGTTATTGCTCTCTTAGTTGGTCGCTCCTAGTCTTTTGCTAGCCTTCATTTGTACTGAGAGGGAATACTTTTTGTGCATCCAACTCCCCAAAACCAAAGTTTTCCAATGTGTCCACCATATCTACCTATTAGCAATTTGCTATTCCAAGTACATTCGTCTTGCTTTGATCTATCTTCCAAATTAAACTTTTTGTTATGAGAAAATTAGTTAGTAAAGCTCTCACAAACCTGACGGCATATTACTTTCTTGCACTTAATAAACTTGACCATTGTGGCTCTTTTATGTTGATTATATGATTGCAAGTTGTAAGTTGGGAGTTAGCTCAGTCATGCTGTCATGGGGCACGCTTTCAACATTGCACTTATTTCTATTTAAGTTGATATTATGATCTTTTGTTTATGGATGCTTATCTATGTGAAAGGAATTGGAAACTTGTGGAGTTCATGGAGTTTGTATATGTGTTAGAGAAATGCCTGGGCCGTCAATCTAAGCCATGCATCATTCATGGTGGAAATTTACAGCATGCCCATAGTGGACATTCGACGACGCATCTCAAAATAAAAAGCTATATCAAATAGTAAATGAAAGAGATGTCGAGGTGTCCATTGTCTGTTTGTCTTATCATTTTGATGTGGGCTAGTCTTTATGTCATCGGGCAAGAGGTAGCCCGTTGGCGTTCTCAATGATACACGTATGCTTACAATGACAAGAACTTGCTTGGGACCTAAGTCGATTAGCATTGTTTAAGTACTCGTATTCACGGGGCATGATATTTTCAACTTATGATTTGTCAAGCATATGCCTTATATTTGTACTCGCATTAACCTTAACCATTCAAGATGCCTATGGTGGGGGCAATGAGATCTCAAAGCTAGTAAGTACCATAATTTTTGGAAGGTTTATAAAAACTCGCAATCACTACTTTCCTCTGCGAAGGGCCTTTATTTTACTTTTATGTCGAGTCTTCACCTTCTACCTTTATGCACCGTCTAAGAGAGCATAGTTGTTATTCTGAGTATAATGTGCATAGTCCCAAAATTTATTATTGATTGATTCATGATTATGGTTTTGCTTGTTCTTAAATTATTTGTATCTAGTCACCCTCTTAAACTTGAAGGTGTCCTATGCATTTATGTTTTGCTACTCCATGAGGGACAAGCTGAATACCACTTCGCTATGTTTTTCTATATGCTTGAAACACACACTTGACTTTCAATGCATTATTACTCATGATCTTTTGTTTGTGTTACTTTTCATGTTATAATATGGTTGCTAAGTTCTATTGTCAAGATTATGTCTTCTATGCTAATGTTTAGAGTACTTTGATCTCAGCACTCAATGCTTTACATCATTTGATCAAGATTGTGTTGGTGCATGTCACCTCAAAAATTATTGTTTTGTTATCACTTACCTACTCGAGGACGAACAAGAGTTAAGCTTGGGGATGCTTGATACGTCTCAAATGTATCTATAATTTTTGATGCTCCATGCTTGTTTATGCAACATTTGCTTTGTGTTTTGTTACACTTTGTGGCATTTTTATGCATTTTCCAGAACTAACCTATTAACGAGATGCCATAGTGTGAGTTCCCTGTTTTCTACTATTTTTTTGTTTCAGAAAAGCTACACAGGAAATATTCTCTGAATTGGACGAAACAAAAGCCGAAGTACCTATTTTTCCCGACACGATACGGAGTCCAAAGCAGAGACGGAGGGGGGCCAGAGGGCAGCCACGCCATAGGGTGGCGCAGGCCACCCCCTGGCCGCGCCACCAGGTGGTGTGGGCCACTGGTCCACCCCCTGACACCGCCCTTCCTCCTATATATTCTCCTAGACGAGAAAACCCTAGGGGCCCGAACTCTTTTCCAGAAAACATACTGCAAGCCACCGCTGTCGTCAACGCGAGATCAGGAGGGTCCAGAAGCTCTTCCCGGCACCCTTCCGGAGAGGGGAATCACCACCGAAGGACTTCTTCATCACCATGCCTGCCTCCGGAGTGATGTGTGAGTAGTCTACCTTGGACTACGGGTCCATAGCATTAGCTAGATGGTTGTCTTCTCCTCCATGTGCTTCATGTTTAGATCTTGTGAGCTGCCTATCATGATCAAGATCATCGTTATATAATTCTACATGTTGTGTTTGTTGGGATCCGATGAATATTGAGTACCGTGTCAAGTTGATTTGTGATTTATCATCTCTATGTTGTTTATGATCATGCATGCTCTCCATTGCTAGTAGATATCTTGGCCGAGTAGATGCTAGTGACTCCAAGAGGGAGTATTTATGCTCGATAGTGGGTTCATGCCTCTAGTAATCTGGGGGAGTGACAATAACCTCTAAGGTTGTAGATGTGCTATTGCTACTAGGAAGAAAACAACAATCTTGTGTTCAAAGACATTTGTATTGTTTACATTACACACTTTGCTTAAGGCGATAATCTATTGCTTGCAACTTAATACCCAACGGTTGCTCGGATGACATCCGGCGGGTGGATTATTAGTCATAGATGCAGTTGGATTACGGTCTATGTATTATATTGTAATGCCCAAGTGAATCTCATAGTGATCCTCATGATATGTACATGCATTTGTTTGCATTCTTTATTCTGTCAATTGCCCAACTGTAATTTGTTTACCCAGCATGTTATTTATCTTTATGGAGAGACACCTCTAGTGAAATGTGGACCACGGTCCATTCTTTTACATTCATATTACCATTTACTTTTACAAGCATTATCTACTTTCTCGCAAACAAATATCTTTTACCACACGATATGGTGAATCCTTTATTTACAGCAAACCGGTGAGATTGACAACCTCACTGCTAGTTGGGGAAAAGTACTTTGGTTGTGTTGTGTGCAAGTTCCACATTGCTGCCGCTGTAAAGCTACGCCCCAGATAAGGCGCCATATATAAATTGTCTAGAGGCGTCGCCAAGCCAGCTAGCATCAAGCCATATCCTCTACCATGTGTTTTCATCGGATTCGGAGCGGAGCGGATAATGACCGGATGCGGATTCGAAAACGGATATATCTGATCGCGGATTCGGACCGGAAATGGAGCAGATTCGGGGCGGAAACAAAACTGATCGGATCGGTACATTTAAAAATAGTTAATAACCATACGACCAAGAATACAAAGAATAAAAATGGTAACATAATAAAATGAATAAATATAACATGTATAATAATGTGTACACATAACCTAATGTAACATCTACACATGTTTGAGTAGCCTAGTACCAAATAAACCTATAATCTCTACCGTACAATGACTATGTAAGTGAGTTGAATGATTAGCTAATGACTCGGCAAATTACTAACTACTAGTTATGCTATATTATTTTAACCTTTTCGGAAAATAATCAGATTATTCGATAAAAAACCATTGGATTATCCTAATTAATTTTTGGATAATCCATATTTTATGCTATTTTGCATACCATATCCTATACCGTATCCGGGTGTTCAATTCGGAATCGGATATCCTTATCCGCCGGATTCCTATAAATCGGATATGGATTCTTAAAAATGGATTCGGCGATGGATTTGGTACGGAAACTATCCTATCCGTTTACATCCCTAGCTGTGCTCATCATACCTTCCTCTTGGGGTTCCCAACTGGGTGCCTACCACGCACCATCAGAGCGGCCATGGGCGATGAGATCCAGCGAAGACAAACCTGGGGCGGCACTGCCTAGCACGGGCGGCGGGCAGCCAGAGGCGGCAGAACCAGCTCGGGGTGATGATATTTTGCTCCGAATTGGACCTTGCTTTAGCACTGATTTTGTCCCGATTTCAGCTTGATATAAGTGATGAAGAAGCTAATTGGCAAGGGATTCAACAAGAGATAGTAACGAGAGGTGGTGATGGCCGGAATTATCATCGGCGGCTAGCAAGCACGAAATTGCTACATGGAAGAAGAAAACCCTAAGCTTAGCTCTGATTCCAGGTTAGGAATTGGGGAATGGGTAACTATCACTCACAGGGGGCTAAAGGCCAATACATATAAAGGTGTGGAAATATGCATAAATCACCTTATACTATGGGAAATAGTAAAAGTAGATTATACATGTCTAACAATCCTAATCTTGGTCAGATCGAGGGGCAAGTACTACCTACATAGAAAGAGCACGACTGACATCGAAGGAGTGTGGAAACTAGGCTGCCTTCTTAGAAGGCCACACGCATGTTGATGTCGTCTCTGGTGGCACCACCGCCACAGAAGCTATCTTGTAAAAGTGGGAGCTGCTGGCGGACAAGCTGTCTTGTCAAAGTGGGCATCAACTAGAAGTGCATTTCCTATGACGACATCAAGAGGCGATTACGGAGGATGGTGTGTTCGTCAGGGCGGAGAAGTGCGAGCGGCGGATGGGATGGATGGAGAATAGGCAGAGAGAAGCGATCACATGGATTAGTCGGGGAAATGCATCTGCACACATTTCCTGGGCCCAGGTAAGGAGTTTTATAGTTGGTCGGCCCAATTAACGAGAGAGCATGCAAGTCATTTTCTAGAGTATCATCCGTTTTTATGGTGTTGGTTCAGCTTGCTCGGGTGAAGTCACGTAGTGAAGAAGCGATGGACGACATGTGAGATCCGGACCGTGGGTGAACACTATCGGATGGTTAATAGTGCCAAATCGATGTTAGAGGCCCTAGTTAGGTGAGTTTTACTGTTCACTAATGGATTTGTCACTCTTTCTTGGGCATGGAAGATTTCTAACAATGATATCAATGTGCTCCAGCTATTTCATGTATTCTCTAGTCTTGCAGAAGGCAATACTTAGTGGTTCACTAAGATCAGTGCCATGAATACAACAAGTGCTATTATCTAGCTGATGGCATCTATCCTGAGTGGTCTGCACTTGCGAAGATAATCTATGAGCCTAACTACAGAAGAGAAAAATAAGAGCTTTGCCTAGTAACAAGAGACATGTAGGAAGGATGTCCAATCATGATGGACTATTGTTCGACACCCTGCTAGAACATGGAGTCACGATACCATGTAGGAGGTGATGACTGCTTGTGTGATCATGCACAATATGATCATTGAGGAGGAGCGTGATGAAGGACTCCATGACCAAGGATGAAAATTTCAGGGTGAGTTGGTGGATCCTCAGCTAGGGCTAGCATCATGGGACGAGTTCCTCCATGTGCACCATGAGATTCGTGATCGCCATACTCACAATCTACTTTAGACGGATTTGATTGAGCATCAGTGGGAATTGGCAGGAAACAAGTACTTATCTTATTTTATTTGTTTACTTATGAACTCTGTTTCATTGCAAACTATGATGTTAATTTTGAATGTAAACTATTCTAATTATTTTGGTGGCAACATTGCCCTATTTGGTAAAATAGGGAAAAAATAAGTAAAAATGGCATGCACGGACCAAATACTTTTTGCCGCTGGGGCTGCCATGACCCAAACGTATATGGGCAAAAAACGACCGAAAATGTGTCTGTAGTCCGACCTAAACAGATCAAAGCGGATAGCTTTGTTGTTGAAAATGGGTCAAGCAGATGGGAAGGCCCTAAGATGATTCCGCACATCTTTGTTGGTGAGGCCCATGCACAGGGAAGAGCTGGAGCTCAAGTCACCATGATGCACCCGTTTAACAAGGACAAGAAAAATGTACCATATAAATGTGAAAAACATAATTTGTAACATAAAATATACAACACAACAAAATAAAATGAAAAATACAAAAAATATCAATCAAAATTAGAAATTCCTACTATATGGATGAAAAAACAAAGCACAAGTTAAACTAGTTTCTTCTTACAACATCTTTCATATTAGGATGGTAATGTTCATAAATTTCCTCTCGTTTGGATAATATTGAATCTCCTATTTCCAACTATCTTGAAATAGTGCATTTCGTTTGAAAATAAACTCGTGCATAACATACCTACGTTTGGTACGTGAGACTTGAAAAATTGCCTAAATGAATGAAGTGGAGAAACCATAGCCATAATTATCACATACAAATCTAGTAAATTTGGGAGAACTTACCGGTGATGTGACGAATTGAAATTGAGAAATTGTAGAAATAAGCTTGAGACCGGCCACCGGGGCAGAGTTTACGAGGGCCTGGCGCTAGTCGCCAGGGGCTAGGGCATTGGCCGCCTGGGTCCCTGGCCGGTGTTGGACGGGGCTTGCCTGCGCCCGCGTCGGTGCGACCATCCGGGCGCCCCGGACATCGAACGGCTGCCGCCTCAAGCCCGGCTCGCTTGCCATTTTTCTCTCCCCAAAGAAAATCGGAAATACGATTATTATACTCATCCAGCCGTAATACACGCACGCCGTTCAAACTAAAGGGAAATCTTCTCCCGTTCGTAACTCATGGCTGCATGTCCACAGGTCCAGGAACACCACCGCCGGCGGCGGCTGCTCTTCCTGTGCCTTGGTAGGCATCATCTGGTACTTTTTCCGTTTATAGGGTATTCTCCGGCCGCTGACCTCCGCCGGGACTCACCACCGTCTTCTCCGACCAGCCCCGTCTCCATCCCCGCCATCAATCTGGCAGTCAGCAGGGCCGACGTTGCCGTCCGTGCTGCGTGCGCCGAGTGGAGCGCCTTCCACGTTGTCGACCACAGGTCGGCTACCCTTCTTCGGCGCTCCTATGGTGGAGAAGCTCCTGGTCGGCTTCCACGGCTCGACCAGGCGGGAGCAGAGATGAATCCACAAGCATAGGTCACGCCTACGATCATGATGGACAAGGCGAGATATTTTTACTGGCTACGGCTAGCCTCCGGGTCCGTCGACCTTGATCCAGGCTCAGGTCGTGTGCAGCCTGCACCCTCTCTGTCCGTCCATGCGTTGCTGCTGCTGCGCGTCCGCGAGAAAGGAGCATGGGTACATCGGCGAGATTTCCGATGAGCTTTATTTTTGCATGGTGCCGCTGCGTGATGACCGGATTCGTATTGCCGTATTTGTGATTTAATTTTGTTTGCAAAAAACGGCAAGCGAGGGACACCGGAGGCGCACAGCCGTTCGATGCCTAACATGGCTGGGTCGCACGGACGCGGGCGCAGGCAAGCCCCGTCCGCTCCGCCCTGCCCATTCATGTCGCCATCGTAGCGTGGGTGGGAGCGGAGAGGAGAGACGCAATCATAGACTCTTTTTCCTTCTTGGGCGCCTTCTTTCCCCTGGCCAGCTTGCTTTTCTGCATGGTATTTTCATGCAACGCAATTGCCACACACATGTGCTACTGTGCTCACCCGTGTCCACACCCACAAGCTAGCTTATATCACTTGAATGAAGAACACAAAGACTCATGCCAAGTGAGTCTACAACAGATCGATCCAGGGCACGGGTTAGTTAGCCTCCTCTTCTTCCACAAGAAGCTAGCTTCCACTCCAGTGATGGCCGTGGTTGGCGTCCTCATGGCGGCGGCGGTGCTTGCTGCTGCTGCTGCAGCTGCTGCTGCCGGAGCAGCTGAGCCGGCCGTCGTTCTCACACTTGAACGACGGCAACTAAACGCGTCCCAGCTGATGAAGATGGACCAGGACCGGCTGATCGGGCGTGGTCTGATGAGAGGTGTTGTTGATCTCCCCGTGCTGGGCACGGGGAACGAACTATTCGCCGGCGGGTATGACTCTATCCATTTTTACAGTCTTCAGTTCGTTTTGATATATCTCTCTCTCTCGATGTGGAGCCGCCGAAGCATCTTGTCCGGATGCCTTGGCGAGCATCCGCACCTTCTCATCGGAGCGCGCGATCGAGGAACGGGGCCGTCACAAGCTCCACGGTTGACGGTTGTGTGTTGAGCAGCCAGCAGCTGTTCTGTGGTTGCCCGGGAAAGGGGCTGCCGTCGCAAGCTCCACGGATGTGTGGGGAAAGCGTCGAGCAGCCGGCGGTGGTTGCTGGGAGATGGGAGCGTGGGACGCCGGGTAGTGATCGTTCAGATAACAGGACAGGACCTAAACACCTTCTCTTCTCTAGTTTCCCCTGTTGTAATCTTTTGTTAAATCAACTAGTAAAAAGTGTTAAAATAACGTTAAATCATGTATGTTTGGGATCCCGTCCTATTTGATGGGCCATTCAACTCGAAGTTGGGCCATTAATCTCCTCAAGCCAAGTCAGACTCACCAAAAAAAACAATCCTAGATCCCTCCTCCTCTGACGCGCCGTCGTCCTTACTCTGTCCTGACGGAGTATCTCGAGAGCCTCCGTCATGGGTCTCGCTAGATGCGCTGAGCGTCATGGGTCAGGATGACCTTTTGACCATGGTTTCGTTCTGAATCTATCATTGATTTTCTGTTGATCTTTTTTCTTGCGCCTATTTCTGATTCGATGTTAACACTGAATCCTCTGCCCATTATGTAATAGTACAATTCACTAGTTTGTGATCAAACGGGTTGATTCGTTTGCTGGCGATCTTACTGCAATTTCATTTGCATGGTGTGGATATGACGAATTGCAACAATTAGACTGGATTTCATTGCATTACTCTTATGATTGCACTGCTGTGTTCTGTGCGTTTTGAACCAAGCGCTGCAATGTCTATCAAAACAATCTGACTATTACTCATTCTCTGTGCAGACACCTGTAATCTGAAAACGTTTACATTTGTGTCACCAATTCTGAACCAAACACCACCTTAGGTTTTGCAACTATTTTTTTAATCCTGCAACTGTTTTATCCTTATCTATGAAATCTTCAATTTTGCAGGCCTTATCTGACCCGTGTCCAACTGGGTAATCCACCAAAGAATTTCACGGTGCTATTTGATACTGGGAGTAGCATCTCGTGGGTGTCCTGCCAGACACCAGGTGCGCCCATTGCTAGCGTGAGTCATTTTGACCCCCAAACAATTCTTCCTCTTAAAACAAAATGCTCTCTCTGATCAAACAAATAACTTCTCCTGTTCCATTTGTTTCCCAGACCCTTCCTGGACTATTTGACCCTAGATCGTCAGCGACATCGTCTCTGATAGCGTGCTCGGACAAGAGGTGCCAATACATGGTCCCGGACACGCTTGCAGTCTGCACCAATTCAAGCGAGTCCTGCGAGTTCAGTTTGCCCTATGGTCCTGGATCTGCTATCTATGCTATCACAACTGGATACTACGTATCTGACATGGTGCATTTGGAGATTCTCGATACACTTGGACGCACATCCACCGCTCCTGCCACCATTCTGTTTGGGTAAGTTTATTTGATAACTGAAATGTACGATTAATGTGTCAGCTGGATAGGTTGAGCTACTCATGATTCATCAATATTCGTTGTAACAGATGTAGCACTTCACGGTCAGGTGACCTAGCAGAAGCAACATTTGATGGTATTTTTACCTTGTCACCGTATACAATGTCCTTCAGTTCCCAGCTGCAGTCTCAGGGATTATCACCTGGAGTTTTCTCTCTATGCTTGAGTAGTTCAAATGGTGGTGGCATTCTTGTATTTGGAGAAGCTTGGGAGGCTGGAATTGTATATACTCCACTATTACCATCTCCGTAAGTTTCTCTTGTCAATGAAGGTTCAGTACATAATTCCCCTGTATGTGCGAATAAGTATAAACACTGTAGCGAATCCATCTAGATATTATGCTGCCATACTTTTGGCGATAGGCTAATACATGTGGCAATCCCGGGAGCCTTTTTTGATAGTCAGTTAGTTTTTGTTTGCTAGCTTTAGCTAGTATTTTGTTTCGCTTTTGTTAGCTTTTCTTTCAGCTCGTAGGATTATGGGTGATGAGTACCTGGAGTAGTCACCTCTAGTGCTTGACTAGTCGACTTGTAGTTGTAGTCCAGCAGGTAGCAACTAGAAATACAATAGTACTATCCTACTAACACTAGTATTCTACAATGAAATTTGAATGTACGGGGAGGAGCAGATCCAGCAGCGGAATAGAGAACACGGAGGAGAAGAGCTCAAGGGTTATTAGAACCAGGGGAGGAGTAGAGCTTGTGGAGGACGAATCAGCAAAGGTGGCCATTGGAGGGAGGCAGAGCCTTAAGCTCATCAGTAAAAAGTGATCCTTTTCACTGGTCTTTCGACTTAAAACCTAGACTAAAGAATACTTGACGACTACTTTAGTAGTTGATGGACTTACCCCACGAGTCGAGTCAAAGTGCCAATTCAAAAACCTAGCAGTACTATTAGACTAGCCATGCGACTAGTGGCTCTTAATCCATGCCCGGGTTCTCTAACTTTTTAATGAAATACAGCAATGTTTTTCAACTGCATCTGGAGACCATTGCCGTGAATGGTCAAGATCTTCACATTGATCCCTCGGTCTTTAGACCATCAAGCAGACACCTAACAATTGCAGATTCAGGAACATCATTAGCATACCTCGCAGATGCAGCGTATGATCCTTTCATCAATGCGGTAGGATCAGCGATGAACTTCGTGTTTGCCTTAGCTATATAATGAGAATTATATGTCTTACATTATCATGGTTCTTCTCTGTAGATATCTGCTGCAGTAACTCCATCTGTACGCCAAGTGGTCAAGAACTCTGATCGATGCTTCATTACATCTAGCAGGTAATTATCCTTGTTTATGAAAAGAAATAAACATCTCTTAGCTGGATTTTGATACAAATTATTTGGACAGTGTTGATTTGTCATTTCCAACATTAACACTGCAATTTGCGGGTGGCGCTGTAATGAATCTGAAACCGAAGAATTATATGTATTCTGTAAGTCCGAAACTCTTTCAGCGCTGAATTTGGACATTTAGTTGCATATGAAGCTAGTTAACAGTGCATAGTCTTCTTGTTACAAGTTCATGTAATGATAATATACTTTGCAGGAGGATCAAGTAATTCATTGCATTGCATGGAAAAGGAACTATGGTGAACAAGTAACGATACTTGGTGGTTAGTTAAATGAACTCTAAATATCATGTTTTGTTTGTTTTTATGGAATTCCTAAATTTAAGTTTTCAAGAACATTATAGGGTTGTTGTGCCTATTATTTGTTTGTTCATCATATTCGCAGATATTGTATTGATGGATAAAATAATTGTTCATGACATGGACAATATGGTCTTCGGCTGGCTGGATTTTGATTGTAAGTTCAAGTTCTTCTAATAATTTGACCTTAGTTTCTTCTTGTTTCCATCTCATCGCTAATCAATTTTTTTTTTTTGAGATTCCGTTAGGTTCTGGGTCGGTTAATGTTACCAGGTCTATAAGGAGGAAACATCTAAATTCTGGGCATGTGTCAAACAAAATCCAGACAATTACCGGATTTGTTATCATCCTTGCACATATCCTTATCTTGTGCCATCTCTACCTCTACCTAATGGCATACAAGGTATGGTTTATAATTGTTATCATCATGCATCATCTTTGTAATCCAGAAGATGAATCAGATTTTTCATATGATTGTAAAATTAACCATAATCCATATAAGTATTTTGCAACCAGGTAAACAATCATTGCCAGCTTGAAGGACATGTAGAAAAATGCCACAGTTTAGACAAAAGTGTATTAGCCACTGATTTTATGGAAAAACTCCTAAAATGATTGTATACAAAAATATTGTTTTGCTTAATCAAATATTCCAATTTCTCTGGTTATCATAAATACAGACAGAATGCATGTTTGTGCAGATAGGTTGCAACTTCCGTAGCAGAAAGTCATTTGAGTCACCACACTGGCTAGTTGTCACCTGAATGACAGAATCCCTAACTTCTGCGCTCTACTAAACTAGTTCTATTAACATTGGAGAAAACCATCACACTAAATGAGCATTTAGCTAAGGAGAAGTCACCCAGCAGCACGAGGTCATTCTACATATTGACAATAAAATGAAAAGAAGGATTTTAGGCTGAATCGTGCAGAACCACGAGCCAGAAAACGATGTGTCAAGCATTCTCATCGTGCATAGCCAGCTCATACTTCATTGTGAGAAACATGAACTACAAATAGAAGATACCAGAAGGCTTTACATGTCAAATGCTGAGTTTAATTTTTGTTACGACAATCACATCCTGTCCTAGTCCAGAAAAACACTCTGTAATACATGTTCATATTTCACACACAGTAATTACTTGTATATGTATAACATATTAGCAAGATTCAACTAAGTCATGTCTTGCTTTATCAGGACTTCAGAGGAGCAGCATTAGATCATTGAGCATTTGAAGTCATGCTCAGGAATAATCAACTATTGCCGTTGACTCTTGTCTTGTTATAAGTTAGAATGAGACTATTGTCACATATAGAACTATGATTGGCATGCACCGGCATCGGTAGTATTGTTTGTTGTTGATGCATCAGCAAACTGGAAGTGGTGTTTGTTCTGGACAATTGTGCTGAACGGCGATGTGACAAAGGATATGTAGTATCTGCATCTCCACTTAGTAATTTCAAGTGTAGCAGAACCGAAGAAACGCCTATTTTGATATGCTTTCTTGTATTTCAGACTAGAGAATGCTTGCACAATAAGTGAACTTTACAAATGGTTGGCGTGTTATGATTTAATTAGATAGTCATGTGTTGCAGATATTTATCGAAAAAAAGTATTTTGCACATTGTAAATGCTGCTTATGCAATGTTCATTTTATATATCATTTTACCCTGTGAGTTACAGACATCCTGGTACTGATGAGTAAGGACTAAGGAGAGCCACGGAATTCTCGTGCCCGATTACACATACACCGGTATCACTTCTTTCTACCGCCACATTTTTTGTTGGGTGTGTGGACGAGTTCCTCCCCTTGGACATTACAATTATGCAAGGTTGATAACAGAGTTGGAAAGTTTGACGAGTAAGGCGAGAATCGCCCAGGCTGAATCCGAACCAAAGTTAGAAACAGGGCAAGAACGCTCTCAAGATCTGCTCAACTATGGTAAACACGGAATGTCTTCCCCTTTTCGGACGTACAAGTTTGCTTTTGGAGTCATCTCGATCCGAGCTCGTTTGCGAGCTCAAAACTGGGGCAGATGTGGCAGTTAAGAGCATCTCCAGCCATGGTCCCAGCGAGGCTCTCGGCGAGCGTTTTTTTTATCCGAACGGCGAAAAACGGTCCAGTCGTGCCCCCGGTTCCTCGTTTTTCCCTGGATTTGGGCCTTCATCCATCCGGCGAGCCTAAGCCATCCCCGGTCCCTCGGGGCACGCGGCAAACCCTATTTGATGCTTTAAGCGTCGGTTTCCACGCGTACGTGTTTCTATCGCTAGCTTTTCTAATCGGGCGGGCCTAGTAAACATAGGTAGTGTTATGGTTATCTCTTGTTTTAGGAAGATTCTGGAACTTTTTGGTTCAGTCACTGGTTTCTTTTCCTGGTTTTCTGTTTTGAAATTATGACATCTATGGTTTTTTACTTTTTCGTTTATTTTTTCTCTAGTTTGAAAATTTTAAAATTCTGATTTTTTTAATTGGAACAACTTTAAATTTGAACATTTTTCGAATTGAACAGATTTATGAATTTAAACATACTTTTTGAATTTGAACAGATTTTGAATGGAACAGATTTTAAATTTGAATAGTTTTCAAATTGAACAGATTTATGAATTTGTACAATTTTTTGAATTTGAACAGATTTTGAATGGAACAAATTTCAAATTTGAACAATTTCAGAATTGAACAGATATTTGAATTTGAACAGATTTTGAAATTTGAACAATTTCCAATTTGAACAGATTTTTGAATTTAAACAGATCCGAAATTGAACAGAGCACGAGTACGAAACAGTAAGTGCGACCAGGGCGATCAGGTACGAACGAATAGCTGGAATAGTAAATGGGCCAAGCCCAATAATACGAGAAGCACGAAAGGGTACGCGCAGGAGTACTAACGGACGCAAAAGGCGTTGAATAGGAGCGTCCGGGGCGCGCTCGGGGACTCCGGACGAGAGAAAAGCGGGAACGGGCCCGCTCTGTCGGCGAGAGAACACGCAAACCCTACAATCTGGTCGCAAATCCCCCTCTCCCTCCCCTCGTTGCTCTGTCGCCGCCGGCACCACCCCTCGCCAATCCGCCGGCCGGTTGCCTAAACTTCGCCGTCCCTCCTCCAACCAGCCTATATTCCGCCGTTCGGCGTGCCGTCTGGCTATATTCCACCGTCGGGCACCTCCTCCCATCGTGCCTCATCGATACGCCCGGTAGGTGTTCGTCCATTTGCCTGGCCAGAAATGGACTCGGACGACGAGGAGGAGCAGATGTTCGCCGAGATGTTTGAAGAAGAGATGGCAGCCGCCGCCCAAGACGAGGAGCATATGCTGATCCTAACTTGCCTGTCGGGCTTGTACGCGGAGGCGGCCATTGGTCGCCGTGGTGGGTCGGCACCAGGTCGCAAAAAGTGCAAGCCGAGGCAACGAATGGAGGGCTACTGCATACTCTACGCCGACTACTTCGCCAACAATCTATTGCATGGTGAGGCTGTTTTTAGGCGTCGTTTCAGGATGAGCCGGAAGCTTTTCCTGAAAATTGTCTATGCCCTTCGAGACTATGACTCCTATTTCAGATGCAAGTTAGATTGCATCGGTATGGCAGGGTTTTCCGCCCTCCAAAAATGCACGGTGGCTATGCGGATGCTGGCATACGGAGCTCCTGGTGATACTACCGATGACTATCTTCGGATGGCGGAGTCTACCACCTTTGATTGTTTCTACCGGTTCTGCAGGGCGGTGATAGCAGTGTTTGGGAACACCTACTTGAGATCACCCACTGTCCAAGATACTGCTCAGATCCTCGCTATCAATGAAGCTCGAGGATTTTCGGGGATGCTTGGAAGCATTGACTGCATGCATTGGAAATGGAAGAACTGTCTGTTTTCCTGGCAGAGAATGTACAAGGGTCACAAAAAAGGCTGCACTGTGATACTTGAGGCAGTGGCTACCCATGATCTCTGGATTTGGTACTCCTTCTTTGGTATGCCGGGATCCAACAACGACATCAACGTCTTGTAGTGCTCGCCGATCTTCTCCAAGCTTGTTGAGGGTCATGCTCCCCCAGTTGACTTTGTGATCAATGGTCGACACTACAACAAGGGATACTATCTTGCAAACGGTATCTATCCAAAGTGGGCAATATTTGTGAAGACTATCTCGAGTCCCATCCTCCCGAAGGAGATGGAGTTTGTGAAGGCACAAGAAGGTTGTCGAAAGGACATTGAGCATGCATTTGGTGTCCTCCAGCAGAGATTTGTTGTAGTCCGGTTCTCCGCTATGAGTTGGTCCAAAGATCAGATATGGTAGATGATGAACTGTTGTGTGTGCTTACACAACATGATTGTTGAGGATGAGCGGAAGTATCCGGTTCCTTTGAGCGAACAAGCTATACCATATGAGAGAGAGGGTCCTCTTGCACAGCCTAATCACCAGGTGCCGGCATTGTGGGCTGCGTTCATCGCTATGCGTCAGGAGATTCGAGACTCTACTATGCATCAACTACTACAGGATGATCTGGTGGAGCACATATGGAGGTTTCGAGGCAACGCTAACTAGTTTCTATTTGATTTGTTTAAAAACTTGTCAAATTATTTGCTTATTTTATTAAACTGTATAAAATTCGCCAAACTGTAACGTTTATTTGAGCCAAATGTTGGCAAACTGTATGAAATTCACCAAACTAGAACGTCTATTTGTAAAAATAAGCCAAAAACGCCGATTTCCGGGCGTCTTCCTGGGGTGCCGGCTGGAAGTTCGGCGCTCTCCACGCCTAATTTTTGTCCAATCCGGCGCGATTTATCGCTGGATTTGACCGTGAGGGTTGCCAACGGCTGGAGATGCTCTAAGGGCACGTTCGAAACCTCTCTGCTCCGCTCCAATCCGCGGAGCGTGCAGAGCTGGGTTCGGGGCACTCCGCCAATTTAGCCTGCAGCTCCCTCAGCTCCTGGAGTCAGTTTCAGAGCTGGAGAGGATCCGAACACCTCCTAAGTCTCTGGCTAGGCAGCAGGAAAATCCGAACCGAAATCAGAAACAGTGACAGAACATCCTCAAGATCCGCCCGGATGGAAATACACAAAAGCTCTTCGTTTTTTCGAGGGGTCACCCAGACTCGAGCACGTCTACAACCTCAAAAGGACAGATGACACGGCCAAGTTTTTCGCATAACGGCACGGGAATTGCACAAGTGCGGTGATCAAGTAGCGAAGTTGAAAAAAATAAGGCGCACGATTGTGGGCTGCAAGGAACACACGGTATATCATCGAAGTTGCTTAATCTAGAAGTGAGCCTAGCCTGGGGAGTTGTTGTATAAACCTAACACCTAAGGACATGTACAATACAAAACGCTAAAAAAACTAGAACGTTGCATAAGCATCGGGCGTTCCGCCCCTATGTATGCTTTATCTGGTTAACCATCTGACGGTAGCCCGTTGAACACGCATCGGATATAAAATGTCATACGCACATCATTTCTATAACGGTTGTATACATCCCTAATTGGCGCAGAGGCCGGAAAGTGAAATCCTCCTCTAATTTAAAAATGAGTTAATGTGAAGTGTTTTCATTTAGTAGATTTCTCGACACATGTCCCTCGCGTCCCTCACTGCACTTAGGCGACATGGGGGAACCCTAGACTCCCCTGTTGTCGGCCCCCTTCACTACCCTTTGTAGGAAATGTGCCCTAGAGGCAATTATATAGAGGATCATATTTCTTTATATCAATGATGTATTATATATGTTCCATGAATATCCATAACAAGCAAATTGTATTAATTAGCAATTACGTGAATTGTTTGTATTTTTTTACTTTTATGGTTTTCTAAAGTTATTCCTAGTAGGAGTTGATGTGAGAACACATGAATATTAGACTATCACATGCATTAGTTGATGACTATATTTCGCAAGTCATAGACATGGAGATGTTAAACTAATGATGTGAGCACATGTTGTGAACATGGGGCTAGATTGACCCTACACGAGACATAGCTACAGTGCTCTCTCTTTACATAACATGTACATCTTGTCCTTAGACCTGAGATTGTCGCATGTACACGAGATGTGAATTGACTTGCTTTGGGGCTACAAACGCTACTCCATGACAGGGTAGTTAGTTATAAAGGTAGCTTTCAGGTTTATTGTGAAGCATGCTATGAGGCATGGTCAGTCAAGATGGGATTTGCCCCTCTTTACATGAGAGAGATATCTCTGAGCCTCTCGAGTGATCGGATCCAGAAATGCAAGGCCGTGCTACATATGGTTAAGTGTTAACCCAGTAAGGGATTACGAATCACATGACCCCAAAAGATGGTCAGCTTGGAGCTAGACCGAATACCGTGAGGCAAAGGGAATAACATATACACAACATTTTGATGGTTCGTCCATATGATCTTTATGCGCGTTCAGGAGTTGGCGCGTCTTGCTAGAGGCCACTACCAACTATTGATCGAGTAGGAGTACTCGGGTCATGTCTAAATGTGCGTGAACCTAAAGGGTAACACACTTAAGGTGTTGGAAGACAAATGAGGATTAAGATCCGAGTTAGACAAGGTTAGGGTACTACTGGGCCTCTAAAGTAGAAGCCCATCAAGGACGCCTATATAAGGAGGGTGGGGTGAGTTGTTTAGGATAGATCACTCCACCTAGCCGCCACACCTCTCATGCCTCAATTGCACGCCCGGACCTAGCAGTCCGGCATGTGACGCTTCTATTCCCCACATGTGAATACCATGGAGGTGTTGCATCTGTAGAACTTGTACGAGTTGTTCGAGAGGAGCTTTTCGTGGGACGAGGAGGAGGAGGACGTAGTACAACTACACTGCCCCAACATGCTTCACCGAGTTCCGCAACCACACGTCTAGTGGTAATCCTGTGAACCACAACTGCAGCAGTTCCTAGTTTGCATGGTAGAAATTTTTCATTTGCGCTAGTGTAGCCTACCCATACCCGTACACCCTCCTCTACCCCCATGTTCGTTAGACGAGGCTGTTCGACAACGGACGACCGTGGTCAAATCTAACTCATTTGATATAAGAGCTCTTGGGCACCTCTAGAATCTTCATAGAGACTCGACTAAGGCCCCACAAGTCCTTCAAGTCGTGGATTGACCGAATCCATCTGGCACGAGTTTCAGTCAATCAGGTACCAACTTTCGGGTTTGCAAAAGTACTTTTGTATCCTTCAGTAATCGCGGCCTAGTGGTTGCAAAATAACTCTATTTTTCACGAATTTTATACCCATAATCATGAGAATAAAATTTCCAACAAATTTAATGTTTAATACTTTTCATTTGACTTCATATTTGGATCGCAATCTTGACATCTTTCAAAACAGTCCTGCAGGGATAGATTTCCAAAAACTCCGAATTTCACCATATTGAGGGATATTTTCCATATTTGTCCAAATTCCTACATACCAAAGTGTAGAAAGAGAAATTGTGCAATTTTTAAACTATTAGTAGGTTATTCCCAATAATTATAATAAGTTGACAAAAAGAAATATGCCCTAATAAAATACAAAGTGTATGGATGCATTTTACATGTATTAGCACCCCCAAGCTTAACCTAGGCTCGTCCTCGACCATAAAGGTGATAAAAATAATATGAACTTTGGAGTTTATTGAGTCATAAATAGATATAATACTTAGAAGCTATGATTGATTCTATTCAAAGGTATATAAAGTTCATTTGAAGAATATAAAGAAAGCAACCATTGATCATTGAGTAATAATTCAACATTAGGCATAAGAACAATAAGATATCTTTCACACATAGTACTTAGTAACCAAGCTGATAGACATTGAGGCAAACCTGTGCAAGTGTAGTGTACATGTGGTTCCTATGTTGGTAAAAAAATTGTTTGTTTTTGTGGCTTTTCATGGCAGGATTTCCTTACTTTCAAGAGGCAATAAAAATACTTCAAACATGATGCACAAGTCTAGAGGCTAGGGTACTAAGTTTTTGGGCATGTTCATGTACAAGTAGAAACAAATAGTAAACTTGTCATTCTCCATGCTAAATCAAGTTAATTAAAAAGTAGTTCCCATGTTTTTTTTCAAAACTTTGGCACTCCCCCATCCCTTTTTCAGATTCCATGGCTAACCGAATTTTTCAGGAGCCCACCTTCTTTCACAAACTTGGAGGAGTGCCTTTTTTCTTTTCTTTTTCTTTGGGACTGGGAATCCCTTGCAAGTTGGCTTGCACCACTAATATTGAAAATTAAATAACAAGCATTTTTTGTTGCTCATTGTAGTCTCAAGGTTTTAGCATGGATAACTACAATATTTGATATCATCTCTGCAAGAATAACATAGACATAAAGCAATAGTAAACCAGAACCTAAAGTCCATAGCACCATGCACACTTTTGATAAACAATAATTCAATAAATTTAGCAAGTACTATTTAGAAAGTGAATGCCAAAAATTCCAAACTTGTGCTTGTTTGTTTGATGCTTGAGTGTCAACATTTCCTTGTGAATTGAATGTGGGAGTGTTCATCAAACTAAAACCCTAGGGACAACAAACTATCATCCATATGATGTGCCCATTTATTTAAAATCTTTATTTTTGCCCCTTTTATGGAAAATAGGAGCTTCTCAAAACCCTAGCTCTACTATTCCAAAAATTATAGAATTTGGTAGGATGATCTTTTATACTTCACTAAGCAACCCTGAACCATTCAAATCATCACCTTGTGCTACTTTTGAACTTTCCAAATTTCAAATGCAATTTGGCCGAATAGGCCTAGAACTCACCCTCTTCCTCCTTTCTCTTTTCAAAACCGACCAAGGGCAAAGCCCAGCCCTGCCACCCCTCTCTCCTCTCACCTAGCCTCTCTCTCTCTCTCATTTCCCTCTTGTCTCATGCGGTTGGACACAAAGGTGGGGGGAGCCCGAGGCAATCTTTGCAAAGATCCCTCTCCTCTCATCTCTCTCACCTCCGCCACCCTAAACCCCCAACCATCGATTAGCAGCCGCCCGTGAGAGACCCTACCAGCCAGCCCCTCGCCAGCCCTACCTCACCTTCTCTCTCCCCATTCCCCGATGCCACCCCGTGCACACCCAAGTTGGGTTGAGGCGTAGGAGGCAAGCCAGGCCCTGCCACCTCGCCAACGAGCACCTCTACGCACCGCCACCACCACCCAATCCCTATCCACTGACAATGCCACTTGTAGGTCACCCCCGCCACCTTGCTCTGACCATACCAGTGCACGCCATGGACACCGAGAGTGGCACCCGCGTTCGTAAGTGTGCACACACGCATTCGTACCGCGCCGCACACGAACCTGCACGGTGTTGAACGTGCACCTCGACGCCACCCCTGCCCAGCACCCTCGAGCACACACACGACGCCGCCACGCATGAGAACACACACACCCTAACTAAACCCGCTCGGTTTGCGACCGAACCAAGACACCACCGATGTAGCCACTCACCCCACTGGAACCAGTCTACAATACTGTCCCCAGTGCACCGCCGGCCTAGCCAATCGCGTCCGAAGCCACTCACCACACACCGAGCCCACTGGTTCAGTATAAGACTTGGAGCAGTGACTCGAGCCTTCCTTTGGACGCCATTTCATCACCACACACTCTCCCTCACTCCCCTGAGCACAATGCACCAGATCCCACCCTCTCCCTCTCTCTGCTAAGGGCAAGCAAAGCCGTCAGAGTCCGAGAATAAGGGTGGAGGTTTACATTGCTGCCGTACACCTCTTTTCCACTCCTCTGCATCTGACGAGGGGTTAACTCAACAAATGTCCTAAATGAAGGACTTAGGATCGGGGAGATAGGGCGTCGGATGAACTCGAAGGTAAAATCAGTCGAACAAGGTGGCTATGAAAGTAAACGTGGGTGTAGAACCTGGCTTGCTTTCAATCTGTCCCACACCGTCCCCTCCTGGCCCCTATATATAGATGGCCAGGTCTCGAGGATCGGGTGGGATCCGATATAGATTACAATATCGACATACGGTAAGAACTCGTATTTCGACTAGCATTACAATTGGGCCTAGCTTAACGGGCCTCAGGGGTACTCAACTGACGGGCTCTATTATCTATGCCCTTGTCAGTAGTCCCTGAGATTCTACCAGAATTGCAGATTCGGGTTGAATCTCTAATCTTTTAAATCTTCGACTTGATCATTTCTTCGACTTCTTCATATCTTCAGATCTTCGAATCAGTCTTTCGACTTACTTTCATTATAATACCTCGCAAGGGGTTTTGATGAACAAGCCTGACATCTCTGACGGATCAAGAGGTCAGTTAACTACCGGAACAGATACTTGTCACCTACTTCAAATTCAATCCCCTTGGACTTGAATTCGGGAAACCGGTCAAATCCATTCTTTTGCCGCATTTAGGACTTACAAAGAATGAATTCCAGTGGTTCTCAGGGTACCCAGTGCGTCCACCAGGATTTTTCTTCGCGTCGTAGACATGGATACATACCAGCAGAGCACATCCATGTGCGTATACCGGGCCACACAGGATGAATCCTGGGGTCTTACCTTCGTGATATATTTTAATCACGGCATTCGAGTTTTGTCGCGATGACACAGCTCGAGGATAGTATATCGCAGCCTTGTTTGACTGATTCAGAATAAAATATTTGGATTACTTTAACTTGAATCGATAAAAAGTTTCCTCCCGATGGGAGTAATGAAGCTTTCTGAATTTTCTTTCGCTTTCTTTGCTTCAGTATTCATGAATAAATATCATCGGGTGCGCGCCCAGCGCTCCCGATGGGAGTAGCCCCCGAGGCTATAGCCGAAATTTTTGGGTATAGGCTCAAGAACATGGATAAACATGTGCTTTATACTTCTTCTTGCATCATTTGTCGACTTCTGTCACTTTTGTAATGGATTCCTCCTCTTCTAATTTTGCAAGCCCCCAAGTCAAAGACAAGGTGAACTTGTGCTTCTTTGACAAATATTTCTTATTCCCTGCTATGGTCTCTTGTTGTGTTGTTGTTCTCTCTTTCTTCTTCTTTTCTTTTTTTATGCATCCTTTTCCTGGATACGTTGACCTTTCGGTTATCGTCTGCTCTGGGCAGCATATAAGAGCCTATAAATATATTTTGGACTTTTACCCTTGTAAAGGCCCATTATACGTGCTTATAAATAAAGCACGTCGGGTGATGGGTAAAAACCCTAATCCAGTCATTTAGCTTTTCCGCCGCATCATCTTCCTCCCCTTAAACTCCTCTAGGGTTTCTTTTTTCCAACTTCTGCCTCCATGGCTGATGCGAGTGGATCGCGTTTGGACATCGGCGCCCCAGTTGAGAAACGGGGTCGCGGTCGCCCTCGCGGTAGCAAGAACAAAGCTACCGCCGCAACTCTGGTGGCTTCATCGTCTGCTCCGATGAAGCGATGCCTTGGCCGTCCGGTCGGGAGTAAGATTAAGCCCAAGCTGGCTCCTGCTGCACCAGGTCCAAGTGCCCCACCTGCTAATGCTTCTTCCCCCAGGATCTATTCTTTTTTCTATATCGCTGGCGCACAGTGCCGTGAGATTCAGCGCTTACCACTGAAATTCACCCAGTTCATGGACATGCGAGAGCTGCGAGAAGCGATTCTTCATGAGCACTCCGGGGGAAGAGCTCCCTATGAAGTGGAGGTTTGGTATGACGGCGCTGGTGAACAATTCTTCAAGGGCGGCTGGTTGGATTTTGCTGAAGATCACGATCTCTGTCAAGGCTTTTTTATGACTTTTGACTTCCATATTGGCACGTCAAAGTTCGACGTGAGAATCTACGATGGCACCCAATGCCAGAAGGAATATGAGGCCGAAGTGCACTTTCATTAGTTTTTCTTTTTATGTAATCCTTTTGTTCGGGTTGCTCTTCCTTGTGCTATCTAGAGGAAGATATCATATTTATGTAATGCTCTCGTTCTATTAATAGACCAGGAGAACACATCATAGTTCCGAGGTGTTTAATTTAACATATTATTGGGTTCTTCTGAACCGGCATGTGTTTCTGCCAAATATCGGGTTGTGAACAACCTTGCAGTATTTCGAAGATAATAATAACTGTACTCGACAATGACTTTTGTTCTTTATTTCATACGACTCGAGGGTCCAAGCCCCCGAGTGGAAAAAATAGAATATTTACATATATTATCGAGTTGACCCAAGGAACCCGACCTTTGGCCTCATGTTCTGGGTTCGGAAGGTCAACTCGAAGAAATCCTTTATCGCCTTATGTCGTCTATGCGTAGAATCAGCGTAGTTGCTCTGCATTCCACGGGTTATTCTTGTTTTGCCCTATTTTCTTGTCTTGTAGTCGATAAGCTCCTCCTGGTATCACTTCTTTCACGATGTAAGGTCCCACCCATGGGGACTCGAGTTTTCCATGGCTATCTTGCTTGAGTCGTAGAACTAGATCTCCTACCACGAAAGATCGTGGACGAACTCGACTGCTGTGGTAATTTTGCAAATTTTGCTGATACTGAGTAGCTCTGGTGAGCGCTACATCTCTTGCTTCATTGAGTGCATCGACATCATCCTGAAGTGCTTCTGTGGAAGTTGCCTCATCGTATGCCGCGATTCTTGGAGCTTCATGAGTTATTTTAACTAGAAGCACAACTTCTGTGCCATGGACTAGGAAAAAGGGTGTTTCTTGAGTAGCTGCGTTGGGTGTAGTTAGTAGACTCCAGAGCACGGAGGGTAGCTCATCTACCCAAGCGTGCTTGGCTTTCTCAAGGGGTGCCAACAGCCGTTTCTTTATCCCGTTGCATATTAGGCCATTGGCTTTTTCAACTTGCCCGTTTGTCTTCGGATGTGCTACAGATGCAAATTTCAATTTGATTCCCAATCCTTCGCAATAGTCCTTGAACTCCTTTGACCTGAAATTTGTACCATTGTCTATGATTATGCTGTGTGGTACTCTGAAGCGAAAGACTATAGACTTGATGAAATTTATTGCGGCTTTAGAATCTTGGGTTGTGACTGGGGCTACTTCTACCCACTTAGTGAATTTGTCGACTGCCACCAGCATATAAATGTGCCCTCCTGGCCAGGATTTGTGCAATTTTCCCACCATGTCGAGACCCCACTGCGCAAAGGGCCAGGATAATGGTATTGGTTGTAACTCTGCTACTGGCGCATGTGGCCGAGATGCAAACCTTTGACATGCTTCACAGTTTCGAACTATGTCTTTTGCGTCCTCGATGGCTGTTAACCAATAGAATCCTGCTCGAAAGGCTTTGGCCGCGATAGCTCTGCGACTCACGTGATGTCCACACACTCCTGCATGAATATCCTTTAAGATTTCCTGTCCTTCTTGAGGAGTGACGCATCATTGCAAGACGCCTGATATACTTTTCTTATATAACTTTCCTTGTAACACGACGAAATCCTTGGATCATCGTATTATTCTTTTTGCTTCTACCGTATTTTCGGGTAGTGTTTTGTTTATCATGTACGCCAGATATGGCTGCATCCAAGTTTCTTCTATCATCATGACTTCTTCTGGTTCTGCTGCACTTGTTTTTCCAGCCCCCGAGCCTGTTGTTTGTCCCTCTGTAGCCGAGGTTTTGCTGTTTTTTATTGATCGCTCTATGATTTCCTCCCAGAAGACTCCTTGTGGTACGGGCAAGCATTGGGACCCGATGTTTGCTAAATTGTCAGCCTCCTCGTTGCTGGCTCTGCTGATGTGTGAAACTTCACATCCATCGAATGTTCCTTTGAGATAGTAGTATAAATTTTTGTACGCTGTCATGTTGTCGCTGATGGCGTCGCATTTGTTTATTACTTGTTGGACGACGAGGTTCGAGTCTCCAAATATTTTAAGTCGAGTTGCTCCACAAGCTTTTGCCATTTTCATTCCATGGAGCAATGCCTCGTATTCGGCTTCATTGTTAGAAGCTTGGGGAAACTCATCCGTAACACATATTTCAATTTGTCGCCTTGTGGTGATATCAGGACTACGCCTGCTCCTGCGCCTTGGATTCTTTTTGAACCATCGAAATACATCATCCAAACACTCGATAAATCTGGAGGACCAGCACTTTGCAATTCCAACCACTCTGCTATGAAATCTGGCAGAATTTCTGATTTGATTGCCTTTCGCTTTTCGTACGTGATGTCCAGGGGTGATAATTCAATTCCCCATAAAGAGACACGTCCTATTGCCGAAGGGTTGTTCAATATATTGGATAGTGGTGCTTCGTTGACCACTATAATTGGGTGCACCGCAAAGTATTGTTGTAGTTTCTGAGCTGTTGTGAAAACACTGTATGCGAGCTTTTGATAGTGCGGGTACCTTTGCTTTGTTGGAGAGAGTACTTCGCTGATGAAATAGACTGGCCTCTGAACGCCGTGAGCTTTTCCTTCTTCACTTGTTTCGACTACCAGTACTGTACTCACTACTTGATGTGTTGCTGCAATGTATAGTAGTAGTGGTTCTTTTTTCCTTTGGTGCGACCAACACCGGAGGTGTGGAGAGCACTTTTTTCAATTGCGCGAAGGCTACGTCCGCATCTTCCGTCCACTCGAATTTATCATCTGATTTTTTATCAGCGCGTAGAAAGGTAGTGCTTTCTCTCCTAGTCGAGCCACAAATCGACTTAGCACCGCGACATGCCCTGTGAGCTTCTGTACGTCGTGTAGCTTTGTTGGTTTTCCCATTGTTAATATTGCTTGGATCTTTTTTGGGTTTGCCTCTATTCCTCTTGCTGATACTAGAAACCCCAAGAGTTGCCCTGCTGATACACCGAAAGAGCATTTTGTCAGGTTGAGCTTGAGCTTATACTTGTTCAGGTTGTCGAAAGTTTCCGCCAGTTCGCTGATCAGAGACTCTTCCTTCCTCGTGGTGATGACCATGTCATCGATGTAAACTTGGATATTGCGTCCTATTTGACTTCCGAGGCAATTTTGCATCATCCGCTGATAGGTTGCTCCTACATTTTTCAGGCCGAAAGGCATGACCTGATAACAGAACACGCCGTATGGTGTGATGAAGGCTGTCTTTTCCTCGTCTTCCTTTTTAAATTTGATCTGATTGTAACCAGAGTATGCATCTAGGAAGGAAGGACTTGCGCACCCCGCTGTTGAGTCGATTATTTGATCAATGCGTGGTAAAGGGAAGGGATCCTTTGGACAGTGCTTGTTGAGGGATGTGTAGTCGACACATACTCTTTGTATGTCTGTATTTTTCTTGGGGACTATAACTGGATTAGATACCCAAGTCGACATTTTGATTTCTCGGATGAACCCTGCATTTTCCAGTCTATGTAGCTCTGACGCTATTGCTTTCCTCTTGGGTTCATCAAATCGTCGTAGTGGTGGCTTAACTGGCTTTGCTTTAGGATCCACGTTTAGTGCATGCTCGACGAGTTCCCTGGGAACGCCTAGCATATCTGAAGGACACCAGGCGAAGATTTCCTAGCGCTCATGGAGGAACTCAATGAGCACGCTTTCCTATGCGGGATCCAAGTTTACCGCTATGGAGGTGGTCTTGTTCGGGTCCGTTGGGTGGACCTGTATTTTCTTTGAGTCTTGAGTTGCATCGAAAGCCTGATCTGGCAGGGATCGCCCGACGTCGGGTAGCACGTTGTGGTCAGTTTCTCCTTTTAGCCTTGCGTACTCTGTTGTCATGCCGAAGGTTTGCGCCAACCTATTAAATTCTTTGTCACAAGTGTTGGATACTTCAAAGCTTCCTTGTACTGTGATCGTTCCTTTAGGTCCTGGGATCTTGAGTGCAAGATATGCATAGTGAGGTACTGCCATGAATTTTGCAAATGCTGGGTGCCCCAGGATTGCATGGTATTGTCAGGGCCAGTCCATGACTTCAAACTCCAGCTTTTCTCTGTGATAATTGCTGTTGTCGCCGAAGCAGACATCGAGGTCTATTTTGCCCAAAGGATAATTTGCGGCTCCTGGTACTATTCCATGGAAAGAACAATCTGTTGGATTTAGATTTTCCAATGATATGCACATTGCTTTCAATGTTCTGGCGTATATTAGGTTTATACCACTTCCTGCATCCATGAATACTCTTCCGACATCATATTCTCCTATTTGCGCTTTGATCACCATTGGTGAGTGACCCGGTCTGGGAACTTTCCTTGGGTGATCTGCTCTGCTGAACCTAACTGGTTGATCGGACCATTTTAGATACTCCTTAGTAGTTGGTGGTGATGTTATTGCCAGGTTGACCTGTCTTGATATGCTCTTCCTTTCTTTCTTCGACTTTGGCACTGGTTGGATCATTGCTGATATATATACTTTTGATTCCAGCTGTTTTGCGAGCCGTTGCATTTGATATCCTTGACTTGTGCTTTTGTCTCCCTGTCGTGCTCCTTGGCTTGAATCCATGGCATTTTGCAACCTTAGAAAGGTTCTGCAATCCTTCATCTGGTGGTTGGAGACTCTTTTCCCGTCTAGGTAAGCATAATGGATGCGGCAAGGACCGTATAGCATATCTTCTGCCGAAGGACCCGAGTACCTTGGCTTCTCCTTTCCCATACTGTCTCTCGTATGAAATTCGATGTTTTCATAGCTTTCTTCATTCCTTCCATCATATCCTGCGGCTATCTGATTCCTCCTTCCGTGGTTGTCGCCATTACGGTATCTTCGCCTTTGCCTGCTTGTTTTGTCGACTTCTGGTGAACGCCCCCTTTGTTATTGTACGCGCCTTCCCCGTCGGCGAATCTGTTGGCTGTTTCCATTACTCAGATACTATTCTTGGCCTTGTTCTTCCTATCTCTTCTACTAGGTCCGCACAACGAAGGCCGCTCGAAAAGGCATCTATCGCTCTTTCGTCGGAGATGTCTTCTGCTGAGTTTTTGATTACACTTCAGCGTTGTATATAAGAGCGTAGGGTTTCGCATTTCTGCTGTACGCATGACTTGACTTCTTCTAGTGATGCTGGGCGCTTATACGTTGAGCGAAAGTTTCTCGCGAATTGATTCTCTAATTCTCCCCAACTTCCAATAGAATTGTTGGGTAGGGTATTTAACCAGGACCGTGCTGCGCCAGTGAGGTGTAGCTGCAAACTTTGCATGGTTTTTGCTCTTGTTCCCCCTAGTATCTATACTGCTTGCAGGTAATCTGACAACCATAGAGTTGGCTCTTGCGACCCATCATACTTCTCTTGGTCATGTGGCAACTTAAAACCTTTGGGTACCCGCGTTTTGCGAACCCTGCGGGTAAAGCATAGCACGCCCATTTCTTTTTCATCGTCTTCATAATTTTCCTCTTTCCACGCATATCGTGAGTTGTTTACTCGTGCTTGTGCTATTATGTTTCTTTCATCCTCCTTCCTTTTTTGTCACCTCTCATCTTCTGATGAATCACTAGAGTTGTTTTGCGAGGGCTTGCGTTTGGACTCTTCTTTTCACCTTTCCTTTCGATGTGTCGCCTTTCCTTCTGGAAGATTTCCCATCAACCTATTTTCTACTAACCTGAGGCTTCGTATTGCGGCCTGATGCATGTGCTCCCGTGGATCTCCAGGCTCTGGTTGCGTGGTTAGTAGGTATGCCTGTGCTGCTACCAAAGCTGCTTCTGGTGTCTCTTGAATGAAATCTTCTTCCTCTTCTGACTGCTGTGCACTCTGACTCTTCGCGTAGCTCTCTTCTCTTATATGTGCTGTTGTCCTCCTATTATGCTTTGGATCTCTGTGCCTTTCCATGCTGCTTTTTGATGCGTCGCTGTACTCATCCCAGTATTCTTCGCTTGACATACTATCGTCACCTCGGCTTCTCATGAACATGTCTCTTTCCTCCCTTAACTTCTTTTTGCGCTGGTGCAGTGCGTACTGGTATCCCATTAGAACTTTTCTCCTTGAATCTGCGGGTACCTCTGTGCCGTGATTGACGGCTGTCATGATGATTCTCCACTCTCCTGCTGAAACATGAATTTTCTCCTTTTCCTTTTTGCTGCTACTCCTCGATTTTTCGAATTGCAGGTCGACTTCTTTGCTGCCTTCATGATTGCCCTCTTCTGCTGCTTCAGTGATAATGACGCATAACTGATGTACGATTTTGGGGACGCCACTGCTTTCGATGGCGAAATCCCTTGAGCTGTCGCGAGTTTTAGTTGCTGCTTCTTTGTCGAGCTTTCCCCGAGTTTCGTCGAATTCCTCGAACGTCTCTATCATATCCTTTGTTGTTGTGAGACTGACCGGCGAGTTTGCCTCGCTGGAAGAGCCCACGGATGATCCGGATTTTGTGATTCTCTCGGTCTTGCTTGCCGACGGACCTGATTTTGTTGGGTCCGAAAGGCGAGTTGAACTCGAAGGTCCGATGTAAAAGCTTAAACTTCCGAACGTCAGCTCCATCTCTTGATTTTTGTCGACTCCTAGATTGTTACTAGCTAAAAGCGAAAAAGCCATCGAATTCATGATTCCAACGCCCAGAGTCCCCACGGTCGGCGCCAATTGATGAGGGGCTAACTCGACAAATGTCCTAAATGAAGGACTTAGGATCGGGGAGATAGGGCGTTAGATGAACTCGAAGGTACAACCAGTCGAACAAGGTGGCTATGAAAGTAAACGTGGGTCTAGAACCTGGCTTGCTTTCAATCTGTCCCACACCGTCCCCTCCTGGCCCCTATATATAGATGGCCAGGTCTCGAGGATCGGGTGGGATCCGACATAGATTACAATATCGACATACAGTAAGAACTCGTATTTCGACTAGCATTACAATTGGGCATAGCTTAACGGGCCTCAGGGGTACTCAACTGATAGGCTCTATTATCTATACCCTTGTCAGCACCACAGCACTCCTCTCACTCTCCTCGAGCTCACCCGCCCCTTTTATTTTGGCCAAATCAAGCCGTAGACGCCACCATCATCACCGATTTGCTGGGGAAATCGCCGACGAGAATGACATCACCCCCGACACCAGTACCCCTGCATGCACCCCTACTGATCAAGAGCCTATTCTCGGACCCGTCCACTGCTGATCTACCCCCAGCAAGGCCCCTTCTCTTGAAACCCTAGCCAGCGAGGTCTAACTCGCGCGCATGCATCACGCCATGAGTAGGACAATGCCGTGGCCGTTGGATCTAAATCTAACGGCAGCTTACTAATTCGGTAAGCGAGGCCGCGGGAAGGTCGCCAGATCTGGGCCGGCCCAGATCAGATCTGCCAAGATCCGCTGCCTCGGCCCATTTCTATTTTTTTTTCTATTATATGCTTTGCTATTTGAAAATCATTAATAGATTCAAAAATAGCTAGAATCTTCTCTAAGCACTCAAATTTAGTGATTCAAATTTCTATGAGATCCTTGAAATGTTATCTGTCTAGTGGTAATGCATGCATGTTTTCTAGACCCCTGTAGATTGTTTGGAAATTAATTAAGTAAATCTAGGCCTTTTTACTCAAAATTCCAAATATGACTTTGTGCAAGTAGAAATTGGGCGATTCCAATTTTTAGTGATGATCTGATGCCATAGCTTAATTGTGGCATTGATTTTGGTATTTTAGGACACACATATCTGCAGGGGTATTTAGATTAGTAAATAGAGTAAATTGCCTTGTTTTTTTATTAAACCTAATGAGTTTATTATTTTGATGTGATTCCAACTCATCTGTTTTAGGCATGTCAGTAGCTTTCCAAAATGCCCTCTGGTGGAATTTTCTGAGTTCCGGAAAATTTCTAAGCAATAATTTGGTTCTATAGTCATTGTTAGCACTACAAAAATTGTAGGAAAATAATTGTAACTCCTTTTGGAGTGAATCCAATTTTATTGGATTCAAAAACTTTATACCTTCCTGTTAGTATACTGGTTGTAAGTTTTGGGCATACCTAATTACCTGCAAGTTATTTGGGCCAAAATAGGGTTTGTTTGTTAATAGAAACCCTCTTAATTAATGTAAATAGCTATATTGTTAAAACCTTGTAAAGGTGTTCAAAATCTAAACTTGTTTGTTTCTGATACTTGTTTGATATGGAATGTTGCTGTTTTGGTGTGTGTGTGGTTTTCATTTGCTTGTATGCTTATTGGTTGCTATTATTTATTAGCGGTAGATTCGAACGACAATGAGTGCACAGAAGAGGGGGAGGTCTTCGAGTATCAGGATGAAGAAGACCAGGGACATGCCAACCAAGGCAAGCGATCTAATCTTGTTGCATATCTAATCCTAGTTTTACTTATTGCATGTCTTATAAATTTTTATTAAAATGCATGTTTTGAATATTGCTATTACCTCTCTATAGAAATTGTTGGTGACTCGGCTCCACGAGTCTACGATTATCATCCTTAGGGATGACACCCTCTCGACACCTACTTATACCTTGGGTTAGTGGCATGATGTTAGCATCATGGCCTTTGGAAAAATTTGTAGTGGAGCAAAAACTCGAGGATGGGTACACTCCATGGGATTTTGAAAATGATTTCAAAACCTTGGGATGGATTGCTATTCCATTGATGGATTTGAAAAATGAGTTTTGAAAATTAAGGTGGGGATGTTTATCCCGGAGCTGGAAGAAGGAGAATTTATAAATGACATTGGTGATCACTAGGGTCTACCCCAGGACAATTATTCCGTGCAACAACATTACCCCGGTATGGGATGGGGATTAGCCCAAAGTTTATTTATTTTAGTGTGGGGAGCTTCACACTATATAAGGGTTGTCAAACCCTAGAATCCAGGTTGCCGCAGGAAAGGGGCAATAGTAAATCGGGATCCTTCAGGATTTATCCAGCCTGAAGACACTTGGGTTCTCCCGTTGTGGCACCGAAGTTACACTCGACGAAATGAGGTAGACTACCAGGGCATGCCGGGGAGGTAAACTCCATAGGGTAGGCACCCGAACTAAGGTAGATAAATGTAATACTATGTTCGATTATCCAAACCACGCAAATTTGTGTATGATGGTCTGTGGTGGATCCCGACAGGTTTATCGAATCTTGTGGGTAAAGTGTATAACCTCTGCAGAGTGTAAATCTATTCGAATAGCCAAGTCCTTGGTCATGGACGGTTGAACTGGCTAGAACTAGCCCAATGTCGGATTTTGTTTTATAAAATGGTTTTTCGAAAAAGGAGGAAGGTGCATGATGGAGTACTCGGAGGGTACTGCCATGGCATGATGGAGGATCGGAGTACTTGAAGGGTACTGCCAAGGATATGGAGATGGTCATGTGTGATTGACTGGGTTTGTGATATAAAAAGGGTTTCCCCTTCCTAGAGATTTTACAAGATTTTTTTTAACAAAGATATGGAGATGTCGTAAGACATGCTACTGGCGCATGTGGCCGAGATGCAAACCTTTGACATGCTTCACACTTTCGAACTATGTCTTTTGCGTCCTCGATGGCTGTTAACCAATAGAATCCTGCTCAAAAGGCTTTGGCCGCGATAGCTCTGCTACTCACGTGATGTCCACACACTCCTGCATGAATATCCTTTAAGATTTCCTGTCCTTCTTGAGGAGTGACGCATCATTGCAAGACGCCTGATATACTTTTCTTATATAACTTTCCTTGTAACACGACAAAATCCTTGGATCATCGTATTATTCTTTTTGCTTCTACCGTATTTTCGGGTAGTGTTTTGTTTATCATGTACGCCAGATATGGCTGCATCCAAGTTTCTTCTATCATCATGACTTCTTCTGGTTCTGCTGCACTTGTTTTTCCAGCCCCCGAGCCTGTTGTTTGTCCCTCTGTAGCCGAGGTTTTGCTGTTTTTTATTGATCGCTCTATGATTTCCTCCCAGAAGACTCCTTGTGGTACGGGCAAGCATTGGGACCCGATGTTTGCTAAATTGTCAGCCTCCTCGTTGCTGGCTCTGCTGATGTGTGAAACTTCACATCCATCGAATGTTCCTTTGAGATAGTAGTATAAATTTTTGTACGCTGTCATGTTGTCGCTGATGGCGTCGCATTTGTTTATTACTTGTTGGACGACGAGGTTCGAGTCTCCAAATATTTTAAGTCGAGTTGCTCCACAAGCTTTTGCCATTTTCATTCCATGGAGCAATGCCTCGTATTCGGCTTCATTGTTAGAAGCTTGGGGAAACTCATCCGTAACACATATTTCAATTTGTCGCCTTGTGGTGATATCAGGACTACGCCTGCTCCTGCGCCTTGGATTCTTTTTGAACCATCGAAATACATCATCCAAACACTCGATAAATCTGGAGGACCAGCACTTTGCAATTCCAACCACTCTGCTATGAAATCTGGCAGAATTTCTGATTTGATTGCCTTTCGCTTTTCGTACGTGATGTCCAGGGGTGATAATTCAATTCCCCATAAAGAGACACGTCCTATTGCCGAAGGGTTGTTCAATATATTGGATAGTGGTGCTTCGTTGACCACTATAATTGGGTGCACCGCAAAGTATTGTTGTAGTTTCCGAGCTGTTGTGAAAACACTGTATGCGAGCTTTTGATAGTGCGGGTACCTTTGCTTTGTTGGAGAGAGTACTTCGCTGATGAAATAGACTGGCCTCTGAACGCCGTGAGCTTTTCCTTCTTCACTTGTTTCGACTACCAGTACTGTACTCACTACTTGATGTGTTGCTGCAATGTATAGTAGTAGTGGTTCTTTTTCCTTTGGTGCGACCAACACCGGAGGTGTGGAGAGCACTTTTTTCAATTGCGCGAAGGCTACGTCCGCATCTTCCGTCCACTCGAATTTATCATCTGATTTTTTATCAGCGCGTAGAAAGGTAGTGCTTTCTCTCCTAGTCGAGCCACAAATCGACTTAGCACCGCGACACGCCCTGTGAGCTTCTGTACGTCGTGTAGCTTTGTTGGTTTTCCCATTGTTAATATTGCTTGGATCTTTTCTGGGTTTTCCTCTATTCCTCTTGCTGATACTAGAAACCCCAAGAGTTGCCCTGCTGATACACCGAAAGAGCATTTTGTCAGGTTGAGCTTGAGCTTATACTTGTTCAGGTTGTCAAAAGTTTCCGCCAGTTCGCTGATCAGAGACTCTTCCTTCCTCGTGGTGATGACCATGTCGTCGATGTAAACTTGGATATTGCTTCCTATTTGACTTCCGAGGCAATTTTGCATCATCCGCTGATAGGTTGCTCCTACATTTTTCAGGCCGAAAGGCATGACCTGATAACAGAACACGCCGTATGGTGTGATGAAGGCTGTCTTTTCCTCGTCTTCCTTTTTAAATTTGATCTGATTGTAACCAGAGTATGCATCTAGGAAGGAAGGACTTGCGCACCCCGCTGTTGAGTCGATTATTTGATCAATGCGTGGTAAAGGGAAGGGATCCTTTGGACAGTGCTTGTTGAGGGATGTGTAGTCGACACATACTCTTTGTATGTCTGTATTTTTCTTGGGGACTATAACTGGATTAGATACCCAAGTCGACATTTTGATTTCTCGGATGAACCCTGCATTTTCCAGTCTATGTAGCTCTGACGCTATTGCTTTCCTCTTGGGTTCATCAAATCGTCGTAGTGGTGGCTTAACTGGCTTTGCTTTAGGATCCACGTTTAGTGCATGCTCGACGAGTTCCCTGGGAACGTCTAGCATATCTGAAGGACACCAGGCGAAGATTTCCCAGCGCTCACGGAGGAACTCAATGAGCACGCTTTCCTATGCGGGATCCAAGTTTACCGCTATGGAGGTGGTCTTGTTCGGGTCCGTTGGGTGGACCTGTATTTTCTTTGAGTCTTGAGTTGCATCGAAAGCCTGATCTGGCAGGGATCGCCCGACGTCGGGTAGCACGTTGTGGTCAAGTTTCTCCTTTTAGCCTTGCGTACTCTGTTGTCATGCCGAAGGTTTGCGCCAACCTATTAAATTCTTTGTCACAAGTGTTGGATACTTCAAAGCTTCCTTGTACTGTGATCGTTCCTTTAGGTCCTGGGATCTTGAGTGCAAGATATGCATAGTGAGGTACTGCCATGAATTTTGCAAATGCTGGGTGCCCCAGGATTGCATGGTATTGTCAGGGCCAGTCCATGACTTCAAACTCCAGCTTTTCTCTGTGATAATTGCTGTTGTCGCCGAAGCAGACATCGAGGTCTATTTTGCCCAAAGGATAATTTGCGGCTCCTGGTACTATTCCATGGAAAGAACAATCTGTTGGATTTAGATTTTCCAATGATATGCACATTGCTTTCAATGTTCTGGCGTATATTAGGTTTATACCACTTCCTGCATCCATGAATACTCTTCCGACATCATATTCTCCTATTTGCGCTTTGATCACCATTGGTGAGTGACCCGGTCTGGGAACTTTCCTTGGGTGATCTGCTCTGCTGAACCTAACTGGTTGATCGGACCATTTTAGATACTCCTTAGTAGTTGGTGGTGATGTTATTGCCAGGTTGACCTGTCTTGATATGCTCTTCCTTTCTTTCTTCGACTTTGGCACTGGTTGGATCATTGCTGATATATATACTTTTGATTCCAGCTGTTTTGCGAGCCGTTGCATTTGATATCCTTGACTTGTGCTTTTTTCTCCCTGTCGTGCTCCTTGGCTTGAATCCATGGCATTTTGCAACCTTAGAAAGGTTCTGCAATCCTTCATCTGGTGGTTGGAGACTCTTTTCCCGTCTAGGTAAGCATAATGGATGCGGCAAGGACCGTATAGCATATCTTCTGCCGAAGGACCCGAGTACCTTGGCTTATCCTTTCCCATACTGTCTCTCGTATGAAATTCGATGTTTTCATAGCTTTCTTCATTCCTTCCATCATATCCTGCGGCTATCTGATTCCTCCTTCCGTGGTTGTCGCCATTACGGTATCTTCGCCTTTGCCTGCTTGTTTTGTCGACTTCTGGTGAACGCCCCCTTTGTTATTGTACGCGCCTTCCCCGTCGGCGAATCTGTTGGCTGTTTCCATTACTCAGATACTATTCTTGGCCTTGTTCTTCCTATCTCTTCTACTAGGTCCGCACAACGAAGGCCGCTCGAAAAGGCATCTATCGCTCTTTCGTCGGAGATGTCTTCTGCTGAGTTTTTGATTACACTTCAGCGTTGTATATAAGAGCGTAGGGTTTCGCATTTCTGCTGTACGCATGACTTGACTTCTTCTAGTGATGCTGGGCGCTTATACGTTGAGCGAAAGTTTCTCGCGAATTGATTCTCTAATTCTCCCCAACTTCCAATAGAATTGTTGGGTAGGGTATTTAACCAGGACCGTGCTGCGCCAGTGAGGTGTAGCTGCAAACTTTGCATGGTTTTTGCTCTTGTTCCCCCTAGTATCTATACTGCTTGCAGGTAATCTGACAACCATAGAGTTGGCTCTTGCGACCCATCATACTTCTCTTGGTCATGTGGCAACTTAAAACCTTTGGGTACCCGCGTTTTGCGAACCCTGCGGGTAAAGCATAGCACGCCCATTTCTTTTTCATCGTCTTCATAATTTTCCTCTTTCCACGCATATCGTGAGTTGTTTACTCGTGCTTGTGCTATTATGTTTCTTTCATCCTCCTTCCTTTTTTGTCACCTCTCATCTTCTGATGAATCACTAGAGTTGTTTTGCGAGGGCTTGCGTTTGGACTCTTCTTTTCACCTTTCCTTTCGATGTGTCACCTTTCCTTCTGGAAGATTTCCCATCAACCTATTTTCTACTAACCTGAGGCTTCGTATTGCGGCCTGATGCATGTGCTCCCGTGGATCTCCAGGCTCTGGTTGCGTGGTTAGTAGGTATGCCTGTGCTGCTACCAAAGCTGCTTCTAGTGTCTCTTGAATGAAATCGTCTTCCTCTTCTGACTGCTGTGCACTCTGACTCTTCGCGTAGCTCTCTTCTCTTATATGTGCTATTGTCCTCCTATTATGCTTTGGATCTCTGTGCCTTTCCATGCTGCTTTCTGATGCGTCGCTGTACTCATCCCAGTATTCTTCGCTTGACATACTATCGTCACCTCGGCTTCTCATGAACATGTCTCTTTCCTCCCTTAACTTCTTTTTGCGCTGGTGCAGTGCGTACTGGTATCCCATCAGAACTTTTCTCCTTGAATCTGCGGGTACCTCTGTGCCGTGATTGACGGCTGTCATGATGATTCTCCACTCTCCTGCTGAAACATGAATTTTCTCCTTTTCCTTTTTGCTGCTACTCCTCGATTTTTCGAATTGCAGGTCGACTTCTTTGCTGCCTTTATGATTGCCCTCTTCTGCTGCTTCAGTGATAATGACGCATAACTGATGTACGATTTTGGGGACGCCACTGCTTTCGATGGCGAAATCCCTTGAGCTGTCGCGAGTTTTAGTTGCTGCTTCTTTGTCGAGCTTTCCCCGAGTTTCGTCGAATTCCTCGAACGTCTCTATCATATCCTTTGTTGCTATGAGACTGACCGGCGAGTTTGCCTCGCTGGAAGAGCCCACGGATGATCCGGATTTTGTGATTCTCTCGGTCTTGCTTGCCGATGGACCTGATTTTGTTGGGTCCGAAAGGCGAGTTGAACTCGAAGGTCCGATGTAAAAGCTTAAACTTCCGAACGTCAGCTCCATCTCTTGATTTTTGTCGACTCCTGGATTGTTACTAGCTAAAAGCAAAAAAGCCGTCGAATTCATGATTCCAACGCCCAGAGTCCCCACGGTCGGCGCCAATTGATGAGGGGTTAACTCGACAAATGTCCTAAATGAAGGACTTAGGATCGGGGAGATAGGGCGTTAGATGAACTCGAAGGTACAACCAGTCGAACAAGGTGGCTATGAAATTAAACGTGGGTCTAGAACCTGGCTTGCTTTCAATCTGTCCCACACCATCCCCTCCTGGCCCCTATATATAGATGGCCAGGTCTCGAGGATCGGGTGGGATCCGACATAGATTACAATATCGACATACAGTAAGAACTCGTATTTCGACTAGCATTACAATTGGGCATAGCTTAACGGGCCTCAGGGGTACTCAACTGATAGGCTCTATTATCTATACCCTTGTCAGCACCACAGCACTCCTCTCACTCTCCTCGAGCTCACCCGCCCCTTTTATTTTGGCCAAATCAAGCCGTAGACGCCACCATCATCACCGATTTGCTGGGGAAATCGCCGACGAGAATGACATCACCCCCGACACCAGTACCCCTGCATGCACCCCTACTGATCAAGAGCCTATTCTCGGACCCGTCCACTGCTGATCTACCCCCAGCAAGGCCCCTTCTCTTGAAACCCTAGCCAGCGAGGTCTAACTCGCGTGCATGCATCACGCCATGAGTAGGACAATGCCGTGGCCGTTGGATCTAAATCTAACGGCAGCTTACTAATTCGGTAAGCGAGGCCGCGGGAAGGTCGCCAGATCTGGGCCGGCCCAGATCAGATCTGCCAAGATCCGCTGCCTCGGCCCATTTCTATTTTTTTTCTATTATATGCTTTGCTATTTGAAAATCATTAATAGATTCAAAAATAGCTAGAATCTTCTCTAAGCACTCAAATTTAGTGATTCAAATTTCTATGAGATCCTTGAAATGTTATCTGTCTAGTGGTAATGCATGCATGTTTTCTAGACCCCTGTAGATTGTTTGGAAATTAATTAAGTAAATCTAGGCCTTTTTACTCAAAATTCCAAATATGACTTTGTGCAAGTAGAAATTGGGTGATTCCAATTTTTAGTGATGATCTGATGCCATAGCTTAATTGTGGCATTGATTTTGGTATTTTAGGACACACATATCTGCAGGGGTATTTAGATTAGTAAATAGAGTAAATTGCCTTGTTTTTTATTAAACCTAATGAGTTTATTATTTTGATGTGATTCCAACTCATCTGTTTTAGGCATGTCAGTAGCTTTCCAAAATGCCCTCTGGTGGAATTTTCTGAGTTCCGGAAAATTTCTAAGCAATAATTTGGTTCTATAGTCATTGTTAGCACTACAAAAATTGTAGGAAAATAATTGTAACTCCTTTTGGAGTGAATCCAATTTTATTGGATTCAAAAACTTTATACCTTCCTGTTAGTATACTGGTTGTAAGTTTTGGGCATACCTAATTACCTGCAAGTTATTTGGGCCAAAATAGGGTTTGTTTGTTAATAGAAACCCTCTTAATTAATGTAAATAGCTATATTGTTAAAACCTTGTAAAGGTGTTCAAAATCTAAACTTGTTTGTTTCTGATACTTGTTTGATATGGAATGTTGCTGTTTTGGTGTGTGTGTGGTTTTCATTTGCTTGTATGCTTATTGGTTGCTATTATTTATTAGCGGTAGATTCGAACGACAACGAGTGCACAGAAGAGGGGGAGGTCTTCGAGTATCAGGATGAAGAAGACCAGGGACATGCCAACCAAGGCAAGCGATCTAATCTTGTTGCATATCTAATCCTAGTTTTACTTATTGCATGTCTTATAAATTTTTATTAAAATGCATGTTTTGAATATTGCTATTACCTCTCTATAGAAATTGTTGGTGACTCGGCTCCACGAGTCTACGATTATCATCCTTAGGGATGACACCCTCTCGACACCTACTTATACCTTGGGTTAGTGGCATGATGTTAGCATCATGGCCTTTGGAAAAATTTGTAGTGGAGCAAAAACTCGAGGATGGGTACACTCCATGGGATTTTGAAAATGATTTCAAAAACCTTGGGATGGATTGCTATTCCATTGATGGATTTGAAAAATGAGTTTTGAAAATTAAGGTGGGGATGTTTATCCCAGAGCTGGAAGAAGGAGAATTTATAAATGACATTGGTGATCACTAGGGTCTACCCCAGGACAATTATTCCGTGCAACAACATTACCCTGGTATGGGATGGGGATCAGCCCAAAGTTTATTTATTTTAGTGTGGGGAGCTTCACACTATATAAGGGTTGTCAAACCCTGGAATCCAGGTTGCCGCAGGAAAGGGGCAATAGTAAATCGGGATCCTTCAGGATTTATCCAGCCCGAAGACACTTGGGTTCTCCCGTTGTGGCACCGGAGTTACACTCGACGAAATGAGGTAGACTACCAGGGCATGCCGGGGAGGTAAACTCCATAGGGTAGGCACCCGAACTAAGGTAGATAAATGTAATACTATGTTCGATTATCCAAACCACGCAAACTTGTGTATGACGGTCTGTGGTGGATCCCGGCAGGTTTATCAAATCTTGTGGGTAAAGTGTATAACCTCTGCAGAGTGTAAATCTATTCGAATAGCCAAGTCCTCGGTCATGGATGGTTGAACTGGCTAGAACTAGCCCAATGTCGGATTTTGTTTTATAAAATGGTTTTTCGAAAAAGGAGGAAGGTGCATGATGGAGTACTCGGAGGGTACTGCCATGGCATGATGGAGGATCGGAGTACTTGAAGGGTACTGCCAAGGATATGGAGATGGTCATGTGTGATTGACTGGGTTTGTGATATAAAAAGGGTTTCCCCTTCCTAGAGATTTTACAAGATTTTTTTTAACAAAGATATGGAGATGTCGTAAGACATGCTATATCGACAAGAGAAACTATGTTTTAGAAAAGAGTAAACTAGAGTAGAGCCTTGCCTTGCTACAACCAAAGAGCAAACTATGTAAGACTTATTTGAATTCGGTATGTAATGGATGATGTACTTTGAATACCATGTATATTATGTGAATCCACGACGGTCTTCCAGGGATCATGAATTGTATGCATAACGGGTATCCCGGGTGGTAAGCCGGGGTCCCCACAGAGTTGGTATCAGAGCCATCCTGACCTTAGGAGGCCTTAGTTAGCATGGGCATTAGACAAGACCAAAAACTATTTTCCTAATAAAATAAAAGAGATGGCTATATATATAAAAGGTAAATATATATTGCTCTCATCTCTTCTCTTACTCTTTAAGCATATTAATTACTTGCATCATTAATTTAAGTTTTTACTATCTAAAATATTGCACACTCGGGTAAGTCACTAATTAAATCTATCTTAAAATTTTGTGTAGATGGGCGACATCCTCGCTCACCGTTAGGTTGGTACCCACGCCGGGGTCGTTGTCTTTGAGCGCGACCTAGTCGAGCTGACTCACCGTCTCGGACGTCCGCGCCCAAAGGTGAGAGGCTTTCGCCTTTTTGACTAGGCACCCGCGAGCTGGCTTGGCTAGTCGTTTGCCAGGTCCGAGGGAAGAAGACCTCGCCTACTTCGGAGGAGTTCACCTTTGAGGTGATGGAGCGCACTTGGTGCGAGGGTGTGATGCGTGTTTTGCAGCACGCCATCTCACGCCTTGCCCAACTTCACGCCACCGAGTTGGTGGGTACTCGCTATGAGCACTACGGGAGAAGCGACCACGAGGGCTTTCCAGTTGAGCCTCCTAACCCCACTGAGTTCGACCATCACTTCTGTCACACGAAGGTCCTTCTGCACCACACTCAAGATCAGATGGACCGTGCTCGGACGATCACCGACGAGAGGGGTTTGGAGCTTGCCATCCTCCGTGTGGACCTGCAGGAGTCCATCTTCTCTCGCCACCGCCTCATCGTCGCAAACAGGAAGGTAGAGAAGAAGAACAAGAGCCTTAGGCGATGCCTCCATGACCTTCGAGACCAGCTAGCCTCCCTTGAGCACCACGTGGCTGAGGTAGAGGATGAGGCTTCCGAGCTCCTCTAAGGAGAATGAGGTTATCCTTCTTCAAGATGACGACCACTAGGACACGATGGACGAGGAGCCCCCGAGCGCCAAGGACAATGACCGCGGTAGTGAAAGTGAGGATGACCGCGATGCGGTCATGACTTTTGACGATCACGGGACTCCGAGCGAGGAGGACCCTAAGGAGGTTGTCCCCCACACCAGCTGTCGTGGGGATGACTAATGGGGAATGCCACGGGCCGAGCTAAATGCCGGCTGGTGTCCCAGGAGTCCTGACGACTCTAGGATGAGAAGACCGGCTCCACCCGAAGGGCCGGCTGCGCCAGCAGCCGGCTGGCGACTCCACCGAGGAGAGCCGGAGCCGGGCGATGAAGACAAAAGCCTCCCAACGGTTATTTCGCTGAAAGTGGGCTGGCCCCAACAAGAACGACAGAGGCCAAGGACAGGAGTGACGAGCGCCATGACCAGCCTCAGCTAATCAGCGATCAAGGACCCTTCCCCACGACGGGATCCGAGGCAAAAGGGAGGGGATATGCCTCCCGGATGCCGGTCTAGGGGAAAGGTGCTTTATAAAGTGCCTTTGTCAGAGCAGGGCCAGAGGATCACGCCGAGGACGCCGCCGTGGAGGAGCCGGCAGCCGGCCGAACCGCTACCTAACCTGTAACCAGGCCCCCGCCTATATAATGGGGCCTAGACCCTTAGTCTGGGGGGTCCGATCTTCTTCTTCCTCCTCTAGCCCGAACAGCTCGAGGAGCAATATAATCGATACTGTCGAGATAATACAAAGCAGGCAGGAAGTAGTGGTTTTACCTCCACTTGGGAGGGCCCTGAACCTGGGTAAACCGAGGTGTCTCCGTTGGCACAATCCCGAGCCGGACCCATCGTCACCACCGTCGAGCCCCATTGATAAGCCACCCCATGGCTACTGTCTCTAAATTCCCACGATAGTTGGCGCCCACCGTGGGGCAAAGCGCGATGGCGTGCGGAGTCAAGTTCCGGCCGGGACCCTCATTGACCCTCGGCGAGAAGGTCGCCTCCGGCCTTGTCTGGAGGTTTGGCACCTTCGACTGCGTCGACGACAACTTGGCCTACTTCAAGAACGGCCTCGGCAACAGCGGCTCCTTCCTCGACGTTGGCAGCCATCACTTCTACGTCGCCAAGCCCTTCCCGGAGGAGGTAACCGACGTGCTTGACCCTCTCTGTGACACAGACTTCAATGACGGTGAAAGCAGCGACTTTTGCAACATGGTCGAAGTGCTGGCCCTGGAGGAGGATGGTGGCGGTGGCCCACCGCGCTCTGCGTGCCCGCCGCTTGAACGCCCACCTCCACCGGAACAAGTCCTTCACCTCCAGAGCGGGACGTGTTGGACGCAGCCATCACGGACCTGCGCGCTCCACTCGACCTTACCGCGGATCCAGTCAAGATCTCCGAGGATCTGGAGCGGATGTGCCGTAACCTTCTCAAGGAAGCAGTTGACGTCGAGGACACTCGTCGGCACGTCCACTCCACGATAAACGAGTACAACATCGCCCACGGCTTCACCCCGGCTGGAGATGGCCCTAGCCGGGCGGGACAAGTTTGTCAACGAGGCCGCGAGCTGGGCGCGGAGCTGAACCAGGCAGCGCCCTCGGCGAAGCTGCCTCCGATCATCAACAAGCCCACCTACAGCACGCCCACGAAGAACCTCCGCGCCATGCGCTACATCACCTCTGAACTGGATGGACTGCAAGGTGAGGACTTGCGGGAGAATCAAGCCCGGATCCAAGAACTCCTGGACGCTGCCGATCTACAGCAGCAGGCGATGGAGCCGCGCGGAGAAGTGAGCGGCACACGGTACGACAACCGCATCGTCATGGCTGGCCAGAACAAGTCGCAGGGACAAGCTTCATCACACAACCATGGCCCGGCGGAGCACAGCCGGAGCAACCGAGCTCCTGGCAAAAGCGGTGGAAATCACCGCACCCAGCACTCTGGCCACCACAACCGGCAGCCTCGAGATCCGGCTGCGGTCACTAGCAAGCCGCGTCACCCTCCTTGGGCGGATGCGGTGGAGCCAGCGCGTGGCAAGTCTGCGGCGCTAGCCTAGCTGGCTCAGGGAGCCGGCCAAGGCGCTCAAGGTCATCAGCCAGCTCGCTCGCACGTGAGCCAGAGGATCGGGGAATGCGTCGATCCACCGAAGGATGATGCTCGCCATCGGCTCAACCAGCTGGCGGACTCCAAGTTCGACGAGGAGGAATCTTTAGCGGGGCCGGTCTGTTTCGGCCCTCGCATCTGCAACGAGCCCTTTCCGGCCAAGTTCGTGCTCCCGCGTGACATGCCCAAATACACCGGGGCGGTGAAGCCGGAAGACTGGCTGTCTAACTATGTCACCGCCGTTGACATCGCGGGCGGCAACAAGAGGACAGCGGTGCGCTATGCGCCACTTATGCTGACAGGATCTGCTCGGACGTGGCTCAACAGCCTGCCGGCTCTGCAGATCAACTCCTGGCATGATTTCCAAGAAGCGTTTATCAAGAAGTTCACAGGAACCTACAAGCGACCGCCCCGCCCACGACAGCTGGCCCTCTACAAGCAAGGCCCAGATGAGCCAGACCGTGACTACCTCACGAGATGGTCCGAGCTGCACAGCTCATGCGAAGGAGTGGGCAAGGAGCAAGCCATCAGCTACTTCACGGACGGATGCAGAGAAGGAACCCTATTGAAGCACAAGCTCCACAGAGCCGAGCCGAAGTCAATGGCAGATTTCATGGCGATAGCGGACAAGTACGCTTCCGCCGACTCCGCTGCAAGAGTGCAATACATTGAGCCAGTGCCAGCCGGAGGCCAATCTCAGCCGGCAGCCGGCCAAGGAGGACATCACAACCGTGATCGACATGGCAAGAGGAAAGATGAGCGCCGTGACAACAAGTACGGCTCCCAGCAGGTGGCCGCTGTTCAAGGAAGCCTGGGGGCTATGGGTGGAAGCCAGAAGCGCAAAGGAGACAAATTCGGCAAGGACAAGTACACCATCGAGGTGATGCTGGATCAACCCTGCAAGTTCCATAGCGTCTTAGGCAAGCCGGCAGCGCATACCATTCGCCAGTGCAGCTTCACCAGGGACCTGGAGCAAGGAAACCACCAACTGCCTGGTCCTCCACCAGGCCTGCCAGCTGAAGCGCAGGGAAACAAGAATCGGCAACCGGCTAAAGCAGCAGGGGACTACCCCAAGGAAGCGAATGTGGAACAATATCATGTGTTCACTTCTCAGATGGAAGATCCAAACGATTAGCCATGGTTTGGAGTCGAGGTGAATGCTGTCATACAAGTTGGGCCGCAGTTCATGCACTGGTCTGATGCATCTATCACCTGGGGGCGTGAAGACCACCCGCCACTCATGCCGCGACCCGGGGGCTACGCGCTGGTCTTGGACCCGATTGTATTCTCATAGACGCACACCTGCCGATTCTCGTGCGTGCTCATTGATGGAGGCAGCAGCATCAACCTGCTCTATCGCACTTCAATGGAAAAGCTCGGGATCCCAGAGATCCAGCTGAAGCCAACCAAGCTAACCTTCCATGGGATCGTGCCGGGACACTCTTGTACGCCGATGGGGAGGATCGAATTGGAAGTGCTGTTCAGAGGAAAAGACAATCATCGTCGCGAGCCAATCTGGTTCGAGGTGGTAGACCTCAACAGCCCCTACCATGTGCTGCTTGGTCGACCTGCCCTGGCCAAGTTCATGGCAGTCCCGCACTACGCCTACCTGAAGATGAAGCTCCCAGGCCCCCGCGGGGTGATCACTATCACCGGGTGCTACAAGAAGTCGATAGAGTGCGCAAGGGCCAGTTCCAAGCTGGCGGAGGCTTTGGTCGTCGCTGAGGAGAAGCGTCAGCTGCTGCAGTGGGTGGCGGCGGTCCAGCTAGGCCGCCCGGCGTTGAGCCAGCCAACTCCTCACCTCAAGCTGGCAAGCAGCGCCAAGGAAGTCCCGCCCAAAGCAGGCAAGGTGGCAGAAGCTCTTGTCTCGGGGGCTGGCCCTTCCTCGAGGTAGGAGGGAGCACTTCACTACTTTGCCTGAGACAAGTCGAGATCGCTTAAGACCTTCGGCTTAGCCAAGGCAAAAACCTTGTATCCCGAACAAGTGTCTTTGAATAAAAGAAAGTTGGGTGGCATACAGCTGATCCCTGGAAAGAGTGCTCTAAAGTGCCTTTTACCTTTCTAAACGTTATTCACGGGGGCTGGAAACCGGCTCCAAACGGGAGCCGGCAGCCCCAACCTGACGAATCGATCCTCCTGTCAGACGAACAAGTACTGTGTGCGGACCGGACCCCGAGCCCAACCTCCACCCCGCGCTGCATGGGTTGGAGCCGGCAGGTCACCCACCTAGGAAAATCGCTAAGAGGAAACGCTCACAACCCGACGAATCGAGTCCCTTGTCAGATGAACGAGTACTATGTGCGGATCGGACCCTGTGCCCAACCTCCGGCCCGAGCCACGGACGATGGAGCCGGCAGGTCACCCACACCGCAAAATCGCTAAGAGGACAGAATGCGAAAACGTTAACGAGCGTTCACCCAAAAACCGCACACATTGGTTAATAGTTGTGCGTGGACTGAACCAAGCCAGACCTCTTACGCACCGAAGTACTACTCCTCATCCCGCGGCACGCTCCCACCCTAGACCGGCATTCGGCTACCGGTCCAAGGGAGACCAGCCGGCACCAGGCTGCCGGCTGGGGGTAGAAGGGCCAAAGGATGGGGAGATAAAGGAAAAAATCGAAAGGGGTCAGGCTAAATCCGGTTCATAAACAACTAGAAACCAATACGTATGGAATTTAGGGTGAAATGTCATCGGAACACATGAACGAAATGTTGTTGGGCACGACATAAGTTCAACGTACATAAAAACGAATAAGGAAGTTCTGACACAGTCAGGGGGCGCTCGGCGAGCCAGCCGGCTCCAGCGGAGCAGCGTCGCCAGTTCGAGATGCCAAGACGAAGTCGTCGCCACTGGGGGACAGAGGAATGGAGTTGTCAGCGAGATCCTCGGGGGCTTTCTGAGGTTCTTCCGCGGAGCTGGGATCCTTGAAATCCATGCTGTCCAAGGATTCGTCACTATCCCCATCATCGAAAAGCACGTCGGTCTCGGCACACTCGACGATGGCACAAGCGCGTTGGCGGAGCTTGACTTTGTCGAGGCCTGCTAATCCGCCCTCGTGAAGATTCTCCAGTTGGTCCAGGTTAACGCCTGGATACCATGAGAGCACGAACTCCAGGGCCTGCTCAGCGCCGGCTCGAGCCGCGGACTCTTTCCAGACATCGACTCGGTTGGATGCGAGAGGGATCCACTTGAGGAGCGCCTGGATCTCGTTAGGCACCGCTCGTCCCGGCCACAAAGTTTCAAAGACAGAAACAATGGCTCGGCGGAGATCCCCGCCCAGCTTAGCGACTGGATGAAGCCGGCCTTTAACCAACACAATCAATTCCCCTGAGGAAAGCTGGGCCTTGGGGTCACTGCTAGGGACGATCTTCTGCTCCATCCTATACTACTCCAGCGCCACCGCAGCGGCCCTGTTGGAGTCGGGGAAAGCTCCTGCAGGGGCAATCAGAGAATGAGGAGGCGACGTGAAAGAGCGAGAGCTGAGAAACAGGATGGGAAATATACCACGAAGAGCATCTTCCAGCCCCAGCAGGCCGGATTGGAGTTTGTGGTCGCGGGCGCGCCAAACGCTAATCTCCTTGTCATGACGCTCACTGTCAAGCTTCCGGAGAGTCTTCAGCTCGTTGATCTGGGTGTCGCGGCTCTCGACTTTGCTCTCCAGGGATGCGCAAAGCTCGTCCACCTCGCTGTTGTACTTCACAGAGAGGATTCCTTTCTCCTCGGCCAGCTGGCGGTCAAACTCCAGCCGCAGTGACGACTCCGCCACTCGAACCTTCGCCAGCTCAGTTTCCAACTCTTGAACCCGAGCAGCCTGAGCTCGCAGGCCCTGAAGCTCCTCTGCATGCTTTTGTTTGAGCGACTCAACTGCGTTGGCCGACACCGTGTTGGCCAACTGGGACTCAAGCGAAGCGATGAGCGAGGACAGCATCTGAGAATGGAAGTATGAGAGCGGAAAGGGCGGTAGCAGCATTTCGAAGTGAAGGGTCCCGAGCTTACCTGACAGCTTCTCTAGCTCCCCTTTCAGATCCTGATACTGAACCTTGCCGGCACGATACTTTGCCAGCAGCTTCTGGAAGACGTTGGCTCAAAGTGCGTTCAGATCCTGTGGAAGACAGAAAGGCAATGATTCTTAGCGAAATTCATTTTGAAGCCAGCTGCCTCTACAGCTACCTCGAAACTTGGGGGCTAGGGTGTATATCAAAATGGGCCACAGAGCTATGGGCCTTGTCTCTCAACCAGCAGAAGAAATCAGAGGCTAAGGGCGCGGTACTCAGATTAGTAGTCCGTATAGCATCGAGGAACTGGAGGCCGACGTTCTGAAGCGACTCCTTGACGATAGAGAACTGTTTGTCCATCTCTGCCAGGGTCGGTTTGCTACCCTGGACCTTGAGTTTTTCTCCAGCATCGGCGCTCGAGACGGTGTCTGCCCATTCTTGCTGAAGCTGGCTGGCAGAGCTCAAACTCCCAACGCCGGACCCAGCCGCAGTAGCAGGAGCCTTTCCCCTTGAGGCTTCCTTGGTCGCAACCTCAGAAGCTGGCGAGGCTTCACCATGTTTAGCCCTTGCCACCCGAGTGGTGAGGGGTCCTTGGGAAGCTTTGCCGGAGTTGGAGGCTAGCCCGAAGAGAAGGGGACCAGTAGTCGCGCCAGCCCTTGTCCCAGTCGCAGGCACCACAGCCTGCACGCTCGGCGTGAGCCTGGGGCTGGAAGAGGTCCGGGCAGCCGGCTCCGGGGGCTCCAATGACCCCGCGCGCACCGGGGTCTCTTCCGTTGCTTCCACTGCGGACTCGCGCATACCTTCTTGGCTGGGCGGGTCAGAGGACGCGTAGGCAGTGGCGTCATTCCCTGCCGCGACATCTTCAGCGGCGGGAGGAGGAGGCGCGGCAGCCCCCGCCGGGGTAATTTCCCCGGCTAGCGTAGGGTCGGCCTCAGTTGCAGCAGCCGGGCTGGAAACAGCATCCGCGGGCGCCTCTGGGTGGGCAGGCTCCTCTGCCCCAGCTTCGCTCGCCACAGGCTCCAACCGCGGGGAGTGGCGGTCTTCTTCAACGCGACCCAAGTCGCTGCCAATCTCCTGCCTGCGCGCCCTCTTGTTGCATGAGAGGTCAGGAGCCAAGATCACGGTTTCCCCGGAAGCGGGAGCGGGGGGAGGTTGTGTAACTAGATCAACGGAAAGGGGAGACCTACAAAGAAGGCGCCCCACGATCGAGTCAATCAGAGCCGCGGCGGCCAAGTAATGATAAGAAGCACCGAGGCAGGAAGCTTACCCGGCTACGGCGGTAGCTCGCCGTTTGGTCACCTTCTTCATCTTAGGACGGTGTAGGTCCTTCGCCACCGGCTCCGGTTTCCTACGCTTCTCAACCGGCTCGTTCAGAGCCGGCTGAGCCCTTCTCTTGGCGCCAGTCGGTTCGCCTCCAGCCTCTTTGCGGCCTGCCGGCTCTGAAGCAACAGGATGTTGCTCCAAAGACTCTGGCAAATCCACGGTCGGGGGAGCTTGGGCTCCAGCGGCAGCTGCGACGGCTACATGAAGAGCTGCGCCCCCGAGGGTGGCAACCGACCCCGATTCATCATCATCATCTTCGGACCAGTCTCTTAAGAAGGAGGGACATGGAAACTTACTAGAGTGGCTGAGGGGCTCGCCCGAGTCTACGAGCTTTTCACTTCCTTCACCGCCATGAGTGGTGCTTGAGCTCTCGACGGTGGCTGGGAGCCAGCGCCTTCCTCCTCCTCAGCCTCATCCCAAGCGACCTCGTCGTCCGACTCCGCTCTGTCAGCGGCAAAGCCGGTTCGGCGCTGGGCCGAATTCTCCGCGGTCTGCAGAGCAAACAAGTTCTGCCCGGGCCAAGTAAACAGAGGTCAGATGATCAGAATCGCAAGGGGGAAAGACAGAAGCCAAACCCGGCAAGCTCACCTCAGCAATCGGGTTGTCTCGGTCGTGAGGTTCCAGGCCCCACGTCCACGAGGCCTGAAGCTTGACATCAGCAATGCGGTTCGCCTTCCGTGCCACCTCCAACGCTGACAGTGTCCTGGAGGAGTGACGAGTAGGATCCCTGGCGGATCCCAGGAAGCACATCTTGTGAGAGCGGCGCTGGAGAGGCGACACGCGGGCAACCAAAAAGGCGAGCAGGAGGTCGGGCGGCTCCAGGCCGCCCTCCGTCGGCAGAGTAGAGATCCGCTGAAGAATCTTCTCCATGTCCGGCGAGGGGCGAGGAAGAGGAGCACTCTAGCTGTCCCGCTCGGGCCCACTTGCTTCAAAGGGCGGCAGATTGATATGGTCCACGCCTTCCTTCAGATTCTTCACGTAGAAGAAGGAGCATTGCCACTTCTTGCAAGACTCTTTTCCCTTTATGCCAGGGAAGTCCGCGGTCTTGCGCGCATAGAAGGAGGCGGTGCCGCATATCACCGGGACGGTTTCCGCTGTCTGGGTCTTGAAGTAGATCAGCCGGCAGAACAGCTCAACGTTGGGCCAGATGCCCAAGTACGCCTCGCAAAGGGTCGCAAATGTGGCCAATGTCATCATCACGTTCACCCCGATGTGGTGCGGTTGTAGGCGAAAGTGATCCAGGAACCAGCGCAGGAAGCTGCTGATGGGTAGCGCGAAGCCCCAGGGGAAATGGTCATAAAAGACCACAGTCTCCTCAGGCTCCGGAGCGGGGACCCGCTTGATGCCGGTAGGACGGCAGCCCACGAGATCCGCAGGTGGAAGCACTCGACCTCGGCGCAGCAGCTCGATCTGCTTCTCCTTCACCCAAGAGCCTTCCCAGGATCCCTTCGGCAAAGCGGGTGGAGCGGCGTCCTTGTCCGCGGCCGCCCCCTTCCCTTTGGGCCAGGACGCTTTGGGAGCCATCCGAGTGCAGATCTGGATGAGCGGAATGGTGGCGGAGCGAGCGGAAAACCCTAATCCCTTGGGGACGACGCTCGGGAGCAGAGGATTTTAGGTGGAGTGAATGCCGAAGGAAGAAGAGAAGCGGGCGACTGGTGCTCTGCTTCAGGAACGGTCCCCGGTTTAAAAGTGAGGGGGCAGGTCAGTTGCGTATTTCACCCATGATGGGCCGGCAACCGACCCCTTTCGTCACGAGCCACAACCGCATAAAGATCGGGCAACCGCCATGGCTGCCGCAAAAGATCGTGGGGCCGGGGCCGATTGGACGTGACGCGACGGCGCGTGGACAAGTGGTGCCTCGGTCCAGTCCCCGAGGGAGCAAGTCCCAAGGAGCCGGACAATGGCGGATGGCCGTGAGGCGGTCGCCAGCCGGATCGGTCTCGGAACCGGCTCGTCCCGAGACAGCTGGCAACGCTCCGCAGGACTTGACCTCGAGGCCAATGGCTTCCAGGCCAGAACAAGAATCCTGGGACTTTGACGAAGACGAGCAAGACTTCGGCGAGAAGAAGAACCCGCCGAAGTCCCATGCTAACCCATGAGATTTCGCCAGTTTCGGGGGCTAGTATCGTGGGGATGACTAATGGGGCATGCCACGGGCCGAGCTAAATGCCGGCTAGCGTCCCAGGATTCCTCACGGCTCTAGGATGAGAAGACCGGCTCCACCCGAAGGGCCGGCTGCGCCAGCAGCCGGCTGGCGACTCCACCGAGGAGAGCCGGAGCCGGGCGATGAAGACAAAAGCCTCCCAACGGTTATTTCGCCGAAAGTGGCCTGGCCCCAACAAGAACGACACAGGACAAGGACGAGAGTGACGAGCGCCACGACCGGCCTCAGCCAATCAGCGATCAAGGACCCTTCCCCACGATGGGATCCAAGGCAAAAGGGAGGGGATATGCCTCCCAGATGCCGGTCTAGGGGAAAGGCGCTTTATAAAGTGCCTTTGTCAGAGCAGGGTCAGAGGATCATGCCGAGGACGCCGCCGCGGAGGAGCCGGCAGCTGGCCGAACCGCTACCTAACCTGTAACTAGGCCCCCGCCTATATAAGGGGGCCTGGACCCTTAGTCTGGGGGGATCCAATCTTCTTCTTCCTCCTCTAGCCTGAACAACTCGAGGAGCAGTGTAATCGATACTGTCGAGATAATACGAAGCAGGCAGGAAGTAGGGGTTTTACCTCCACTCGGGAGGGCCCTGAACCTGGGTAAACCAAGGTGTCTCCGTTGGCACAATACCGAGCCAGACCCATCGTCACCACCATCGAGCCCCATCGATAAGCCACCCCATGGCTACTATCTCTAAATTCCCATGACACCTAGCAGCAACGAGTAGACACCCAACACCCTACCCACTTCACTTAGGTTGTCGCATATCTAGTTGGTGAAAGAAATATGCCGAGAGGCAATAATAAAGTTGTTATTATTTTATTCCATGTTCATAATAGATGCTTATTTCTCATGCTAGAATTGTATTAATCGGAAACAGTAATACTTGTATGATTAATAAACTAAAAGGTTCCTAGTAAATCCTCTCTTTTATACTAGCTCATTGATTAACCGATGATCAAGGTTTCCTGATCATGAACATTGGATGTTGTTAATAATGGGGTCATATCATTAGAAGAATGATGTGATGAACATTCACACTTATAGTACGAATAGCAATACGATCAAGTCATCAAGGTTCATTTCTATATCAAACTCATACAAAATAGTTCTAATCCTCATACCATGAGATCATGTTAATCACTGATACCAGAAGAGTACTTTGATGATATCAAACATCACACTGTAACAGGGTGATTATAAAGGTTGATTTGGGTATTCTAAAAGTGTTAGTTGAGGCTCATGGATCAAGAGAGGAATTTGTCCGACCCGATGACGGGAAGATATTCTTTGGGCCCTTCTCGGTGATATTGCATTGACATCGCTTGCAAACATGTGACTAGGTCACGGGAATGCATTATCATGGAACGAGTAAAGAGACTTGTCGGGAACGAGATCGAACTAGGTATGGTTGATACCAAATGATTGGATCTCAGACAAGTAATAATATCGTGAGACAAAAAGAATTAATTATGTTCGTTATTGGTTCACACGATCACTAGTTCATCGTCGAGTAAGTGGGAGTTGTCATGGATTTCCAGATCCCGCTGATGATTATTGATCGGAGAGGAGTCTCGATCATGTCCACGTTATTTACGAACCATAGGGTGACACACTTAAGGTTCGCCGTCGTTTTTGAGTGGATACGATACTCCGATTGAATTACAGGACAACATAAGGGTTGTTTCAGAAAAGCGCCAAAACTATTTCAGGATATCGAATTAACTCAAGGGGGTATTTGTTAATGTTTGTTAATTGAATGAATTAACAAATATTAAAGAAATAAAAATGTTTTATTAAATCAATTAGTGTGAATTTTAATTAGCATGAATGTCATGCAAAATTAAATGGGGGGTTACCTCATGTTGATGAGGGGGTTACCACCATAAAGAGGGGGTTACCACCATGATGAGGAGGAGGAGCTCCTCCTAGGGGCCGCTGCACCCCCCTAGGGGGCTGCCCCCTCCTATCCTATTAATGGCCCCCCTGTCCTCCATGTTCATGCTTGCTTGATCCTTCCCCTCTTCTGCAAAGTTGCTGCCCCAAATCCATCTTAGCTTAGAGAAGCTCTGCCGGATTGTTAGTTCGAGGTTCACACACTTGGAGAAGTGTGTGTTGGAGTGTCTGGCGGATCCCCTCTTCCGCTGCCCCGCTGGACCGTGGGTGTGGAGGAGACGACGATAAGCCATACGTGTGACCGAGTACGGAGGCGCCGCCGGTTGTGGTGCCTTGTACACGATCTTGAGATCGTCAAGGGAACGACTACGTCAACTACGTCAAGTGAACGACTATGTCGACTACGTGTGTCTTCGTCGAGTCTCCATCGGCAATGTTTGTGCGGGAATGTAATCCCCACTTCCGGTCTTCGAGGGTTAGTTCTCCGTTGCTACCATCTCGTAGAGTTTTCTTGGCTAGTTTGTGTTCATGCGTAGGAATTTTTTTTGTTTCCATCCTACGAACCCATCAGTGGTATCAGAGCCATCTCTATGCGTAGTTGGTATGCACGATTAGAACACATGGTGATGTGGGTGTTGATGATCATGTTATTGTTATTTTTTGTATTTTGGATCATAGTTGCATAGTGGGATTGAAGCTACCCGAGACTAATATTACGTGACCGCGTTCACGAGACTTGTCCCACACTTGACATGCTTTGGCATATGTGGCTTTGCGGGTGCACGTTTCTCCCACTATAGTTATGATCTATTTTACAAAGAGTTGTTAATAATATTTTTTATCACCGTTGTGGTTACATATTCGTAGGTAAGAATGGTTCTTCCTAGAAAGCCCCAAACCAAGTAAAATATGCAAGACAAATTAGAAACATCTAACTTGTTTTTGCAGGCATGTGATGTGATATGGTCAAATTGTTTATATTACAAATTGTATGCAATGATCCTTTTTGTAAGTTATAAACAACCGGCAGGAGCCATATGGTTGTCTTTTTTATTTTAAGGCCTGCGTGCCGTATGTATATATCAAAGTGATATATTGTAATGGAGAAAGACAATCAAGATGGCGCACCATGGACCTTGGTGCTGTGCTGGTGGAATGATGGAGATCATACCATGCCGCACAAGATGGAGATCGAATGCGTGAAGGACCATATCATATCACATTATATATGCATGTGATGTTTATCCTTTTATGCATCTTATTTTGCTTAGATTTGATCGCACTGTAGCATTATAAGATGATCCCTCTCACATAAATATCAAGATAAAAATGTGTTCTCCCATAACATGCACCGTCAAGAAAGTTCATCGTTTTGAGACACCTCATGATGATCGGGTGTGATAGACTCTACGTTCACATACGACGGGTGTAAGACAGTTTTACACACGCGAATGTTATGGTTCTACTTGGGGATCCTAGCATGTACAGACATGGCCTCGGAACACGAACCAAAAAGTTAAGCATGAGTCATATGGTTGATATGATGAACATGGTGATGTTCGCTTTTGAAACTATGCCGTTGCACGTGATGATCGGTTGCAGTATATTGGATTTGGTTCGTGTAATCACTTAACAAAACTAGGAGGGATATTGTTTTTAAGTGGGAGTTCACGTAGAATTTTGAAACAACCTGAACTCATTCTATTTTGAAGTTAGTCTAAATTAACTTTGCAAATAATTTGTAGATCATGGCACCACCTGCTCTGAATTTCAATATGTTCATGGAGAAAGAAAAACTAGCCACCAACGGTAGCAACTTCACAAGTTGGGCACTTAACTTGAGGATCCTCCTCAATGCCTCTCAAAAGGGCTATGTGCTTGAGGCACCACTAGGTAATCCGCCTGCAGAAGATGCTCTCGATGAAGAGAAAAATGTTTTTCTGACTCGTAAGAAGGACCACAGTTTAGTTCATTGCGGCATACTGTATGGACTTGAGCAGGAGCTGTGAAAACGTTTCGAGAACAGCAACGCTTATAATACAATGGGAGAGTTGAAACTGATTTCTGACTCCCATACTGCCGTAGAGAGTTATGATGCTTCAAAAAAGTTCTTTAGCTGCATGATGGAAGAGAATAGCTCCGTTAGCGAGCACGTACTCAAAATGTCTGGGTACGCCGATAAGCTCATCTCTCTGGGAATAACGATTCCCAATGAGTTGGGAATACATCGGGTTCTCCAATCTCTCCCACCTAGCTACAAGAGCTTTGTGATGAACTACAACATGCAGGGCATGAGGAAGACTCTCCCCGAGCTTCTCTCAATGCTTAAGACTATAGAAGTGGAGATCAAAAAGAAACATCAAGTGTTGATGGTCAATAAGAGCACTAATTTCAAGAAAGGTAGAAAGGATAATAAGTCCAAGGGTAGAAACAAGAAGGACGGCAAATCTGTTGCCGGTTCTGAGAAGAAACCCAAGGCTGGTCCTAAATCTGAAACTAAGTGCTTTTACTGCAAGGGCATGGCACTGGAAGCGTAACTGCCCAAAGTATCATGCGGATAAGAAGAACACGAAGATTAACAAAGGTATATATGATATACATGTTATTGATGTGTACCTTACTAGTAGTCGCAATAGCGCCTGGGTATTTGATACTGGTTTGGTTGCTCACATATGTAACTCGAAACAGGGGCTAAGAAATAAGCGGCAACTTGCGAAGGATGAGGTCACGATGTGCGTCGGCAATGGATCAAAAGTTGGTGTGATCGCCGTCGGGACAATGCCTCTACATTTACCATCTAGATTAGTTTTAATCCTGAATAAATGTTATTTGGTGCCTACGTTGAGCATGAACATTACTTCTAGATCTTGTTTAGTGTGAGACAATTATTCATTCCAGTCTGAGAACAATGGTTGTTCGATTTATATGAATAATATCCTTTATGGATATGCACCAGAGAAGAATGGTTTATTTCTTTTGAATCTTGATAGTAATGAAACACATATTCATAACGTGAATGCCAAAAGAATTAAGTTGAATGATGATATAGCCACATACACGTGGCACTGCCGTTTAGGTCATATTGGTGTTAAACACATGAAGAAGCTTCATTCGGATGGACTTCTGGAATCACTTGACTATGAATCATTTGAGACATGCGAGCCATGCCTTATGGGCAAGATGACTAGAACGCCGTTTTCCGGTTCAATGGAACGGGCGACAGACTTGTTAGAAATCATACATACTGATGTATGTGGACCAATGAGTGTGCCAGCGCGTGGTGGATATCGTTATTTTGTTACTTTCACTGATGACTTAAGTAGATATGGGTATATTTACTTAATGAAACACAAGTCTGAAACGTTTGAAATGATAATTTCAGAGTGAAGTAGAAAATCATCGTAATAGAAAGATTAAATTTCTATGATCTGATCCTGGAGGAGAATATCTAAGTTATGACACACATATGAGAGAATGTGGAATAGTTTCACAACTCACTCCCACTGGAACGCCACAATGCAATGGTGTATCCGAACATCGTAACCATACTTTATTGGATATGTTTCGGTCTATGACGTCTCTTACCAATCTGCCACTATCTTTTTGGGGTTATGCGTTAGAAACAACCACTTTCACTTTAAATAGGGCTCCATCTAAATCCGTTGAAACGACACCGTATGAATTGTGGTTTGGAAACAAACCTAAGCTGTCATTTCTAAAAGTTTGGGGATGCGATGTTTATGTGAAGAAACTTCAGCCTAATAAACTCAAACCCAAAGCGGAAAAATGCATCTTCATAGGATACCCTAAAGAAACAATTAGGTACACCTTCTACCACAGATTTGAAGGCAAAGTGTTTGTTGCTAAGAACGGATCGTTTTTGGAGAAGGAGTTTCTCTCGAAAGGTGTGAATAGTAGGAAGGTAGAACTCGATGAGGTTATTGAACCTCCTCTTCATGAACTGGCGAGTGGTGCAGCGCCGGAAACCGTTCCGGTGGTGATTTCACCAAATGAAGTGGGAGCTAATGATGAAGATCATGAAACTCCAAAAGAGGAAGCTACCGAACCTCGCAGGTCAACAAGAACACGCGCCGCTCCTAAACGGTACGGTGATCTTATCCTAAATGCCATTGTTGAGAATGATGACCCTGCGACGTATGATGAAGTGATGATGAGCCCAGATTCCAACAAATGGCATGAATCCATGAAATCCAAAATGGAATCCATGTATGAAAACCAAGTATGGACTTTGGTGGAACTTCCCAATGACCGAAAGGCCATTGATAATAAATGGATTTTCATGAAGAAAATAGACGCTGATGGTAATGTGACCATCTATAAAGCACGACTTGTCGCAAAAGGTTTCCGACAAATTCAAGGAGTTGACTATGATGAGACTTTCTCACCCGTAGTGATGCTAAAGTCTGTTAGGATTATGTTAGCAATTGCTGCATTTTTCGATTATAAAATTTGGCAGATGGATGTGAAAACCGTGTTCCTTAATGGTAACATTGAGGAAGAGTTGTACATGGTACATCCCAAAGGTTTTGTTGATCCTAAGGATGCTAACAAGGTATGCAAACTTCAGCGATCCATTTATCTGTTTTGATGAAGTCATCAAAGGGTTTGGATTTGTCCAAACTTATGGAGAAGCTTGTATTTATAAGAAAAGTGAGTGGGAGCTCTGTAGCATTTCTAATATTATATATGGATGACATATTGCTGATTGTAAATGATAAGGAACTTTTGAAGAGCGTAAAAGACTACTTAAACAGTAAGTTTTCAATGAAGGACCTTGGTGAAGCGGCGTATATTTTAGGCATCAAAATCTATAGAGATAGATCGAGACGCTTAATTGGGCTATCGCAAAGTACATACCTTGACAAGATTCTAAAGAAGTTTAGAATGGACGGAAGTAAGAAAGGGTTCTTACCTATGTTGCAAGGAAAGACATTGAGTAAGACTCAAAGTCCGGCTACAGCTGAAGATAGAGAAGAAATGAATAAGATTCCCTAGTGCCTCTGCCATAGGCTCTATCATGTATGCCATGTTATGTACAAGACCGGATGTGGCACATGCTATTAGTTTGACTAGTAGGTACCAATCCGATCCAGGTTTGGAACACTGGACGGCGGTCAAGAATATCTTTAAGTACTTACGAAGGACTAAGGATATATTTCTCATGTATGGCGGTGAAGAAGAGCTTGTCACAAGTTGTTACGTCGATGCTAGCTTTGACACCGATCCGGATGACTCCAAGTCTCAATCCATGTATGTATTTGTTATGAATGGAGGATCAGTGAGCTGGAGGAGTTCCAAGCAAAGCATGGTAGCGAGATCATCTACAGAAGCAGAATATGTTGCTGCTTCAGAAGCAGCACAGGAAGCAGTTTGTATGAAGGAGTTCACATCCGAACTAGGTGTGGTTCCGAGTGCGTTGGATCCAATGGTTATCTATTGTGACAACAACGGTGCCATAGCCAATGCTAAGGAGCCAAGGTCTGACAAGAATTCCAAGCATATAAAGCGCCAATTTCACTCCATCCGTGAACATGTCAAGGATGGTGATATAAAGATTTGCAAAGTACACACGGATCTGAATGTGGCAGACTCGTTGACTAAAGCTCTCCCCAAGGCAAAACATGATCATCACTAGAACTCAATGGGTGTTAGATTCATCACTATGTAATCTAGATTATTGACACAAGTGCAAGTGGGAGACTGAAAGGAATATGCCCGAGAGGCAATAATAAAGTTGTTATTATTTTATTCCATGTTCATAATAGATTTTTATTTCTCATGCTATAATTGTATTAATCGAAAACATTAATACTTGTATGATTAATAAACTAAAAGGTTCCTTGTAAAGCCTCTCTTTTATACTAGCTCGTTGATTAACTGATGATCAAGGTTTTCTGATCATGAACATTGGATGTTGTTAATAACGGGGCCATATCATTAGAAGAATGATGTGATGAACATTCACACCCATAGTACGAATAGCAATACGATCAAGTCATCAAGTTTCATTGCTATATCAAACTCATACGAAATAGTTCTAATCCTCAGACCATGAGATCATGTTAATCACTGGTACCAGAAGAGTACTTTGATGATATCAAATGTCACACCATAACAGGGTGATTATAAAGGTTGATTTGAGTATTCTGAAAGTGTTAGTTGAGGCTCATGGATCAAGAGTGGAATTTGTCCGACCCGATGATGGGAAGATATTCTCTGGGCCCTTTTCAGTGACGAGGGTTAACTCGACAAATGTCCTAGATGAAGGACTTAGGATCGAGGAAATAGGGCGTCGGATGAACTCGAAGGTAGATCAGTCAAACAAGGTGTGTATCAAAAGTAAACGTGGTGATGAACTTGGCTTGCTTTCAATCTGTCCCTCACCGTCCTCTCCTGGCCCCTATGTATAGGTGGCCAGGTCTCAAGGATCAGGAGGGGTTCGATACATATTACAACATCGTTATATGACATGAACTCGTATTTCGACTAGGATTAAACTTGGGCCTAGGTTAACAGGCCGTAGGGGTACTCAGTAATAGGATCTATTATCTATACCCTTGTCACTCGGTGATATTGCATTGACATCACTTGCAAGCATCTGACTAGGTCACGGGAATGCATTATCACGGAACGAGTAAAGAGACTTGTCGAGAACGAGATCGAACTAGGTACGGTTGATACCAAATAATCGGATCTCGGACAAGTAATAATATCGCGAGACAAAAGGAATTAACTATGCTCGTTATTGGTTCACACGATCACTAGTTCATCGTCGAGTAAGTGGGAGTCGTCATGGATTTCCAGATACCGCTGATGATTATTGATCGGAGAGGAGTCTCAATCATGTCCACGTTATTCACGAACCGTAGGGTGACACACTTAAGGTTTGCCGTCGTTTTTGAGTGGATACGATACTCCGATTGAATTATAGGATAGCATAAGGGTTGTTTCAGAAAAGCGCCGAAACTATTTTGGGATATCGAAATAACTCAAGGGGGTATTTTTTAATGTTTGTTAATTGAATGAATTAACAAATATTAAAGAAATAAAAATGTTTTATTAAATCAATTAGTGTGAATTTTAATTAGCATGAATGTCATGCAAAATTAAATGGGGGGGGGGGGGTTACCTCATGTTGATGAGGGGGATACCACCATGAAGAGGGGGTTACCACCATGATGAGGAGGAGGAGCTCCTCTTAGGGGTCGATGCACCCCCCTAGGGGGCTGCCCCCTCCTCTCCTATTAAAGGGCCCCCTCTCCTCCATGTTCATGCTTGCTTGATCCTTCCCCTCTCCCGCAAAGTTGCTGCCCCAAATCCGTCTTAGCTTAGCGAAGATCTGCCGGATTGTTAGTTCGAGGTTCACACACTTGGAGAAGTGTGTGTTGGAGTGTCCGGCGGATCCCCTCTTCCACTGCCCTGCTGGACCGTGGGCGTGGAGGAGACGACAAGCCGTACATGTGACTGAGTACGGAGGCGCCGCTGGTTGTGGCGCCTTGTACACGATCTTGAGATCGTCAAGTGAACGACTACGTCAAGTGAATGAGTACGTCGACTATGTGCATCTTCGTCAAGTCTCCATCGGCAACATTTGTGCGGGAACGTAATCCCCGCTTCCGGTCTTCGAGGGTTAGTTCTCCATTGCTACCATCTCGTAGAGTTTTCTTGGCTAGTTTGTGTTCATGCGTAGGAATTTTTTTGTTTTCCATGCTACGAACCCATCAGTTGGAGCATCTGATCCCTTTTGCGTATGGGTGATGTATGGTTCAGCTGAAACCATTTGATGCTTGCGTTGTATGAGACTATGTGGGATGTGTGTGCCTGGACTGGATGTGGCACCCTTTTGCTTGTATGTATGTGTTGGACTTGAATGCTTATGACTGCTTAGTGGATTGCTTGCATGGATGACTTGTTATGTTTGTGATACCTATGCATGTTGTCTAGATATTATTTCTATATTGCTCTCGCATGAACTCATTATTGTCTCTCACACAACTATGTCTCCAGAATGGCTTTGGGAACCTATGGCCAAGGTGGAGGCAATCGACCACCCCACCCGGCCCAACCTTAGCGCAGCTGTTGCGGATGATGATGGAGGACTGTGAAGCAGCCCGCGCCGAGCGTCAAGCCAACCTCGCCACACTTCAGCACTTAGCTCAGATTGCCACAAACCACAACAACAATGGTGTCAATGGTGATGATGAGCCCCGTACCACACTTAGGAATTTTCAGAATTCCAATCCCCCTATCTCCGCCAAGTGAATCGAGCCCTTGGATGCCGATGACTAGCTTCGTACCATTGAGAACAAGCTGGAGTATGCTGGAGTTGGACCCAACAAGAAGGTACTCTATGCCACCCATTTCTTGGTTGGAGCTGCAGGTGCATGGCGGGAGAATGTCCATGCCATGCAGCCTGAGAACCAAGAGTGATGACCTGGTCTGACTTCAAGGCCAAGTTCCGCAAGGCCCATATTCCCTCTGGTCTCATCAAGATGATGAGGGACAAGTTCCTCAATCTGAAGCAAGGAGGTATGAGTGTGTCGGAGTATCTCGACAAGTTCACCTCCTGGGGGAGGTATGCTCCCAATGATATTGACTCCGATGAGAAGAAGAAGGAGCATTTCCTAAATGGACTTCATGAAGAGCTGTAGACCTATCTTGTGGATGTGCCCTATCCTAACTTGGAAGCTATGGTGGACGCTGCCATCATGGTTGAGGGCAAGCACAAGGCTGCCCTTGAGAGCCGCAAGAGGAGAATGATGAATCAAGGTGGATCGAGCAGTCAGAGGTCCCACAGCCTGCCCGCATCAAGGCCTGCACCACCCCTACATAGGTTTGCTTCCCAAGCCCCAAAGCCCAATAACCCCAACCGTCAGTGTCGGGGGGATGACCCCCGGTAGGGTCAAGAGAGTAGAAAGACACAAGGTCTATGATTGACTTTATGCCGGGTTATCAAGGAAGGGCCTGGCCGGAATATAAGAGCATCGGCCAGGCCAGGCATATAATGTGTATCCCGGCTGATACTTGGATATGCCGGCATAGCCGGAATACTTATAAAAGTGTGCCGGCATATACTTAGATATGCCGGCCTAACCATTTGGTGTGTTGTGCAGGAGCAGGGGAGGCCGGATTACCCGACCCTCGTAGGTCGTTGGTCCGGCATATATGTCCTGGGTATGGCCAACGGTCATATCCAGGATACTTAAGTCAACTAAGGTGTCACATCCCTACAATCAAGGAAGAAAACATCCAAGCATGGTAGCAGAGTAAGATGGCAGGGTGCACAGTGGAGGTTACCTACCCTCACTGTGCACAAGTACAAGCTTACCTCAGAATGGTAAGGTCACAGTTCAAGAGGTACAAGGTACAGCAAGGGGAGTCCCATCGAGAGCAATCAGGGAGAAAGTCATGGGCGTCTGCCCTCGACAGCAAGTCCTGTTTGGAGTGTAGTTGGTGTCTCCTGGTCTTCTATGACCGTTGTAACCCTGGCCACCACTATATAAGGTGGCACAGGGAGTCCTAGCAAAGGGTTGGAAGGTTGAAGGTAGGTTGGTCACTCTGTACTCCTACACTTAGCAGTTCATCTTCCTGTTCTAGCAGAGAGCTTGGAAGCACCATTGTTGTGTACTACATCGACCCATATATACAATCAGTAGAGCAGGAGTAGGGGTGTTATCTCCTTACGAGAGCCCCGAACCTGGGTAGATCAGTGTCTCTTTCTGTCGTGCTTTTTAGCTCGTTCCCCTCTCCCGAATCCTCCAGCATCTAGTTCGGCCCCCATTTAAGCCATCCTATGGCATATGTTGTTTCACCACGACGACATTTGGCGCCCACCGTGGGGCAGATCGATATGCTGGGCGGAGTGTTCATTCGGACGGGGTCTGTGATAGCAGCTTCGGGAGTGCGCGTGGTCTCTGGCCTCGTCCAGAGGCTAGGCTCGCTCAGTTTCGTCAGTGACAACGCCGGTTGTCTCGGTGGTCGGCCGTTCCCCAGGGATGGCCGGATTATGTCTTTCGGTTCCCACGAGGTGTACGTGGGAACTGAGAGAATTTGCAGGAAGGAGGTGCTGGTGGCATCGGATCCTCCATCACATCGGCTGGCTCACGCTGGGCGTAGCGCTCGCTCAGTAGAGTCGGCTGAGGTGATGATGGCCGGCACATCCGTGCCGCCGGCGGAAGATGCCGGCAAAGCAGCAGCGGCCGGAGCTTCTCCTCCGGAGCCGCCGAAGGTCAAGAGGTCGGCGCGTCCTCCGTTGGAGCGTGCGGAGAACCTGGCCGGCACTTCCGGTGTGCCGGCTAGGGGCGAGGTTCTTCTTCCCATCATCGACCGGCTTCTCGAGCCGGTGCGATCCGGCGTTGATCCGGAGCAGACAAGGGAGGTCCTGGAGGGATCTCGTCAGGCCCTCGTCGACGAGGCCCTGGCCATGAACCAGGAGCGCGAACGGTTTAACCGGCAACTCCGTGAGTATGAGGCAGCCCATGGTTTTACTCCTGTAGTAATCCGGCCTAGCCGGATAGAAGAGGTTAGAACTAGAGGCAGAAATCTTAATGCTGAGATAGGAAAAGATGCTAGAGATAAGAGTCATACCGCAACTAGTACTGTGCCTAAGGTAGTCTATAGTTCGCCAGTAAAGAACCTTAGAGCGGCGGCCGAGGTAGCTAAGGATTTATCTTGTTTATCCGGCGAAGCACTGCGTGAGCAGCAAGCCCGGCTTAACCAACTTTTGTCTAAAGCTACAAAGCAGCAGGAGGCCTTTAAGAAGGCAAACCCGGGTGCCGGGGCGTCTCAGTACATTGTGTCGGCGGGAGGTGCCGGTGCGAGGTCGAGGGGCCAAGCCTCGTCCCCGCATCCTAGCGCCCGGCGTGCCGGAAGTGTGACCTCTGGCCGCCGGGACAAGCAGATCCAGGTGTACGATCCGGCTGCCGCCGGAAAGCAGGCGATGGTGCAGAAGAATGTCGGCCAAGCTGACAAGTATGTCGGCAGCAAGAAGCCCGGCCAGAGTGTGCCGGCCGGGCATGAAGCAGGCGCGGCCGGTGGTGGCCGGAGTAACATTGCAGGCCGGCGTCAGCAACAGGGCGCCGGAGGTGCAGCGCAGCAGCAGGGTGCAGGCCATCCGGGACATCGAGAGGATGACGGCAATTCCGCCCTTGCCAGGGCGGGATATCAGCAGCAGCATCAGCAAGGCCGGCATAGTGAGCAGCATCAGCCGGAGCAGCAGCAGCAGATGATCGCAGGCCCAATAGCATCCCGGCTTGGACCTCGGTCCTTGGAAGCCAATGATGCACGTTTCAAGCTGGACAAGATCCACCAATCAGAGTTGGTGGAGAGACAAGGAGCTCCGGGCCCTATGTGTTTCGGACCCCGGATTATGGGGGAGCCGGTGCCTTACTTCTTCCAGCTCGCGCGTGGCGCGAGGACATATAATGGCAGTACGAAGCCGGAAGATTGGTTGGAGGATTACTCCACGGCGGTGAACATCGCCGGAGGAAACCTCAGATGGGCGGTACGATATGTGCCGCAGATGTTGGAAGGTCCAGCCAGGATATGGCTGAATAATTTGCCGGCCGGGAGTATCAACGGCTGGATTGATTTCGAAGAGCAGTTTGTGTCGAACTTTACCAGTACATACAAGAGGCCCAACCGTCCGCAGCAGCTGGCTAACTGCCGGCAAGGAGTGAATGAGACTGACCGTGACTATCTGACCAGGTGGTGCACGTTGCGCAATTCCTGCGAAGGAATCAATGAGCAGCAGGCCATCATGTGGTTCGCTCATGGGTGCCAACATGGCACCATGCTGTGGCAAAAGCTTCAGAGGCAAATGCCGGCCACGCTGGCCGAAACAATCAAGATCGCTGATAGTTATGCTCTAGGAGATCCCAAGCAGCCCAGTCTCGATTCACAAGGACAGGGGCAAACCCAGGGGAACACCAGCAATGCCGGGAGACCAGGGCAATACTATCGCCCGGATAACCGGAATAAGAGGAGAGATGAGCGGCCGGATTACCGGTATGGGGCAGCACAAGTTGCAGCTGTGGAGGAAGAGCAAGGGGGCGCCGGCAGTAGCCAGCGTCCGAGATATGAGAACTATCAGCAGCCTCAGCAGCAGCCGCAGCAGCAAGCACAGCCGTTCCAGAAGAAGAATGTCTGGACCAACAAGAATGCCGGCGGAGCCGCCGGCCAGAAGAAGCAGTGGCCGAAGTATACTGTGGGTCTTGCCATGGACAAGCCTTGTGTGTTTCACACATTCCAGCCGGGAAAGCCGGCAAACCATTTGACAAGGAACTGTTCGTGGCTGGACGACATATTAGCAGGTCGTGCAGGTCCCTGGGGACCGGCTAGACCCTCTGTCCCGGCAGCTCCATCGCCGTTGACAGGTGCCAATACGATTGCAGTCCCACCTAGGCCGGTTAATCCTGGGAATCAGAGCAACGCCGGAAATGCCGGCGTAAATCAAGTTGACCAGAGCTATAATCCGGAATATAACGCCGGAGGCCCAGGAGCGGGCCGGAATGAGTACAAGGAGTATGATCAGAGCTATATGGTCTTTGAGACCGAGAGAACAGACAAGCAAAGCTTGTACCGGCGGAGTCTGGAGGTGAATGCCGTTATGTCGGCTGTGCCAAAGCTGATGAACTGGTCTGACCAGGCTGTTGGTTGGGACAGGGCAGATCATCCCCGGATCATGCCAAATCCCGGCGGATATACTCTGGTGATGGATCCGACATTCGTCGGGCCGGCTAATAACGTAAGATTCAGCAAGGTCCTCATTGATAATGGAAGCAGCATCAACATCATGTATCGGGATACGATGGAGAAGCTGGGAATCAAGGAAAACATGCTGGAACCGAGCAAGACCACGTTCCACGGCATTGTGCCGGGACTTTCGTGTGCGCCGATGGGCAAGATCCGGATGGATGTGATGTTTGGCAGCCGGGATAACTGCAGGGTGGAAAACCTCATGTTCGAGGTGGTTGATCTGGAGAGCCCCTACCATGCTTTGCTGGGTAGACCGGCACTGGCAAAATTCATGGCCTCTACGCATGTGGCGTATCTGAAGATGAAGATGCCGGGACCCAAAGGAGTGATCACCATCATTGGTGATTACAAGCGTTCGATGGCATGTGCCACCGCCGGATCCAATCTGGCCGAGACTCTGATCATTGCAGAGGAGAGGAAGAGGCTCAAGCGAGCAGTGGAGATTGCTGAGACGGTCGTGGCCGGCAAATATATGCCGGGCATGACAAATCCCGGTGGCAGCGTTTCTTTTCAAGTGAGTAAGGAAGTCAAAAAGGTGCCTCTGGATGAAGCTTTCCCGGAGCGCCATGCCCTGGTTGGGGCAAGTTTGGATCCCAAATAGGAAAGCGAGCTCATCAGCTTCCTCCGTGAGAATCGGGATATCTTTGCATGGTCTACTTCGGACCTGCAAGGTGTGCCGAGGGAGCTGGCTGAGCACGCATTGCACGTGAGACCCGAGGCTAAGCCAGTGAAGCAGCCGCTCCGGCGGAATGCCGGCGATAGAAGGAAAGCCATATGGGAAGAAGTGGCCAGGCTCTTAGCCTCTGGCTTTATCAAGGAAGTACTTCATCCGGATTGGGTGTCTAATCCGGTTTTGGTGGAAAAGAAGAAAGACGAGCCCGCCATAGTGAAAGTATGGCGGATGTGTGTTGATTACACCAACTTGAACAAGGCATGTCCTAAAGATCCATTCCCGCTGCCTCGGATCGATCAAGTGATTGATTCCACAGCCGGATGTGAACTGTTATCATTTGTAGATGCCTATTCTGGTTTCCACCAGATCCCCTTGTTTGAGCCAGATCAAATAAAGACATCCTTTATTACCCCGTACGGGGCTTATTGCTATCTCACTATGCCGTTCGGTTTAAGAAATGCCGGCGCAACTTACCAAAGGTGTATGCAAAAGTGTTTGCACGATCAGATAGATAAAAATGTGCAGGTATATGTCGATGATATCGTCATAAAAACCAAGGAGAGCAAGACTCTCATAGATGATCTCCGGGAAACCTTTGGGAACCTGAGGAGATTCCGGATGAAGTTGAATCCGGCTAAGTGCACCTTTGGTGTGCCGGCGGGCAAGTTGCTCGGTTTCCTTGTTTCCAGCCGGGGTATTGAGGTGAATCCCGGCAAGATTCGTGCCATAGAAAGGATGAAGCCGCCGACAGATTTGAGGGAAGTACAGAAGTTCACTGGGTGCCTCGCATCCCTGAGCCGCTTCATAAGCCGGCTGGGAGAGAAAGCTCTGCCGTTATATCAGTTGATGAAAAAGTCCGACACATTTGTCTGGACAACGCAAGCAGATGCAGCTTTCAAGGAATTGAAATAGTTGTTGTCAACAGCGCCGGTATTAGCGTCTCCGATGCCCCGGGAGCCAATGTTGCTCTATATAGCGGCAACCAACCGAGTTGTCAGTGCTGTGGTGGTAGTAGAGCGAGAGGAAGGAGGCAAAACCGTGCAGCGGCCGGTATATTATCTGAGTGAAGTCCTCTCCACCTCAAAGCAAAATTACCCCCACTATCAGAAGATGACCTATGGTGTCTATATGGCGGCCAAGAAGCTCAAGCATTACTTCCAAGAGCATCCAATCCGGGTAGTGGCCGAGGCCCCTATCTCGGAAATTATAGGCAACAAAGATGCCAGCGGCCGGATAGCAAAGTGGGCAATAGAGCTTTCACCATATACACCGCAGTACGATAAGAGGGATACAATCAAGTCCCAGGTCTTGGCTGATTTCTTTATTGACTGGGCCGAGATACAGTATGAGCCACCATTGCCAGATGTCAATTATTGGAGGATGCATTTCGATGGGTCCAAGACAATCCATGGCTTGGGTGCCGGCATAGTTCTCAGTTCACCAAAGAATGACCAGCTGAGATACGTCCTGCAGATTCACTTTGCAGCATCAAATAATGTGGCGGAATATGAGGCACTTGTGCATGGCCTGAAGGTGTCTAAGGACATAGGAATTCGCCGGATTATGTGCTTCGGGGATTCTGACTTAGTGATTCAGCAGTGTTCCGGCATATGGGACGCGCATGATGCTAACATGGCATCATACCGTTTCCTAGTGCAGCAGTTAAGTGGTTACTTTGAAGGTTGTGAGTTCCGGCACGTTCTCCGGGCTCAGAACGATGCAGCCGATGCATTATCCAAGCTGGGGTCTTCCCGAGATTCAATCCCGCCCGGCATTTCGCTGGAGCATCTGAGGAAGCCATCGATCAAACCCTCGCCGGAGTCATCCTCCATTTATGTCCCGCCAGGTCCAGACGAAGCAGTTCCAATGGACATAGATGCCGGAGCCAGGACGGATAACCCGGGGACTGTTTCCTCAGCCCCGGGGACTGGGCCGGCATATGCTGTTAGTACAGTATTCCGGAGCAAAACTAAAGGCAAGGGTAAAATGTGCCAAGAGGTTGTGCCGGTATACCCGGGGACTGCTCCGGCATACCCGGGGACTGATTCTTCAGTCCCGGGGACTTCGCAGCCCATGGAGATCTATTATGTGTCGGTCGAAATGATGGAAATAGATCAGGCAGTGTTCACTGTCAGGGAAGTGCCCTCATGGGCACGTCCTATCATGAACTTCATGGTGGATGGTCAAGTGCCGGCGGATGAAACCGAGGCCCGCCGGGTTATAAGGAGATCCAAAGCGTATACCATCATCAACAAAGAAATATACAAGAGAAGTACCACCGGAGTATTGCAGAGATGTGTCGAATCTGCGGAGGGTCAGGAGATGCTCCGGGAAATTCACCAGGGGGAGTGTGGTCACCATGCTTCGTCCAGGGCATTGGTGGCAAAGGTATTCCGGCATGGCTTCTATTGGCCAACGGCACTGCAAGAGGCAGAAAACTTGGTCCGGAAATGTAATGGGTGTCAAAGATATGCCCACCAGATTCATCAGCCGGCATCTGCCCTGAAAACTATCCCAATAACCTGGCCCTTTGCTGTTTGGGGCCTGGATATGGTCGGGGCTTTTAAGCCGGCCAGAGGGAAAATGACCCATATCCTGGTCATGGTGGACAAGTTCACCAAGTGGATTGAAGTGAAGCCCATAAGCAAGTGTGATGGTCACACAGCAGTGAAATTCTTAAAGGATATAATCTTGAGATATGGTGTTCCTCATAGCATCATCACTAACAATGGGTCAAACTTTGCCCAAGGGCCATTTGCCAGATTTTGTGAGGAAGTGGGAATCCGGCTGGACGTTGCGTCGGTTGCGCACCCTTGTGCCAATGGCCAAGTAGAGAGATCAAATGGGCTAGTATTATCCGGCATAAAACCCCGGCTGATAGAGCCCCTGGAGAAAACTCCGGGATGTTGGCTAGATGAGCTGCCAGCAGTGCTGTGGAGTTTAAGAACAACTCCGAATAGATCAACAGGCTACACACCATTTTTCCTGGTGTATGGAGCAGAAGCTGTGCTTCCAACAGATGTAATACATGATGCACCAAGAATAGTGCTATATACTGAGGAAGAGGCTAAAGAAGCCAGAGAAAATGATGTTGATCTGCTAGAGGAAGCAAGGGAAATAACTCTGTCAAGAACAGCAGTATATCAGCAGAACCTCAGACGCTATCATGCGCAGAAGGTAAATCCAAGGAGATTTCAAGAGGGAGATCTAGTACTCCGGCTAAAGCAAGGAATAGAAGGCCGGCATAAGTTAACTCCTCCATGGGAGGGGCCATTCATTGTGAGCAGAGCTCTGCACAATGATGCCTATTATCTTATAGATGCGCAGGACCCCAAGAAGAATAAGGCGGACAGGTCCGGAGAAGAAACCAAGAGGCCATGGAACATAGCTCTACTGCGCCCCTTTTACTCCTGAGCAACACAATGTATGTATTTCCATATTTTCCTTTGTATGCCGGCGTGTTGTGCCGGCACAAGACTAATGAATGAAATACCGGCATCCCGAAGAAGCCGGGTAACTAGCTCTGAGGTATATTTGTTGTTTATTTACAGTTTTTTGTTATATGCCGGCTGGCTTTATTTGAATGTTTCCTATGTCGGCCTAGTAATGTGTCGGCACCAAAGGCCACTCTTCGACTCAGCTGCTGTCCGAAACCCGGCTTCATGGCTAGCAAGAGTAGATGCCGGAGATTGTCTACACATGGAAAACGGCTAAGGAAATACAAAGCAAGCGAACCGACATTTTCGTTAAAGCTAAAGTTAAAATTTAAAGTGTTGGATGATTTGAAGTCTAAGTCTCAAAGTTAAAGTACTGTATGTTCGAGGAAGCAACCTTGAGACTCATACGTCGAAAGCCAATTGAGGTAGACAAGCAGCCAAGGTTGTGAAATTGAGGAAACAGGAAAACAACTCGGTGACTTAGCCAAAAGATGATCCGGCATTAGTAACAAGCAAACCAAGATAAAACTTGTTCAGGAAGCAAACCAAAGGAAATTAAGCGTGTATATTACATCTGCACCCGGCATACCGGGGATCTGATAAAACTTAAAGTGTTTGTGCTGCAAAGTCAAGGAGCAGCGGCAGAAGCAGAGGCGCCGGAGATGTCGGCTTCAGGAGTGCCGGACCCAGCAGATGGAATGGAGCCATCACCTCCGCCCGGGGCAGATGCCTGTTCCGGGACATCAGTGTCGGCCTCTTCAGCTTCATCTCCATCCTGGCTGGAGTCGGAGCCCTCAGCAGCGGCGGATGTCCCGGCATCGTCCTTCTTCTCCGGCTCACGGATATCCCGAACGAAGGCGTCGGTGTCGGCATAGTCCACATAGCTGTGGGCTAACTCTCGCCGGCGCCGGATATGTTCCGGATCCGTGGTCCAGATGGATCCTTCGCGCACAGTGCGCAAAGTCTCCAAGTCAGCCTTTTCATACCAGGACAAGAAGTAGGTGAGAGCTTCGTCAGCTCCAACCCTCGCGCCGGAATCTCGCCACTCCCGAAGGCGAACCTTGGCCAGCTGCAGATCGTTGCCGAGGTCAACGGGATCAGTGGGAGTCCTTTGTCCCGGCCAGAGGGCAGAGAATGCCTCCTGGGCGCCATAGAAGAGTTCTTCATTGTAGAGCGTCATGGCGTTCTTCCGGGACTGCAGAGCCAGCAGCTGCTCCGACATGTCCCAGTTGGGCGAGTCAACCGGAACACCCCGGTTTTCTCGATCCAACTGCAAAGCCCTCTCAACGTCTGCGACGGAAGCGGGAAACATGTCTGAGGAATAGAAACAATGTTAGCAAAAGGAGAATATGCCGGAGAGAATTACACTATGTCGGGAAGGATAAAGGGAAAGGATTTGAAGCTTACTGGCAAGGTCGGCATTCAGCTGTGCAACTGTAACCTCCCATTTGGTGGCCTGCTCCTTCAGGCTATCCAGTTCAGCGTGGGCGTTGGAGGCATCAGTCTCGGAGGTGACAAGCAGGGACTGGGTTTTCTTCAGTAGGCCCTCCCTCTGTTCCTTTTCGTCCAGAAGCTCGGTGATCCGGCCCTTCAGCTGCTCAACCTCGGCCTTGTGACCGGCATCCCGGTCGTCCAGTTGCTTGGCTACATCCACTGAGGACACACAGTCCTGGTGGCGTGCCTCCAGTGCAGCTTTCTCGTCTGAAAAGATTTGAAGTCAAAACAAGGATTTGAAGAAAGAAAACAGTGAAAAGATTAAAGGATTTGAAGTACAGAAGGATTAGTTCAAGGTTAAGAGGATCCGGCATACCAGTAAGTTCCTTCACTCTCTTGGTAAGCTCGGTGACTTGTGCTTCGGCACCAGCTGCCAAATGTCAGACAAAGATTAGGTGTCGGCATATTAAGATGTACCGGCCAGAGGACTATTGAGAAGGGCAAGGTATGTCGGCTGAAATTACCTTTCTGGGACAGTTCCAGCTGGAGCTTGCTGTGTGCGTCGGAAAGCTTCCGATGCTCGCACACCAAGTCATGGAACATGTCGGCACGGGCGTTATTCATGCGCTGCAAAAGTATTAGGATTTGAAGGGATATGAGATAACTAAAGCATGCCAGTACAGTTGAAGATTATACGAACTATTTATGCTATAGGAGATCCGGCACAGGTGCTGCGCACCTATCCCGGCTCTCGGTGACTAGGATTTGAAGCTCGAATCGAGCTTATATCTCGGTCAGGAGGATTTGAAAAATAATTGAGATGTGAAATTGTAGAGACCCGGCACAGGTGCTGCGCACCTATCCCGGCTCTCGGTGACTAGGATTTGAAGCTCGAATCGAGCTCATATGTCGGAAAGTTAATTGCAAAAGCAGCTAAGTGCAAAAGGTCTTGGAAAATCCCGGATGTCCGTATCCCGGACAGCCGACATTTTCGGGGACTGGGGATATCTATATGTAAAGGACTTACGTTGGTGGCATCGGCCAGGCGATGAAGTCGTTGCTGAAGACTGAGAAGTTCGCAGGCAATAGGAATGGGCTTAGCGGCCAGGATATCAGCTGGGTTGCCGGTGGCCGAAGCTTCGGCCTGTTTCTTCTTCTTGGATTCAGCTGTGTCCAGGGAGTCGGCGTCATTCCATTTCTCGCAGCGCTCCTT